>OY856414.1:265033000-265735500 GCA_963693085.1 Alisma plantago-aquatica
TTTGTGTCTAAGAATTTATATGTTCTGATGTGGCATAACCTTATTGTTTTATTTATGGTAAGTATCTCTTTTGTTATTGCAAATCTTTTCTCTTGATGCTCATTTGGGTAGTTCTTTTCTCTTTTATGGGAAGCATTCTTTACTTGGTGTCCTTTACTCCATATATTGCTTAATTCCATTTTAGTAAGCATATACCAGCCTTTTACTAATGTTGTCTATTTTTCTTCTCTTGTTGGGGTATGCTTCCAACCCTAGATGTAGGATATGGAGGCCATGGCATGTTGACATGGACCTACCTTAAGGATGTTGATGCTTGGAGACAAACTTGCTATGGTTTAATTTTCCCTCTACTAGTTCCTTATGTTGTCATATCCATGTAAACCCTTTATGGGAGATTATGATGTACTTTTGCAAAATTGATTATAGTCATTAATTTTATTTTGCTACTTTACTTTGGTTTTTTGTATATCGTCATATAAGATTTAAAAAAATCACATTTGTTCCATCACCTTTTTTAGTGTGTTTGGAATGGATGTTTTATTCTTCAAATGTTAGTAGGGAGTTGATCCCCTCAGGGTCCCACTCCTTACAATATATGTATGTATGTATGTATGTATGTATGTATGTATATATATGGAGAAAAGGGGTGGGTGCTTGAGTACATGTATCTTACATGTATCAATCTTCATTTATGATGATTGAACAACTCTTCAGAATCATCTAATCTTATGCATGGGTTTCATACCCCTTAGATAACATATGTATACAATATCACATCGATCTTACATTCATAGAGCATCCAGTTAAAGAAAATGTATTTTTTCTGATCAATGGTAAGTTGTTGACATTGCAGGAACCACTGGATAATATATTGTTATATCTCATGATATAGATGCCATGTGGCTGTGAATTTTTAAAGACATCTAATCTAAGAAATTTTGATTGAATCCCTACTGTTGGATTTGATTAACATATTCCATATATGCCATTTTAATGGTTGGTACACATAAGTTACATGTATTAGATGGTACACACTTCTATATATATATATATATATATATATATATATATATATATATATATATATATATATATATATATATATATATATATATATATATATTTGTGTGTGTGTGGAGTCAGGCTAGAATACACTCTAGTGTATTGGAGACTGAATACATTCAAGTCATTTTCCATCATGCAATGTCTATTTTGAAAATATAAATCATTAATATTCTTAAATATCATATGAACATACTACAGATAAAATTTGAGCTCATTTGGACACTTATAGGTCATGCATCTAAATGAGACAAATATAATACAATTCTGATTAGTTTTGTGCATTAATTTTGTGGGTCATGAAAGAGTGACTTAGAAAAATCCAAATGAGCCCAAATTGTGCATGGTCTGTATTTGTGATAAGAATGAATACCAATGGCTTGGATTTGTAAAAATATTGTCTAGATATGTCAACACCACTTAAGTTTATGGTGTGATCTGTACACTCGAGCATATTCTAGAGTATGCCTATCTAGACCATATGTTTGCAAAATCTAATCCATTGATCTTCATTATTATTATAATAATAGATCACATATAAAATTTGGGCTCATTTGGATGAGTATAAGTCACTCATCAAAGACAATAAAATTGACCCATATAACTAATTTGAAATGCATGATTTTTGCATATTTTAGATACATGACCTATAAGTGCCCAAATGACCTCAAATTTACTGTATAGTATGTTCTTAAGATATTGAAAAGATCAACGGTTTAGATTTCAAAAATAATTTCTTAATGATATAAAACAATTGATGTGTATAGCATCTTTGGTACACTCGAGTGTATTACACCTTAACGCTCTCTCTCTCTCTCTCTATATATATATATATATATATATATATATATATATATATATATATATATATATATATATATATATATATATATATATATGCATATATATATGGAATTAAGAGAGGTATTCTCTCCCCTTCTCCCATGTGCGTGACAAAAGGCCGAACATCTGGGAGGGTGATAAATCAAGGTGGAAACTGGGATTCAAACTCAGGTCCCTATGTTAGGGGATATGTATGTATGCATGTATGTATGTATGGGATTAAGAGAGAAAGATTTCTCCCCCCTCTCCCACACCCGTGGCAGAGGCTGAATGCCTGGGAGGATGGTAAATCAAGGCAGCAACTGGGATTTGAACCCGGGTCCCTTTGTTAGGGGACATCGTGCTTGACCACTTGAGACACTCCTTGTATGTATGATGTATGTATGCATGCATGTATGTATGTATGTATGTGTGCATGTACATACGTATGTATGTATATGTATGTATGTATGTATGTATGTATGTATGTATGTATGTATGTATGTATGTATGTATGTATGTATGTATGTATGTATGTATGTATGTATGTATGTATATATAGGTAGATATGTATGTATGTATGTATGTATGTATGTATGTCCACTTATATACATACATATATATATGATATATATACACACATATGTGATATATATACATATATATGTGTGTGTGTGTGTGTGTGTGCGCGCGCGCGTATGAGTGTGTGTCTATGTGGGCATGTGCATCTGCATGTGTGGGTGGGTGGGTGCATGTGTGTGTGAGTGTACATTTTTGCATATGTGTGCGTGCGTGCATGCATGCATGTGTTTATACATGTGCTATTACATTTATACATGATTTCCATATAGTCATATATATCCATAATATATATATACATACATATATATATCAAAAGTATTTATAACATAGATCCTTATAAGTTTTTTTTAGTGTCCCTACCTAGAGATGTGCAACATCAGTATAGTGGTGAAATGATAATCTTGCAAGGGGTTTAAATACAGTGGTGTGCGATTGTGTTGAAGGACATACAAGGGTTTCCACATCTTAGACAGATGTGGGTAAATAAGCTAGTCGCACTGCATCATTGCACGAATGATGTGAAAAATATGCAACGGAAATTATTTTGATGGGGGCAGGTAAAGAAGCAAGTTCAACAAAAAAAGATGAAAATAGGATCTTAGAATATTGGCTTTTTGACAGGAACATTGGATATCATGATTAGAAGAAAATTCAATATAGCTTGCTTACAAGAAACCAAGTAGACAGTGGAACAATACAGAGAGATTAGTGACACATGATACAAAATTTGGTATACATCTATATAGAAAAACATAGATATGGTGTAGGCTTTATTGTTGATAATATGTTGAAGTATTATGTTGTCAAGACCATAAGGATGAGTGATAGAATCATAGATATCAAGTTGGTTCTTTGGGGAAAGATTTTTAGCATCATTAGCGCTTATACCCCCAGGTTGGCCTTAGAAAGGAGGGTAAGAAGGATTTTTTGGATAGCATGAATGAATCAATGTAAGGAATACTATATAGGAGAAGATCATTATTGGAAGTGATTTAAATGGCCATGTGGTGTTGGATATGAGAGAGTTCTTGGTAGTTTTGGATATGGCATAGAAATGGAGAAGGAGAGAGAATACAAAATGTACAAGTGCATATAATATGATTTTGGAAAACACACATTTCAAAAAAAAAGATCCTTATAAGATAATTTTCAAGAGTGGGTGCAATTGTAGCCAAATCGATTACTTCATTATAAGCTTGTGGTTCATAAAGTATGCAAGGATTGTAAAGTGGTCTTGACAAAGAACTCACCACCCAATATAGATTGGTGGACTTGAAATTAATATTAAGAGTGATAAAGACAAGTATAACAGAAACCAAGATAGAAAGATCAAGTGGTGGAATCTTAAAGGAGAAAAGAAACCATATTTTTATGATAAACATATCAAGGAGGGAATCTGAAACTTGGAGGCTAATGTTAACACTATGTAGCAAAATATGAGCTCATTCATAACAAAAATTTCCAAAGGGGTTTTGGGGGAGTCCAAAGGGTGTGGGCCTTTACAAAAAAATACTTGGTGGTGGAATGATGAAAAACAAAAGGCTACTAAAATCAAAATGTGGATTATAGGAGCTTTCATGAATCTTGAGATGATGTGACTTTTCATAGATACAAGCATGCAAAAGAAATAAGCTAAAAAGGTTGTTCAAGAGGCAAGTTCTAGATACTTTTAAGAGATTTATAAGAAGTAGGACACAAGAGAAGGGGAAAAAGATATATACCAAAAGGATCATATAATAGAAAGAAAAGGAAGAGACTTGAGTTAAGTAAAATGCATCAAGAATGAAAATGGTAGAGTGTTGGTGAAGGATGATGATATCAAGAAGCAATGAAGAAACTACTATCATAAGATTTTCAATGGAGACACTATGAATAATGTAAGAGACTCGTGTGATGTGCATATATGTGATATCATTTATACGTGATGGGTTCTGCTTTTTGAGGTCAAGAATGCTTTGAAAAATATGAGAATCAAAAAGGCGTGAAGACCATGATGTATTCCCATTGATGTATGGAACAGTGTGGGAGATGAAGGAGCTATGTGGTTAATAAATTTCTTTGACAAGATTGTGAAGACCAAGAAGATACTAGATCAGTGAAGAAATAGTACTATAGTCCCCATCTAAAACAACAAAGGAGATACTCAAATATGTACAAACTACAGAGATATTAAGTTGATGAGTCACACTATGAAGCTTTAGGAGAGGATTATTGAGAAAATGCTAAGATCTATAGTGCAAATACCAAACAACCAATTGATTTCATGCTAGGAAGTTCAAGAGCAAATGCAAACTATTAGATAAGGAGGTGTATGAAGAATTATAGAGAGAGGAAAAGATACCTTCATATAATTTTATTGATTTGGAAAGGGCTTATGATCCAGTACCTAGGGAAGTGTTATGGATGGTTTTGTAGAAAAAGGTTGCACCAATCTAATACAATAAATTGATTACAAACATGTATGATAGATTGACTACAAGTGTGAAGACTCCTGGAGGAGAGATATTGATGTTTCCTACCAGTTGGGGTACATCAAGGATCGACACTAAGACTAAATCTATTTGTTCTTGTTATGGATGATTTGACAAAGCACATTCAAAATGATATCCCTTGGTGGATGTTATTTGTTGATGATGTTGTGTTGATTGAAGAAAATATAGATGGATTGGATGAAAAAGTTGAACATTGGAGAGTTGTGTTGGAATCAATAGATTGATTATTAGTAGGAGAAATTTTGAGTATATGCATTGCAATTTCAGACAATCTATAATTGTGAATGGTGGGACCAAGTTGGACGGAGTGTACGTACTGAAATGTGATAAATTTTATTACTTTGGTTCTATCATTCAAATGGATGGGGATGTTCAAGATGATGTGTGTCAGTGGATCACTGTAGGATGGATGAAATGGAGGTGTACAATCAGAATATTATGTGACCTAAATATCCCTCTCAATTAAAAAGGAAGTTTTATAGAACGGCTATATGGCTAACCATGCTATTTGGGAGTGAACATTGGGTGATGAAGAAATAAGGTCTCAACAAGATGAATGTGGCTGAAATTTTTATCGTGAGATGGATGTGTGGGAAAAAATAAATGATTGTTTGATAAATGACTATATCAGGAACAAAGTGGTGGTGGTGAGTATTGAGGAGAAGTTGCATGAGGGTTGTCTGAGATGACATGGATATATGCAAAGTAAACTGACTAATGCACTAATATGGGACAATGCTATTGAGTCACACACAAATAAAAGAAGAAGAGATATGCCTAAAATAACCTTAACTGATCTTATAAAGAGGTTTTTTGAATCCTTACATCTTGATCAGAACATGACCAATGACAAAGCTAATTGAAAAAGTAGGATCCATGTAGTTGACCCCAACATGGTTCAAATGATGATCCATATGGAACCTATTTAATTACCACACCTAATTATACCAATAAGGCATGGATATTTAAAAAAATGATTCGAGGGATGGTCCTCACATTGTCTCTAATGAAAAATACATATTGTTCTATAATGCAATATTCACAAACCATACAGGTTGCAGACCTCCCTTAGCTCGCAGCACCCTCTCACTGCCTACAACTACCCAAACTAAGCATGTGTGACTCAAAAATGTTTTGCATCAACTAGGATCATGCTGATAGTGACCTAGACTGACTTTCGACGACCTAAATCAGCCTGATGTGACCCAGATGGTTCCAAATTGACCTAACCTAGTCCACTGTGACCAGACATGATGTGCCCCAATAGCTACCTACATGTAGTGATCAATGCCATGACATTTTGATCGATTCCATTGATTATTGTGACCAAGCCTTCTACTTTTTTAAGTACAAAAAATCAAGTTTTCATTGCACCAAAATTTTAAGCAAAGTATAACTAGAAAGCATATGTATGAATTATAACATTGTGTTATTTTTATTTTTTTAATTATTATAGAATAAATTGTAGGATTGAATAGATAATCATCAATTACGTCTTAATGGAATAAAGGGTCTCACAAAATCTCTCTTCCTTCAATAGTTTTTCCTTGAAAGTGTGAGCATAACAATCGACGCATCATTTTCTCAATAGATTTTTGGTATAGACATGCTTGTTTTTCATCATTACAATTTTGTTTCTTCTAAAGTCTCTTCTCAAAATTCCATTTGATATATAATTTATATTTAGTTTCATGTCTTATAGTTTTATGATGTTTCTTCTTAAGTTATATGTGCTTTTGGTTCTCTTTGAAGGTTTTTGTGATAACTTTTTTAGTTTCCTTTTTTGTATCCTCATTGTTTTGCTCAAGTTTATTTCTTACTTTTATACTTTGATCTTCTTAATGGATTATTACTCATGTATTCCTTTTGCATCATTTTTCATATTATCACATAGTTATGCTTAAGGATCTTTGTACTGAGAAAATAAATGTTCATATTCCCTAAGGATCTCTGCACTTACACCTCCATGCACAAATTCATTTTCTTATTATTTTTAAGAACCTTGGACTTGCTAATAATGATTTTCATCTCATCATTACATTTGAAAATTCCCTTTCCCTCATAACTCTCTTCCTTATGTCTATCTCGACAATGTTTGTGTGATGAGCATGTTGTTAGCAATCAAGCCTTCTTTCTAAAACTATTTCCTTTCCATATAGGTTGCTTTTATATAACTATCTTCACATCATTAGTGTTCTTTCCCCACACTCATATCACCAAAAACATTAATATTTTTGGTAGTTCTTGACTCATACCAAAATATTCTCTCTAAATTTATCAATACATGAGGGAACTCTTTCCCTTACTTATCAATGTATCATATAAAACTTATATTTACATACAATTTATCCTTATCTAACCTTGGTTGTAACTAATAAATGTCAGGTCTAGAGTTTTTCTCTTTTTAGATTAAGTTAAACTCGCATATTCTTCTCATTATTGATTACAATGGAGCAAAATTTCCTTCATTTGGTGTAATTATCAAATTTTTTGCACCTAATACTTTCATAACTTATCCTTGTATACATTTTTCTAAGTATTTTAATCCTCATTCCATTCTATTTAATCATTTCTCAAGTAAACTTATCTTGCATCTTTATTTTTCTGCTTTAAAAGTGTAATCCAATCATTTTCAACTTATTAAAGATCCAATCCTCCATTTCTAGATGTCCACTTGCATATAAACAGTTATCCCTTTACTATATTCATGAAATTTGTCTTCTGGACTAAGAAAAGCTTAGATTTCTAACACTTCTCACTCATCACTTTGCATCTCATTGTCTCAAATTCTCCTTATTCCACAAAATGGCTATTATATAGTGTTTATACCTTAAAATCTTCTAATTATATGTACTTTGTGCAAACTTGCACCATGAAATTCATCCATTTTTAGTTTTTCTTTTAGATTTCTTCTTATTAGTACACTCAATTTATTCCTCGTGTACTTGATGAGTTATCCTTAATCTCATCTTTCCTTAGAATTCCAAATTTAAAATTTGAAATGTTATCCATTCAAAACCAATCTTTATGTTTTGGGAGCTCTTTATTTATCTCAATTACATTCAAATTGAATATCATTTTGTTCGATCATTTACTTTTGATATTGTTTTTTATTTATGAACTCAATGACTGATATTTATTATTTTCAAGAAATTAATTTCATGGTTCCATTGTTCATTTATCATTTGTGTTCTCAATTCTAATCAACAGTTTCATAAATAAGTCATGTTACATATACGTCATCATCTTTTATTCCATTCTTTTCATCATAATCTTGTATCTTATGATGATCTCAGATTGTATGCAATAGATTGTTTGGTTAGAGCAACCGAAAGAATAACAGCCAAAAATCTTCACCCAACCCCCCCCTAATACTTAAATACTTGACCAAATTGAATGAATAATGAGCTCAAGCAGTGTGCATCTTGTTCATGTCATGTTCATCGCTTGAGTTATCGTGAATCATATTTTTGTCATCCCTATAGAATCATCTAATCTAATCTCTAATACCACACTATGAGGCAAATTTTTTATTCAAACCCAAAATAATCATTAGGGTAAATCCTCATACGAAACTCAACTTAAACTATCATACAACATAAGCATCATGTTGAGGCTGATAAAAACTCCAAGTAAAATTCTTTTTTTTCACAATGAAACAAACATTCCTAAACATCTATCATACAACATAAGCATGATGTTGAGGCTGATGAAAACTCCAAGTAAAATTCTTTTTTTTCACAATGAAACAAACATTCCTAAACATTGAGTCAAAAGATACAATCAACATCTTAGATACACTTGGTTGTCCCACCCGCTAGACCAAGAATTTCTTATGTAATCCTAAAGCTAAGACCCACTAGTCATGTAGTCTTAAAGCTAAGATCCACTAGTCATATCTCAACTTGCCAAACCAACAAAATACTCATTGTAGCATCATAAATGATTCAAAGGATATCATGATGTCATGCATTAAGAAGATATGATGTTAAAACATTGAAGTCATCTTTATTATTCACAACATGTATATTACAATGGCATTCACATTCAAGAAGATATGACATTATTTGTAGTCTAGACCAGTTCAGACTTCACAATTTCAAGAAAAATGTAGAAAACATAATACATCATATCGTATCAACTACTTGCGCAACACTTCAAAGAAAATGAGAGTGCATCGACATTTTAAACTTTGTTTTGAAATCTGGAGGATTTCATATTCATTTTGCATGTAATACATGTCTGTGTGCATGTGCGCTGTGAGTGATGTGCGAGTGTGTGTGTGTGCGCACGCGCTCGCATGCACGTGTGTGCGAACCCCATGGAAATCTACTCATAATATTCAATATAGGTGTATGTTTATTACATTGAATTTCTCTTAATATAATTCATGGATCAAAAAATTAGTATGTTACATCAAAAATATTAACTAACGGGATTTCTAGAGTGTTCCCATTATAATTATCCATAGTCAAAATATATAGAAATAGCCTCCTTAACATCCTTAACTATTAGGCAAGTTCTTGGTCATGGATAATCAAAACCAAACAAATAACGGCTGACACTATCCATAATATATAACTTAAAAACTAGTACATTGGTTTATTGCATATATTATGTTAATGATGAAGTAAGATGTTTCTAATGTGATTGAGTTGGAAGTTATGCGTTCGTAGGATCAATTGAGCATATTAACACCATATACACATTACAGCCATAACAAAGTTCTTGGATATGCTAGTAATGAATCCAAATTAGGTAGCTAACATTCAAAATAATATGCTTCAAAATTCTTGTATGTTAAATTAAGAACTATTGAGAAATTGAATTCAGAATCCATAGAATACAAATAGCGTCACAATCCTTTTCGTGTTCCATGTTTACGCTTATTTAAATATTTCTGCTTCAATTATCATTTTGATAAGAATAAAATGTATATCGCAGTTATGATGGATACATGTAAATCACTTAAAACTCAATCATCCATGATCGGCTAACGATGTGAATCAAAAAATGTAATTAGTCAAAGATGTAGTGTGTTAGTTTCAGGGAAACTGGGCAACTTTTGTCACTAGTTAAAGATAAGAGTATTGGTCCTTATAGGGATTGATTAGGGTTTTTGCTCAATTCAGACGCATAGACCATTATGAAGGTAGATGCACTCACTTTGGAGATGATAGACCATTTGCCGACATCCGTCTAGTCTACAGTGGATAGACCACCGTAGGTGTGTTGTGAACCATAAAGGTTGAATGAGTACTCAAAACGCATCAATTCTTGGCTCAGTATTTTTGTTGATATATTCCTGAATATCGTGACCAAGTGTGACTAAAAGACCCCTAAGTATAGAAATTTAAAGAAAAATAACACGGATAAGGTATCGAATAAGAAGATGATTCATATATATGTTATAGTTTTACTAGGTCAGAGCAGAACATGTATTGATTTGTTGTTTTATTATATATCAATTCTGCGTGCATGAATACATATATAACTGTAAATATTTTAGATATGTATTATTGTTACATCGATCACTGTTACTAAGATTGGTAGTTGTGTTGCTTTAGTGATGCAGATGATGGTGGTACAATGATTGCTTAACTTGTGATTTAATTGCTTCTTAGATCCATGTGTGAAAGCTGGAATTTATATAAGACGCGTATATGTCAGGATGATGATGTGAGGTGACACCCCTAACTTCGACGGAAGATATATTCGTGGAAGAAAAGATTGCTCCCAATGGAGAGTGACAAAGGGTTCTCTGCTTGCTCACGAAATATTCTGGACGAAGTTATTTAATCATGATTAGGGGCGGAGCCGGTCGGATCTCGGAGGGGGCACAATTACAAATAAAATTAGTCATTAACTAAGATTTATGAAAAAATCTAACAATATTAGTAGTTGTCAACTAATATCTAAAACACACTCAAACTATAATTTTTAGATATATTAATACACTCCAAAATAAAAACATAATTTTCTTACTTGTAATTTAAATTGAGTTTTCGTTCCATAGAATCATTTTACTATTACTTTATTATCAACAATGTCAAATACTTTCTTTTTTATTATAGGAAACTGTTGAATCATTGAGTCACTATCATTCACCCGGTTGCGTCGATGATTTTTGATAGTATTTCATGATAAAAAGTAATATTTTCACCTTTATCAAAAAAAAAAGTAATATTTTCACTATAGACGTTGCCACTAGTAATATCAATACTAATCTTATTGACCGATATGCATCTATATGGAATTTTGGCTTTTCATATAAAACATGGACAACAAATAACATCCTTAGAAACACTATATTGTATCCATGTTGAGAATTCAGAAAATCATGCTTTGTTAAATCTTCACAATTTACTACCAATTATATATTGAGGAAATTGGTGATTATATTGTCAAAATGGTCCTTTTGTGGATAATATTTTTGTATTTCATCTCTTTTGTTTACAGAATAGTCATACAATATAGATCGTAATTCCATATCTGTTTCAATCTCCTCCGCATAATTTTCTATTTTGCTCCTTTTTATGGTATGCTAGCATGCATCTTCATTGCTACTCTGTTGTATAAATGTCTCTTCATATCTTATAGTCTTAGGATTGTATTGATCTAATTGAAATAAGTGGATGACAAAATCACACACATTTCATATTAGATATGACGAGAGTTTATATTTACCTTTAACAAGAATAAACAAAGAGATACATCCAATACATAATTCACCAATATGTTTAACGTATGATAGTTGTTACATTGATTATATTATGGTGACGCCAAAATTAAATATTGAATCAATCAAAAATAATATACAAGAATGTACCTATAGATCTGCGAATTGATCAAAATCTTGATAGTTCTTGTCAATCATCACAATAACAAATAGATGAAATACAAATGATCATTTGATGATGGTAACAACGAACATAAGATCAAGATACAAAGCATTGAGTGCATCTGGCTCAAGACTAACAAGGATGTATAGGTTATGATGATTGGCAAAACAAACTTTAAACCTCACATTTTTATTAAAAAGACAATTGTTGGTATCACAAGTGTTGACATAACCACAAGATAACAATCACTTTTACAATATATTTAACTATATATATATAAATTCTAAACATTATATTTAAATATTTTCTTATTTAAATCATAATCCTATTCGGGTTCAACTCTATCTACCAAAAATCACACTAAAAATTTAGTTTTCTTGCTAATTGAGTATATCATATTTCAAATTCTTATGTATTATGCACGTTTTATATAAGCATTATCAAGAAAATGTGCTTTTGATGAACCTTCTCATACATATTTTGTTAAAATTAAATAGTCGCATGTGGTCAAGTCAACACAATTTAATATTCTAGATTTTGTATTTAAAGAGTAATTTTAGATTACCTTGTTTGAGTCAATTGTTTGAAGATATCTTAGAAAAAAATAAATATGCATCTAATGCACTTTCTTATGTCCATTTTGTAGAAACTTAGCACCGCAATTATTTAGTCAACATAACTTGATTTAAAGGAATGAATGCATATTGAATAGAACAATTTTTAGAGTTACATTCTTTGAGTCAATTGTTTAAAGTATTGTTGGTCAAAGTTACTATTAGAGTTGGTGGGACATTTAGTACTACTATTTAAAAAAAAAATCATACATGAGGGGGGCATTTTTTTATCACTATTAAAAAAATTTGTAGCGTTGGTGCGACATTTAGTACTGCAACTAAAAAAAACCATGTTTGATGGGGGGCATTTTCTACTATCACTAAAATAAATTGGAGTTGAGGGGCGTTATTACAGTTTAGGAATTTTCCTAGAGTTGAGGGGGGCACTTGCCCCTCTGTGACCCCCCCCCCCCCGCCAATGATCATGGTTAGAGCTCTAAGATTTTAATTTGTTCAATTAAGAAGCACTATATCATTTCACCCACTTACACCGTAAAGGCGTATACCTTACAAAAACGTAATCCACCAGCACTATATATCACTCTCTCCCTGTTCTAACGTTATGGGAGTCGGCGTTTCCAACCTATTGAATATTGACTGTCCCGACGCTAAAAAGCACTCCCACAAGGCTATTACCTACAAAGCACCTACTTAGATGCACATGGTCAAAAAAGAAATGATGCCTTACCCAAGGCGGTAGTTTCTTCAGAAACAATAGGTACTTGTACGTCTCACTCCCAAACCACTTTTCTGAGATACACTCCCATCACTCTTCCAACTCTGCATGGCGTCAAGGGATTATCTTTAATAGTACCCATTACATTTACATCCTTCCTGTGGAAATCTACCCATGAACAACACCGTTCTCTCCCTGCCAATTTGAAAATATCTTGTTAACACATGCTACCTTCACCGTGACAATGTCGTATTGCACCGCCAATAAATTCTAAGGTATGCGGAGAATGTCAATAAAATATGTTGACTTCAGTTCCTGGAAAAGCGGACAAGTTTGATTTCCTCGTCTCTACTAAATCAATCATGTGTGCAAGACGAAATTGGTTAGATACCAAATTGACAGCACTTAGATTACAAGTCATTTTTTGAATTCTAACATTATACTGCCGCCACATCACAAGTGTAACAATGATAACTGAATTCGTAAAATATACAAACCGAATGGAAAACTAAAAACCCATTGACGAGGTTCCATAAATAGGCCAATTTGATTTTTTAGCTGCAATCACTGCCAAAATGCTTCTGGATGTCCTGGAATGATACTGTCGCCGAGCCTCGTCGTTTTGCTTTCTGCTGGGAAGGGTGCTCTTTCCAACCCGTCATATAGATAACCTAAACAGCTAATAGTTATATTAATTTTGCTAGACGTTCTTACTGCATTCTCGGTCATGGTATCACTGAAAAGTAGTCTTCTAGGGACGCAGAAAGCTTGTGGCGAGTCAAAAGTTCTAAAGGAAATGTTTGTACCTGAAAAGTTGCAGGAATGGTCCCATCTTCAGCTCCAAACATACACTCGTATACCGCAGCTGTCGCCAAAGCAGTCTCCCTTTTGAGAAACTGGATGACAACGACTCGTGAGTTGTAACAAACAAATCTTATAACGCCGAATCTTCAGATTGTGTTATTTTTCTTACAAACTTACAGGGTTTCTGTGTAGAAGAGCATTGGTCTCACCCATAGAGCGCAAATGCTCAATTAGCTCCAAAGCTACAAGAGAGAACATTAAGTGAGAAAGTTGTGTGTACCATGTCAAACAACTGGATAAACATTACCAAACTCTTGCTGCTCTCACTGAAGTACCATTTCTTGCCATCGTTTCTCACTAAAAAGCTAATTTAACATACCGAGAAAACGACTGTCAACAAATAGCCAATCATCTTAGCTTATAACATCAACCAAGACAATGAAAGTTGATAATATAAGAGTAAGTATTTCTGGCCCCCGCCCCACTGAAAAACGGATTATAAAAGGACTATGGTGACCTAGGCTTGAGATTCCGCCCTAGCTGGGGGACACCAAACTGGTAACAGAAACTACTCCCACTCATTGTCAGAGGCTTCACCCTCAACAAAAATAGGAGATGCACGCAGGAGATGGAATGTCGAATTACTTCTAGATTGGAAGTTTATGCCCAAACTCCCATCCAGTCCTGGTATCAGATATGACGACCAGGCGAAACAACCCTCAAATTCCCTTCTCTGATAAATGATAAGTTGCCTGTCTCCGCAGCTCATCGGAAATATTTCTCTTACCAATCCCTGGCTGCTTTCAAATTTCAAGGAGTGTTGATTTCATCCTCATCTGAAAGGGACTATGGAAGTGAGTAACGGTAACTGACCTACCTCCACTGCTCTTCAAGAATTTCACATACCTAAAATCAAGAATGTATGCTCTGATTCTGTTTGCTTTCGAGAGTATTGATTTCAACCTTACCCATGTAAAAGGGGCTATGAAAGTGATGAAGTATATCTACATGGGAACTTTAGAGAGGACATGGTAATCACACAAAGAGATCTGTCCTGTATACGGGACTTAAGTACATGGTATATGCTAAATGAAAAGATAAAAGATGATAGAAAATGATAGGTCTAATCCTCGAATATGTCAACACGCCCTCAAGCTTCAGCAAATAATTTATCAGGCCCACCTGGTCATGCCATTCAAAGAACTGGCCTTGGATAAAGCTTTGTTGGATAGCAACTATATTTTCATTGTGGAGTGTAAATCTTCTTGCTACATCTCTAACATAGTAATAGCGACTTCAACACTACTGTCATAAGAAAAAGCTTACTGGAAATAAAGATGACATTGTAATTTTCACAGAGCATATCCATAGAGCATCACAATTAAAACAAAACTCGCTCATCAAGGATTAACCCGCACGACTTAATGGGCAGACTGTGCCATGGTCTCATCAAACTTTCACATTGGATCAGGTAAATTATAGATTGTCTCTTGCTCCGCATCACATGTTTTTTTCTAACATATGAATAACATCCAGGCGTATCTCCTATCAAATTAGGCTTGCAGTACAACACTAAAAAAAGGAGTGAATATTAAAATTCACATTATGCCACACTCTTTTGTTTACATTAACAAGACATGATATAACCCTTTACTCAAGGGTTAGTCCATTCTATGATACGTAAAGGAGAAGGGAATAGGAAAACAATAAACTGCATGAAAATCAATAAAACAATACACTATTTATTTTGGTAAGCTTCTCCCCGAAATCAACGAAGTGGCTCCTGATAAGAGATCTTATATACATGTCAGCACCTGATCTAAAAACTGTCAGGATACAGTACACAATTGATAAATGTTAGCATAGTTAGTACATGTTTTATTCATACGCCTTATGTCTGGCCCACTTCCCTTTGTAATCAGACTTTATAAGAACTGCCAATCCTAACACTACTACATATATGCTGAGCAAAGCACTGAGCAGAAGTGCGTGATTGCACATTTCTGTGTGTTGTTTTCGTCTTCCCTCCATTCTCAATTTTCAAACATAATATCAGGCCTAGCCAGATGATTCTCGACGATCCATAAAGAAGGGAAAATTCCCTAGGGTTAGTTCATCATCAACATCGCGCAAACATTCTCCTTTTCTCTTTCTCCCTGAGGCGATATGCATCCATGGAGTGCAAGAGCCTCATCTCTATCGAAGTGTCTCTCTTAAGAAATCACTCGGCATCAACATCGATCTCGATTCTCACCTTTGAGCACCTCGTCTGCTTTCCTCGAAGTATCGTTCATCTCTTGAATCTTTTTCTCTTCTTATCTCCTCTCATATCAGACCGCTTTAGAAATTTCAGCAATGTCATCCCCGACTCCACCGGCTTCACCGTATCCATATCCAGATTGATATAATGTCTCCAACTTCCTCTCTCAAACTCAATCTCGATAACTTACTTGTTGTGGAATCTTGTGTAACGACTCTTGCGGAATCGTATTGTTATGAGGATTTCTCGATGGATCTGAAATGCCGCCTCCTCTTCTCAGTCCGTGTGAAAATGAATTTTTAGATCTGAATCTACGACATAAAGTCTGGATGAGAACAGATCGCTTGTTGAAGTGATGGATCTATGGATCCCTTACTAAAGAGGTGATGAGGGAAATTATCAGCTGCAAAACAGCATCTGAGTTATGGCTTACCTTGAACAAAAAGTTTGCAGACTCTTCTTAGTCCCAAGAATTTGAACTGAAGTTGCAGTTGAGGACTTTTTGGAAATGTATTGATTCTCTATCCGACTATCTTTTGAAATTTAAAACTATGTCTGATCAGTTGAATTCGTTGGCTATGTCGTGACCGATCAGGAAAAGGTATTCACTATTGTGAATGGATTTGATAGTTTTGAGTATCAAGATTTTGTTGTCTCAATGTTGAAATTTCTGATTCCCTCTTATAATGAATGTATTTCTATGCTTCAGGATTTTGAAAGAGGAAAAGCTACATGAATCTAGATCTAGTCAATCGGCTGTTTTCTATCTAGAAAACAGGATTAGATACTAATGTACATCAAAGAATTGATGTTGGACAACAGTTTTAGAATCATGATGATATTTACAGTGGAAGAATATGGTTGTCAAATAACAGAAGATGCAGAGGTCAAAAAAAATTACATATAAGGAATTCTCGGCAGCATACCTATACAGAATGCTCCTCAATTCAGCTCTGGTGGTCTAGTTAGTAATTCTCAGGACAATGTCAACAAGGTTCTTATTTTTGTCAAATCTGCGATGTTGGCATCGATTTGATAATTCATATCAGAATGCCAATACACCTAAGAATCTGACTGAACACCATTGCTGCTCTGGCAGCTCTGAAAGTGAATGAGGTAGACTTGACTGAGTGGCACATAGACTCTGGTGCTACCGATCATGTTATTCAAACCTCAGATAATCTTGTGCATTTACAAAAGATTCGATTCTATAATGGTTGAAAATGGGAATTCCATTCTCATCACACACAGGAGATTGACTTTTGCACAAATATCAGTTTCTAGGTCGACTTCTTTATTTCAGTGTTATGATATTTTTACTAATCAGATTGTTTACAATAAGGACTCAAGGACCCACAACATCCTAGCCTAGGGGAGCTGTGAGGAAGGATTGTACCTGCTGTCTGCTAGTAAACCAAATATCCTTTTATCTAACAGGTTCAATAACGTGTCTGGTCACTCTGGTGAACTCTGGTCTCTGGCACAAGTGTATGGGGCATTCAAATAAAGAAGTGATTCATCACTTGAATTGTGACAAACTCATTGCAAGTTTAGTTTAGTTTGAAATTTGTAATAGCTATGAACAAAGCAAGAGTAGAAGGTTGCACGTTGTACAGAAACATATAAGGTCTGTACGACCAATTTAGAAATTACATTGCCATCTCGGGAAAGGCTCATGGGCCTAATCTTCATAAGTTTCTTTACTGTGTGATATATACTGATGATTGTACAAGGTACAGTTGATTTATTTCTATGAGAAATAACAGTGACTTTTGTTCTTTATTTGCGTTTTTCTAGAATATAATTTAGAAACGGTTTGGCTTTGACATTCATATACTACGGGGTGAGAGTGGAGGTGAGTTTGTAAACCTTCAATTAAAACAATTTCTTGACTGCAAAGGTATAATTCATCAGTTAGCATGCCCACATGACGGTCTAAAAATGGAATAGTTGAAACAAAGCATAGACATGTCATCGGATTAGACTTAGCACTGATGTTTGATGCAAGCCAACCAAAGAGTTTCTGGGCAGAAGCATTTGCTACATCTACATGTCTCATAAACTGTTTACCTACACCCGTATCGGATATGAAATCTCCATTTAAACTTCTGTTTCAAAGGCAACCATCGCAAAATCACCTAAACAGTGTTTGGAGCTCTCTGTTATACATACCCAAGAGATTACACCCAAGATAAGCTTGACCCCAGATCTCTGCCATGCATGTTTGTTGGCATAGCATACAACATAAAGGTTATAAGTGTCAACATGTTCCATCCAAGAGATCGTATGTTTTTAAGCGTCGTCTTCAATGAGCACGTTTTTCCTTTCAAGGATGCAGAACAAGCTATGACAGCACGTGAGGAATCTCTTTAGTCTTTTCTTAGCAAAGTTTGCTGAATTTGACACTGCCAGTTCTGATAGTAAAAAACATTAATGTAGTCATTGAAAACACTATCACTCCCAATGAAAGACAAAGTGGAAATGAGCCTACTTCTGAAATACATACACAGTTCCTTGCTAAAGATTTCTCATCAATCAAAGATTCCCAACACGGAAAATTCGACAGAACTTGGTATTGCTTCCGCATTGCTATACCTGAGGATAATAAATCAATTCTCTGATGGAACGATGTCTCTATTGATAGCACACTTCAGATTCAACCACGACATATGATTGAAAATGAGTTGACATCTCAAGCATCTATTCAAAGACAATTCTCTGATGATGAACATAGTCAGAACAACTAAATGACAATGATTATGCTAAGTGTGTCAACAATCATGGTATCGTTACTCTTACTAGAGGCAGGAGTAATAAAGCCCAGTCCAAAGTATACTTTTACAGTAATAACTATTCCACCAACTCCAAGAAACATACGAACAGCTTTTCAACCTCATGGGTGGAATCAAGCTATGAGAGGTGAACCTGAGGCTCTTCACAAAAATGAGACTTGATCTCTAGTTGAAAGAGTTCCAAATTTCAATGTGGTTGGATGTAAATGGATTTTAAAATCTAAACTGAAGCGCAATGGATCATTCGACAGGTAAAAGGCAAGACTTGTTGCCAAAAGATTTCATTAAGAAGAAGGAATTCATTATACGGAAACCTTCAGTCCGGTTATTTTATCACCTATTATCAAGGTGGTTTTATCGATTGTTGTATCTTATCATTGGGCTACTAAACAATTGGATGTCCAATGCTTTCTTGGATGAATAGTTGATAGTGAGGCCTAGGGAATAGCCTCCAGGGTTTGCTGATACACAGTTCCCTACATGTGTGTAAATTGCATAAAGCCCTTTATGGACTAAAGCAAGCACCTCCAGACTGGTTAAATAGAACAAGTCATTACTTGAACTTGCTTTTGTATCTAGTGCTGCTGATTCTTCATTATGTGTTCTCTGAGAATGATGATATGGTTTCTCTCTTACTGTATGTTAATGATATTCTGATTACTGGTATAGTGGTATCACATGGTTTCTAAGT
This sequence comes from Alisma plantago-aquatica, assembly GCA_963693085.1. Lineage (NCBI taxonomy): Eukaryota > Viridiplantae > Streptophyta > Magnoliopsida > Alismatales > Alismataceae > Alisma > Alisma plantago-aquatica. The sequence goes on from OY856414.1 coordinate 265,052,638, forward strand.
TCACTAGACAACTAGAGTCTAAACTCTCTCAAAAACCTTGGTGATATACGCTACTTCCTGGGTATTGAAGCTAAACCAAATACTACAGGTCTAACAATCGAAGTATGCCTATCATTTACTTCAAAGAGACCGGATGTTGAACTGTAAACCAATCAGCACACCATTAGGTCCCTCTTTTCTAAGAGATTACATCAGTTTGGAAGGAACACCCTTGGATGATCCTGCTATGCGTCGAATGGTGGTTCGATCCTTGCAGTATCTGACATTAAGCAGACCAGATATTAACTACGGAGCTAATCTGGTCTGTCAATTTTACACTGTCCTCCCACAACTCATCTTTCTCTAGTTAAACGGTTGCTGCAATACATCAAAGGAACGATATTGTTGGGTATAATATATATATGCTGACTCATCTCTCTCTGTAACTAGATTCTCCAATGCTGATTGGCCTGGATGTCCCCTTTCTAGAAGTACAACTGGATTCTTTATATTCCTTGGAAACACTTGTGTATCTTGGTCTTCAAAGAAACAACCTACAGTTGCTAAGTCCAGTATGGAGGCAGAGTATCAATCTTTATCTTTAACTCAGTTGCAGAACTGACCTGGTTTTCACATTGGCTACGAGATCTTCACATATGCCAACCTCAACCTGTCACTCAACTGTGATAATCTGAGTGCTCAACATCTCACAGTCAACCCAGTGCTGCACACAACAGCAAAACACATTTAGCTTTATCCAAACTACATTAGGGAAAGGTTGTTTTGGGACGCATAGTAACTAAATTTGTTTGCTCAAAGGACTAACTGGCAGATCTGTTTACAAAGACTGTTGCAAAGGAAGTTTTTCGTCACCTTACAGTCTAGCTGTCTTAGATTATCTAAAACACAGCTTGCGGGGAGGATTTAGAATACAGTACACACTTGATAAATGTCAGTATCGTGTTTTATTCTTGGGCCTTATGTCAAACCCACTCCCCCTTGTAATCCGACTCTGTAAACGGCTCGCATGTCCGAAAGCTCGTACATGTATGCTGAACAATGCACTAAGAGAGAATGCACAACTACCCATTTATGGGTGTTGCTTTCGTCTTCCCTCCATTCTCAGTCTTCAAACACAAACCTCATGACGCATTTACATATCTTCCTAGGCACCCACAATTTTATTTCACTTCTCTCCATGTTGTTGGACAACCCCCCCCCCCACATCGCAATGAAGCAGAACGTAGAAAAGTCCCCCCCCCCCAACATAAATATTTAAACCATTAAAAGATGATGGTATCATTTTTTAGAAATAAAATCGAATTTGTCCAATTACCATTGCTATATCTCACTGTATATTCATCAACGTCAACACCTGGGAGAGTGAAACCAGCCCTTGTCAGAAGGTTGCCTGCATCTCTTACCTAGATAAGGTAAATCAAACCAATTGTAAGCATCGAAAAATCAAGGGAAAGAGACAAATTAACCTTATGCTTCATCTACCAGAATTTCGAAAGATGCATTTAACCTTATGCTTCATGCGAGACAAATGCATCAATCTCATAAATTCTTTGCAAACCATCACATGTGTCTAGATGTATGAGACAAATACAGCTGACAAAAGAAATTATACATGCAGTTATAAAGCACCATCACAACCTTTTCCCAATAGAATATACTATCGTCACAAATCCAAAAATGTGGATCATAAAAAAAAACGTTTGTTCAATTAAACCTTGGGGCTTATATAAAGCTGAAGCTATAGTCTATCGCATAGATTAATCAGATAAGTTTCCAAGAAGTTAGAATACACGGATCCATAGAGATCTCGAAGGCTTTATGTGTGAGCTAAAGGATTTTTCGAAACCTTAAATGGCATGTACTTGTGCTAAAGGAGATATCCGAGGGCTGATGCCACCTTCTCTTTCCATTTGGGCCACTGTACATGCTATCCTTAATTCTCTGTTCATCAAAAGTGTTGTAGGATGTGAAAAAACAGTGCAGCAAAAGCTAGCAACTAGCGCATAAGAAAAGAAATGAACTAACTTTAAAGTTTCTCCACCAAGAATTGCTGCTAGAAAAAGTCCATCTGGCTTCAATGCAAGTCTGCACTGCCATACAGTTGGGTTTCAGCATTCATAATGATGTGTATATACCAACTAGAAGTCTAGAGCAACCACTTTCAGCAAAATTGGAGCAAGTACCTGTATCATAGCTCCAGGAAGATCATTGGTCCAATGAAGCCCAAGACAGCTTATTACCAAGTCCAAAGAGCTAGAACAAGAAAACCCAATTGGCACGTCATTGGATATGAGGAATCTTATGTGCAGTACAAAGACAACTGAAACATGCTAAAGGGATGATGTGATGTTGTTGAAAAACTAGGGAAAAAGATAAACCATTTATTACTTTTCCTTCACTGGGAGATATTCTTCGTCCCCAACCAGATAGAAAGTCTCCATATTACTACTGGATCCATTTATTTCTGACTTTTTTAGCATCTTTACCATGTCATCAGACATATCCATCATAATGAGCTTTTCAATAGATCCTGAGACAAAAGAAATATTTAGAGCATTTCCCTTTTCTAACTATAAAAATATTCTGGAAAGTATTAGGTAGAGAACCAATATCCATGTGAATGCATTAGACGGTGAGTAAAGATACAATCAGCAGTAATCACAGAACTGGTTTTATATAAAAATGTAAAAATGAAAAGAAATTAAAACACACACACACAAAAAAAAACAGCCTATTAACTGCAATAAGAGATATATACAGATCCTGAAAAGAACTGAAATTTCAACAAAATCGTCAAAAAACTTTCCACTTCCATGACGGACGACATATGAAATGGTCGGCATGTCGATAGGCCGGAATTTCAGTGGAAGCTTTAATATATCAGTCAACAAAACCAACCAAATCTATGCAAACTTTGTCAAAATCGTCGGGAAAAAAATTATCAAGATTGGTAAAATTTTGCCTTTCAAGTCGCTGTAGGGTAATATTTTCCTTTGACTCGATATATTTCTATGCTTTATTGTATTCAGTGTTCAACACTTCCCATGATTAATGATCAAAAAGAAGAGTTCAACATTCAGTGGTTTAAATCATTGCTGATCAGTTTAAGTTGTTATTCCATGAATACTGTGGTTTGTGTATGTGTTTTTCAAGTAAATAACACTATCCCAAAATTTCATACAGAACTTCTACAACTTGTATCAAGTTTATACAATTTCTATGTTGTTGAAACTTGAAACTTCCATCAAGATTTCCATCTACAAACCGGGATTTGCTGAAAATTTCATCGAATCATCATTTCCATGGATGGCGAATGGAGTCAAAATGGGCACATTGAATCCAAGGAAATGCCTAAGCAGTAAGAACCCAGTTAGCTATCGCATCCAGAGAGCCACCGCCTAGCCACCTTGTCAACTATGATCATAGTTTGGTTGTAGCTTTTTGGTATTGTTTTGCACCATGGTCTTAATGAAATATTACTGTGGAGACAGTAAAATTTTATTTCACAGTATCCATGTACCACTGGAATGGCAAAAAAAATAGCAATCAATCTCTACATTAACTTGGATATTGCTTGTTACTAGTTATTGTAATTTGTTGTTGAAGTCATTTGTTTAAATCATTGAACAAAAGATTGAAGTGCAAAAGTAAATTACATGATGACTCCGAAATCCTCAAACTCTAAACAACTTTGCCTAGACAAGTACGCCCAGTACCTTATCTTATCAGGGTATCATGTTTGAAGCATATGACAAGATCAATACAATAACATCAGAACATATAGCCCAATCTGATTATAGCACTCCAGTGTTATTTTTCAGATTAGAATATAATGTAAAAAAAATTGTGCATTCGATAAAGATCATGTAAATTTTAGGCTGCAACTGTTTTGATGTATTGTGTAATGCTTGTCACCCAAAAAAATCAATAACGAGATTGACTTTTTTTTCAAGAAATGAGAGACCGGGAAATAAATGGATCTGTCGCAGTCCTAAATCTTCTATAAAAATTAAGAACGAGGAACTGGAAAGAGGTCAAAAGTTAGGATAATTAAGATGGATATAGAGAATATTGCTAAAGCTATTAGAGGTGGTCATGTGTTCTATGCAAGAAAGCATATTTTCTCGATGATTCATTAAGGGCAGAAACTTTCCAAATACGCATTAAAGTAATATTTGCACCCGGCTTTGTTTATCGGAAGAGGAGCAACCAAACAGGAAGACAGCTTTCTCTTGTTACCGACGTGATGATCTCTAGCAACCATAACTAGATAATCTAAAGAGTAAATCCATTATTTATTCCGCAACTGATGTATCGCTGAGAAACATGTGAAGAACATTGAGAGGTTTAGTTTTTTTTGTGGACTATATTGCTTTCAATAAATTGTCAGAATCACGCACACATATAATATATTCTAAAGTTGGTGTGTGGTATAATTGTATATGTGATTCAAATACCTCTTTCGTATAGCCTAAGAAGTTTTTAGTTAACATCACATAGGAGATGAGATGAGTATTGTCTACAACAACAGTAGATCACAAGAAATATTAACTTTCTCCTACAAGATAAGGTGGTATGAGACTACAGAACAGATCATGTTTAAGAAAAAAATTGAATGGATCGATGATTTGTACATATATAACAAGACCTTTTTCTTTCCCTAGACAATCTAACTACACAACCATTTTGAACATTTTCCTTGATTTATTCCTTTCTCCCTGTCATCCTTTTCTCACTCTATAGTTTGACGATTACCAATCAGAGTCTAACTAAGAAGTGATAAGTTTCAACGCACAAGGTCACAATGGAAAGAGTGTTATAAAGACTCTCACCCCGTCCACGTATTAACCTCCTAACGGGTTCCAGTGAACCGCCCAGACACAAAGCATTTGGAAAAGTCCTTTTGCAGTCCTGAAAGATGTCAGATGGGTAGTGATCAAATACAGAGCATATTTTCATTCAATTCCATTAGGAGTATACCCCAGTGATAATCAAATTGCTCCAGAACATCACATTTTCAAACAGTAGTGCAGCAGTAATGTCCTGCCATTAGCCAACGAAAGCAATGTACTCGAACTAAGATTCTGGGTTTTAAGTACAATTGCACACATCAGCATATTATGCGACGGGCTATACCTCTAGACGATCTAATAGGTTCTCTGCCACGGAGTCGAGGAAATTATCCTTCCCTTTCATTAGCCACGCCGCCCGGTCCCTCTGTCACAGCCCGAACAAATCAACTCGTCAAACCGAATTGAATCAATAGAGCAAGAGCTCAGACTAATTCCCGAGTTTGACCACCTCACCTGCTTCCTTTTAAGGTCGCGATCGAATATCTTCACCCGGGCGCTCTCAAATCCTTCGCCACTGTCAGTGCAGAACGGCGCCGCCGACGGGAAATGGCAGAAGAGGGAATGAAAGGACCCGCCGAAGCACCGCCGCGCAGCCAGCAAGCTGCAAAATCCCATGGTTGGTATTTGGTAGGGGTTGCGGGATTGCTGCTCCGGGTGCTCCCTGCAGGCTGCTGCAGGTGCAGTTGGGACTTGGGACCGCGCCCGAGTACCTCTGCTAGTTGCGTTGTCACCGTGCCAACAGCGCTCTCCCTAGGCGGATGCGGAGTCGGGCCTTGCAGGAGTGTTTATGGATCCGAAAAGCATTTTATCATATATATCTATGCTACTATAAAAAGAGCGAGTTTAATGTTGCGCCTTAATTCACTCTCTTCTCTCTTTTTTTTAAAAAATTTTGCTCTTATAAATATTTATTCTCACACTCTCCTATTAACTTTTACTATCTTTAATTCTGTATTTTTCTCTCCATCACACGGAAACAGTTCCTTGATTCTCTCCTTTCAAACAACCAACACAAATATATGTTACCGTAGGGACCCTTTCAGGGACGAGTCATCTCCCCGCATATTTTCAAAAAAAATTATATGTCACGTGCATGTGCACGTGTGTGTTCACTAGTTTTTCTAATAAACGTTGGATCTCTTTTTTACTCTCTTTTTTGCATCGAGGAAGGAGACTGGTAGGTTGTTTTTCTCACCCTTTCTAATGGTCCAATGGAGGCTTAAACTTGTCTAACAAGCCAGCATGCCAATTAGTTGGACTAGATGATAAGTGCCTATAAATTTTACATCTCATTAAACTAGATTGAAAAGTAGTGATCACAACTATGAAAAAGAGGTTGATGTGTTGGTACAAAATACAGCCTCACCAGCAACCGTGGCATGTTGTAATATTCGAAATGGATTAAGGAGTTGAAATAGTTCATCAAGGAGCCATATAAAGTGGGGCAAGATCACTAGTGGATCAAGGAGTTCAAATACTAGGGGGTGAAGACACATGGGCTTTTAAGTCGATATTAGTTAATAAAAAACATGCAGCAATAGTTTGGTTTTGAATCTCAGTTGCGAGAATAAGTAAAGAATCCAATACTAATTTGGACAACGTTTTGCTTATGCTCAATGTGTTGCTAGAAATGAGTAAAATTTAACATACTACTTATTTATGTACTATGTTAAAAATTTACTATGAACAAAAATCAATACTCATTTCAGGATTTGGAGGTAGAGCCAACAGGTTTGTTGGTATGTATGCCCAGACAGCCAATTATATGATGAATATAATGGCATAATTGTAAATAATTTGATTATTAATAAAAGGCAAACTTCTAATCTATTCTGTTTTATTCTGTTATGAGATAATGAAGTAACATAATAAATGTCTAGAGGATGATATTAATCGATGATGTATGTGTGAAGTACGTGACCTGAAGAATGAGATCATATGGATATTAAGAGTATACATTCTCATTATGTCCCTAGTCAGATGCTATTGTAGAAAGTTGATAGACAACAATAACACATAAGACTAGAGTGTGTGTTGGTTGATGACTGAATCTCATTAATCATGATATGGTGATATCAAACTAAGCACGTGGATACATGTTAGAGAATAGTATATCAGATAGACCAACCATGAGAGTAACATATGGAAACCATTGTTATAGTGGTTATAGTTATCTCTCATAGTGATACTAGTGATTGTGATTCTTAGACCTGAAGTCACTACACTCATCACATGTCGTTCGGTATGCTTTGACATCATCAAATGTAATCATGAATAAGGATTATCATTAAGGTGATGATTAGGTTATTATGACATATGGGGACTGACTATGAGTGATGTAGATGGGATTTGTCCCTCCTATGGGAGTATGATATCCTAGGCCACTTAAGTTAGCGAGATTGAGAAATACATGGCATGTACATGCGAGTCAATATATGATATTGAGCTTACACATATCTCATACAGTCTTCTATAGCAAGAAACATAGATTGAGCGTTGAAGAGGATGACAGACCCATGCCTCGAGTTCAATCTAGATATCAGAGATAAAGAAATTATACAAACACTATAACACTAAGAACAGATTGTAGGTTGAAGTTGATTCCCAACTTTCCAGTTACTTGAGTAGCAATGATGTGTGACTAGGCACCGCTCTTTGCTTGATATTGTTGTAATTGGTTATGAACATTCACTACCAACATAATATGGGACCTATTGGGTCACACACATAAAACATGACCTAGAAGAGGAGTTTGATCATGAATAATAATTTGGTTGTTTAATAAAGAGTTTAGGTATTCAATTTAAGCAACAAATCAACTGATCGAATTCCCAACCAATCTACTCATGTGATGAAACGACTAGTCGGAGTGCCAAGTCGATTGGATATTGTATTGGATGAATTGTGCACAAACTAGGTGCCAACTGACCGGTTCATTGGGTGAGGTGATCAGTTGGTGGTCTTGAGATGACCGGTTCGACATGTAATTCGATTGCATCAAGGATTTGTGTTGATGTCATGTCGGACATTAATTGGAATAGAATTGTCAAATACATATTTTATTGGGAAACATGTGAAACGACTGGTTCGCTAAGCGAACCGACCGTCTCGCTTGTGAACCGACTAGTTCAATCGCCAAACGACCAGTTTGGGACTCACAAGTTGTGAAAACCATGATCTTCTGGTCCTTTACACTCCCGCACAGACTAGGAACCTTGGCCCAAACCCTCCTATAAATAGAGGGGTACTAGGGGCGTCCCAACACACAATTGAGAATTAGTTGCTCCAAAAAATTTTGTCCTCTCTAGTTGTGGTAACCAAGAGAGACCAAGCAATTCCTACCTGACTAGGGAGGGATAGAAAGGGAGAGAACAACTAAGAATCATTGTGAGAGAGTAGGTTGGTGACTAGTACACCAACAGGAGGGAAAATTCTACAAGGCCCCTAAACTTGCTTAATGAGTTGAATAAGCTTAATTATCATAATTGAATTCTTATAACCCTAATATAACCTTGTGATATTCTTTTAAATCATAATATAATCTTAACTTTCAAATTTGGTCCAATTTGGACACTGTTTGAGCGAGTTATGTAATTTTATGCACATTTTGGACTTTTCTGCAATTTACCCAATTGAGACGTTTTCTTTGCAATTTATCACTTGCATTATGTTCCTTGGATACTCTATCCTCATTATTGAGCTTTTGAGCCATGGGTAACATATTTAATCCTTTGTTTGAAGGTGTTTTCTCTAGGGGTATTTTAGGGTTTACCCTTCATGGATGAACTACCTTTAGTAGCTATCAACTAATTAATTATTTATTTTGCTTGAAAATTCAAGTAATGAGGGATAAGCATGTCTCTATGGATGGTGGGGGGCTTCTTGTGTGTGTGCTTGTATAGTCTTAATAGTTTAAGGCCATGGACATTTGGAAAGATACTAGAACTTCAACTTTTTCTTTTTCTTTATCTTAAAGTTTCATATACTTATCCCTAAGCACCAAAATGAGCCATTTTTTCTCCACCACTTCCCTCTTTGTACAAACCTCGTCCTCCCTCTGTGCTTCTGCAAAATTCCTGTCCAAGGAAGAAGAAAGAGGGGACCTTCTTGGAAAAAGAATCTAGGGTTGCAATTGACTTCCTTTTAGGATTTAAAAAGCTTCCTTCTAGTGATCTTGACCTAAAAGAGTAAGAATCCCCTTCCTTCCTCCATTTATTTCTTTGTCATACTTCCTCCTACCTTTCTCCAGGTCTTCACCTTATTTTTCCATGGTATAAATTGCTCTAAAGCTCTAAAACCCTACCTTTTTTGCTCCTTATGCTTAAGATTTGCTCATTTGATGGAGAAAGGTGCTAGATGGATGAGTTCACAGTTTATACTTGAATTTTCTACCCAACCTGCTTGAGTTTTCTTCTATTTGGGATTTCATGTTCTCATTAGAGGCCATTTTTATAACTTGCTCCACGTTTATTTCTTACCATAAGCTTGCTAGCTCATGTTCTTGCTTGAAAATGATGATCCATGCACTAAAAAGCTATGCTTGACTTGGATTTTGATTTTTATAATGTTATCTATTCTGATTTCAGTTCTAGATGAACCTGTGATCATGTGTACGTTATTATTAAGGTATAATATGACTTGGATCAAGTTGTTTTGGCAACTTATGGTGCTAAGCACCTATCAACCAATGGTCAATTTTAGGGTTTAAAGTTGATTTCTTTTATAAACCTATGACCCGATGATGGTACCATTACAACAACCCTATGTTGTTTTCTTCATGACAACTAATGGTCGGGATCAAAGGTGTCATATTATGGTGACAACCTATGGTCACCCCCTTAGGTCAGGTTTTGGATCAATTATAAGTTTAATGATCAACCATTAAGTACCCTACTAATGTTATCAATCAATGATGACATTACCTTATTATTTGATGTTGATTAATGAATATAGTGTTGATCTAACAATCTATGGTGACTTAATGGTCACTAATTATGGTGTATCATGTCTCTACAACCTATGGTGAGTTAAGCATTGTAGTTGTAGCATCAATTAAGCCTTAGACCAATGGTTTCTTGGGTCACTTAATGCAATGGTCGGACCTATACTGTAATTGATGGTATTAACATATGAACTTGACCCAATGGCCAAGATCTAATATCTATTCCTAGCAATAAAGTGGAATTATGGCTAATGTAATATGTTGGTCCTAATAATGTGATTTAGATGGTTTTCGATATATGATCAACTTAAGGAGCTTACTTGTTGACAATGGATGGTTTGTTTTAAATGAACAGTCGATTGTGGGTTTTACCCTACTCTCAATGGAACTTTTTGTGTTGTTAATCAAGGGATGTCTAGGGTTAAATGGTGACTCGTTCTAGATCACAAATCAAGGACTTCATAGGTGGTTTATCCAAGGTGTTTACTTATGTAAACAACCAATGGTCTTACCTTTTAAACATCCAATGGTTCTGGGTGACATTGTGGTATGGTGATATGGGTTGAATGATGATGGAGCAAATGGAGGGTTACCCTTAATAAGGTATTCTTACATATTCACTCATAAGAATAGAAGGTATGATAATCATATTATGTTGATATGTAACCCTAATGAGGTATAGCTTGTTATACCTAGCTTTAATATAACTAAATGATGGTAATTGGGTATGAATAGTCCTTGAATTACTAATACTATCATGGAGTACTCTGTTACTATTATTGAAACCCTAGTATGCTATAACATGATGGTTACACCTTGATTTATGTGTGGGTTCATACTTGAGAATAGTATGGAATGTGATGGTGATGCTTCACCTTATGCATCCATGATCTATTGGTGATGTCGTGAGTTAGGGTTTGGGTATAAGTGTTGATTATTAACATTGATATAATTTATCATGTTGAACCTAACTCTAATGCAAATATAAAAAGATGAGTATTCATGTTTAACATTTTTATATGATGGAATGATGGTGGAATAACCTAATTAATATGATCATAACCTTAATTGATGGTTATCATAGCCACATGGTTGATACATTCTTATGCTAAACATGTTCATTATGAATATGATGAGGGTTAATCATATCTAGATTCCTTGCATGTTAATGTAATAAAGGAATGTTCTTAATGTTTTTGTAGCCCTGTTATGATTGTTTATGAATATCTCCTAGCTCATTAATGCAATATTGTGTTGATCCAGTGTATTATATGTAAGTAATGTTGTTGAGCCTTGTTCTAAGGCATGCAAAGATAATGATGATCTTATAGAGAATAGTATGATGGTCTTAATGACCTTTGGGCATGGTTGAGGCCATAATGAGGTGTAATCCTCTTGTGTTGATAAGGGTTGATACCCTGTGATATTGTGAAAAGGATTTATATCATGTGATAGTATGATGGTCTTAATGACCTTTGGGCATGGTTGAGCCCTGAACGAGGTGTAATCCTCTTATGTTAATAAGGGTTGATACCCTGTGATATTGTGAAAAGGATTTATATCTTGTGATAGTATGATGACTAGTGTGGTCTCATGAATAGCAAGTGAATAGTTCCATGTGATGATGAGATGAGAAACTATGTTTGACACGTTTTATATCTTTTAAAAGTTGTGATATTTATATGCTTGCTAGAAGTGAATTAGGGTTTGTATGTCCACTTGTTTGATGCAGCCTTAATTCATCCAATTGGCATAACTGATCAAGTACAACTCTAATCATGTAGTGCCATGTGCCGTAGAGCCATCTTCAGTGTAGAACTTGTTGGATGGTGAATGAGTATTCCTAAGGGAAACTCGGAGCACATATTGTTGAGTATGTCGGGGTGGCAGGTTGAAGATATATCCTTGTCATCCACAATGTAGATTGTAGAAGATGGCTATGGTCATGCATCATACATCTGATGTGATTGAGAACAGTTGTGTTCATGTCTCGGTGATTATAACATGATGTGATTAGACGACAACTGTGGTTGTACCTCAGTGATTGGGTTTGAATACCCTAGATGCTAGCGGCGTGACCTGTACCAAGGTGGGCTAGTTACAGGACTATATGTCATTGTGGTGGTAGCTTTGACTGATATGTCACTGCCTTTTTACTTGTACTGACTGAGGGGAAGAGATCTTAGGATACCGACACTCCTAGATCTTATACAAAACCAAATAGTCCTTCACAGGGGTCGGTTGGACTTTGAATGGTACGGTTCAAATTCCCCAAGGTGTAATAAAAGATGTAATACAGCCGTGTAGCATATTTGTTTAGGGTTATACACGACGTTTCACATTGGATGATAACCCTTGTTTGTTATCTTTACATAAAGATGATGCTTAGTGCAATTAAGAGATAGTAGATATACTTAGGTTGTAGATATGCTTAAGATTGTAGATGCGTACATACAGTAGCTATGCTTGTGTTGATAACTATGCTGCTACTACTGATTATAATCATGATGTTAGCTATCTCATGTTGTTAGTTATGTTTAGCATGCTAGCCATGCCTTTGTAACTACAGATGCATATATTTCTAATCATGCTTATCCAAATAGTTGTGCTTATGTTGTTTACTCTTCTTATGATGTTGATATGTTCAACCAATTAGACATGCTCATGTTGTTAGCTATGCTATGTTACTAGACTTGCTCATGATGCTAGATAAGCATATGATACTGAATTGCTTATATTGTCAACAAGATAAAGGATGATAGTCTAGCTAATGATGATAGTTATTATCTGTTCCTTTATGTATTTTGTTAATCATCAGTACTGCTGAGCTTATTTGTTGTATCTGATTAAACTGCTTAACTATTTAATTACTTAAAAATGTTGTAATCAATAAACGTTGTTGGAGGTTATATCTCTTGCTGGGACATGGGTCTCACCCTTGTGGTTTGCCAAAAAAAATTTAGGTAATCGGAAGTGACAAAAACAAATATGTGGCAGCAAAGAGGAGCTATAGTAATGAATCTTTGAGAAAGTTGATTAAATGTCTAGTGTGTCCTAGAGTCGTCCGTATACTCTCAGGTCCAGGCAAGAAAAGTTTGTATATGGTGTTTCAAACGAATCAGACTTTTATTAGCATATTAATGCTTATTTGTGTGGCATTTACGAATATTGTTCTCCTGTGTATATATGTTATGGCTAAGGCAATAGAACAATTTGTATCAAATTCTTGGCAAAGTATGGATATAAGAAAGATGTTGGGATCTTATGCAAATGTTTCTGAGAGGGTCCTGACGTTGAAATCAGTTTTAATTTACCCATATTTTTGGGTATGTGATTAATTAGTGATTGATTGTGTTTTATGTTTTGAGTAATCTCGTTTAGTGTAACGGGTTCTCACAAGTTGGTATCAGAGCTTTAGGTTCATTGAGTCTACAGGGACACAAGGACTTAGGACTAGGATGATGTTTAAGTAAGGAACATGACATGAGAATATAGTGCATACTACCTAATCTCAGCACTTGGATGCCCTGGCCAGGTATTCAATTATTGAAGAAAAGGTAAGTATAGAACTCTTTGATTGTTATCTTTCTAATTACTCTGATCAAGTAGCCATTTTGAGACAATTTAAAGAGCATAATGAATAAGAAGTCATGGTATGAATATCTCAATCCTACCTTAAAGAAGATGATAATTACATCATAATCTATCAAACTTGAATGTTTGGTAACTATAAGAGAAAGTTACAACACCATGAAATCTAAATCTGAATACAAATTAGAAAAAAAAGGAGTTCTTGAAGATGTGATTCAATAAGATAATAAAGTAAAAGATAGATAGGTCTATACTTATAAAGTGATTCAAGGTATGAAATCCACATAAGATAGAAAGAGCTCCTTTAACAAGTACAAAATGAGAAGATAAATGGGAACAATGACAAAGAAATAAGGTGGAACCTGAGTTAATCTCAGACCAACCTATGTGTGTAAAAAAGTGTTAATGTAAAATCAACATGGCGTGTGAAAGATATTAAGGGAGATGATCCATGTTTAATGAAGAAAATGTGGAATATGAGTATTTACCTGTTGATAAGTGGTTGAAAAATATAATAAAATAAGAGAACATACCCAAGTGTGATAAATAGTCATCAAGGAAGGAGTAATGAGATATGTTAATCATGATGATTCCTATTCTAATGGCAAGGAACCCAAAATGAAAAGGGTAAAATGATACATAAGAAGCTATAACTTGCATAATGAAAATAGAATTGGTTACCTTTTTTCTAGTGACCCTTGAACAATGTTTCTATGATGTGGGAAGTGTGTTTCCCTTTATGTCTTTCCTTTCTAGGGCACAACTTTCAAGTGGATCATTGCCACTTGGTATGTATGGATTTGTTGCAAACATGAGGGTAGATAGCTTATTATAGCATAAGGTTGTTTGGACTCTGGTTCCAAGATCATAAAGTTTGTGATGATTTTGCTTTTGAGCCTTCCAATAATTAGGAAGACTCCTCTTATATGTCTTGATATTTGTTATTTTGGTAAAAGTGGATGAGATAATGATGTGAGTTCCTTATAACACATGGGGTGGATACCAAGGTAATGAATGCTAGTATCCAAGATGTATCAATAGTATAAGATATATGTGAAGGTTGGAGATGTTTATTAAATGAACATTCCAAGTGTTCCTCTCCCTTAGAGAGAAAGAGAGTTTATGATGACCCTCTAAATGTTGTTTGGAAGGAAGAAAAAAAAGTGATTCTATAATGTTGTGTATGGTTCAGTGATAGCTGGGCAAGACCACTATCAAGGATAGATGGTTTGTTGGTCAATAGATATGTGATATTGTGTTCCTTTAAGATAAACCTATGATCAAATATCAATGCATAAGAGTTATATTGGATGACATAATTCACATGACCATGATGAGTTTAGAGTTATGTCCTTTAGACTAACCAATGTACAAATAGAATTTATGAATAGGAGGAACAGAGTGTTCTAGTCATGTCATACAAATTATATCAAGCTTTGAATGATGACATGTCAAAGTATTTCAAACATGGTCAAAAATATGATCAATATTTCTTCAAAAGCCTTAGGGTTGCCGAAGCAGCAATAACTATGAGACAAGTTGAACAAGAGTGAGATGGGGTTGATTAAATGTCTTTATGGGATCATGATATGTCTTCTAAGTAGGTTGTGTAAATACCAGTAAGGTGAAGATAGTGTTGTTGTTTCACCCCTAACAAGGTTGACTAGGAATGATTTTTCCTTATATGGAATGATAGGTGCCAGTGTCAACATTTCTTTTGATGGTGAAAAAGAACTGACAAGTGTTCAAGTGTTAGTGTATCTAAAAAAAGGATGGATACATCACCTTTTTTATGCTTCAAGGAATGGTATGGGACACATGACATGATTGGTAAAAAGATAACAAGTATGACTTTTGAGTAATGTGTTGATACAATAGATATAATTTTAGGATGATAGCTAGAATTTAAAGTTGAACATTACTACTAGAGTTGTACATATGACACAACAAGTTTCTACATTTCATATTGAGAATGTCTTCTTAGGTGGGGGATTTTGTGCTGACCCAATAGGAGATATGTATGAATGATGTGATATAACCATGATATGCAAGTAACCATGTGAAGCTAATAGGATGAGGTGCAAAGGAAGTACCCATCTTTGTTTACCTTGGATTTCAGGGGCGAAATCCCTGTTAGGGGTTTATAGTTGTAAGGCCCCTAAACTTGCTTAATGAGTTGAATAAGCTTAATTATCATAATTGAATTCTTATAACCCTAATACAACCTTTTAATATGATTTTAAATCATAGGACAAGCTTAGGTTTCAAATTTGGTCCAATTTGGACATTGTTTGAGCAAGTTATGCAATTTTATGCACATTTTGGACTTTTCTATAATTTACCCAATTGAGATGTTTTCTTTGCAATTTATCACTTGAATTATGTTCCTTGGATACTCTCTCATCATTCTTGATCTTGTTTATCCATGGGGCACCTATTTAATCCTTGGTTTGAAGGTGTTTTCTCCAAGGGTATTTTAGGGTTTACCCCTTCATGGATGAGCTACCTTTAGTAGCTATCAACTAATGAATTATTTGTTTTGCTAGGAAATTCAAGAAATTAGGGATAAGAATGTCTCTAGGGATGGTGAAGGATCTGTGTGTTCTTGTATATTCTTAATAGTTTAAGGCCATGGACACTTGGAAAGATACTAGAACTTCAACTTTTTCTTTTTCTTTATATTAAAGTTTCATATACTTATCCCTAAGCACAAAAATGAGCCATTTTATCTCCACCACTTCCCTACTTCAACAAACCTCATCCTCCCTCTGTGCTTCTGCGAAATTCCTATCCAAGGAAGAAGAAATAGGGGACCTTCTTGGAAAAAGAATCTAGGATTGCAATTGACTTCCTTTTAGGGTTTAAAAAGCTTCCTTCTAGTGATCTTGACCTAAAAGAGTAAGAATCCCCTTATTTCATCCATTTATTTCTTTTTTATCCTTCCTCCTACCTTTCTCCAGGTCAAAACCTTGCTGTTATATGGTATAAATTTCTCTAAAGCTATAAAACCCTACCTTTCTTGCTCTATATGCTTAGGGTTTGCTCATTTGATGAAGAAAGGTGCTAGATGGATGAGTTCACAACTTATACTTGAATTTTCTACCCCTGCTCAAGTTTTATTCTGTTTGGGATTTCATCTTCTCATTGTAGGCATTTTTTTTTATCTTGCTCCACGTTTATTGCTTACCATAAGCTTGCTAGCTCATGTTCTTGCTTGAAAATGATGATCCATGCACTAAAAACCTATGCTTGACTTGGATTTCAATTTTTATAATGTTCCCTATTCTGATTTCAGTTCTAGATGAACATGTGGTCATGTGTATGTTATTCCTAAGGTATAATATGACTTGGATCAGGTTGGTTTGGCAACTTATGGTGCTAATCACCTATCAACCAATGGTCAATTTTAGGATTTAAAGCTGATTTCTTCTATAAACCCATGACCCGATGATGGTACCATTGCAACAACCCTATGGTGTTGTCTTCATGACAACTAATGGTCGGGATCAAAGGTGTCATATGATGGTGACAACCTATGGTCACCCCCTTAGGTCAGGTTTTGGATCAATTAGAAGTTTAATGATCAACCATTAAGTACCCTACTGATGTTATCAATCAATGATGGCATTAGCTTAATATTTGATGTTGATTAATGAATATAGTGTTGATCTAACAAACTATGGTGACTTAATGGTCACTAATTATGGTGGATCAGGTCTCTACAACCTATGGTGAGTTAAGCATTGTAGTTGTATCATCAATTAATCCTTAGACCAATGGTTTCTTGGGTCACTTAATGCAATGGTCGGACCTATACTGTAATTGATGGTTTTAACATATGAACTTGACCTAATGGTCAAGATATAATGTTTATTCCACCAATAAATTGGAATGATGGATACTGTAATATGTTGGTCCTAATAATGTGATTTAGATTGTTTTTGATATATGATCAACATAAGGAGCTTACTTGTTGACAATGGATGGCTTGTTTTAAATGAACAGTCGATTGTGGGTTTTACCATACTCTCAATGGAACTTTTTGTGTTGTTAATCAAGGGATGTCTAGGGTTAAATTGTGACTATTCCTAGAGAACAAATCAAGGACTTCATAGGTGGTTTATCCAAGGTGTTTACTTATGTAAACAACCAATGGTCTTACCTTTTAAACATCCAATGGTTCTGGGTGACATTGTGGTATGGTGATATGGGTTGAATGCTGATGGAACAAATGGAGGGTTACCCTTAATAAGGTAGTCTTACCTATTCACTCATATGAATAGAAGGGATGATAATCATATTGTGTTGATATGTAACCTTAATGAGGTATAGCTTGTTATACCTGGCTTTAATATAACTAAATGATGGTAATTGGGTACGAATAGTCCTTGAATGACTAATACAATCATGGAGTACTCTGTTAC
Source organism: Alisma plantago-aquatica (assembly GCA_963693085.1). NCBI lineage: Eukaryota > Viridiplantae > Streptophyta > Magnoliopsida > Alismatales > Alismataceae > Alisma > Alisma plantago-aquatica. The sequence goes on from OY856414.1 coordinate 265,070,448, forward strand.
TATTGTTGAAACCCTAGTATGCTATAACCTTACTATTGTTGAAACCCTAGTATGCTATAACCCGTTGGTTACACCTTGATTTATGTATGGGTTCATACTTGAGAAAAGTATGGAATGTGATGGTGATGCTTCACCTTATGCGTCCATGATTCAATGGGGATGCCATGAGTTAGGGTTTGGGTATAAGTGTTGATTAGTAACATTGATATAATTTATCATGTTGAACCTAACTCTAATGCAACTAGATAAAGATGAGTATTCATGTTTAACATTCGTAAATGATGGAATTATGGTGGAATAACCTCCTTAATATGATCATAACATTAATGTGTTAATTGATGGTTATCATAGACACATGGTTGATAATTTCTTATGCTAAACATGTTCATTATGAATATGATGAGGGTTAATCATATCTCGATTCCTTGCATGTTGATATAATAAAAGAATGTTCTTAATGTTTTTGTAGCCCTACTATGATTGTTTATGAATATCTCCTAGCTCATTAATGCAATATTGTGTTGATCTGGTGTATTATATGTAAGTAATGTTGTTGAGCCTTGTTATAAGGCATGCAAAGATAATGATGATCTTACATTGAATAGTATGATGGTCTTAATGACCTTTGGGCATGGTTGAGCCCAGAATGAGGTGTAATCCTCTTGTGTTGATAAGGATTGATACCCTATGATATTGTGAAAGGGATTTATATCATGTGATAGTATGATGGTCTTAATGACCTTTGGGCATGGTTGAGCCTTGAATGAGGTGTAAGCCTCTTATATTGATAAGGCTTGATACCCTGTAATATTGTGAAAAGGATTTATATCTTGTGATATTATGATGACTAGTGTGGTCTCATGAATGGAAAGTGAATAGTTCCATGTGATGATGAGATTAGAAATTATGTTTGACATGTTTTATATATTTTAAAAGTTGTGATATTTATATGCTTGCTAGAAGTGAATTAGGGTTTGTATGTCCACTTGTTTGATGCATCCTTAATTCACCCAATTGGCATAACTAATAAGTGCAACTCTAATCATGTAGTGCCATGTGCCGTCAAGCCATCTTCAGTGTCAAAACTTGTTGGATGGTGAAATGAGTATTCCTAAGGGAAACTCGAAGTGCATACTGTTGAGTATGTGGGGGTGGCAGGTTGAGGATATATCCTTGTCATCCACAATGTAGATTGTGGAGGATGGCTATAGTCATGCCTCATACATATGGTGTGATTGAGAACAGTTGTGTCTGTGTCTTGGTGATTATAACATGATGTGATTCAAGGACAACTACGGTTGTACCTCGGTGATTGGGTTTGAATACCCTAGATGCTAGCGTTGTGACCTGTACCAAGGTGGGCTAGTTACAGGACTATATGTCACTGTGGTGGTAGCTTTGACTGATATGTCACTGCCTTTTTACTCATACTGGCTGAGAGGAAGATATCTTATGATACCGACACTCCTAGATCTTGTACAGAACCTAATAGCCCTTTGCAGGGGTCGGTTGGACTTTGAATGGTATGATTCAAATTCCACAAGGCATAATAAAAGATGTAATACAACCATGTAGCAAATTTGTTTAGGGTTATACACGGCATTTCACATTAGATGATAACCCTTGTTTGTTATTTTTACATAAAGATGATGCTTAGTGCAATTAAGAGATAGTAGATATACTTGGGTTGTGGATATGCTTAAGATTATAGATGCATACATATAGTAGTTATGCTTTTGTTGATAAATATACTGCTACTGTTGATTATAACCATGATGTTAGCTATCTCATGTTGTTAGTTATGTTTAGCATGCTAGCCATGCCTTTGTAACTAGAGATGCATATATTGCTAAACATGCTTATCCAGATAGTTGTGCTTATGTTGTTTGATCTTCTTATGATGTTGATATGTTCAACCAATTAGACATGCTCATGTTGTTAGCTATGCTATGTTACTAGACTTGCTCATGATGATAGATATGCATATGTTATTGAATTGCTTATATTGTCAACAATATAAATGATGATAGTTTGTCTAATGATGATAGTTATTATCTGCTCCTTTATGTATTTTGTTAATCATCAGTACTGCTAAGCTTATTTGTTATATATAATTAAACTACTTAACTATTTAATTACTTAAAAATATTGTAATCAATAAACATTGTTGGAGGTTATATCTCTTGCTGGGACATGGGTCTCACCCTTGTGGTTCGCCACATTTTTTGATGTAATCGGAAGTGACAAAAACAAACATGTGGCAGAAAAGATGAGCTATAGTAATGAATCTTTGAGAAAGTTGATTCGTTGTCTAGTGTGTCCTAGAGTCGTCCCTGTACTCTCAGGTCCGGGTAGGAAAAATTTGTATATGGTGTTTCAAACGAATCGGACTTTTGTTAGCATATTATTGCTTTTTTGTGTGACATATATGAATATTGTTCTCCTATGTATATATGTTGTGGCTAAGGCAATAGAACAATTTGTATCAAATTCTTGGCATAGTATGGATATAAGAAAGATGTTGGGTTCTTATGCAAATGTTTTTGAGCGGGTGATGACGTTGAAATTGATTTTAATTTACCCATATTTTTGGGTATGTGATTAATTAGTGATTGATTGTGTTTTATGTTTTGAGTAATCTCGTTTAGTGTAACAGGATCTCACAAATTCCTTCCTATCTATTCTAGAAGGAGGATAGGAGTTCTAAGCGGTCTGTGTGGAATTCTCTAGAGGTGAGGTGGCCTTTTCCTGTCACTAAGGAGGATAACGTTAGTCAATACTCTATGGTGAGAGGAGTTACTGTAGATGAGACTTTTGAGTTTGTTGTCTGTGGAGGAGCCACAGACGAGTCCCAGTGTAACTAGAATACCGTTGCGCATCTACAACTACGATGAGTATGTCATTGGACTTGCTCCAGGACTAGTCCTCAAAACCATCCTTTCAGTTACATAGTTGTTGACACCTATCATATTGTTGTTGTTGTTGTCTATCACCTAAAAAGATATGGAGACCCACGAGGTGAGACCCAGTCTAGCGAGAGATATAAATCTCTCCAACATATATTGACTACATCAGATTAAACAGTAAATCATTGAGCAGTTGAAGTATTTAGTAGTCAATTGAGCAGACTGAATAATTAAAATATGCTAAACAGATTAAGCAAGTAAGCTTAGCAACACGTATGATTATTAATGTATATATAGGTAATAGATAAATCCATTTCTTTTATCTGATATCTACTCAGGTTTCATAAAATTGCATCTAATAACAATCGTTATAATTAATCTGACTATCATCATATGCCTTACTAACAACATAAGAAATCTAGAAGCATAAGCATCTTTGACATCATGAATACATCTAGTAGCATGACATGGCTATCAATATTGGCATGTTCAATAAAGTGAACCAGTCTACATAATAAATAGAGCTAACATCATATCACAAAGCATAATTAGAAGTTTAAGCATTTCTAATTACATAGGCATGGCTAGCAGTATTACACATTGCTAGAAACATAATCTTAGATATCAGTGTTAGTATATTTGACAACATAAATATATATACAACATGAACACATCTACAACATAAGCATATCTATCATCTCTTATTGTACTATATATCATCTCTAAATAAGAAGATCAAACAAGGGTTATCATCCAATGTGAGGTGTTGTGTATAACCCTAAACAGATATGGTACACAGCTGTATTATATCTTTTATTACGCCATGAGGAATTTGAGGATAAAACTCAAAATCTAACTGACCAGTGCTAAGTCAAAATCAGTGCCATATAAGATCTAGGGAAGAGTCAGACTCCAAGATCTTTTCCGCCCCCAGTTAGTACATGTCTTCCATAGAGACACATAAGGCCAAACTACTAACAACCTAGTTTGTCCTTGGTATAGGTCACAGTACTAGTGAAGAGGAGGTGGGTACGCATACCCTACCATCTGAGGTACAACTGCAGTTGTCCTCCAATCTCATCACATATATAATCACCAAGACATTACTGCAACCGTTCTCAAACTGAGGGCTTGGTATGACTGTAGTCATCCTCCCTAAACACTTGGATTTAGGATGACTAGCACCCTTCATACTCAATGGTAAGCGCTCTGAGTTTCCCTTAGGAATACTTGTTTCACCATATGGCAAGTTCTGACATTCATATGGATCTATGGCATAGGGCACTACATGATTAGAATTTCACTTGATTAATTATTGCCAATTGGGTGAATTAAGGCTACATCATACAAGTGGACATACAAATTGTAAGGACCCTGACCTCCGTTTCGGGCTTACCCTATTTTCTTTGCCTAAATTTTGTGCTTAGATGTTTGCTAATCACCTGAGTTGTGATTATGGTTCTGTTTGTGCTTTTTTGGGAGGTTGAGGTGTAACTTGCAATTTACCCAAGTTTTCCACCTTGAGAGATGTCTTTCTCTCTCATTGCGTCCTCTAGGGTTGAGATGATGAGTTGGGCACCTTGCTTGAGTTGTTTTTGGGCCTCGTTTAAGCTTGTGAAGCTTGGTCTTGTTATTGGGCTTTCTTGAGCCTTGTTTGCTTGGTGTATCGACCAAGAGTGTACTGGGCATGAGTATATCGACCAAGGTTGTATCAGCCAAGTGGTGTATCGGCCATGGCGCCGTGTTGGGTGATACACACCCTCTTGACCTAGCCTCGTTTGTGTCACCATTCTTTAGACAAGTGGCCGTTGCTTTGCTAGTTGGTGGAAAGTCATGAGCAAGTGGTTTAGGGTGATAGCAAGGTGGCATAGTTTGGACAAGTGGTGGTTTGGGCAAGCACATGTGGAGCAATCCCCTATTGGATGCCCACTTAACCCCCTTGCCTATATACCCCCTTCTTTGCTAGCTTGGGATCCCTTTAGCTCCTTAGTTACTTCCCTTCTTTCTTGGTGGCTGATATCTCCCCTTGGTAGAGCTTGGTGGCCGATCTCCTTGGTGGGGTCTTCTTCTTCCTCTAGTGGTGGACGAAACCCTAGATATGCCTTGCTCCTTCTCCTCTTGTAGTGAGTATCTCACCCTATCCTTGGCACCTTCTTCTTCTTCTCTCTTTCTTTTTTGCCATGGTGGTTATGGAGTTCTCTTCTCTCCTAGTGTTGGCCAAAGGTGGTGCCTTGGAGCTTGAAGCTTGGTGCTTGGAGCTTTGGAGCTTGAGGAGTGGGCTTGAGGCGGGTTACATAACTCGTAACCCTAGCTATACTACCTTCTTTATATACTGCTTGTTTACATGTTATCTTGATCGGCCATGCATACCTTGTTAGTAATGTTCTTGCTCTAGTATGCGCCCTTGATCTTGTTAGATATGGTGACATGGTTATGTTGCTTAGATGTGTTCTTGGACCTTGTTGGCCGAACCACTGGACTAGGGTTCCTTGGGCAAAACCCCTCTCTCTTGGTTGTTGATAGGTAAGCCTAGGGTTTCCTAATTCCATGGTGCGTGTAGTGTGTTCTTGGGGCAAAACCCCTTTCTTTCCTTAGTCTTGAGAAGTGAGCTCAAGATTTAGTTGTGTGGGCAAAACCCCTCTCTCTCTTAGTTGTTGAGAGGTGAGTCTACACTCCGGTGCTTAAGCAATACCCCTATCTTATCATGGACTTGAGAGGTGAGCCTTTGGTTGGTGTTGACCTAGTTGAGGTTGGAGGGTTGACCGATATGGGATGACCCACTCTGTTGCTCGATATGTGATGGAGGTTGCGCAATGCCCCTCTCACTTAGTTGTTGAGAGGTGAGCCAATTCTCTTGATCTATTAGGGTTTCTTGGTGGCGGTCTTGAGGATGAAGATGACCAACCCGATATGGTGCTTTGCCCGATAAAGTACCTTGCCTGATAGGTTGTGTGGTCTTTTGCCTAACATGGTTATAAGGTTGCCTTTTTTAATGCGTAATGAGGTGTGTTGTATGTTTGAGTTGCCCGATATCTTTCTTCTAGTCTTTGGAAGATATGTTAGAAAGACGTTATGTTGACCTCTTGACTGATATGGGATACTCCAACCCTAGATGGGTGACATGGGGTCTTGGCCAATAAGGATGTTGAGTAATCCAGTAGATCCTACCTGGGGCAATATAGTGGCTTGTTCCCTTGACTGATATGAGTATGGTAGGCAGATCTTGTGTTGGGTGATATGGCTTGTACCTTGGATGACACTCCCCTAGTTGTGCTGCCCGACACGGTGCCCTAGTGGCTATGTTGCCTTGAGTGATATGCATCTTGGGTGTTAGGGTTTGCTGGTTTGGGCGATATGGGGTTTATCCTTCATGCCTGATACCCTCTTACACCTAGATGTCTAGTGCTGCCCGATATGGATGTTGGCTGATATGAAGGTTGACCTATATGATGGGTGGTGCTTAGGGTCTGGTTGTGCCTGATACCAAGGTAATAGTGGTTGCCCGACATGGTTGTTAACCCTATATGGGTGTTGATCGATATAGTGTTGGTCGATACAGTAAGTGGTGGTTAGTTGCATGCTAAACCGATACAGTGTTGGGCATCACTCTCTTTGATGAGGCGTGTCTTACCTTTAGTGAGGTTTATGGCACCTTTGGTGAGGATTGTCCCTTACCCAGTATACCTTTGGTGAGGGTTGTCCTTTACCTGATATATCTATAGTGAGGGTTGTACCTTGTGATCGGTTGGAAACCCTAATGATTGATCAAAAAGTCATATGAAATAATGTCATGCATAGATATGCTCATCCAATTGCATAATTATGTCTTTCTTGATATATGCAATGAGTTCAAGATGTTCTTGATATAAGTACTATTGCACCTCTATGTTTATGCTAACCATGCAGGTAACAGTTGTACGATGAGGCCATGGTAATGGCATGATAGTAACATGATGAGGAACATTCAAGGGTTATGATGAACCCAGTGATATATGGTGGGTGTTACCCATGGAATGGAAATGTATGCCTTGATGGTGGGATTGAATCCCTATGATGTTGATCCTTGAGATGGATCTTGTTTATTGGTAGGAGGCCAAGTGGTAACATGTGATGTGGGATCCTAGTGATGGATCAGGATGATGTCTGATGGCATTAAAAGCATTAGTGACATTGTAACACAAGATATTTAGATTTATATTTGTTTTGCATGTCACATAACTTGGTTGAATCTCGCAATCCACTTAAAATATGATAATTAATTATAGATGAATCTTTCTTGTAGTTTGCCATGGCCATAGATCCATCATTGTGAGGAGTTTGGTGATGGTGAAATAGGTTCTCCTGAGGGTTAACTTGGAACACATATTGTTGAATATGCGGGGTGCGCCTTCGCCCTAAGTAGTAGTGCATGTAGAGCATGGTGAACAGGCCCATGGCTCAAGAGTACGATTTTAGGCCCGTGGCTCGGTATGGTTAGAGCATGGCTCAAGATATGTGACAAGAGCATGGTGAACAAGCCCATGGCTCAGTGATGATAGAGCACGGTGAACAATCCCCTGGCTTGATTTTCTAACGTCGATACCTATACCAAGGTGGGCTAGGAAGAGGGTAGTCTGACCCTATGTGGCTGAGGCCACTTAAGCATGAGACTGCGGTCCTGCTTGTTGGTTCTTGTGCACTGACCACAAGGGTATGAGGTCGTGGAGTCTAGCTCTTCCATTGACCTTGTATGGCAATCGATTGCGACCAAGCAGTGGTCGGTTTGGATCTGAGAGGTATGACTCACTTCCTTAGGGCATAATAATCTGTAATCCTTTAGTATAGTATATCTGTGTAGGACAAATACAGAACATTGACTGAGGCCTTGTTTGCATAGCTATCTTAGTGATATTTGTAGTTAATTACATGTTCCTATGATATCATGATACATTCTTGTCTAACTTCTCTTGTCAATCATGTTTCATATTATTATCTGTATACATGCTTCCTAAGTATCTCGGTAAGATGTTATAACAAGTTATTTCTATTAAGTATGTTGCTCATATTAGTCACCTACTTTATTTGAGGTTTTATAGTTACGGAGGGGGGTTATGTTTCTCACTGGGACTGTGTGTCTCACCCCATTGGTTTAAAATCCTTTTTAGGTGATCGAGCTAGACGTGGTGGTGGTCGCGGTGTTGCAGCTGAGAAGCAAGAAGAACAATAGAAGGAAAGAGGTGGTTAGGCTACTGTCTTGTGGAGGTTTTGTAGTAGAGTCCTGGAGTCATCCATGTACTCTCAGGTCCTTGGAGGTGTTTTGATGAGGCTTCACGATGTATAGTTGTATGGCTTTCTTGTAATATGCCGTTGGCCTGGTATGGCCTTTTATGTACAAAAATAGGTGATGAACTCTTTGTATTTATGGGACAGCTGAATCCTTTAAGGTGATGGACATATGTCATGCTCCTGTAATATATGTATATAACATGTTTTCTTTGTAGGATATGGATCTAGTTGAAATAGATACCTTTCTTATGAGGTTTTCCGCAAATGGTTTTAATTAACCTGTGTTTTTGATAATACAATGTTTATGACGGTTTCACACATTTTCGTGTGGCATTTCACTATCTGTGTGATATCAGGATGTCACAAATTAGGTTGGTATTAGCGCTCTAGGTTTGCTGAGTCTACAGGGATCTAGGACTAGGTTTTGTGTTTATTCTTGTGATTTTCTCCAGATTTTCTCACAATAACCTTCTGCCCCCATTAGAAGATAAAGCTAAAAGATGTCTGGAAATCACAAAGAACATGCTGCTGAGAGCAGTGCAGCTGCATCGATTGATGGAGCCAGTGTGCAGGAACATGAAGATCGGGTGCCTGAGGTCCCCCAAATTGACCCAACCATTCTTGAGAATCCTGTCTACCAGCACCTCATGGGACAGGTAATGGCAATGATGAATCTCATGGTGGAGAGATTGACAGTGCCTCCGCCAAGAGCACCAGCTCCCCTTGAAGAATCATCGGGTATTGGGAAGACCTTCGAGCGGCTTCGCTGAGTCAGAGCTTCAGATTATGCTAGAACGGCTGATCCAGCGGATGCAGATGTATGGCTGACAGGTCTTGAGAAGGCCTTGAGGATCCTTGACATCCCCGAGGCAGACAAAGTCAAGCACACTGTCTACCTTTTGAAAGGTAGTGCTAGCCACTGGTGGGCCAACGAGGTGGAGAAGTGACCTGGCGAGGTGATCAGTTGGGATGTCTTCCGGTAGGAGTTCGTTAGTCGATACTTCCCGAAGATGTATCTGGATGAGAAGATCACTCAGTTCGAGCGTTTGCGCCAAGATTCCCTGAGCGTCACCGAGTATGAAGCCAAGTTTATGGAGATGTTGAGGTTTTGTCCTCACATGGAAGTGACAGATGACAAAAGGATCAAACGTTTTGAGAAAGGCTTGAGCGTCGAGTTGTCGACACCTGCTGCTGCTTTGGAAAATCGGGAACAGTTTGCCACATTTTTGGAGTCTGTTTGAAGGATTGAACGGTCAGTTAAGGAGAAGAAAGAGGCCATGTCCAAGAAAAGGCCTGCTCAGTTCCAGATATAGAGGTTTGATGGCTTCAAGAAGCCAAGGTTTTCTGCACCGTCTGTTGTGCAAGGTTCTAGTGCGCCGTCACAGTGGACCCCGAGTAAAGGAAGAGGACATGGTTTTTCGCCGTCAAAGGCATACAACACAGCTTCAGTGGCAGTAACAGGGCCGTCTAGGCCGCACTCGAGAGAACCGTCGTGCTTTCTCTGTGGATAGGTCGGGCATGTCAGGTGGAATTGCCCGAAAAGAGATGTTGAGGTAACACAACAGCCGAGATAGAGGCAATAGGGTAGTGACACTAGAGGGTGAGGATGCGGTCAAGCGTCACAAGTTGGATCATCTGCTCAAGGAAGCAGAGGGTGTGGATGACATCAAGTAATGACTTGATTCTATGTTATGAGTCAGCAGGAGGCGATAGTCAACCTGCGAGTGGTGACAGGTCAGATGGAGTTATTTCATTATGATTTGTCTTCTTCTTGCTTTATATCTATTCTGGTTGACTCGGGTGCTACACACTCTTTTATCGCTTATAGCATGCTTGATAGCTGTCTTTTACCTGTTAGTTGTAAGAAAGATAGCTTGTTGTTAGAAACCCCTCTTGATGGTTCCTTGATGCTTTGAGAGGAGTGTCCATCTTGTGTTCTATCCTTTTCAGGACAAAACATACAAGTGGATCTCATACCACTTGATATGCATGGATTCGATGTAATCCTTGGGATGGATACCCTAGAGAGGTATATGGTTGTACTAAACTGTGGTTCCAAGCAAGTAGTGTTTGCTGAGGATGGTGAGAAGTGGATCTTCTAGGGAGATAGGAAGATTCTTCTGACGTGTTTGATATCGGCTATGGTGGCAGAAAAGTTGTTGCGACAAGGTTGTAGAGCGTTCTTAGCTCATGTTGTGGATACCAAGGAAAAAGGACTGAGTCTTCAGGATGTGACAGTTGTCAAAGAGTTTGAGGATGTGTTTCCTGATGAGTTTCTCAGTGTTCCCCCACCTCGAGAGATTGATTTTGAAATTAATCTAGTACCAGGGACACAACCAGATGCTCAGACACCGTATAGGATGCTCCAGCTGAGATGGAAGAGCTGAAGAAGCAGTTACAGGAGTTGCTAGATAAAGGTTTCATCAGACCGAGCACATTGTCATGGGGTGCTCCAGTTCTGTTCATGAAGAAGAAGGACGGATTGATGTGTCTGTGCATAGATTACCGATAGTTGAACAAAGTTACGATCAAGAATAAGTATCCTTTATCGAGGATAGATGATCTATTTGATCAATTGCATGGTGTTAGAGTATTCTCGAAGATCAATCTATGGTCTGGATATCATCAACTGAGGATCAAGGATGATGACATACTGAAGTCAGCTTTTAGGACAAGATATGGTCACTTTGAGTTTGTGGTTATGTCGTTCGGGCTAACCAATGCACCTACTTCCTTCATGGATCTGATGAACATGGTGTTCCATCCATTTCTAGATTAGTTTGTTGTGGTCTTTATAGATGACATCTTGATCTATAGTCGGGATAGTTAATAGCATCAACAACACCTTCGACAAGCATTGACTCTCCTACGCCAGCACCAGTTGTATGCCAAGTTCAGTAAGTGTGAGTTCTGGCTTAAGGAGGTGACTTTCTTGGGTCATGTGATATATGCAGAAGGAGTCAGAGTGCATCCCAAGAAGGTGGAGTTGGTTGTATAGTGGGAGCAACCGAAGACGCCGATTGAAGTTTGTAGTTTTCTAGGTTTAGCAGGATACTACTGAAGGTTTATAAAGGACTTCAGTGTAACCACGTTGTCGTTGACAAAGTTGACCAAGAAGGATGTACCTTTTGTTTGGGATGATCATTGTCAGCAAGCTTTTTAGAGCTTAAAGGAGAAGCTGAGTAGAGATCCAGTGTTGGTGTTGCCAGAGCCTGGGAAAGGCTATGTTGTTTTCTGTGATGCTTCCAAGAAAGGCTTAGGTTGTGTGCTGATGTAGGAGGATCATGTGGTTTCTTTTGCTTTATGATAGCTTAAGAAACATGAGGAGAGCTATCCGACACATGATTTGGAGCTTGCAGCGGTGGTCCATGCATTAAAGATTTAGAGACACTATCTTTATGGGGAAGTGTATCAGATCTTTACGGATCATAAGAACTTGAAGTATATCTTCTCACAGAGTGAGTTGAACATGCGACAGTGTTGCTGGATGGAGCTGATCAGTGATTATGATTGCACCATTGAGTATCATCCTGGTAAGGCAAACGTGGTAGCTGATGCTCTTAGCAGGAAATCTTCTTCTCTCCCCATGAAGAAGGCACAGTTGAGTTCTTTGAAATGCCATAGGCGGGATATGTTCATCTCCTTACTGTGGGCTCTGATCTCCAAACCACGATATAAACACGATTTAAACTTAGCGGAAGCGATTCGATTAACAGCGGAAGACAAAAATCACGGGAAATTTAAAACTTTTCGAGACAAGAGCTTGAATCCATAAAGCTTCATTCATAAAAGGAGATAAACTGTTTACATCTCATGATAATTACTTCTTGAGTAATTATATACAACAAGATACAAAATCTCAAGAACTCATAACCAAAAGACTCCAAGACCTGAGAGTACAAAGGACACATAGGACTGACTCTAACTACACTACATGGCAGGCTAAATCTCCACCTGAGATTTACTGCTGCTCCTGGTGCTGCTGCTGCTGGGACTGGTCACCTGTAGACCTGTTCCTCCGTCTTCGATGTCCACCTAAAAAGAATTGAAGTCTACGGGGTGAGACAATTGTACATAATTGTCCCAACGAGAGTTATAACTCTCCGCCAGAAGCTTTATTATAACATCAAAGAATAACTTAAGCGGTAAAAGCTTATAAAGTATTCAATAGCAGATGCAGTTGTAAACAAGAGTTCAACATTTATGAAACATGAAGAATATAAGCACTATACAGTGTAACATCAATCAATTAGCTCATAGTTACCTCTAATAGGTAGACTACGTTGTAGAGTATGTTTTTCAAACATTATTTTTATTATGCCCTGTGGAGATGAGGTTTACCACTCATACCCCAACCAATCACTGTTAAGTGCCTTAGTATCATACTAGGTCATTGAAAGAGCCGGATTCTCATGACCTTCACCTTCCTCAGTCAGTAAGAGGATCACTTGTAGGACATCTTGTGTCTCTACTATTATAGCTTACCAGGGTAATCTGGTCCTTCGCTATTTTAGAGTTACAGTGGCGTTCTGTACTCTCTTCGTCATCAGGAGATTTCATGTTTATTTTCCACTGATACGGATATCTTTGCTTTCCTCATCATTAGTAGGTTTCATGTTTACCATCCACTGATACGGTATGAGTTTTGTAGTGAAGGATTGACGGATTATACATCTACATCAAATTCCTACACTAGGATGTAAGGTTCTACACATCCATATACCCCACATACTCAACAGTATGTGATCCAGGAGTTCCCGTAGGAAAACCTGTTTCACCATCATTTGATCTCTGACAATGATGGATCTATGATCAGGGCTCTACATTTCACTTGATTAGTTAGGTACATTCAGTATTCTTGTAACATCATACATTATTCTTCAAACAATAACATTAGCATAACAGCTATGAAAGGAGAATACTAAATATAACAAGCCTAACTCTCATCAATCATCATTTCTCAGTATATTCATCACAAGGCATCTCTTAGAGCATGACCTTGATGGTATTCATGGCTCTCACAGCCCATTAAAATCATAGGATGCCACTAACAAGGCATCAAGATATTTTACTATTCATAAAGCTAACAACATGCTTTCAATGAATATAGTATCATCATTCATACCTGGATATGATCACCTTCATATCAGAACCTGCATGGTTAATTCAACTGATAAAGGTAATTCAAAACAAGAATATACTTTCCACTCTTGTCATAAGAGCTAAGTTCTCTGATTCTCATCAATTAGAGTTTGCTACTCATATTGCATGTCATCACCCTTGAATTAGGGTTTACTATTCACATTACATGTCATCACCCTTGAATTAGGGTTTACTATTCACATTACATGTCATCACCCTTGAATTAGGGTTTACTATTCACATTACATGTCATCACCCTTGAATTAGGGTTTACTATTCACATTATGGTGAATTGAACTCATAATATCATCATGTATGAGGAACACCATCATTGATGCTCTCAGATTTGTTTAAGATTCATCATTTATCATAATTAGGGTTCCATGATCTCACATAGGTGGATCATACCCTAATCATGCACATTCATGTGTATTAAAGGTACTTTACTTGAATTTTCATCATAAAAGGGTACTTTCTCTTTCTTAAGATACTTTCTCTCTCCTCATACTTGTAGATGGTGATAACACCAATCTTGATCAGGTTGGGTTAAGTCCACTTTGATTAACATAGACCAAATCACCACTATTGAGTGATTAGGGTTTGATTAGAACAAGGTTTCACTCAATTGAACCTTTCAAGGGTATTATGGTAAATTACACATTGATCATCATCATGGGTTAATTTACTAACCACTTGACCCTTAGTGTCTTTTGGTATCATTAGGGTTCAAGTTGAACAACTATTAAACCATTTAAGCCTTCAAGGCATTAGGCAGACTTAACTTCAAAAGTCTCCAATAGGTTTCACACCTTCAACATTCAAACGATCCTGAGATCGTATAAGGTTGTAGACCGTTTAAGCTTTGTAAACCATTTAGGGTTTGGTTGACTTCAAGACCGTATAACACTCAAGACCGTTTACCCTCATTCGGTCTTGAGGTCGAATGGTCTCATTCGGTCTTGAGATCGAATGGACTCATTTGGTCTTGAGGTCGAATGACCTTATACGGTCTTGAGGTCGAATGACCTTATACGGTCTTGAGGTCGAATGACCTTATACGGTCTTGAGGTCGAATGACCTTATACGTTCTTGAGGTCGAATGACCTTATACGGTCTTGAGGTTGAATGCCCTCAAAATCTCAAGATCGTATGGACCTCCAAGGTGGTTCAAAGGGTAAACTCGATTAGGGTTTCCTATGTTGAAGCCTTCAATTGGTCTCAAGCTTACTAACCACTTATCAATTGAGAAAATTAGGGTTAGCCTTAACCAATTGGTCACTCAAATGACCCTCAATTGATATCCAATTAGGGTTGGAGTTGGTTCAATTAAGGTCTATAAACGTTCAACCATCAACACTCAACAATGTGAAACAAATCGAAGTTGAACCCATCAGTTGACCTCCAATTGGGCTCAAACTTGGCCCAAACGGTCTTGGGATCGTTTGGATATACTCCAAACGGTCTTGAGACCGTTTTCCCAAGAATTCATCAAAATCTAGATTGATTTGATAGGGGTTGATCCTTAATTAAGTCACAAATCAGCAATTTGATTATTTCAATAACCCATTGTAATTCGGCCCTCAATTGATCAAATTACTTTAACCCTAGACCTCAAAACGGTCTTGGGTTGTCACCAAACGGTCTTGAGACCGTTTGGATGAGTTCCAAATGGTCTTGAGACCGTTTGCCCATCCATCCTTTGGACTCTAGTGAAAATTCATCAAGGTTTGATTTATTGAGTTGATTATTACATCAATACTTAATTGCAATGTAATTTGATATCTTTGTACCTTCAATTGGTCAACTATACTTGACCCCAGACCTCCATACGGTCTTGGGTGATCCCCAAACGGTCTTGAGACCGTTTGGATGATTCCCCAAACAGTCTTAAGACCGTTTGGGCTAATCAACCCAAAATCTCAAATTAGCTCATTGTGATTTCAACACTGATTTCAATTAGGGTTTGTCCTAGTAATCAACCTTCAACTCTTAACTCGTTTGGAATTAGTCCATCAAATTTGGTGAGTCATTAATTAACATCATTATGAACAGTAATATTATACGGTACACGCTTAGTCAACCATCTTATACGGTCTTGAGACCGTTTTCCCAAAAAGGGCAAATTAAGCAGATTGAAAATCAGAACTAAATTCAATTGGATTTGCTAATTGATTTGCTTATATCTCACGATCCCTTTGGAGTTAACCTCTAAATTTTTTTGGGTGATTAACCTACATAATTTTGAACAGGATTCCCATACGGTCCATGCTTGGTCAACGCGGCCATACGGTCTTGAGACCGTATGCCTTCATACGACCTTGAAACCGTTTGCCCACCAAACGGTTTTGTAAACCGTATGGGCAATTGGTTGAGGTCGTATGGTAAAGTGAAAGTTCATGGATAAGCATAGGAAATAATGCCCTCATCTTCTAGCTCAAGAACAGAAATGGTTCCTCACGGATTTGCTTGCAAGGAAGCAAGGGAAGATAGGGAAGAAGAAGAACTAGCAACTATATGCATAGAAAAGATGTATAATCAAATCATAGGGTTTAGAGTTATAAAACCCGCCTAAAGCTTGCTCCTTGAGCTCCAAGCTTTCTAGATCCAAGCCTTTAATGGAATCCTAGAAGCTCCACAGGTCTGCCAAGGTGAATCCTCCAAGGAAAGTTGAGAAGAGATGGCTACAAAGATAGAGCTAAGTGAGCTAGCCATGAATTGACCTTGAATCCGAGTTTCATCCATGAATTTGAGCAAAAAGGAAGGATCCAAACCTACCTTGCACTCCCCTGGTCGTTCTCCTGTGCTCCTGAGCTCTCCTTAGTCGGTTGAGCAAGGGGGAACAGTGAAGGAAATGAAAGAAACATTCCTTTGCTAAGTGAGGAAAAGGGCTTATATACTTGGGTGGAATTTCAACATAGGCACATAGGTTTTCCTCACTTTCAACTAAGTCCCTCCTTTTCTTATTTGCTCGTCCCTTCTTCTTATTTCTAAGGACAACCTTCTTCTAAGGTCAAGAAATGAAGGCAAAGAAGATCAACCTATTACTAAAGCACACACATAAAAGGGCTATAGTACTTACACCTTGATTATTCAATCACAAAGGTGTTTTTCATTATATGATTATTAAATTGAAGTGACTTCTTCATCATTTCTTCTCTAAATGATGACAAGAGTCTTACAAGATATTTTAGATGGTGTATTTTACAAGTTGCACCCCTCAAATTGGGTAAATTGCACTTTACTCCAATTTAGGGTTTCAAGCACAGGGATTGCTTCCACAGCTGCACCTTGGTGCTCAAGCTTGGGAAATCCCTCAAACTTTACCATAATCATTCTTATGATGTCTCAACATTAGAGGAACATCTCAACATGTGAAAATTGCAAGATAACCCTTCTAACTGGGTAAATGGCACATAGGTCCCTGTATTACAAAACAATCAATTCAATCATTGTTTAAAAGGGACAGAAAAGGAAAAATATGTTCCTTAGCAACTTAATTACATGCCAAAAGATAATCACCAGTATCTTAATTACATAATTAGGCAAAACACCTAGGGTTAACTCATAACCCAGGTCAGGGATGTTACAAATTATCCACCCCTTACAAGGATTTCGTCCCCGAAATCGATAAAACATATTAAGAGAAAAGGGCAGGATACTTCCTTCTCATCTCATCCTCTAGTTCCCAAGTGGCTTCTTCAACACCAAGGTGGTTCCAGAGGACTTTCACAAGGCTTATATCTTTCTTCTTTAACTTTTTAATTCTGTTATCAAGGATTGACACTGGTCCTTCCTCATAAGATATATCATCATTCAATTCTACCTCCATAGGTTGTAGAATTGACTCAGTATCAGGATGACATTTCTTTAGCATAGAAATGTGAAACACAGGATGTAACCTCTGTAACTCTGGTGGCAGCTCTAGTTTATAGGCTACTTTTCCAATCCGTTCAATGATTGGATAAGGCCCCATAAATCTAGGAGCTAACTTCCCTTTCCTTCCAAAACAAAGGACTCCTTTCCAAGGCGAGACCTTGAGATACACTTTGTCTCCAACCTGGAACTCTAAGGGTCTACGATGTTTGTCAGCATAAGATTTCTGCCTATCCTGTACAGTCTTAATCTGTTGTTGTTTTATTTTAATCTTCTCTGTGGTCTGATGCACAAGATCAGGACCTAATAACTGATGCTCACAAGTCTCAAACCAACACAAAGGTGATCTACAACGTCTACCATATAAGGCTTCATAAGGTGCCATATCAATACTATGCTGATAGCTATTGTTATAGGCAAACTCTATCAAGCTTAGGTGTAGATCCCAACTTCCAGTAAACTGGAGAACACATGCTCTCAACAGGTCTTCTAAGGTTTGTATAGTCCTTTCCCACTGTCCATCAGTCTGTGGATGAAAGGCCGTACTAAACCTTAGCTTGGTGCCTAAGGCTCTATGTAACTGTTCCCAAAAACGACTTGTAAACTGAGGACCTCTGTCAGAAACTATTGTGATAGGAACTCCGTACAAACGCACTACCTCTTGCACATACAACTGTGATAACCTTTCAGCAGAATAGGTTGTTTTGACAGGTAAGAAATGCGTTGTCTTAGTCAACCTATCTACAACTACCCAAATGGAATCATGTCCTTTGTTTGTCCTAGGTAGGCCAACAACAAAGTCCATGGTAACATGATCCCACTTCCACTGTGGTATGGGTAAAGGTTGCATTGTTCCTGTAGACTTCTGGTGTTCAGCTTTAACTTGCTGACACACAGGACACCTCAGAACAGACTCTGCAACATCCTTCTTCATTCCAGGCCACCAATACAGTTCCTTTAAATTACGATACATCTTGGTGCTCCCTGGATGCATAGCATACATCGAAGAATGAGCTTCTTCCAGGACTAACTTCCTCAAGTTATCCACATCTGGCACTATCATCCTCCCTTGATAACATGCTACATGATCATCCAAGTCATGGAAACCATCTCGCTTCTCATTTCCATACTCTGACCTAATATGTTGAACTTCAGCATCAACCTGTTGTGCTTCCTTAATCTTCTCTCTTAGGGTAGGTTTAATATGCATCTCATCCAACAACCCGGCTAACAATGACACCTTCAACTGTACATTGTCTTTCCTTAAAGAGATAAACATATCTCTCTTAGAGCACACTAAAGAGTTTAGTTGTGCTCTATCCATGGTTGATGTTGCTGATTTCCTACTCAAGGCATCTGCAACAACATTGGCCTTGCCCAGATGGTAATCAATTGTACAATCATAGTCCTTGATTAACTCCATCCAGCGACGTTGCCTCATGTTAAGCTCATGCTGAGAGAAGATATACTTAAGGTTCTTGTGGTCTGTGAAAATCTGGAATGTCTCTCCATAGAGATAATGCCTCCAGATCTTCAAGGCATGAACCACAGCAGCTAACTCCAGATCATGTGTCGGATAATTCTCCTCGTGTTTCTTAAGCTGTCGAGAAGCAAAAGAAATCACTTGTTTATCCTGCATCAACACACATCCAAGTCCATTCTTGGAGGCATCACAGAAGACTACATATCCTTTTCCTTGTTCTGGTAGCACAAGCACATGTGCACTTGTCAACCTCTCCTTCAACAACTGGAAAGACTGTTGACACTTATCACTCCAAGAAAAAGGAACATCTTTCCGGGTCAACTTGGTTAAAGGTAAGGCTATAGAACTAAAGTTCTTAATGAACCTTCGATAATAGCCAGCTAACCCCAAGAAACTTCGAATCTCCGTCGGTGTCTTTGGTTGTTCCCACTGTAGAACAGATTCTACCTTTGTAGGGTCAACTCGAACTCCCGAGGCAGATATTACATGTCCAAGAAAAGATACCTCTGGCAGCCAGAACTCACACTTGCTAAACTTAGCATACAAATTGTGTTCTCTTAGCAAGGTCAAAGCTTGGCGAAGATGCTGTTCATGCTACTGAGCATCCTTACTATAGATCAGAATGTCATCTATGAAGACGACAACACACTGATCAAGGAAAGGTCGGAAAACTCTATTCATGAGTTCCATAAATGCAGCTGGTGCATTGGTTAGTCCAAACGACATAACCGTGAACTCATAGTGACCATACCTTGTCCTAAAGGCAGACTTGGGTATGTCACTATCCTTAATACGAAGTTGATGATATCCAGACCTCAAGTCTATCTTTGAAAAGACTGTTGCACCACGCAACTGGTCAAAGAGATCATCAATCCTCGGCAGAGGGTACTTGTTCTTTATTGTTACTTTATTGAGTTGTCTATAGTCAATGCACAACCGCATTAACCCATCTTTCTTTTTAACAAACAAGACCGGAGCACCCCAAGGTGAAGTGCTCGGTTGGATAAAACCCTTCTCAAGTAACTCTTGAAGCTGTTTCTTGAGTTCTGCCATCTCGGCAGGCGCCATCCTATACGGAGTCTGGGCTATGGGTTTCGTATCTGGGATCAGATTGATTTCAAAATCAATCTCCCGAAGTGGTGGTATACCAGGAAGTTCTTCAGGAAACACATCCTCGAATTCCCTGACTATGGGAACTTCCGCAGGATTGGAACTTTCCTTGGTAACATCTACCACATGGGCCAAGAATGCATAACATCCTTGCCTCAACATCTTATCACCAACCATAGCTGACACAAGACAGGTGGGCAGAATCTTTCTTTCACCTTGAAAGATCCATGTGTTGCTTTCATCAGCAAACACAGCCAACTTGGACTCACATTCCAAGACAACTCTATACCTCTCTAAGGTATCCATCCCGAGGATTATATCAAATCCCTGCATATCAAGTGGTATAAGATCTACTTGAATGCGATGATCAGAAAAGAAGAGGATGCAGGGAGAACATACCTCCTGCAAAACGGCAGACCCACTCAACGGAGTCTCCAAAAAAAAGCTTTCTGCCCTATGATTAACAGTCATATTGCAGTTACGAATCACTCTATGAGTGATGAAAGAGTGTGTAGCACCCGGGTCAATCAGAACAGATACAACACATGATGTAGACATATCAGGATATAAAAGTTCCATCTGACCTGCCACTACCCGTGGATTGACCACTGCATCAGGTGGGTTCATGGCATAGAACCTCGCTGTCGCCTGGTGTTGAGGTGGTGCTGATGATCCATCTTGAGACGCTTGTCCACGTCCTCGAGCTGCTCCTTGAGATTGCATTCTCTGAGATCCTTGTTGATTCTGTTTCGGAGGTTGTGTCACACTGATAGGCTTAGATCGGAAGTCCTTCATCAAGTGTCCCACTTTACCACAGTTGTAGCAACTCCTCTCCTGTTGTTGTGGTCTGTGTGGTCCAATGACTGATATTGATGCAGAACTGTGAGTCCCTTGTTGAGGTAGGCTTCGTCCCCTGCCTCTTCTTGGTGACCACTGAGTTTGAGAACTCGATCTGGGTGGTGGAGGGTTAGGTGCAGAGAATCTAGGTTTCTTGAAATCCCTAGATGAAGAACCCTGGAACTGTGGATATCTTTTCTGGGTTTGCCTCTTCTCAACCACAGATCTCTCTATCCTTCAGACTGACTCAACGAAGGTAGAGAATCTCTCTCGGTTTTCTAAGGCAGACACAGGGGTTGACATATCAGCATTCAAACCCTTCTCGAATCTCCTGATTCTTTCCTCTTCTGTGGCAGCCATGTGCGGACAGAACCGCAACAACTCCATGAACTTAGCTTCATACTCGCTAATGTTCATCATGCCCTGCCTCAATCTCTCAAACTGAGAGATCTTCTCATCTAGGAAGGTCTTTGGAAAATATCTATTGATAAATTCCCGATGAAACTCTTCCCATGAGAACTCTATTCCAGGTCTCTTCTGCTCTTCCATGTTCCACCAGTGACCAGCACTGCCTTTGAGAAGATAGACAGCATGTCTAACCTTCTCAGCCTCCGGGATAATAAGAATCCTGAAAGCCTTCTCCAACTCTGTTAACCACAGATCAGCATATGCGGGGTCAGTAGTCCCAAAGTACTCGGTAGCTCTGACACGACGAAGTCGCTCGAACGTCTTACCGATACCTTGTCCTTCGGGTTGGGCAGGTGCCCTAGGTGCAGGCATGGGCATCCTGTCAATTATGTGTGTCATGGCAGTCATAAACTGCCCAAACATCGTCTGAACTACTGGGTTACCCATATCAGCTGGGTCAAACTGGGGTGGCTCAGGTGCAGGTTGTTCTATTTCTGGAACCCTTGCACCGCCTCGAGGTGCACTAGCACTACTCTATGCCACGTACTCTTCATGTGGCTCTGCCATTCTTATGTATCTTCTTCTCCTGAGGAGCAGAAGATTCTATTAGATAAGGAAGAGATACTAAGGATAGACTCGACATCCTAAGTCCTATGCCTCTGTAGACTCAACGGACCTAGAGCCATGATACCACTAATTGTGGGCTCTGATCTCCAAACCATGATATAAACACGATTTAAACTTAGCGGAAGCGATTCGATTAACAGCGGAAGACAAAAATCACGGGAAATTTAAAACTTTTCGAGACAAGAGCTTGAATCCATAAAGCTTCATTCATAAAAGGAGATAAACTGTTTACATTTCATGATAATTACTTCTTGAGTAATTATATACAACAAGATACAAAATCTCAAGAAATCATAACCAAAAGACTCCAAGACCTGAGAGTACAGAGGACACATAGGACTGACTCTAACTACACCACATGGCAGGCGAAATCTCCACCTGAGATTTACTTCTGCTCCTGGTGCTGCTGCTGCTGGGACTGGTCACCTGTAGACCTGTTCCTCCGTCTCCGATGTCCACCTAAAAAGAATTGAAGTCTACGGGGTGAGACAATTGTACATAATTGTCCCAGTGAGAGTTATAACTCTCCGCCAGAAGCTTTATTATAACATCAAAGAATAACTTAAGCAGTAAAAGCTTACAAAGTATTCAATAGCAGATGCAGTTGTAAACAAGAGTTCAACATTTATGAAACATGAAGAATATAAGCACTATATAGTGTAACATCAATCAATTAGCTCATAGTTACCTCTAACAGGTATACTACACTGTAGAGTATGTTTTTCAAACATTATTTTTATTATGCCCTGTGGAGATGAGGTTTACCACTCATACCCCAACCAATCATTGTTAAGTGCCTTCGTATCATACTAGGTCATTGAAAGAGCCAGATTCTCATGACCTTCACCTTCCTCAGTCAGTAAGAGGATCACTTGTAGGACATCTTGTGTCTCTACTATTATAGCTCACCAGGGTAATCTGGTCCTTCGCTATTTTAGAGTTACAGTGGCATTCTGTACTCTCTTCGTCATCCGGAGATTTCATGTTTATCTTCCACTGATACAGATATCTTTGCTTTCCTCATCATCAGGAGGTTTCATGTTTACCATCCACTGATACAGTATGAGTTTTGTAGTGAAGGATTGATGGATTATACATCTACATCAAATTCCTACACTAGGATGTAAGGTTCTACACATCCATATACCCCACATACTCAACAGTATGTGATCCAGGAGTTCCCGTAGGAAAACCTATTTCACCATCATTTGATCTCTGACAATGATGGATCTATGATCAGGGCTCTACATTTCACTTGATTAGTTAGGTACATTCAGTATTCTTGTAACATCATACATTGTTCTTCAAACAATAACATTAGCATAACAACTATAAAAGGAGAATACTAAATATAACAAGCCTAACTCTCATCAATCATCATTTCTCAGTATATTCATCACAAGGCATCTCTTAGAGCATGACCTTGATGGTATTCATGGCTCTCATAGCCCATTAAAATCATAGGATGTCACTAACAAGGAATCAAGATATTTTACTATTCATAAAGCTAACAACATGCTTTCAATGAATATAGTATCATCATTCATACCTGGATATGATCACCTTCGTATCAGAACCTGCATGGTTAATTCAACTGATAAAGGTAATTCAAAACAAGAATATACTTTCCACTCTTGTCATAAGAGCTAAGTTCTCTGATTCTCATCAATTAGAGTTTGCTACTCATATTGCATGTCATCACCCTTGAATTAGGGTTTACTATTCACATTACATGTCATCACCCTTGAATTAGGGTTTACTATTCACATTACATGTCATCACCCTTGAATTAGGGTTTACTATTCACATTACATGTCATCACCCTTGAATTAGGGTTTACTATTCACATTATGGTGAATTGAACTCATAATATCATCATGTATGAGGAACACCATCATTGATGCTCTCAGATTTGTTTAAGATTCATCATTTATCATAATTAGGGTTCCATGATCTCACATAGGTGGATCATACCCTAATCATGCACATTCATGTGTATTGAAGGTACTTTACTTGAATTTTCATCATAAAAGGGTACTTTCTCTTTCTTAAGATACTTTCTCTCTCCTCATACATGTAGATGGTGATAACACCAATCTAGATCAGGTTGGGTTAAGTCCACTTTGCTTAACATAGACCAAATCACCACTATTGAGTGATTAGGGTTTGATTAGAACAAGGTTTCACTCAATTGAACCTTTCAAGGGTATTATGGTAAATTACACATTGATCATCATCATGGGTTAATTTAATAACCACTTGACCCTTAGTGTCTTTTGGTATCATTAGGGTTCAGGTTGAACAACTATTAAACCATTTAAGCCTTCAAGGCATTAGGCAGACTTAACTTCAAAAGTCTCCAATAGGTTTCACACCTTCAACATTCAAACGATCCTGAGATCGTATAAGGTTGTAGACCGTTTAAGCTTTGTAGACCGTTTAGGGTTTGGTTGACTTCAAGACCGTATAAAACTCAAGACCGTTTACCCTCATTCGGTCTTGAGGTCGAATGGTCTCATTCGGTCTTGAGGTCGAATGACCTTATACGGTCTTGAGGTCGAATGACCTTATACGGTCTTGAGGTCGAATGACCTTATACGGTCTTCAGGTCGAATGACCTTATACGGTCTTGAGGTCGAATGCCCTCAAAAGCTCAAGATCGTATGGACCTCCAAGGTGGTTCAAAGGGTAAACTCGATTAGGGTTTCCTATGTTGAAGCCTTCAATTGGTCTCAAGATTGCTAACCACTTATCAATTGAGACAATTAGGGTTAGCCTTAACCAATTGGTCACTCAAATGACCCTCAATTGATATCCAATTAGGGTTGGAGTTGGTTCAATTAAGGTCTATAAACGTTCAACCATCAACACTCAACAATGTGAAACAAATCGAAGTTGAACCCATCAGTTGACCTCCAATTGGGCTCAAACTTGGCCCAAACGGTCTTGGGATTGTTTGGATATACTCCAAACGGTCTTGAGACCGTTTTCCCAAGAATTCATCAAAATATAGATTGATTTGATAGGGGTTGAACCTTAATTAAGTCACAAATCAGCAATTTGATTATTTCAATAACCCATTGTAATTGGGCCCTCAATTGATCAAATTACTTTAACCCTAGACCTCCAAACGGTCTTGGGTTGTCACCAAACGGTCTTGAGACCGTTTGGATGAGTTCCAAACGGTCTTGAGACCGTTTGCCCATCCATCCTTTGGACTCTAGTGAAAATTCATCAAGGTTTGATTTATTGAGTTGATTATTACATCAATACTTAATTGCAATGTAATTTGATATCTTTGTACCTTCAATTGGTCAACTATACTTGACCCCAGACCTCCATACGGTCTTGGGTGATCCCCAAACGGTCTTGAGACCGTTTGGATGATTCCCCAAACGGTCTTAAGACCGTTTGGGCTAATCAACCCAAAATCTCAAATTAGCTCATTGTGATTTCAGCACTGATTTCAATTAGGGTTTGTCCTAGTAATCAACCTTCAACTCTTAACTCGTTTGGAATTAGTCCATAAAATTTGGTGAGTCATTAACTAACATCATTATGAACAGTAATCTTATACGGTCAATTCTTAGTCAACCATCTTATACGGTCTTGAGACCGTTTTCCCAAAAAGGGCAAATTAAGCAGATTGAAAATCAGAACTAAATTCAATTGGATTTGCTAATTGATTTGCTTATATCTCACGATCCCTTTGGAGTTAACCTCTAAAATTTTGTGGGTGATTAACCTACATAATTTTGAACAGGATTCCCATACGGTACATGCTTGTTCAACGCGGCCATACGGTCTTGAGACCGTATGCCTTCATACGACCTTGAAACCGTTTGCCCACCAAACAGTTTTGTAAACCGTATGGGAAATTGGTTGAGGTCGTATGGTAAAGTGAAAGTTCATGGATAAGCATAGGAAATAACGCCCTCATCTTCTAGATCAAGAACAGCAATGGTTCCTCACGGATTTGCTTGCAAGGACGCAAGGGAAGATAGGGAAGAAGAAGAACTAGCAACTATATGCATAGAAAAGATGTATAATCAAAGCATAGGGTTTAGAGTTATAAAACCTGCCTAAAGCTTGCTCCTTGAGCTCCAAGATTTCGAGATCCAAGCCTTTAATGGCGTCCTAGAAGCTCCACAGGTCGGCCAAGGTGAATCCTCCAAGGAAAGTTGAGAAGAGATGGCTAGAAAGATAGAGCTAAGTGAGCTAGCCATGAATTGACCTTGAATCCGAGTTTCATCCATGAATTCGAGCAAAAAGGAAGGATCCAAACCTACCTTGCACTCCCCTGGTCGTTCTCATATGCTCCTGAGCTCTCCTTAGTCGGTTGAGCAAGGGGGAACAGTGAAGGAAACGAAAGAAACATTCCTTTGCTAAGTGAGGAAAAGGGCTTATATACTTGGGTGGAATTTCAACATAGGCACATAGGTTTTCCTCACTTTCAACTAAGTCCCTCCTTTTCTTCTTTGCTCGTCCCTTCTTCTTAATCCTAAAGACAACCTTATTCTAAGGTCAAGAAATGAAGGCAAAGAAGATCAACTTATTACTAAAGCACACACATAAAAGGGCTATAGTACTTACACCTTGATTATTCAATCACAAAGGTGTTTTTCATTATATGATTATTCAATTGAAGTGACTTCTTCATCATTTCTTCTCTAAATGATGACAAGATTCTTACAAGATATTTTAGATGGTGTATTTTACAAGTTGCACCCCTCAAATTGGGTAAATTGCACTTTACTCCAATTTAGGGTTTCAAGCACAGGGATTGCTTCCACAGCTGCACCTTGGTGCTCAAGCTTGGGAAATCCCTCAAACTTTACCATAATCATTCTTATGATGTCTCAACATTAGAGGAACATCTCAACATGTGAAAATTGCAATTTAACCCTTCTAACTGGGTAAATTGCACATAGGTCCCTGTATTACAAAACAATCAATTCAATCATTGTTTAAAAGGGACAGGAAAGGAAAAGTATGTTCCTTAGGAACTTAATTACATGCCAAAAGATAATCACCAGTATCTTAATTACATAATTAGGCAAAACATCTAGGGTTAACTCATAACCCAGGTCAGGGATGTTACACTTACGGCAGATGAATGTGCAGTTGGACGTATCCTTGTTGGCAAGACTATTGGCACAAATGCAAGTGAAGCCTACATTGAGGCAACAGATCAAAGAAGCACAACAAGCAGATGCTACAGTTCAGTTGATCATATTAGAGTTTGGCAGTGAGAAGCAGGATGGCTTCCATGAGTCTGAGGATGGACTAGTTTGTTATCATAACAGGATGATGGTCCTTGATGTTGATGATCTAAGGAAGTTAGTGCTTGAGGAAGCTCACACATCGATGTATGCTATGCATCCTAGTGTCACCAAGATGTATCATAATTTGAAGGACCTTTATTGGTGGCCTAGCTTGAAGAGAGATGTGGTCGAGTTTGTGGCTAGGTGTGCGGTATGCCAGTAGGTTAAGGCTGAGCATCAGAAGTTGGCAGGTACGTTGCAACCCATGCCAATACTATAGTGGAAATGGGCATGGATTTTGTAGTTGGTCTTCCAAGGACAGCTAGAAATCATGATTCCATTTGGGTGATAGTGGACAGATTGACGAATTCTACCCATTTCATACCTATGAAAATGACATATACAACAAAGAAGATTGCTCATGTGTATGTGGATGAGATAGTGCGTTTGCACGGTGTGCCATCAACAATAGTCTTTGACATAGGTCCTCAATTCATGAGTTATTTTTGGGAGTAGTTGCACAGAGCATTGGGAACACAGTTGAGGTTCAGTATTGCCTTCCACCCACAAACAGATGGACAGTCTGAAAGGACTATTCAGGTTTTGGAAGATCTTCTCTGAGCTTGTGTTTTGTAGCTCCTAGGTAGTTGTGACATGCATCTCAGTTTGATAGAACTTGCCTACAACAATAGCTACCAACGGAGTATCGACATGGCACCTTATGAGGCTTTGTATGGCAGGAAATGTAGATCTCCTTTATATTGGTATGAGTCTGGCGAGTATCAACTTTTAGGTCTCGAGTTAGTGCAGCAAATGACAGAAAAGATCAAGGTGATACAACAACAGTTGAAAGCGGCACAAGACAGACAAAATTCGTATGCAGATAATCATTGACGACCTCTAGAATTCTAGGTGGGAGACAAGGAGTATCTCAAAATCTCTCCATGGAAAGGCATGCTGAGGTTTGGCCAGAAG
The DNA here is from genome assembly GCA_963693085.1 of Alisma plantago-aquatica. Taxonomy (NCBI): domain Eukaryota; kingdom Viridiplantae; phylum Streptophyta; class Magnoliopsida; order Alismatales; family Alismataceae; genus Alisma; species Alisma plantago-aquatica. The sequence goes on from OY856414.1 coordinate 265,098,338, forward strand.
GGCAAGTTGGCTCCCAGGTATATGGGGCCATATCTGGTGATTGTACGTGTTGGAAAAGGGGCTTACAAGTTAGAGCTACCTCCTGAGTTGCATAGGTTGCATTCCATGTTCCATGTCAGTATGTTGAAGAAAAGTCATCCATGCATAGAGACAGTAATACAACCAGTTGAGGTTGAGCTTGATGAAGATGTTACCTACGAGGAAGGTCTGGTGTTGATCCTCGACAGAAGAGTGAAGAAGCTGAAGATAAAGGATCTGGTTCTTATGAAGGTTCTTTGGCATCATCGTGGCATTGAGGAAGCCACATGGGAGCTCGAGGAAGAGATGAGGAGGAAGTATCCCTCAATTTTCTCTTTAGATTTCGGGGGTGAAATCCTTTTGTAGAGGTTTATGGCTTGTAAGGACACTGACCTCTATGTTAGGCTTACCATGTTTGCTTTGCCTAAATCTTATGCTTAGATGTTTTCTAATCACCTGAGTTGTGATTAGGGTTCTGTTTGTGCTTTGTTGGGAGGTTGAGGTGAAACTTGCAATTTACCCAAGTTTTCCACCTTGAGAGATGTCTTTCTCTCTCCTTGCATCCTCTAGGGTTGAGAGGATGAGTTGGGTGCCTTTCTTGAGTTATTTTTGGGCCTTGTTTAAGCCTGTGAATCTTGGTCTTGTTGTTGGGCTTTCTTGAGCCTTGTTTGCTTGGTGTATCGGCAAAGAGTGTACCGGGCATGAGTGTATTGGCCAGGGTTGTATCAGCCAAGTGGTGTATCGGCCATGGCACCATGTTGGGCGATACACACCCTCTTAACCTAGCCTCGTTTGTGTCACCATTCTTTGGACAAGTGGCCATTGCTTTGCTAGTTGGTGGCAAGTCATGAGCAAGTGGTTTGGGGTGCTCTCAAGGTGGCTTAGTGTGGACAAGTGGTGGTTTGGGCAAGCACATGTGGAGCAATCCCCTAGTGGATGCCCACTTAACCCCCTTCTTTGCTAGGTTGGGATCCCTTTAGCTCCTTAGTTGCTTACCTTCTTTCTTGGTGGCCAAAATCTCCCCTTGGTAGAGCTTGGTGGTCAATCTCCTTGGTGGGGTCTTCTTCTTCCTCTAGTGGTGGCTAAAACCCTAGATGTGACTTGCTCCTTCTCCTCTAGTGGTGAGTATCTCTCCCTATCCTTGGCACCTTATTCTTCTTCTCTCTTTCTTTTCGACCATGGTGGTTATGGTGTTCTCTTCTCTCCTAGTGTTCGCCGAAGGTGGTGCCTTGGAGCTTGAAGCTTGGTTCTTGGAGCTTTGGAACTTGAGGAGTGTGCTTGAGGCGGGCTACATAACTCCTAACCCTAGCTATACTACCTTCTTTATATACTACTTGTGTACATGTTATCTTGATCGGCCAAGCATACCTTGTTAGTAATGTTCTTGATCTAGTATGTGCCCTTGATCTTGTTGGATATGGTGACATGGTTATGTTTCTTAGATGTGTTCTTGGACCTTATTGGCCGAACCACTGGACTAGGGTTCTGTGGTGAACCGTTCAGACAAAACATATTAACTTAATAAAACAAGATTAACTAATATGGAAGCGTATCATTCGCAGCGGATTACTAAAAATCACTAAAAATTAAAACCCTTTGCAAAGAGATCCATTCTCTAGAAAACTCTTTCAACAAGAACCATAATATTACATTCACATACTGGTTTACATAGTACATTCCATGTACCATTTCTTCTTGAGGAATATATATATACATCATTTGTGTTATCAAAAGTTTAAGTAATAAAATCCTTGAGGCATTCAAGCCAAAATATCAGATCGATATTATATTCCTAGGACCTGAGAGTATAGAGACGACACATAGGACTCTAATTACATATATACAAGACTTGACAACCAGTATCTCCACCTGAGGATTCACTGATGTCCTTGTTGTTGTTGTTGTTCCTGCTGTTATTCTCTTTTTATGGGGTTTCTACCTCTACCTCGTCCGCGTCCACCTAAAAATGTTGAATACCATGGGGGTGAGACAATTATAAAATTACCCCAGCGAGAGATATAACTCTTCGCCGAAAACATTATTATTGTAGTTTAATAGAAATAAACTGAATAGTGGAATCATATATTCAACAACAGATTAATCAATATCTATGCAGATTAAATCAACATTTCTATTCAAGCATTTAAGTTATAACTTGATAAAGCAACATGTCGCTTATTCAATAAGGACTTGGAGAGCATATATAACATTTATGTATCTAGAACATGCTAAGTAGAATAACATCAACCAGTGATCATCGTATTTCAATCTTATGCAAATACTCTACACAGATGATTACATTTTACAAACATTCTTAAGCCTTGAGGAGATGAGATATACCTCTCATACTCCAACCGACCCCGATTACGTAAAGCATCAGTACCACATAAGGTCAATGGGAGAGCCAGATTCCATGACCTCATCTGTCTCGGTCAGTACGAGACTACTTTAGCAGAGATATCATGCGTCAAACTGCAATTTGCTTGCTAGGGTATATTGACATCTTTGCTGTAGAGTTATAGCCCATGGCATATACTCTCTTCAGGGTTATGGCCTGTAGCCAATGTCGGGTATTATATTGAGGAGTTATGGCTCGTAGCCATACTCTTATTGGGGTATGGTCTGAAACCAATCCCATACATAGGACATAGCCCGTAGCCATTCCTATGGGGCATAAGGATATATTTGCCCAATTACCCCCACATATTAAAAAATATGCATTCCGAGTAAAACTCGTTTCACCATTCAGCTAATTCTGATGTTGATGGATCTGTGGCCAGGGCAACTACATTCTATGGTATCACTTGATTAATTAAGTACATTAGCATATTCTTTTAGCATCAACCAAGTTTTCAAACATAACTTATTAGGACAAGTGCTACAAAGAAACATGTACTATTTTCATCAGTTACTTCTCAGTCTTTATAAGACATTGGGATCTCACTCCCTCATTTCAATACTGGGAATTATCATCCCTTAACAATCTCAATACCATAATTATACGGATCTGGGTATTCAAACCCTTAGCTCATCACTGAGCACTGTTACCACTTTTTCAGGTAATTGTCTCCTTCAAGTCATTTGACCAAGGTAAACATGATACTTGCTACACAAGCATCTCTTATGGCACTTGAGGCTCATTAACTCTCTTGTTACTATTTACTAAGCAACAAGTTATATTATGGCACACAAGGCCCAATGAATAATTTCAATGAACAAAGCATCATACTCATACTTGGCTATGTTCATCATCTCAGGATACCTGCATGGTTAGCACACAATATAACAGATATATCAATCATATTTTAGTTTCATACTAATTAAGAGTAACACCACTATTCCCTTACCAGGGTTAGGGTTTCCCATTTCATGTTAATCAGGGTTACTCATTTCCTTTGCACAACTAAGACCAATGATTCATCATTTCATCCAAGATTAGGGTTTCATGCTATATAGTATAACCCAGAATTAGGGTTTCACACATCTTCACCCTATTTTAGAATTAGGGTTTACTATTCACATCACATCAGGAATTATCATATCCCAACATCCAAATTAGGGTTAGGTTTTACTATTCACACCTACTTAGGGTTTATCATACCAATACCCTGAATTAGGATTACTCATGTCATTATCTTAAATTCATATCACATTATCCTCCTAGATTAGGGTTCCATTCAGAATTGCCCTAAATTAGTGTTTGATTTCATTAATCATCTCAATTAGGGTTTTATGATCTCATTATCAAGGATCATGCCCTAATTATATATCACATCATTTTGAATGTTTTAGACTTAATTGCTACATGATATCATTAATGTATGAATCTTTCTCTCTCATCCTACTCAGGATGTCCACTACTCAATTCTGGATTAGATTGAGCCTACTCTTTATTCAAATATATGCATTTATGGTTAGCATGATGTATTGAATTGTTACATAATTATGCATTAATGATTAATCCCACTAAGCGTATCAATTATCTAAGTACATCAGGTCTCCAAATGGTTTAATCAATTGAACCTTCAATTATATGAGGGATCCAAAAGAATTGACCAATTAAACTTTCAATTACATTAGGTGATCAATTGGATTAACCAATTAAATCTTCAAATGCATTAGGTATCCAAATAGATTAACCATATTGGACCTTCAATTACATGAGATATCCAAATGGATTAACCATGTTGATCTTCAAAAGATTTAATTACTTAGATCCTAAATGATCTTAGTTCTCAAAATTCAATTGGTAGAAAACCATTTGGGCAAATTGTCCTTGAAACTAATTGGACAAGAAAGGTGTTTAAACCGATTGAACTTTGGGTCTCCAAATGGTTTGAGACCATTTGGATCCAAATGGTTTGAGACCGTTTGGTCCAAACCCTCTCAAAACCGAATGGACCAAAAAGTTCTTTCAACACTTAAACAATTCATAGTTTCAATAGATGAACCGATTAACAATTGAATCCTTAATTTCTTCATCAATTGAACTATTGAATCATCCTTCAATTGGACCATAAATTAGGGTTTTGAACCCAATGGATCTAGGATTTCTACTCAAGAAACCTTCAATTAGGGCTTTAAAATCGAGGAACCATCAATGATCAACATTGTGGGATTGATTCAATTGAAATTAATGAATCATCATCAAATTTTTGATATGACTTGACCCGAAATGGTCTTGAGGTCATTTGGATGATCTCGAAATGGTCTTGAGATCATTTGCCCCATCCTATCCTTGAAATTTGCGAAATTCCATTAGGGTTTTGATCATTGGATTGATCATCAAATCAGCTATTAATTGCATTTCAATTTGGTATCTCTGGATTCAATTACTCAACCATACTCAACCCTAGACCTCCAAACGGTCTTGGTTGACCTCCAAATGGTCTTGAGACCGTTTGGGTTAATCAACCCAAAAATCTAAATCAACCAATTGGAATTTCAGCACTTAACCCGATTAGGGTTTGATAATTGATGAACCATCAACTAATGAACCCTTGGAATTAACCAATTAAATTTAATGGGTCATCAACCTTCATCATTAGCATCAAATCTCCACATGGTCAACTGTGGTCAACTCTTCCAAACGGTTTGAAACCGTTTAGTTCCTAACGGTTTGATGAAACTGTTTAATTCCAAACAGTTTTGTTGAAACTGAATGGACAACTTATTGAAACTGATTGGAATAGGAATTCCTTGGGAAAAGTGTCCAAGATGATGTCGTCATCATCTACCTTCGTCCTTGTAACTTATAATACTTCTGATTTCATGAGTTTACCAATTACAAAAAACAATTAATCAAGAAGGTGAAGGAATCAACAAAATTGCAAGATTGGTAGTTGAAAAACAATGTAGAGGGGTTCAAGTTATAAAACCCACTTCCAATTGATCTTCAAAGCTTCAAGCTCACGTAAAAAATTGTGGATGCAACTCCTTTCACTATTTGAAGGCTCGTCCTCAAGCTTTGAGTGAAAAGGAATGGTTAGAATTGAAGATGACATCGAGATAAGAAGAAATCATGCATTGTTTTGTGATTTCCACCATGAATTCAAGGTGAAAGGAAGTAAAGAAGCTTACCAACAGGTTGGGGGTCGTCATCCTGATCCTCCAAAGCTTACTTGGTCGTTTTTCAAGCAAAGAGAAGAAGTGGATTCGGAATTACCCTTTCATTCTATGGATAAAGGAGCATATATGTGAATTTTATTGAAAATTCATTTAAGAGAGAGAAAGTAGGAATTAACTCTTCTTTTTTCTTGCCACTTGCCCGCTTCTCTTCCTTAGAGAAGAGGCTATCCTCTTTGCCTTTTATTCCCTTCAATTATCCCTGATTTAAAGAAAAGCAAATTAAGCACCTTAACCCTTATAATATTAATATCCTAAAGTCAGTGGATATTTCTTTTTATTTTCTTAATGTGAGTGGGTTCTCCACTCATGTAGATATTTCCTTTGCATTTTCAAGGCACAAGTACGTTCACACTTGAGCAAATCCAACCGTCTCGTTTTTGGTTGAAGGCCCTTCAATTATTTTATTTATTCTTGCATTAAATTGAATTAAGGTTTCAATTATGCTTAAATCTTGATTATTTTAATATCAAGATTCTCTCTCCTTTAAAGAGGTAAAAATGAGATGCCCCTCTCATTTTATTTCCCCTAAAAGATTCCAAGAATTATTAGGGACCTTATTGAAGTGAAAATTTTTATATTGAACCCTAGGTTTTGGGTAAGTTGCACATTACCCCAAAACTAGGTTTTAAATGTACAAACATTGTTTAACCAGCTCTTTCTTGGTACCCAGGATTTCACTAGCCATACCTCTACATCATCTTCATTCTCATGATGCTTCAACAAATGAGGAACATATTATCATGTAACATTTGCAAATTAACCCCTCAACTTGGATAAATTGCATTTTAGTCCAAACAAACAAAACATTGTTTTCAATATTGTTCAAAAAGGACTAAAATTGAAATATAAGTTCCTCTTGAGCCTTGATTACTTTTCAAAAGATAATAGAAAGCATATAATTATCTTTCTTAAACAAAACACCTAGGGTTAAAGCATAACCCAGGTCAGGGATGTTACAGGTTCCTTGGGCAAAACCCCTCTCTCTTGGTTGTTGAGAGGTGAGCCTAGGGTTTCCTAATTCCATGGTGCATGTAGTGTGTTCTTGGGGCAAAAACCCTTTCTTTCCTTGGTCTTGAGAAGTGAGCTCAAGCTTTAGTTGTGTAGGAAAAACCCCTCTCTCTCTTAGTTGTTGAGAGGTGAGTCTACACTCTGGTGCTTAAGCAATACCCCTCTCTTACCATGGACTTGAGAGGTGAGCATTTGGTTGGTGTTGACCTAGTTGAGGTTGGAGGGTTGGACGATATGGGATGACCCACTCTGTTTCCCGATATGTGATGGAGGTTGTGCAAAACCCCTCTCACTTAGTTGTTGAGAGGTGATCCAATTCTCTTAATCTATTAGGGTTTCTTGGTGGTGGTCTTGAGGATGAAGATAACCAACCTGATATGGTGCTTTGCCCGATAGAGTACCTTGCCCGATTGGTTGTGTGGTCTTTTGGCTGACATGGTTATAAGGTTGCCTTTTCTGATGCATAATGAGGTGTGTTGGATGTTTGAGTTGCCCGATATCTTTCTTCTAGGCTTTGGGCGATATGTTAGAAAGACGTTTTGTTGACCTCTTGATCGATATGGGATACCCCAACCCTAGATGGGCGACATGGGGTCTTGGCCGATAAGGATGTTGAGTAATCTAGTAGATCCTGCCTTGGGTGATATAGTGGCTTGTTCCCTTGACTGATATGAGTATGGTAGGCAGATCTTGTGTTGGGCGATATGGCTTGTACCTTACATGACACTCCCCTAGTTGTGTTGCCCGACATGGTGCCCTAGTGGCTATGTTGCCTTGAGCGATATGCAGCTTGGGCGTTAGGGTTTTCTGCTTTGGGCGATATGGGGTTTATCCTTCATGCCTGATACCCACTTACACCTAGATGTCTAGTGCTGCCCGATATGGCTGTTGGCCAATATGAAGGTTGACCTATATGATGGGTGGTGCTTAGGGTCTGGTTGTGCCCAATACCGAGGTGATAGTGGTTGCCTGACATGGTTGTTAACCCTAGATGGGTGATGACCTATATCGTGCTAGCCGATACAGTAAGTGGTGGTTAGTTGCATGCTAAACTGATATAGTGTTGGGCATCACTCTCTTTGATGAGTCATGTCTTACCTTTAGGGAGGTTTATGGCACCTTTGGTGAGGGTTGTCCCTTACCCGTTATACCTTTGGTGAGGGTTGTCCCTTACCCGATATATCTAGAGTGATGGTTGTACCTTGTGATTGGTTGGAAACCCTAATGCTTAATCGAAAAGTCATATAAAATAATGTCATGCATAGATATGCTCATCCAATTGTGTAATTATGTCTTTCTTGATATATGCAATGAGTTCAAGATGTTCCCGATATAAGTACTATTGCACATATATGTTTATGCTAACCATGCAGGTAACAGTTGTACGATGAGGCCATGGTAATGGCATGATAGTAACATGATGAGGAACATTCAAGGGTTATGATGAACCCAGTGATATATGGTGGGTGTTACCCATGGAATGGCAATGTGTGCCTTGATGGTGGGATTGAATCCCTATGATGTTGATCCTTGAGATGGATCTTGTTGATTGGCAGGAGGCCAAGTGGTAACATGTGATGTGGGATCCTAGTGATGGATCAGGATGATGTCTGATGGCATTAAAAGCATTAGTGACATTGCAACATAAGATATTGGGATTTATATTTGTTTTGCATGTTACATAACTTGGTTGAATCTCGCAATCCACTTAAAATATGATAATTAATTACAGATGAATCTTTCATGTAGTTTTCCCTGGCCATAGATCCATCATCGTCAGGAGTTTGGTGATTGTGAAATAGGTTCTCCTGAGGGTTAACCTAGAATGCATATTGTTGAATATACGGGGTGCGCTTACGCCCTAAGTAGTAGTGCATGTAGAGCATGGTCCATGGATCAAGAGCACGGTTTCAGGCATGTGGCTCGGTATGGTTAGAGCATGGCTCAGGATATGTGATAAGAGCATGGTGAACAGGCCCATGGCTCAGTGATGATAGAGCACGGTGAACAGTCTTGTGGCTTGATTTTCTAGCACTAATACCTGTACCTAGGTGGGCTAGGCAGGGGGTAGCCTGACCCTGTGTGGCTAAGGCCACTTAAGCATGAGAATGTGGTCATGCTTGTTGGTTCTTGTGCACTGACTACAAGGGTATGAGGTCATGGAGTTCGAATCTTCCATTGACCTTGTATGGCAACTGATTGCGACAAAGCGGTGGTCAGTTTTGATCTGAGAGGTATGACTCACTTCCTCAGGGCATAATAATTCGTAATCCAGCCATATAGTATATATGCATAGGACAAATACAGAACATTGGCTGAGGCCCTGTTTGCATAGCTATCTTAGTGATATTTTGCAGTTAATTACATGTTCCTCTGATATCGTGATACATTCTTGTCTAACTTCTCTTGTCACTCATGTTTCATATTATTATCTGTACACATGCTTCCTAAGTATCTTGGTAAGATGTTATAACAAGTTATTTCTGTTCAGTATGCTGCTCATATCAGCCACCTGCTTTATTTGAGGTTTTATAGTTACGGCGGGGGGTTATGTTTCTCGCTGGGGCTGTGTGTCTCACCCCATTGGTTTAAAACCCTTTTTAGGTGATCGAGCTAGACGTAGTGGTGGTCGTGGTGTTGCAGCTGAGCAGCAAGAAGAATAGTATAAGGAAAGAGGTGGTTATGCTGCTATCTTTTGTAGGTTTTGTAGTAGAGTCCTAGAGTCATCCATGTAATCTCAGGTCCTTGGAGGTGTTTTGATGAGGTTTCACGATGTATAATTGTATGGCTTTCTTGCAATCTGCTATTGGCCTGGTATGGCCTATTATGTACAAAAATAGGTGATGAACTCTTCGTATTTATGGGACAGATGGATCCTTTAAGGTGATGGACATATGCCATGCTCCTATAATATATGTATATAACATGTTTTCTTTATAGGATATGGATCTAGTTGAAATAGATACCTTTCTTATGAGGTTTTCTGCAAACGGTTTTAATTTAACTGTGTTTTTTGTAATATTATGTTTATGATGGTTCCAAACGTTTTCACGTGGCATTTTGCTGTCTGTGTGATAGCGAGATGTCACACAAACCATAATTCATCTCTAACAAACATTGCCATATAACAATTTTAGAAGATATAAACCATATGAGATGTATTGTTCCTCATCTTATCATCACATGATGTTATTCACTTATCATTCATGAGACTGCACTTGTCATCATACTATCATGGGATATAAATCCTTAGCACAATATCATAGGATATCAACCCTTGCCAACATAATAGGATTACACCTCATTCAGGGCTCAACCATGCCCAAAGGTCATTAAGACCATCATATCATTCCCTGTAAGTTCATCATTGTATTTCCATGCCTTATAACAAGGCTCAACAAACATCACCACTCATGTGATGTGCAGGCTCAACATGATGTTACAATAAATAAGTAAAAGATGTTTACACGATAACATTGCAAGGTTATCTTAGCAATTAAGAGCATTCCTTTATTCTATCAACATATAAGGAATGTACGTATGATTGGCCATCATCACACTTATAGTGCAAAAGTTTAGCATAAGAAAGCATAGATCATGAAGCTATGATGACCACCAGTCAACACATCAGAGTTCAATCAAACATTAGGAAGGCTATTCCATCATTATATTAATCATTCAAGAAAGGATAACATGATTAACCACCATTATCTACTTTCATTAGGGTTATGTTTAGCAAGGTAGGTTATATAAAGTTATAGTTCATCATTCATTCACAACCTTATCCCATAGCATCCCTATATAAATCTTGGATGCATGAGACACAACATCATCAACACATTCCATACTTTTCTCAAGTATGGATCCATGCATAACTTAGGATGTTACCATCACATTATAGTATACTTACATTCCAAAAAAATAAGAGAGACTCCATTTTTGTATTATTCCACTAAGGAAGGTTGATCATAGTTACCCATCATCATCTGAGTTCATTAGGATTAAGTATAACAAGCTATATCCCATTAGGGTTACATGCCAACATGATATGGTCATTATCCATTCTATTCATATGAGGGAAAAGGTAAGAATACCTTATTAAAGGCAAACCTCCATGGGTTCCATCATCATTCAACCCATATCACCATACCACAACATCATCTACAACCATTGGATGTTGAAAAGGTAAGATCATTGGTTATTTACATAAGTAAACACCTGAACAAACCATATGTAAAGCCATCAAGTTGTGACCTATAAAGAGTCACTATTAAACTCTAAACATCCCTTATTTAATAGCATAAAAGTGGCACAATAGATTGTGGGGTTAAAGCCTATCATCAGTTGTATATTTTAAGTAAGTCATCATGTCAACAATCAAGCTCCTAAAATTGATTACATGAGGGAAACCATCAAATTCAGATTTTTAGAACTCACATGTAATACTATACGTTTCAATCCAAACTATTGGATGTTGAAGCATCTAATATCAACCATTGGATAAAGTCCATTAATCAAAACTATTAGATGAAAAAGTGTTAGATCTGAACCATTGGATCAGGTTCATATCTCAAAACCATTAATTGGAGTATAGGTCTAACCCTTGAATCATTTAACCTAAGAAACTATTGGGTTAGGGCTTAATTGAAGCTACATATAAAGCTTTGACTTGCCATTAGTTGTGGTGACCTAATCTACTATTGGTTGTGACATCTTAGTTCACCATCGGTTGATAGGATTAACACTATATTCATTTAACACCATCAGATATTAAGGTAATGTCATCATTGATTGATAGCATCATTAGAGAATCAAACCATTGTTCATTGAGATTCTATGAGAGTTTAACACTGACCTAAGGTGTCACTATCAGTTCACACCATCATTCATCACCCTTGGTAACCACCTTCGGTTGTCATGAAGACCACACCATCGGGTCATGTGTTTAGAGAAGAAAATAACCTAGAAACCCTAATATGGACCATCGGTTGATAGATGCTTAGCACCATAGGTGGTGATACCAACCTGAAATAAGTCATATCCTTCCTTAGGAAGAACATGAAAATGATTACACGTTCACCTATAATTGAAAAAAAAAATAGAAAACACCATAAAAATCAAAATCCCAAACAAGCTTAGCTTCTTAAAGCTTAAATCACAATTTTTAAGCAAGAACATGAAATAACAAGCTTATAGTAAGCAATATAAGTAAATAGGGTTATAAAATTCACCTCTACTGAGAAGAACAAACTTATAGAAGCAAGAAAATCGAGCAAGAAGATAAGAAAATCCAAGTTTTAGATCTAAACTCAGCCAAGTAGGCACTTTTCTCCACAAAGAAGCAAAATCCTAGAAAAAGAAGCAAGAAAGGTAGATTCCTGAGTTCTAAAGCAACTTATATCGTGAAAAATAAGGTTCTGACATGGAGAAAGGTAGGACGAAGAAGAACAGAGAAAGAAATGGAGGAAATAAGGGGTTAATTACTTGTTTAGGTCAAAATCACCAAGAATGAGATTTAGAAACCCTGAAGGAAGCAAATCATAACCCTAGATGCTTCTACCAAGAAGATCCATACCTTCTTCTTCCATGGACAGAAGCTCCACGACCAATCAGAGGAGGGATAGTTCTCTTAGCAGGAGGGAAGTGAAAAAGAGTAAAATTTTTGTTTGGGAGCTTAAGGATAGATATATAAAGCTTGGAGGATAAGGTAGAGAAGAAGCATGAGGTGTGCAAGTAGCTCCCCAAGTGTCCATGGCCTTAAACTATTAAGGATATACAATCTACCACACAAGAAGATGCCCCACAAATCATGGATACCTACTTAGGAACCATTTATTGAATTTCCAAGACAAACAAATAAACCGTTGGTTGATAGCTCCAAAGGGTAGCTCATCCATAAAGGGGTAAACCCTAAAATACCCTTGAAGAAAACACCTCCAAACCAAGGTTCACCTAGGTTACCCATGGATCAAAAATCTTAAGAATGATAAGAGAACATTCAGGGACCATAATGCAAGTGATAAATTGAAAAGAAAACATCTCAATTTGGTAAATTACATAAAAGTCCAAAATTTGCATAAAATTGTATAACTTGCACAAACAGTGTCCAAATTGGATCAAATTTGAAACTTAAGCTTGTCACATGATACCAAAACATATCACAAGGTTAGATTAGGGTTATAAGAATTAAATTATGGTAATTAAGTGTGTCCAACCATTCAAACAAGGTTATGGGTCTCATACTTAATAATATATGCCTTTAAGATGAACCAGCTTTAGTGCCATGCATTGTTATGTCATATACCATTCAAAAGTAAACGATGAGTACATATTATAAAGTTTTTACAATGTGCAATTAATACACACACATACACACAAACACACACACACACACACACACACACACACATATATATATATATATATATATATATATATATATATATATATATATATATATTAGTCCATGTACAAGTGAAGAAGATGTGTAGTGTGATACACTGATCGAACAAAATGTTATTTACTTAAGCGGAAGCGTATCATTCGTAGTGGATTATTAGAAATCACTAAAAATTTAAAACTTTTTACAAAGAGATCCATACATTGGAAAACTCTTCCAAAAAGAACTAAAGTAATTCAATTACATTAGGGTTCACAAGTACATCTCTTGTATTATTCCTTCTAGAGGATCACATACATCATCTGCCCTATTAAAAATGTACATAGGTAGTATAAAAATATTGAGGCATCAAGCCAAAATCTCAGATCGTTTCATTAAACTAACTATTGACTCCAAGGACCTGAGAGTACAGAGATAACACATAGGACTCTATGTACACATATACAAAACATGACAGCCAGTGTCTCCACCTGAGAATTCACTACTGTCCCTGTTGCTGCTGCTGTTCTTCCCCTGTTGTAGGGTTTCTGCCTTTTCCTCCATGTCTACCTAAAAAGTTGGATCCCACGGGGGTGAGACAATTGTAAATTGCCCCAGCGAGAGATATAACTCTCTTCCAGAAACATTATTATTGCAGTTTAATAAGATAAATCCGAACAGAGGGATCATAATTGTTTAACAATAGATAATTCATTGTCTAAACAGATTAGAACAATATTCTTATTCAAAGCACTTCATCTATAACTTAATAAAGCAGCATGTCACTTACTCAATAAGGAACATAAAGAACATGTATAACATTTATCCGCTATACTAAGCAATATAACATCAGTCAGTAGTTCTCGTATTTCAACCTTAAGCAATTACGCTACATGGCAGATTACATTTTACAATCATACTTAATGCCCTGAGGAGATGAGGTATACCACTCATACTCCAACCGACCACGACTACGTTAAGCATCGGTACCACACAAGGTCAATGGAAGAGTCAGAATCCAAAACCTCAACCTTCTCGGTCAGTACGAGATTATGTGGCAGAGACATCATGTGTCAAACTACAAATAGCTTGCCAAGGTATATTGGCATCTTCTCTATGGAGTTATAGCCCGTAGCATATACTCTCTTCAGGATATGGCCTGTAGCCAATACCTGGTATTATATTGTGGAGTCATGGCTCGTAGACATACTCTTATTGGGATATGTTCTGTAACCATTCCTGTGCATAGGATATGGCCTGTAGCCATTCCAATGTGGTGTAAGGATATATTCACCCATTACCCCCACATATTCAAAAATATGCAGCTTCCGGGTTATGCCACGGAGCAGCCCGTTTCACCATTCAGCAAATTCTGACACTGATGGATCTATGGTCAGGGAAACTACATTATATGATATCACTTGATTAATTAAGTGTATTACCATATTCTTTTAGCATCAAACAAGTTTCCAAACATCAATTATTTTAACAATTGCTATAAAGAATGTGTAATACTTCCATCAAGTACTGTTCAAACCTTTAATAAAGCATTGGGATCTCAATCCCTCATCTCATCAGGAGCATTCTCATCCTTCCACAAACTCATCGTCATGATTATAGGAAATGGGTATTCAAACCCTCAGTTTATCAAGGAATACTTGTTACCACTTATCAGGTAACTAATACCTTCAGGTCATCTGACCAAGGTAAACATGATACTTTCTATACAAGCATCTCACATGGCTCTCAAAGCCCATTTAGTCTCTTGTTACCTCTTAGTGGGCAACAAAGCATATAATGGCTCACAAGGCCCATAAATCATTTAAATAATTAACACATCATAGCAAATACCTGGCTATGCTCATCATCTCATGATTACCTGCATGATCATTACATGATACAATTATATCAATTATATATCAGCACTATGCAAAGTAAGAGTAGCATCACTATTCCCTTGTTTTTGGGTTAGGATCTCTCTTACATATCATCACCCTTCATTAGGGTTAGGGTTTTCCATTATTAACCATTTAGGTTCTCAAGATCATATTATTAATGATCAAGCCCTAATTCATTGCTCCACTCAGCTAGGAGCCAACATTGATAATATAAGTATTCAATCATGCTTATTCATTCTCATCATTTATCATTAAATGAATTATCAATACAAGATATGAGTTTCTCCCTAAACTCTACCATATAATACTTTCTTAACTTGGCTTAAACTTTTTCTTTAAGGTATGTTAGCCTACACTTATCAAAGTGCAATATACCTCAATGTAACAATTGACATTACATACGTCATGAGTTACTCATCCAAGTATATTGGATTTAGGATACATCAAGGTGTATTAATCTTGAGGTGTTGGATGTGATATCTATCATGTCTTGATGTATCACTTCCCTCATCACCTTTATCTTACTTAGTTCATCAACTTATCTCGTATTAGGGTATTTCCCATCCTAATACTTTATGCACCAGTTCATCACATTTATCATGTAATGTATTGGTCATAAGTCACTTATTTGAATTATTCAACTATTATCAATTGATATGGACTCATCTCGAGTTCAGGAATTATTGATATAAAGATATCCATTATCAACATCTTTAGGTGTTTCACTTATCAATATATTAGTCACTATTCCATTATTAGGAATAGGGTTTTCCATCTTTATAAATTAGGGTTCACATAACATCTCCCCATATATGGGTTTCACATAGCATTACCTGAAATTAGGGTTTCTCAACTCAACCCAAAATCAGGGTTATGGTTTATCATCATATTGCTCAAGATTAGGGTTTCATGCTCTATAACCCAAAATTAGGGCTTCATATACCTTTACCCTATATCAGGGTTAGAATTTCATATTAGGGTTTCATATAACATTATATAGCATCACCCTGGGATTTGAGTTCACATCATATCTTTGTATTAGGGTTTCACTTGACATCACCCTTGATTAGGGTTTCACATGACTTCACCCTTAATTAGGGTTTCATCATACCCTAGATTAGGGTTACATCTAGCATTGCCCTAAATTAGGGTTAGGGTTCATCAACCTTTTTAATTAGGGTTTCATGATTTATTTATCAAGGATCATACCCTAATTACATATTATTTTCATGTTGAGAGTGTAGGGGCTTAACCACTTACTTGATCATTATACATGTATGAATTCCTCTCTCTCTCTCAACTCCTCTAGAATGTGGATCACTTCAAACTTGATTAGATTAGGTCAACCCCTTATTTAAGTATACACACTTAGGGTTAGCTTAGTGTGTTGAGATGTTGCTTCCATAAGCATCAAAGGTTAACCACTCAAAAGGTACTAATCACTTACGTACCTTGAAGGTACAACCACTGTAATTACCTTTGATAAACATCATCGAAAATCATGGGGTTGATTGTACTTACAAGATTTGAATCAATTAAACCTTCAAACAGTTTTGAGGTATTAGACCTTCAAACGATTTTAAGATCGTTAGACCAAATTGTCATTGAAATCGAATGAACAACTCATCATTGAAACCGAATAAACATCAAACGGTTTGAGACCATTTGCCCTCCAAATGGTCTGAGGACCGTTTGATCCCAAACGGTCTCAAGACCGTTCGGACTCAAACGGTCTCAAGACCATTTGGTCCAAAACATCTTGAAACCGATTGGATCAACTAGGGTTTCCAACATCAAATCAATTTAGGGTTTGTACTCATTGAACCATCCATCAATTGAAGACTATTGATTCACTCTTCAATTGAACCATTGATTCACCATTTAACCTTGGCATGACCTGACCTCAAATGGTCTTGAGGTCATTTTCCCTCAAACAATCTTGAGACCATTTGGTGTCAAACGGTCTTGAGACCGTTTGACCCATCCCATCATTTAAATTGGTGGAATTCAATTAGGGTTTCTTTAACAACTCGATTTAGGGTTTGATACTCAACGAACCTTCAAGTGTTGAACCATTTGGAATTAATTCAATTAAATATCATTGGATCAACATCAATTTATGACATCATCAACCTCAAACAGTTTTGAAAACTATTTCCATTCAATCGGTTTCGGAAACCCTAAACACCAAACGATCTTGAAAATCATTAATCATCAAACGGTTTAGAAACTGTTTCATTCCAAATGGTCAATTCAAATACAAATGGTCAACTCAAATACAAACGGTCAACTCAACCAAACGGTCAACTCAATCCAAACAGTCAACTGTCCCAAACGGTTTTGAACCCAATTCCTCAAACGGTTTGCAAACTGTTTGGTCACCAAATGGTTTGGTGAAACCGATTGACCAATTTTATTGGAAACCGATTGGAGTTGCAAATTTGGGAAAAGTGTCCAAGATGATTTTATCATCATCTACCTTCGTTCCTATGGTTCACATTACTACTGATTTAATAAAATCATCCATTACAACAAGCAATTAATCAAGAAGAAGGAGAAATCAACATAACTTGTAAAAATTGGAATTGAATAATGATGTAATTAGGTTCAAGTTATATAAACCACCTTCAAGAATGATTAAAAGCTCCAACTCCACATCTTTAATGGTGGTTGAAGCTTTCTCAACTTCACAAGGTTCGTTACTCAAGCTTTTGAGTGAAAAGGATTGGCTAGGATTGAAGATTGCATGGAGAAAAGAAGAAATCAAGCATTGATTTGTGACTTTCACCTTGAAATCAAGGTGAAAGGAGATTATGGAGCTTACCTACAGGTTGGGGGTAGTCCTCCTGTTGCTCCTAATCTCCCTTGGTCGTTTTGCAATCAAAGAGTGAAAGAAAATCCGAAAAACAGTCCTTGGTTGAGTGGGAAGTGAAGTTTATATAAGGATTTTCAAGGAGAGAGAAAGTTGAAAAGCAATCCTTCAACTCCCCAAATTGGTGCCACTTAACCCCCTCTACTCCTTGAATACGAAGGCATCCTCCTTTGACTTTAATTATTCTTCATTATCCACAATTTAAAAGAAAAGAAATTAAGCACCTTAATTCATATAATACTAATATCCCATATTTGAGTTGATATTACTTTTAATTAACTAATGTGAGTGGGCTCTGCACTCACTTAGATATTTTCGTGGCCTTTTCAAGGCATAAGGACGTCCACACTTATCCTAATTCAACCTTCACATATTTGTTTGAAGGGCATTCCCATGAATATATTTATTTATGCATTAATTTGAAGTAAAGTTCCATTTATGCTTAAATCTTGATTATTTTAATATCAAGATTCTCTCTCTTCCAAAATGATTCAAATGAGGCACCCCTCTCAAATTCTTTTCTCTACATGATGGAAAGAATCATTAGGGACCCTCTTGAAGTGGTATTTTGTATATTGAACCCTAGGTTTTGGGTAAATTGCACATTACACCAAAACTACGTTTTAATGCACAAAGATTGCTCAGCAAGCTCTATCTTGGTGCTCAAGCTTGTGGAAGCCATACCACTACATCATACTCATTCCTATGATGCTTCAACATCTGAGGAACATTTTATCATGTAAAATTTGCAAGTTAACCCCTCAACTTGGGCAATTTGCACTTTAGTCCAACACTAATAAAACATTATTTCAACATTATTCAAAAAGGACTAAAATTGAAATATAAGTTCCTCTTGATCCTTAATTACTTTTCAAAATATAAGAGCAAGCATATAATTATCTTTCTTAAATAAAACATCTAGGGCTAAAGCATAACCCAGGTCAGGGATGTTACAATTATAAACCCCTAACAAGGATTTCATCCCCGAAATCCCAGGAAAAAGGAGAGATAGATATTATTCATTCATCATATCATAAAATCTCCACATAACATCTTAATGTAATTGAGATACCATAGAACTTTGATTAATACAAAGTTCTTCTATATTTCTTATTTAGTTTAGTATTCCACTCCCAAGGAAGGTCCAGAATCACGTTCTGTCACCCACTTGGGATTACAAGTCTTACCATACATCTGTTGTGCCATCCTAGGTTCCTTGCCATCAGTATAGGAATTATAAGGATGATTACATATCATTATTCCTTCCTTTGTTATTATCTAAAATGTTCATGAACGTTTTGTGATTTCATCACATTTCCCATTTCCACATTTTGGGAAAAGATATTTACTATACAAACAGACTTTATCGAATAGGGATCACCTCTCTTGTCCTCATTCTCATCTTATGAGGATTATACTCTTCATTTCCTCATATACACAGATTGATCTGAGATCATCTCAGATTCCATTTTATTGCACTTAGGATGTGATACTAATGTCCATACCATATTTCCAGTTTCATTATACTCATTAGATTGTCTCAGAATGACTACTTGATCAGGGTAATCAGAAAGATGACAATTTAGGAGTTCCATACTCACCTTATCTTCAATAGTTGAATACCTGGCCAGGGTATACAAATACTGAGATTAGGTTGTATGCACTTTGTGTATTATCATATTCCTTACTTTTCGTATCATTACATACACAAGATTTAACATTCCTTCTAACATTTTCTATTACTTCAACATGCTGATGTTGATTAAGAATCCTGTTGGAGTCCAAAACTTCATCATTGGGGGTTGGTAATCTGGGTTGTATTGCTAATGCATGGTCCACTATATGCATCATAGCTGTCCTAAATTTCCCAAACAGAGCATGGAAAGCTGGGCTCTCTATCTCTTCTTGGTTAAACTGAGGATGTTCATATACTGGTTCCTTCCTAGTCTGGTTCCTTGCACCTCTTCCTGGTGCAGCAATGCTGCTTTCGGTAGCATGTTCTTCGTGTGATCCATACATCTTTAAGTTCTTCTTCTCCTATATGAGCAGAAGACACTATCAGATACACTGGAAGACACTAGAACAGACTCAACAACCTTAATCCTATGTCTCTGTAGACTCAGTGAACCTAGAGCTATGATACCACTAATTGTGATACACTGATCGAACAAAACATTATTTACTTAAGCGGAAGCGTATCATTTGTAGCGGATGATTAGAAATCACTAAAAATTTAAAACTTTTTACAAAAAGATCCATACATTGGAAAACTCTTCCAAAAAGAACCAAAGTAATTCAATTACATTCTGGTTCACAAGTACATCTCTTGTATCATTCCTTCTCAAGGATCACATACATCATATTCCCTATTAAAACTGTACATAGGCAGTATAAAAACATTGAGGCATCAAGCCAAAATCTCAGATCATTTCATTAAACTAACTACTGACTCCAAGGACCTGAGAGTACAGAAATGACACATAGGACTCTATGTACACATATACAAAACATGACAGCCATTGTCTCCACCTGAGAATTCACTATTGTCCCTGTTGTTGCTGCTATTCTTCCCCTGTTGTAGGGTTTCTGCCTTTTCCTCCGCGTCTACCTAAAAAGTTGGATCCCATATGGGTGAGACAATTGTAAATTTCCCCATCGAGAGATATAACTCTCCGCCAGAAACATTATTATTGTAGTTTAATAAGATAAATACAAACAGAGGGATCATAATTGTTTAACAGCAGATAATTCATTGTCTAAACAGATTAGAACAATATTCTTATTCAAAGCACTTCAGCTATAACTTAATAAAGCAGCATGTCACTTACTCAAAAAGGAACATAAAGAACATGTATAACATTTATTCTCTATACTAAGCAAGATAACATCAGTCAGTAGTTCTCATATTTCAACCTTAAGAAATTACGCTACACAGCTGATTACATTTTACAATCATACTTAATTCCCTGAGGAGATGAGGTATACCACTCATACTCCAACTGACTATGACTACGTTAAGCATCGGTACCACACAAGGTCAATGGAAGAGCCAGAATCCAAGACCTCAACCTTCTCAGTCAGTATGAGATTATGTGGTAGAGACATCATGTATCAAACTACAAATAGCTTGCCAAGGTATATTGGCATCTTCTCTATGGAGTTATAGCCCATAGCATATACTCTCTTCAAGATATGGCCCATATACAATACCTGGTATTATATTGTGGAGTCATGGCCCGTAGCCATACTCTTATTGGGATATGGTCTGTAACCATTCCTATGCATAGGATATGGCCCGTAGCCATTCCTATGTGGTGTAAGGATATATTCACCCATTACCCCCACATATTCAATAATATGCGGCTTCCGGGTTATGCCGCGGAGCAACCCGTTTCACCATTCAGCAAATTCTGAGCTGATGGATCTATGGTCAGGGCAACTACATTATATGATATCACTTGATTAATTAAGTGTATTACCATATTATTTTAGCATCAAACAAGTTTCCAAACATCAATTATTTTAATAATTACTACAAAGAATGTGTACTACTTCCATCAAGTACTGTTCAAACCTTTAATAAAGCATTGGGATCTCAATACCTCATCTCATCAGGAGCATTCTCATCCTTCCACAAACTCATCATCATGATTATAGGAAATGGGTATTCAAACCCTCAGTTTATCAAGGAATACTTGTTACCACTTATCATGTAACTAATACCTTTAGGTCATCTGACCAAGGTAAACATGATACTTTCTATACAAGCATCTCACATGGCTCTCAAAGCCCATTTAGTCTCTTGTTACCTCTTAGTGGGAAACAAAGCATATAATGACTCACAAGGACCATAAAGCATTTAAATAATTAACACATCATAGCTCATACCTGGCTATGCTCATCATCTCATGATTACCTGCATGATCATTACATGATACAGTTATATCTATTATATATCAGCACTATGCAAAGTAAGAGTAGCATCATTATTCCCTTATTTTAGGGTTAGGATTTCGCTTACATATCATCACCCTTCATTAGGGTTAGGGTTTTCCATTATTATCCATTTAGGTTCTCAAGATCATATTATTAATGATCAAGCCCTAATTCATTGCTCCACTCAGCTAGGAGCTAGTATTGATAACATAAGTATTCAATCATGATTATTCATTCTCATCATTTATCATTAAATGAATTATCAATACAAGATATGAGTTTCTACCTAAACTCTACCATATCATACTTTATTAACTTGTCGTAAACTTTTCTTTAAGGTATGTTAGCCTATACTTATCAAAGTGCAATATACCTCGATGTAACAATTGACATTACATACTTCATGAGTTACTCATCCAAGTATATTGGATTTAGGATACATCAAGGTGTATTAATCTTGAGGTGCTGGATGTGATATCTATCATGTCTTGATGTATCACTTCCCTCATCACCTTTATCTTACTTAGTTCATCAACTTATCTCGTATTAGGGTATTTCCCATCCTAATACTTTATGTACCAGTTCATCACATTTATCATGTAATGTATTGGTCATAAGTCACTTATTTGAATTATTCAACTATTATCAATTGATATGGACTCATCTCGAGTTAAGGAATTATTGATATAAAGATATCCATTATCAACATCTTTAGGTGTTTCACTTATCAATATATTAGTCACTATTTCATTATTAGGAATAGGGTTTTCCATCTTTATAAATTAGGGTTCACATAACATCTCCCCATATATGGGTTTCACATAGCATTACCTGAAATTAGGGTTTCTCAACTCAACCCAAAATTAGGGTTATGGTTTATCATCATATTGCCCAAGATTAGGGTTTCATGCTATATAACCCAAAATTAGGACTTCATATACCTTTACCCTATATCAGGGTTAGAATTTCATATTAGGGTTTCATATAACATTATATAGCATCACCCTGGGATTTGAGTTCACATCATATCTTTGTATTAGGGTTTCACTTGACATCACCCTTGATTAGGGTTTCACATGACTTCACCCTTAATTAGGGTTTCATCATTACCCTAGATTAGGGTTACATCTACCATTGCCCTAAATTGGGGTTAGGGTTCATCAACCTTCTTAATTAGGGTTTCATGATTTCTTTATAAAGGATCATACCCTAATTACATATTATTTTCATGTTGAGAGTGTAGGGGCTTAACCACTTACTTGATAATTATACATGTATGAATTCCTCTCTCTCTCTCTCTCATCTCCTCCAGGATGTTGATCACTTCAAACTTGATTAGATTAGGTCAACCCCTTATTTAAGTATACACACTTAGGGTTAGCTTAGTGTGTTGAGATGTTGCTTCCATAAGCATCAAAGGTTAACCACTCAAAAGGTACTAATCACTTAAGTACCTTGAAGGTACAACCGCTGTAATTACCTTTGATAAACATCATCAACAATCATGGGGTTGAATGTACTTACAAGATTTGAATCAATTAAACCTTCAAACAGTTTTGAGGTATTAGACCTTCAAACAGTTTTAAGATCGTTAGACCAAATTGTCATTGAAACTGAATGAACAACTCATCATTGAAACCGAATAAACATCAAATTGTTTGAGACCATTTGCCCTCCAAACGGTCTGAGGACCGTTTGATCCCAAATGGTCTCAAGACTGTTTGGTCCAAAACATCTTGAAACCGATTGGATCAACTAGGGTTTCCAACATCAAATCGATTTAGGGTTTGTACTCATTGAACCATCCATCAATTGAACTATTGATTCAATCTTCAATTGAACCATTGATTCACCATTTAACCTTGGCATGACCTGACCTCAAACGGTCTTGTGGTCGTTTGCCCTCAAACGGTCTTGAGACCGTTTGACCCATCCCATCATTGAAATTGGTGGAATTCAATTAGGGTTTCTTTAACAACTCGATTTAGGGTTTGATACTCAACGAACCTTCAAGTGTTGAACCCTTTGGAATTAATTCAATTAAATAGCATTGGATCTGCATCAATTTATGACATCATCAACCTCAAACGGTTTTGAAAACCGTTTCCATTCAATCGGTTTTGGAAACCCTAAACACCAAACGATCTTGAAGATCGTTAATCATCAAACGGTTTCAAAACTGTTTCATTCCAAATGGTCAACTCAAATACAAACGGTCAACTCAACCAAACAGTCAAATCAATCCAAATGGTCAACTATCCCAAACGGTTTTGAACCCAATTCCTCAAATGCTTTGCAAACCGTTTGGTCACCAAACGGTTTGGTGAAACTGATTGACCAATTTTATTGGAAATCGATTTGAGTGGAAAATTTGGGAAAAGTGTCCAAGATGATGTCATAATCATCTACCTTCGTTCCTAAGGTTCACATTACTACTGATTTCATAAAATCATCCATTACAGCAAGCAATTAATCAAGAAGAAGGAGAAATCAACATAACTTGTAAAAATTGGAATTGAATAATGATGTAATTGGGTTCAAGTTATATAACCCACCTTCAAGAATGATTCAAAGATCCAACTCCACGTATTTAATGGTGGTTGAATCTTTATCAACTCCACAAGGTTCATTCCTCAAGCTTTTGAGTGAAAAGGATTGGCTAGGATTGAAGATTGCATGGAGAAAAGAAGAAATCAAGCATTGATTTGTGATTTTCACCATGAAATCAAGGTGAAAGGAGATTATGGAGCTTACCTACAGGTTGGGGGTCATCCTCCTGTTTCTCCTAAGCTCCCTTGGTCGTTTTTCAATCAAAGAGTGAAAGAAAATCCGAAAATGAGTCCTTGGTTGAGTGGGAAATGAAGTGTATATATAAGGATTTTCAAGGAGAGAGAAAGTTGAAAAGCAATCCTTCAACTCCCCAAATTGGTGCCACTTAACCCCCTCTACTCCTTGAATAAGAAGGAATCCTCCTTTTCCTTTAATTATTCTTCATTATCCACAATTTAAAAGAAAAGCAATTAAGCACCTTAATTCATATAATACTAATATCCCATATTTGAGTGGATATTACTTTTAATTAACTAATGTGAGTGGGCTCTCCACTCACTTAGATATTTTCGTGGCCTTTGCAAGGAATAAGGACGCCCACACTTATCCAAATCCAACCTTCACATATTTTGTTGAAGGGCATTCCCATTAATATATTTATTTATGCATTAATTTGAAATAAAGTTCCATTTATGCTTAAATCTTGATTATTTTAATATCAAGATTCTCTCTCTTCCAAAATGATTCAAATGAGGCGCCCCTCACAAATTATTTTCTTTAAATGATGACAAGAATCATTAGGGACCCTCTTGAAGTGGTATTTTGCATATTGAACCCTAGGTTTTGGGTAAATTGCACATTACACCAAAACTAGGTTTTAATGCACAAAGATTGCTCAGCAAGCTCTATCTTGGTGCTCAAGTTTGTGGAAGCCATACCATTGCATCATAATCATTCCTATGATGCTTCAACATCTGAGGAACATTTTATCATGTACAATTTGCAAGTTAACCCCTCAACTTGGGTAATTTGCACTTTAGTCCAAAACTAACAAAACATTGTTTCAACATTATTAAAAAAGGACTAAAATTGAAATATAAGTTCCTCTTGAGCCTTAATTACTTTTCAAAAGATAAGAGCAAGCATATAATTATCTTTCTTAAATAAAACATCTAGGGCTAAAGCATAACCCAGGTCAAGGATGTTACATGTAGAGTGTCATTTGCATATTTAAAGTAAAATTCACATCCATGTGGGTTTGCCCTCCCTCTAGAATGGAAATTTATACCATTAGGAGTTCGTTATGTGTAAATAATAAAATGTAGATGAAAATCTGGATGAGAAATTTTGTTTTTAAGAATTTTCTCCCAAAAGACTAGCAATGCCCAAAAACATGAAGTGGTTGTTGTTGGGAAATATGGCGTAAGTGTAGGCAACAAAAATGAAATATTTTGATTGCCATATTCCCCATAAATAGAAGATTGCATTGACAACTATGTAATGGGAATGATGGTTTAATGAGTTCATACATGGTTCTGGAGCAAGTCCAATGACTATTCCTCATTGCAGTAGTCATGCATCTGTCTTCTAGTTGCACTGGGACGATGTCTATCGTAGCTCGTGGTCTCACCATGGACATTGAGTTGACATTATCCTCCTAGTGGCATACAATGACCTCTACATCTCTATGGAAGTCTACACAGACCACCTAGAACTCCTACCTTTCTACTAGAACAGACAGGAAGGAGTTGTCCCTCCTATTGGTGTACTAGTCACCAACTTTCTCTCACACAATTGTTCTTCCTTGTTATCCCTCCCTTTATCAGGTAGGACTTGATTGGACCCTCTATTACTTACCAAAACCAGATAAGACAACCATTGTCAGAGGCAATTGATTTGTTGTGTCTCTGAGAAGCCCCCGATACCCCTCTATTTATAGGAGGGTCAGGGTTAGGGTTCCCAGTCGGAGTGGGAGCAGAAGGGACCAAAGTTTCATGAAATTTTGGAACCTACTACGAGAGAAATGATCAGTTGACCAGTGAGTTGATTGGTTGGCGCGTGAGCTTATCGGTTCACCCAGTGAACTGGTTGTTTCATCATGTTTCCCAATTATAGTTGTATTGGGAATTCTAATCCAATAAATGCATGACATGACATCAAAATTAATCCTTGATTCAGTCAAATTGAACCACAAACCGTGAGTATCGTCCTTATGAGATGGTTGTCTCCTTACCTCCAACTGATTAGTTTACTAGGTGAAACTGTCAGTTCACACCCCTTTCGTGTAGAACTCAGCCAAGGCAATTTCCAATCAACCTGACACTCCAATCTTTCAGTTCAACACTTGAACCAATAGATTGGGAATTTGGTCAATTAATTCGTTGCTCAAATTGAATATCTAAACACTTTAGTATTAAAATCACATATCATTCATGATTAAACTCCTCTTCTAGGTGTATCCTATGTGTGTGACCCTATAGGTCCTAATTTACATTGGCCGTGAATGTCTATAACTGACTGATGACATCACAAGCAAAGAGTGGTGCCTAGTCACACATCATTGCTACCCAAGTAAATGGAAAGTTGGAGAACACCTTCAACCTACAATCTATGATAGGTGTTACAGTGATTATATAATTCCTTTATCTTTGACATCCTGAATGAACTCGAGGCATGGAATTGTTATCATCTCAACATTCAATCCATGCTTCTTGAACTAGAGCAGATTATCTGAGATATATGTGACCTCAATATCATATAATGATTCACATGTTCATGTGCATGCTTTTCTCAGTCTCACTTATCCAGTGGACATGATATCAAACTCTAGTATGAGGAACAAATCACATATACATCATTTACAATCATCTTCATGTGTAATAGCTCACCCAATCACCCTTTATGGCAACCCTTATTCAGAATCACGCTGGATGATTTTAAAGCACACCGAACGACATGTGATGAGTGTAGTGATTTCAGGTCGAAGAACCACAATAACTACCTTCACTATGAGAGATGACTATGACCACCAATTACGGTTTCCATGTGTCACTCTCAAGGTGGGTCTATCTGATACACTATTCTCCAACAAGTATCTATGTGTTTGGTTTGATATCACATATCATGAGTGATGAGATTCTATCATCAACCAACACACACTCTAGTCTTATGTGTTATTGTTGTCTATCAACCTTCTACAATAACATTTGACTAGGGACATAACATGAATGTTCATATTCTTAACATCTATACGATCTCATTCTTCAAGTCATGCACTTGAAGACATATGTCATTGAGTAATACCATTCTATAGACATTCATTATGTTTCTTCATTATCTCATAACTAAGTGAAATAGAATGAATCGGAAGCTTGCCTTTATTATTATTATTAATCAAATCCTATATAATATCCAATCACAATCATCATATGATTAGCTCTTTGGGCATACATACAAACAATTGTATGCCTTGTAGACTTTGAAAGTATCACCCCCACAAATAGGACATTTTTGGTTGAGTTGAAGATTGTGTGAGACAAATTTTGATATCAGATATTTCCAATAATGAAAAGTTGTCTTGTAATAAGAGTGTGCTTGAGTAGGTTACCTCTATTCAATCTAAGAACAATGATTTCCTTAATGATATTTAAGTACTTGATTGATCTGTCAAAAGAAATACTAGTTTTCATATTTAATATAATTCATGTATTCATCCAAGGATCGATCCAAAAATTGAGACTCTCAAAGATCCAAGTGGTGTATGGATTGTGACTTCCATGATATATAGGCCTTGAAGAAGTTATTCTCAAAAAGGTAAACTTTTGGGTTGGTGGTGGTGTTTTGAGGTTTCTATTTGTCATAGTATTTAGTGAGAATATATATGAATCAATTATAAGTCATTTGTTTACAAAAAGACACAATGATTTTGATGAACATATAGTGATGTTCAAAATTCATATTACTCCATCCTTTTAATATTCAACATTTATTGATAGCGCCATAATTGACAAGATGGTCATTTCTTGTATCAGTCATGTCCCTCAAAGAAATTGAATTTTGATGATGTTGGTTTGTTTCTTTTCTATAGGAGGTAGAAGAATGCAACTTAAATAATACAAGATAATGTTTATAAGTGTGTTATTCAATAGTGTGAGATGTCCAACTCTAGGAGGAACTTCAACTTCCGATTTGCAAGAGTATTGCTAACTATAGTAATGATGGATACCAAAATGAGTTTCTAAGCTTGAAGGGGGAGATTGGGATGACTAGGAATTTAATAAAAAAAAGTATCTTCCTGACAGCCAAGAATATGTTTGTGCAACATATCAAAATTTGTCTATCCTGACTCTAGAAACCCTAATCCTAAGATTAGGAGGTACGTATGATTGATCTTTAGATTTGAGCAAACAAGGGTTGAGTAAACCCTAATGCACTTGCTTGTAACCTACCATCATTTTGATGCACATGTTTGAGTAAGTTAAATGTAAGCCCTGATTTGGATACATGTAACCCTAACCATGCTATGGATAAGTGAACACTAGTAAGATGATGACTTGAATATATGGAACTAACCATATACTTCACACATTATGATGGGATGTATGAGATATATAATTGTGATTGTGCTTGTAAAGAAGTGAAATCACCACCTCTTTAATAATAACAATGGTAAACAAAATCCAATTGGATAGTAGCAGAAGTTTATAATTTGACTATATTCAATTTAACAAAGAGTACATAAATTTTCCCAAAAGGGTGTACATGCTTTATACAAAAATAGGATCTAAGTAGAGGGAAACTAGACTACAAAAATATGTTTCCAATAAAACAAATTAATAGTTAAGTCCATGCTATATGGAGGAACTCCTTTACCTAATCTTAGTCTGGTTCACTATGCTCCTATTGCGCACTCTGATCCTAACCTGGGTGGTTGGGATCATCCAGAAAGAGGAGAGAAAATGTATGTGTCAAATAAATAATAAGGACAATTAAAAACTAAAGCAAGAAATAATTAAGATTCACTTATGCTAAGAGGGTCAAGAAAATGAGGCAAGTAAATAAATAAGAAATAGAAATTCTGCCATGATCAACAACCATAATAATTTGCATCACATGAATGATATTATGACAACAAAATAAACAAATGTTGGGTGAGGCACCTACCGGACCTCAACCAATAAGTGAGGGAGAGTGGTCACATTCCCAAACACCTACAAATATATATAATGTGGGGAGAGTATCACATTCCCCTAGAGAGAGTGGTCACATTCCCCTTAGGAAAAATTACACATGCCCAACTATGGGTGGTTTGTACTCATGTACACTACATTGTTATTTGGTCAATAACTCATCACGTAGAGTAATTCACTTGGCAGAGTGAAAATATAAACAATATATCATCATAGCATTGGGGTTTCAAAACCCCAGAAGTAATTCAATGAATGAGACAATAATGGTAATAGAAGATTCCAAGGCTAGTACATGCCTCATTAGGAACTCAGGATTGGATAAATACCCAACTGAAGGATAAGTGTAATTGCACATACAATAATAGGGTTGCACATACATACATACATAGGTTTTCACATACCTTAATGTAGATTCATAACCATCACTTTCACCAATTAGTTGTGTCCAAGATTACTTTATCCTAGTTACAAATTATATCACATGTATTGGGATTTATAAAGCATAAAGTATAAGAAAACCTAATTATGAACCTTTTATGAAAACCTTCGGTTTAGGACTCAAAACTTAGACCAATCGATTTCTTGGACTTTATTGATTAAGAAAACATATTTTATTTCTCAACTTGGGAGTTAAGATGAATTAGTTACATATTTTAAGACATCTTCTATAATTAAAATGGTATTCATTACAAATATCAAAATATGATAGAGAATTAGCACTCAAAAATCATAAAATTGGATTCTACTTGAAAAATGTTTTCCAATGACTATTTATTTGATTTTTCTGACAGAGCATTGATTTAATAGGAATTAAACATTACTGACCAATAAGAAAATGAGGAAATGCCACATAGGCAGAAAAGCTTGCGCAAACATGTGACACAGTGGCCGGACCCATGCTGACTTGGGCCAATCATGTGTGGCCCAGTGACGAGTCTGCAGTCACGTGGTCTCGGTCAAATGTGACTGAGCGAGAGGCTAAAGACCATATACCCATGGTCGATTAATTAAATCAATTAAGATCGCGAGGAAAACAATGTTTTTCAGACATGACAAATAACTGCAGCTGAGAAAATAAAACAAAACATGAAATGTCAATACCTCCCATGCTCGATTAATCACATGATCAGAGTCACAGGGGTTCCAAGGTCAACACATGACTTGGCTTGTTCCCCCTATGACCATGGTGACAACAGTGAGTAGGGGGGGGACTCCGATCAGCTTTGAGAGCGAGAACCATGCCAAGGGGAAAATGGTGACGCAGATGGATTCCCTGTCACCCGACGATCTTGCCGAACCCAAACTAGTGCTCTCTACTGCTCAGGAGCTTAGGGGAGGCTCCTCTACCGACAAGGAATAGGGGGAAAAGATGAGAACTAAAACAAGCAAAGGAGTCGGTAATAAGCGAAACCCAAGGCCAGAAAATATTCAAGGGGCTCTGGAGGCTCAGGGTGAGGTTTGGTAGACCGGAAGGGCACTGAAGCATTGCGGGTGAGGGAAGTTGGTGAGATCCAAAACTCGGTATAAGGTACACCGACACAAGCCAAACCAGGACACACTCGTGATGTGAAAATGAAGGAGGAGGGTTAGGGAAATTAACCGCTTTATCAATTTGGAAAAAGGCAGTACAAGGTATCATGGCGAGATCGTCATCACCGGAGACGAGGAGCAAGTGGACCAGGGAGCTCAGGGCTAGAACAGGTGTAATTGGGGGAAGAGGAGGAGCTCTGATGGTCTGGGGGTGCCTCTAGGTTCCTTATATAGGCAAGGGACAAGCTACAGATCCCTCTACAAATCGAGGCAGAGAGGAGGTGGAAAGTCATAATGGGCATTTCTTTGTCTAGTCACCAGAAGAGATGAGTTAAGGCTCATTAAGTTCGAGAGAGAAGGGCAAGATTAGAGACCAAGGTTCCTCATAAAACCGTTAAATAAGGAGGGCGATTGAGGCTGGGGATCAAAGCCAGTGAAATTGTTGATGGCTCGCGAACGAAACAGAGGTAGAGGACGGGTTACAGAACGTCAGATCGGGTATGGGTCACAGATGATCAAATTAGGATTGTTCGATGGTGCACATGGGGAAAAAGAATCAAGGTAACGCATGACTTCGAAATGAAATGGAAACTTTTGCTTAAATGCGAGATGTAATTGAAATTGGATTAAATGCTTAATAAACCATATTCAAATCGTTTAAAATCAATTTAAGGGGTTAAACATGGGTCAGATGACCTCAAATTTGAACCATAGGCTAATATAAATGCCTATATTAATGCTATTTATTTATTTTTCATTTTTCATGAGATATGGCCATCAACCACTATATTGTCCATTAATGTGTATATTAATGCATTTTAAATGGGTGAATTAATGGAAAGATATTTCCTTAGAAAATCCTTTAATAAAATTCGAGATGGTTATTAGAAATTATTTCAATAGTGATGTTCCACCTCTTATTCTCCTTTTATTGCTTTATTTAATATTTAGGAGGAGAGAGAATATAAGAGGGTGAATATCTCATAAATTCTTATTTCTTATCCCAAAAAGCCACAAATACTCTAAATTTACATAATCTACTCATCATCTCTCATAATTGTCCAATTTGTATTTTTTGTGCAAAAACCCATTCATTGTCATGAATGTGGGTAAATATAGTTCAAGACCTCTACGGTTGCTCAAATTCAACATTGAGGATAAAGAGGATAGAAAATATAGGAAAATTTTGGAAAAAGTCCAAAAATGATATGAAGGAAATAAAATCTTGAAAATGGGTTAAATTGCAATCGAATCTAAGATTCAGTATGTTACAACACTCCACCCCTTAAAGAGGATTTCATCCATAAAATCTCAACAAGAGGGAAGGGTGAGTACGTAACATCCCAACATTAAGCAACTAGGTGGTTACATATAATCTATGGTACTTTACATTGCTCTACTCACAAGTCAGGTTTCACTAAGGTTTCCACTATTCATATTACCTTTTATCAAGCATAACACAAATACCATTTTTGGCTTATTAGCATTATTTTTATTGTGAAATTACATCATCTTTATTTTTATATTACTTGTGTCACATTATATTCACATTATTGTAAAAATAATTATATCTCACCATTATTTACAAATCATATGTATTTCTCATTTACCAAATAAGAATTTTAAGCACATGGTTTGCTAAATTATCTCAATATTTATTAATATGTTAGATCACAATCCTTAATAACTTGATTTTATGCTCCATTATCCTCATGTTACTACCATGTAGAATTTTCACATATTATTTTGCAAGAAATAGATAATATTATCCAACAAGTTATTAAGTCTAAATAATGTCACATTAATTTCTTATACCTATATTACACATTGTCACATCACTTTTAATACTCACATTAATGTCATCACTAACCATCTTGTTACAGCCCCAAATTTTGGGTTCATTTGGTGAGAAATGTAATTTCTCATAATAAAGATAAATGAACAAATAAAGATATAATTTGTTTTTCATTTACAATAGCCTTGATGATTGTGTTGTGGGCTTTATTGGCTATTGGGCCCAATAACAAGGAAATCCAATTAATAAATGAATAACTGAGTTGTTGAGAAAAGAAAGGTGTGGAAACCTCTAGAAGGCAAAATAAATTAATCCAAAAGTGGATTTCGTGCCACATGGGTTCCTTGGGTTCCAAGGAGTCCAAAGTTGCAAAAAGAAAACAATAAGAAAAGAAAAGATCAATTAAGTATTTTTTATTAAGAAAGAAATTGAAAATAATGGTAAAAGGTGGAAAACAAGTGAAAAGAGGTATAATTGAGTTATCCATAGTGGAATTTCGTATTCCAAGGATTCTTAATGATAAAAGGAATACTAATGAGGAAAATAAAAGAGAAATAAAGAGGAATCCTCAAAAAGAAATATTTTAATAAGAAATACACATGAAAATGAAGAATAATGCATTTAGATGCATCTAGAAGGATAATGAGTATCCGATAAAGGATTGTGAAATAATAGAGTTCCATGGGATCCAAGGAGTCCCAATGAAGAAAGAGGAAAGAGAAAATAGCAAATTTGCAAAATAAAAAGATAATGTGATACATTATTAGTAAATTTGTGATATTGATAAAAAGAAAGTATTTTACTATTAAATGAAAATAGAATTCATGCCATTGGAATAAAGGGCAAGTAATAAAAGAATAAAAGAAGTTATTTCCGAAATCCTAATGTCTAAGGAATAACGGATACCAAGGGAGTTTGTTTAGAGAGGAAAGGTTGCTTTTTCATGAAGGAATATAACTTCCTAGTAGGAAAGGGACTTGGCAATTCAAGGAAAGCCATCATAAGGCTTCGTTTCCCCCTCTATAAAAGGAGGGAGAGATCTGGGCTGAGTCCAGGAGGGAGAGATCCCATGAACACTCCTTTCTTCCTTCTTCGTCTTCTTCATCTCCTTCGAGCAAACCCTAGCGATGAAGAGGGTGCTTTCCCTGGAGAAATGGAAAGCCGAGGAGCCATCTAGATGGGAGTCTGGAGTGCTGCGGTACTGAAGAGTAGCTTCCCCATCAAAGCTGGGTCCTTGAACATGTGCAACAACAACTTCTAGGCTGCAGCAACGACCACAAGAATCTGCCCTGTCGATCAAGTTTTTGGCCGCGCTGGCCGCAACCAGGTGGCGCCCCAAGTGCGTGGAGGGATGGAGGACAGAGGGCGAGGATTGGTGGCGAGGTTAGAGGTCCAGGGAGGAGCAGAAAGCCCCACGTAGGGCTGCAAATCGCGGCCAAGTAGGGCAGATCAGAGGTAGAAGACGACCACGACAGTTGGACGCTTCTACCCCTCATGGGTATGCTGAACTGATGACTTAAGTGGGGGGGGGTATAAGGGTCTTTCTATTATGTTTGGGGTGGCTGGGTGTTGCAAAGAAAGAAGCGACGTGGCGCGTCCTCATTGGCCCGAAGTAAGTGTTTTTGCTAAATTCATAACTAATGATTCGTAGCTCGGATGATTATGCATAAAATATGAAACTTGCTCAGAAAAACGAGGGGAATCCATTAAAAATATAATTGAAGCCTAATTCCTCTTACAATTCGAAAAGTAGTGTAATTTATCAACTTTAATGTATTAATGCTTAAAGAACCCTATTTTGAGTTGATTTATTTATTTAATAGGGTTTAATGAATGATTAAAGTTGATGTTAGTCTGTTAATGATAAAAAGGAACATTAAAGGACAAAAAGAAAGACCTTTGCATATAAATCGTTTAATTTAGAGTTTATGTGCATAAATAGGCTTTAATGGGCCTTGAAACCCTAATGATGGTAATTAGGATTACTAATGGATTTAATTATTTGATTAAATGTATATAAATGAGTTTTCATGGTTATAAGCTATTTCAAGCATTAAAGTCCCTAATTTGTGGATAAATAACCTTAATATAGAAATTAGGGTTTTCAATTGAATCAAGGTAGAATTAATAATAAAAGGGGTTCATATGGGGATTAGACCATAATGAATTATGAGTTGTTAATCTGAAAGAAACTAAAGGTGATAATTGAGTCTAATGGCCTTGAAAGAACTTAAAAGGATAAAGAAGGTAATTTTGGTATAAAAGAGAAATGATCGACTTTAATTGGGCTTATGATGTTGAAATTAGGGTTTATGAACTAAGAGAGCATTTAATATGATAAAATCATTATGGAGGCAAAAACCCTAATAAAACCCTAATGTGGTCTAAAAAGCCTAAGGTGGAATCCAAATTTAGCTTTAGAATGTTCTGGATAAACTATAACACTTGGATCCCATGCATTAATTTTAGGATATTGTTGATTGCTTGTTGCTTGTTCTTTATCCTTATTGCTTGGACAATCAAGTTGCTCTGGATTCAGGTATGTGGTTAATTATGAATAACCGCCTTAGTTTCCCGATGATTTTCTGAATGGTTAATCACATTGAATGCAAATTATCTGTTGAATGTTCATATTTGCAAATCATAAAGTCACTATGATTATCACATAAAAAGAAATAGAATTATGGATTCTCGCACCTACATGCCACCCTGATGGATGATGCCAAAGGTCAGGCCCAGATGGGTAGACCAATGGACGCCTTGAGTGGTGACCCCAGGCACCAAGAAGGTGGCCTATGATATTGCATGACTAGTGGGCACCATGAGTGGTGACCCCCAGGCACCAAGCTCGGGATTGAGAAGGTGGCCTTAAGTCATTGGCAAAGGGCACCCTAAGGTGGGTATGCCAGGGTTAGGGCAAAAGCGGTGGATAATGTTATACTGAAAAATGTAAATTGGCTTGTTAATTAATTTGATTGTGATTATTAAATTGTTAGCCATATTTGCAAGATTTTGGTTGTTCTCACATACCAGTATATTTCGATATACTGACCGACGTTTTGTTTGTCGGCGTTTTAGGAACAACAATTGAAAGAACAAATAGTAAAGTGACACATTGCGGAAAAAGAAATAAAGTGCAAGGAGGATTAGATAGAATGATTCAAGATCAGGATAGATAGATTTCCAAGGTTTTCAAAGGTAAGTAAAGTTTTAATTTTATACCAAATTCTAGTTAGTTAGTAGAAATTCATAATTGCTATTGATTATTTGTCGAACCTTTGATCATGTTAATTGAATAACGGCTCTGACCTTCAGGTCTCCCTTAATTGGGGGTTACCGGGAGGTGGGGTCGTTACAATTGGTATCAGAGCTAAGGTTCCTCACTTAATCTTTAATAATTATAAAATTTTACAAATTCTTTAGAACCCAAGGGAGTTATTAGAGGATTGTCTGAAAGATTGAGGTGTCTAGAAAAGGATCACGTCCGTGGGCTGGCAATATTTTTCTCCGCATTGCTAGTTGGAATACGGGGACTCCCGGATTGTGTGACTGCCTGGCCGATGTCTTAGGATATGACTCGAAATAAGATACCTTTAGTACCCTCTCATCTTGTTCATCCCTTCTCAACTCAATTTCTGTTAAGGACCTTAAGGATTAGGGTTTTCTCTCTTCTCCTCACCCTCTCGAGGTATGGGTAAGGTTAATAAGGTCTAAGAAATCCTCCAACAAATTAATGAAAAGCATGTAAATAAGATGTCATGGACATAAGCTTAATAGAGTAAGCGTAAAGGAATAGATACATGCTTAGGTCGTATGACACGAGTTGTCATTCCCTCAGGAGAGACCAGAGGATAGACCTCCTTGGCAGGAGGATGAGTAGAGAGAGTTAGTCTTGGAGGTAGAGACCTCCTTTAAAAGTAGAGACCTAGCACATCCTTCAAGGATGATGTTAACCCTAACCCTAAGTGAAGGTTAGAGAAAGATGACATGATGAGTTAGGTGTCATGGTTGACTGAGTGTTTGGTGGGACATACCTTTGGGATGCCATAAGAGGGTAGTACCTTTGGCGACCCAACCCTGGAGAGGGTCGTGCTTGCAAGAGAGAAGGATAGCTCATTCATGGATGAGGTTAGAGGAGAACCTATAGTTACCCTATGGGCTTAGGAAAGTAGGGTATGGCTTGATGAGACCTTGATTAAGAGATCATGATGGATGGCTTATGAAATAAGCATAAAGGGCTATGAATGTCCTTGAGCAAACATAAGTTCGAGCATAGGCTTCACCCATGTGGAGGTATGCTAGTGAGCTTGCATGGAGAAAGGACCTCGGGTAGTAAGGTTGGATATGGAGTTAGCTCCAGAGAGAAAAAGCAAGACTCAAGCAAGAGGATTGGAAGCTTAGATTCTGAGACATAAGGAACAGTGGGTAGTTGAGGATGATGTGACCTAAGTGGATGATAGTGGTTACCTTATGTTTGATCCCGGAAGGCTGATGATATCTTAGTTTCTTTTAGAGGAACCAAACCCTAGAAGAAGGATGATGCTTCTAGTACCTATGTACCCATGGTATAAGTGAGTACCTACTGGTTGAGATAAAGAGTGCTTTAGACCATGAGGAGGTTTGAGTACCCAGTTGTGAGGCTTTATACCTAGTTGGTTGTCCTGGAAGAAGACTCAACTCCGAAGTGTTACTCGAGTAGAAGGATCATGGAGGTACATGACATATCTTGGACATGCTTGATTCTTGGTTAAGAGATTGAGCATGCAGTGGACACCCAAAGGTGAACCGAGGGTTCCTAGGCCTAAGAGGGGAAGCAGCGTATCCAATGCTCGTGATGAGATTTGAGTCCCTATAGTTTCGAGCATGGTACTCCTCATGTGTAGAGGAAGAGGAAACCCCTTAAGTTAAGGGTATGTTTGATGAACCCCTCACAACTAAGTTGATCTAATATTGAGGAAAGAGAACAAGTGTGACCTAGCATGGTTTATGTGGGCTCTGATCTCCAAACCACGATATAAACACGATTTAAACTTAGCGGAAGCGATTCGATTAGCAGCGGAATACCAAAAATCAGCGGAAATTAAAACTTTTTGAGATAAAGCATTGAAACCATAAAACTTCCTTCATAAAAGGAGATAAACTGTTTACATCTCAGATAATTACTTCTTGAGTAATTATATACAACATGATACAAAATCTCAAGAACTCATAACCAAAATCTCAGACCAAAAGACTCCAAGACCTGAGAGTACAAAGGACACATAGGACTGATTCTAACTACACCACATGGTAGGCTAAATCTCCACCTGAGATTTTACTGCTGCCCCTGGTGTTGCTGCTGTTGGGACTGGTCACCTGTAGACCTGTTCCTCCGTCCTCGACGTCCACCTAAAAAAAGTTGAAGTCTACGGGGTGAGACAATTTTACATAATTGTCCCAACGAGAGTTATAACTCTCCGCCAGAAGCTTTATTATAGCACCTCAAGGAATAACATAAGCAGTAAAAGCTTCAAAGTATTCAACATCAGATATAATAGTAAGCATGAGTTCAACAGTTATGAAACATGAAGACATTTGCACTATATAGTGTAACATCAATCAATCAACTCGTAGTTATCTCTAACAGGTATGCTACGCTGTGGATTATGTTTTTCAAACATTACTTTTATGCCCTGTGGAAATGAGGTTTACCACTCACACTCCAACCAATCACTGCTAAGTGCCTCGGTATCATACTAGGTCATCGAAAGAGCCGGATTCTCATGACCTTCACCTTCCTCAGTCAGTAAGAGGATTACTTGTAGGACATCTCGTGCCTCTACTATAATAGCTTACCAGGGTAATCTGGTCCTTTGCTATTTTAGAGTTATAGTGGCATTCTGTACTCTCTTCGTCATCAGGAGATTTCATGTTTATCTTCCACTGATACAGATATCTGTGCTTTCTTCGTCATCAGGAGGTTTCATGTTTACCATCCACTGATACGGTATGGGATTGTAGTGAAGGATTGACGGATTACACATCTACATCAAACACCTACACTAGGATGTAAGGTTCTACACATCCATATACCCCACATACTCAAAAGTATGTGATCCAGGAGTTCCCTTAGGAAAACCTGTTTCACCATCATTTGATCTCTGACAATGATGGATCTATGATCAGGGCTCTACATTACACTTGATTAGTTAGGTACATTCAGTATTCTTTTAACATCATACATTGTTCTTCAAATAATAACATTAGCATAACAACTATGAAATGAGAATACTAAATGTAACAAGCCTAACTCTCATCAATCATCATTTCTCAATACATTCATCACAAGTCATCTCTAAAGCATGACCTTGATGGTATTTATGGCTCTCACAGCCCATTTAATTCATAGGTTGCCATTGACAAGACATCAAGATATTTTACTATTCATAAAGCTAACAACATGCTTTCGATGAATATAGCATCATCATCCATACCTAGATATGATCATCTTCATATCAAAACCTGCAAGGTTAATTCAACTGATAAAAGCAATTCAAATCAAGAATTATACTTTCCACTCTTTCCATAAGAGCTAAGTTCCCCGATTCTCATCAATTAGGGTTTACTATTCACATTACATGCCATCACCCTAGATTTAGGGTTTATTATTCACATTATGGTAAAATGAACTCATAACATCATCATGTATGAGGAACATCATCAATGATGCTCTCAGATAAGATTAAGATTCATCAATTATCATAAATAGGGTTTTCATGATCTCACATAGGTGGATTATACCCTAATAATGTACATTCATATATATTGAAGGTATTTTACTTGGATTTCAACCATAATTGGGATTTTCTCTCTCCTCTTGCTCATAGGTGATGATTACATCCCTCTAGATTGGGTTAGGTCTAATCAACATTGATAAGCCTAGCCAAGTCATCACCATTGTAACCATTGGGGTTTGCATGATAAAAAGGGGTTACCTACTTGAATCCATAAAGGGTATCTTGGTAAAGTTCACCATTGATCATAACATGGGTTAATATACTAACCACTTGACCCTTAATGTCCCTAGGTATCATTAGGGTTTAGGTTGAACAACCATCAAACCATCTAAGCCTTCAAGGCATTAGGCAGACTTATCCTTAAAAGTCCTCAATAGGTTTCACACCTTCAACCTTCAAACGATCCTGAGATCGTTTAAGGTTGTAGACCGTTTAGCTTTGGTTGACTTCAAGACCGCATGACACTCAAGACCGTTTACCTTTAAACGATCTTGAGGTCGTTTGCCCAAGATGGGGTGAAGACCGTTTAGTCATAGTTTGACTTCTGAAATCGTTTGAGCTCATTCAGACCTGAAGTCGTTTGAACTCATTCGGTCCTGAAGTCGTATGAACTCATTCGGTCTTGAAGTCGTATGAACTCATTCGGTCCTGAAGTCGTATGAACTCATTCGGTCCTGAAGTCGTATGAACTCATTCGGTCCTGAAGTCGTATGAATTCATTCGGTCCTGAAGTCGTATGATCCTAAAAGCTCAAGATCGCATGGACCTCCAAGGTGATTCAAAGGGTAAACTCGATTAGGGTTTCCTATGTTGAATCCTTCAATTGGTCTCAAGCTTGCTAACCACTTATCAATTGAGACAATTAGGGTTAGCCTTAACCAATTGGTCACTCAATTGATCTTCAATTGATATCCAAATAGGGTTGGAGTTGGTTCAATTAAGGTCTATAAACATTCAACCATCAACACTCAACAATATGAATCAAATCGAAGTTGATCCCATCAATTGACCTCCAATCGGGCTCAAACTTGGCCCAAACGGTCTTGGGATCATTTGGATAACCTCCAAATGGTCTTGAGACCGTTTTCCCAAGAATTCATCAAAATCTAAGTTGATTTGATAGGGGTTGAACCTTAATCAAGTCACAAATCAGCAATTTGATTATTTCAATAACCCACTGTAATTGGGCCATCAACTGATCAAATTACCTTAACCCTAGACCTCCAAACGGTCTTGGGTCCAAACGTTCTCAAGACCGTTTGCCCATCCATCCTTTGGACTCTAGTGAAAATTCATCAAGGTTTGATCTATTGAGTTGATCATCACATCAATACTTAATTGCAATATGATTTGGTACCTTTTGACCTTCAATTGGTCAACTATACTTGACCCCAGACCTCTAAACGGTCTTGAGACCGTTTGAATGATTCCCCAAACGGTCTTGAGACCGTTTGGGCTAATCAACCCAAAATCACTAATTAACTCATTGGAATTTCAGCACTGATTTCAATTAGGATTTGCCCTATTAATCAACCTTCAACTCATAACTCGTTTGGAATTAATCCATCAAATTTGGTGAGTCATTAATCAACATCATTATGAACAGTAATCCCAAACGGTCAACGCTTGGTCAACCATCTTAAACGGTCTTGAGACCGTTTGCCCAAAAAGGGAAAATTAAACAGATTGAAAATCAGAACTTAATTCAATTGGATTTGCTAATTGATTTGCTTATATCTCACGATTCCTTTGGAGTTAACCCCTAAAATTTTGTGGGTGATTAACCTACATAATTATAAACAAGATTCCCATACGGTAATTGCTTGGTCAACGCGACCAAATGGTCTTGAAGGCCGTTTTCCTTCATACGATCCTGAAACCGTTTGCCCACCAAACGGTTGTGTAAACCGTATGGGCAATTGGTGGAGGTCGTTTGGTAAAGTGGAAATCCGTGGATAAGCATAGGAATTAACGCCCTTATCTTATACCTCAAGAACAGTAGAAGTTCTTCACGATTTTGCTTGCAAGGATGCAAGGGAAGATAGGGAAGAAGAAGAACTAGCAACTATATGCATAGAAAAAGATGTATAATCAAAGCATAAGGTTTAGAGTTATAAAACCCGCCTAAAGATTGTTCCTTGAGCTCCAAACTTTCAATCTCCAAGCCTTTAATGGCTTCTTTGAGCTCCACAGGTCGGCCAAGGTGTATTCTCCAAGGAAAGTTGAAAAGGAATGGCTAGAAAGATAAAGCTAGGTGAGCTAGCCATGAATTCAACCTTGAAAATGAGTTTCCTCCATGAACTCAAACAAAAGGGATGATTCAAACTTACCTAGGACCCTTAGTCATCCTTCTCTGCTCCAGAGCTTAGCCTTAGTCGGTTTTGAGCAAGGGGAAAAGAAATGAAAAGAAGAGGATCGTTCCCTTGCTAAGTGGGGAAGGTAGTATATATACTTAGGTGAAATTTCAACATAAGAACATATGTTTTCCTCATTTCTCATCTAAGTCCTTCCTTTCTTCTTTTCACGTCCCCACATCTTATTTCTAAGGACAAACTCCTTCTAAGGTCAAGAATTGAAGGCAAAGAGGATCAACCCATCACTAAAGCATACACATAAAAGGGCTATTATACATACACCTTGATTATTCAATCACAAAGGTGTTCTTTATTATATGATTATTCAAATGAAGTGAACTTTTCATCATTTTTCTTCTAAATGATTCCAAGAGTCATAAAAGATATTTTAGATGATGTATTTTACAAGTTGCACCCCTCAAATTGGGTAAATTGCACTTTACACCAATTTAGGGTTTTCAAGTACAGGGGTTGCTTCCACAGCTGCACCTTGGTGCTCAAGCTTGGGAAATCCTTCAAACTTTACCATAAACATCCTCATGATGTCTCAAAATCAGAGGAACATCTCAACATGTGCAATTTGCAAGTTAATCCCTTAACTGGGTAATTTTCACATAGATCCCTGTATTACAAAACAATGCTTCAACTTTATATATAAAGGAGCAAAATTGAAATATATGTTTCTGAGGAACTTAATTACATTCCCAAAGTTAATCACAAGGATTTAATTACATATTTAGGCAAAACACCTAGGGTTAGTTCATAACCCAGGTCAGGGATGTTACAAATTATCCACCCCTTACAAGGATTTCGTCCTCGAAATCAATAAAACGTATTAAGAGAAAAGGGCAGGGTATTTCCTTCTCATCTCATCCTCTAGTTCCCAAGTGGCTTCTTCAACACCACGATGGTTCCAGAGGACTTTCACAAGGCTTAAATCTTTCTTCTTTAACTTTTTAATTCTGTTATCAAGGATTGACACTGGTCCTTCCTCATAAGATATATCATCATTCAATTCTACCTCCATAGGTTGTAGAACTGACTCAGTATCTGGGTGACATTTCCTCAGCATAGAAATGTGAAACACAGGGTGTAACCTCTGTAACTCTGGTGGCAGCTCTAGTTTATATGCTACCTTTCCAATCCGTTCAATGATTGGATAAGGCCCCATAAATCTAGGAGCTAACTTCCCTTTCTTTCCAAAATGAAGGACTCCTTTCCAAGGCGAGACCTTGAGATACACTTTGTATCCGACCTGGAACTCTAAGGGTCTACGACGCTTGTCAGCATAAGATTTCTACCTATCCTGTGCAGTCTTAATCTGTTGTTGTATTACCTTAATCTTTTCTGTAGTTTGCTGCACAAGATCAGGTCCTAACAACTGATGCTCACCAGTCTCATACCAACACAAGGGTGATCTACAATGTCTACCATACAAGGCTTCATAAGGTGCCATATCAATACTATGCTGATAGCTATTGTTATAAGAAAACTCTATCAAGCTTAGGTGTAGATCCCAACTTCCGGTAAACTGGAGAACACATGTTCTCAACAGGTCTTCCAAGGTCTGTATGGTCCTTTCCGACTGTCCATCAGTCTGTGGATGAAAGGCCGTACTAAACCTTAACTGGGTGCCTAAAGCATTATGAAGTCATTCCCAAAAATGACTTGTAAACTGGGGACCTCTGTCAGAAACTATAGTGACAGGAACTCCGTGCAAACGCACTATCTCATGAACATACAACTGTGATAACCTTTCAGCAGAATAGGTTGTTTTGATAGGTAAGAAATGTGCTGTCTTAGTCAACCTATCTACAACTACCCAAATGGAATCATGTCCTTTGCTTGTCCTGGGTAGGCCAACAACAAAGTCCATGGTAACATGGTCCCATTTCCACTGTGGTATGGGTAAAGGTTACATTGTTCCTGCAGGCTTCTGGTGTTCAACTTTAACTTGCTGACACACAGGACACCTCAGAACAAATTCTGCAACATCCTTCTCCATTCCAGGCAACCAATACAGATCTTTTAAATTACGATACATCTTGGTGCTCCCTGGATGCATAGCATACATTGAAGAATGAGCTTCTTCCAGGACTAACTTCCTCAAGTTATCCACATCCGGCACTATCATCCTCCCATGATAACATGCTACATGATCATCTGAATCATGGAAACTATCTTGCTTCTCATTTCCATACTCTGATCTAATCTGCTGAACTACATCATCAACATGTTGTGCCTCCTTAATCTGCTCTCTTAGGGTAGGTTTAATATGCATCTCAGCCATCAACCTGGCTAACAATGACACCTTCAACTGTACATTGTCTTGCCTTAAAGAGATAAGCATATCTCTCTTAGAGCATACTAAAGAGTTAAGTTGTGCTCTATCCATGGTTGATGTTGCTGATTTCCTACTCAAGGCATCTGCAACAACATTGGCCTTCCCTGGATGGTAATCAATTATACAATCATAGTCCTTGATTAACTCCATCCAGCGACGTTGCCTCATGTTAAGCTCATGCTGAGAGAAGATATACTTAAGGTTCTTGTGATCT
Source organism: Alisma plantago-aquatica (assembly GCA_963693085.1). Lineage (NCBI taxonomy): Eukaryota > Viridiplantae > Streptophyta > Magnoliopsida > Alismatales > Alismataceae > Alisma > Alisma plantago-aquatica. The sequence continues at coordinate 265,142,829 of OY856414.1, forward strand.
GTGAAAATCTAGAATGTCTCTCCGTAGAGATAATGCCTCCAGATTTTCAATGCATGAACCACGACAGCTAACTCTAGATCGTGTGTTGGATAATTCTCCTCGTGCTTCTTAAGCTGCCGGGAAGCAAAAGAAATCACTTGTTTATCCTGCATCAACACACATCCAAGTCCATTCTTGGAGGCATCACAGAAGACTACATATCCTTTTCCTTGCTCAGGTAGCACAAGCACAGGTGCACTTGTCAACCTCTCCTTCAACAACTGAAAGGACTGTTGACACTTATCACTCCAAGAAAAAGGAGCATCTTTCCGGGTTAACTTGGTCAAAGGTAAGGCTATAGAGCTAAAGTTTTTAATAAACCTTCGATAGTAACCAGCTAACCCAAGAAGCTTCGAATCTCCGTCAGTGTCTTCGGTTGTTCCCATTGTAGAACAGATTCTACCTTTGCAGGGTCAACACGAATCCCCAAGGCAGATATCACATGTCTAAGAAAAGATACCTCCGGCAGCCAGAACTCACACTTGCTAAACTTAGCATACAGCTTATGTTCTCTTAGCAAGGTCAAAGCTTGGTGAAGATGCTGCTCATGCTGTTGAGCATCCTTACTATAGATCAGAATGTCATCTATGAAGACGACAACACACTGATCAAGGAAGGGTCGAAAAACTCTATTCATGAGTTCCATAAATGCAGCTGGTGCATTGGTTGGTCCAAACGACATAACCGTGAACTCATAGTGACCATATCTTGTCCTAAAAGCAGACTTGGATATGTCACTATCCTTAATGCGGAGTTGATGATATCCAGATCTCAAATCTATCTTTGAGAAGACTGTTGCACCACGCAACTGGTCAAAAAGATCATCAATCCTCGGCAAAGGGTACTTGTTCTTTATTGTTACTTTATTAAGTTGTTTGTAGTCAATGCATAACCGCATTGACCCATCTTTCTTTTTAACAAACAAGACCGGAGCACCCCAAGGTGAAGTGCTCGGTCGGATAAAACACTTCTCAAGTAACTCTTGAAGCTGTTTCTTGAGTTCTGCCATCTCGGCAGGCGCCATCCTATACAGTGTCTGGGCTATGGGTTTCGTATCTGGGACCAAATTGATCTCAAAATCAATCTCCCGAGGTGGTGGTATACCAGGAAGTTCTTCAGGAACCACATCCTCGAATTCCCTGACTATGGGAACTTCAGCAGGATTGGAACTTTCCTTGGTAACATCTACCACATGGGCCAAGAATGCATAACATCCTTGCCTCAACGGCTTATCAACAACCATAGCTGATACAAGGCAGGTGGGCAGAATCTTTCTTTCACCATGAAAGATCCATGTGTTGCCTTCATCAGCAAACACAGCCAACTTGGATTCACAATCCAAGACAACTCTATACCTTTCTAAGGTATCCATCCCGAGGATTATATCAAATCCTTGCATATCAAGTGGTATAAGATCCACTTGAATGCGATGATCAGAAAAGAAGAGGATGCAGGGAGAACATACCTCCTGCAAAACGGAAGACCCACTCAACGGAGTCTCCAACAACAAACTATCTGCCCTATGACTAACCGTCATATTGCAGTTACGAATCACTCTCTGAGTGATAAAAGAGTGCATAGCACCCGGGTCAAACAGAACAGATACAACACAGGATGTAGACATATCAGAATATAAAAGTTCCATCTGACCTGCCACTACCCATGGATTGACCACTGCTTCAGGTGGGTTCATAGCATAAAACCTCGTTGTCGCCTGGGGTTGAGGTGGTGCTGATGATCCAACTTGAGACGCTTGCCCGCGTCCTCGAGCTGCTCCTTGAGGTTGTCTTCTCTGTGATCCCTGTTGACTCTGTCTCTGAGGTTGTGTCATACTGACAGGTCTAGATTGGCAGTCCTTCATCAAGTGTCCCACCTTCCCACAGTTGTAGCAACTTCTTTCCAGTTGTTGTGGTCTTGGTGGTCCAGTAACTGACATCGATGCTGAACTACGAGTCTCTTGTTGAGGTAGGCTTCGTCCCCTGCCTCTACTTGGTGACCACTGAGTTTGGGAACTTGATCTGGGTGGTGGAGGGTTAGGTGCAGAGAATCTAGGTTTCTTGGAATCCCTAGATGAAGAACCCTGGAACTGTGGATATGTTTTCTGGGTTTGCCTCTTCTCAACCACAGATCTCTCTATCCTTCGGACTGACTCAACGAAGGTAGAGAATCTCTCTCGGTTTTCTAAGGCAGACACAGGGGTTGATATATCAGCATTCAAACCCTTCTCGAATCTCCTGATTCTTTCCTCTTCTGTGGTAGCCATGTACGGATAGAACCGCAACAACTCCATGAACTTAGCTTCATACTCGCTAATGTTCATCATGCCCTGCCTCAATCTCTCAAACTGAGAGATCTTCTCATCTAGGAAGGTCTTTGGAAAATATCTATTGATAAATTCCCGACGAAACTCTTCCCACGAGAACTCTATCCCAGGTCTCTTCTGCTCTTCCATGTTCCACCAGTGACCAGCACTGCCTTTGAGAAGATAGACAGCATGTCTAACCTTCTCAGCCTCCGGGATATTAAGAATCCTGAAAGCCTTCTCCAACTCTGTTAACCACAGATCAGCATCTACGGGGTCGGCAGTCCCAAAGTACTCGGTAGCTCTGACATGACGAAGTCGCTCGAACATCTTACCGATACCTTGTCCTTCAGACTGGGCAGGTGCCCTAGGTGCAGGCATGGGCATCTTGTCAGTTATGTGTGTCATGGCAGTCATAAACTGCCCAAACATCGTCTGAACTGCTGGGTTACCCATATCAGCTGGGTCAAACTGGGGTGGTTCAGGTGCAGGCTGTTCTATTTCTGGAACCCTTGCACTGCCTCGAGGTGCACTAGCACTACTCTCTGCCACGTACTCATCATATGGCTCTGCCATCCTTATGTATCTTCTTCTCCTGAGGAGCAGAAGATTCTATTAGATAAGGAAGAGATACTAAGGATAGACTCGACATCCTAAGTCCTAAGCCTCTGTAGACTCAGCGAACCTAGAGCTCTGATACCACTTAATTGTGGGCTCTGATCTCCAAACCACGATATAAACACGATTTAAACTTAGCGGAAGCGATTCGATTAGCAGCGGAATACCAAAAATCAGCGGAAATTAAAACAGTTTGAGATAAAGCATTGAAACCATAAAACTTCCTTCATAAAAGGAGATAAACTGTTTACATCTCAGATAATTACTTCTTGAGTAATTATATACAACATGATACAAAATCTCAAGAACTCATAACCAAAATCTCAGACCAAAAGACTCCAAGACCTGAGAGTACAGAGGACACATAGGACTGATTCTAACTACACCACATGGCAGGCTAAATCTCCACCTGAGATTTTACTACTGCCCCTAGTGCTGCTGCTGCTGGGACTGGTCACCGGTAGACCTGTTCCTCCATCCTCGACGTCCACCTAAAAAAAGTTGAAGTCTACGGGGTGAGACAATTTTACATAATTGTCCCAGCGAGAGTTATAACTCTCCGCCAGAAGCTTTATTATAGCACCTCAAGGAATAACTTAAGCAGTAAAAGCTTCAAAGTATTCAACATCGGATATAATAGTAAGCATGAGTTCAACAGTTATGAAACATGAAGACATTTGCACTATATAGTGTAACATCAATCAATCAACTCGTAGTTATCTCTAACAAGTATGCTACGCTGTGGATTATGTTTTTCAAACATTACTTTTATGCCCTGTGGAAATGAGGTTTACCACTCATACTCCAACCAATCACTGCTAAGTGCCACGGTATCATACTAGGTCATCGAAAGAGCCAGATTCTCATGACCTTCACCTTCCTCAGTCAGTAAGAGGATTACTTGTAGGACATCTCGTGCCTCTACTATAATAGCTTACCAGGGTAATCTGGTCCTTCGCTATTTTAGAGTTACAGTGGCATTCTGTACTCTCTTCATCATCAGGAGATTTCATGTTTATCTTCCACTGATACGGATATCTGTGCTTTCTTCGTCATCAGGAGGTTTCATGTTTACCATCCACTGATACGGTATGGGATTGTAGTGAAGGATTGACGGATTACACATCTACATCAAACACCTACACTAGGATGTAAGGTTCTACACATCCATATACCCCACATACTCAAGAGTATGTGATCCAGGAGTTCCCTTAGGAAAACCTGTTTCACCATCATTTGATCTCTGACAATGATGGATCTATGATCAGGGCTCTACATTACACTTGATTAGTTAGGTACATTCAGTATTCTTTTAACATCATACATTGTTCTTCAAATAATAACATTAGCATAACAGCTATGAAATGAGAATACGAAATGTAACAAGCCTAACTCTCACCAATCATCATTTCTCAATACATTCATCACAAGTCATCTCTAAAGCATGACCTTGATGGTATTTATGTCTCTCACAGCCCATTTAATTCATAGGTTGCCATTGACAAGACATCAAGATATTTTACTATTCATAAAGCTAACAACATGCTTTCGATGAATATAGCATCATCATCCATACCTAGATATGATCATCTTCATATCAGAACCTGCAAGGTTAATTCAACTGATAAAATCAATTCAAATCAAGAATTATACTTTCCACTCTTGCCATAAGAGCTAAGTTCCTTGATTCTCATCAATTAGGGTTCACTATTCACATTACATGCCATCACCCTAGATTTAGGGTTTATTATTCACATTATGGTAAAATGAACTCATAACATCATCATGTATGAGGAACATCATCAATGATGCTCTCAGATAAGATTAAGATTCATCAATTATCATAAATAGGGTTTTCATGATCTCACATAGGTGGATTATACCCTAATCATGTACATTCATATATATTGAAGGTATTTTACTTGGATTTCAACCATAATTGGGATTTTCTCTCTCCTCTTGCTCATAGGTGATGATTACATCCCTCTAGATTGGGTTAGGTCTAATCAACATTGATAAGCCTAGCCAAGTCATCACCATTGTAACCATTGGGGTTTGCATGATAAAAAGGGGTTACCTACTTGAATCCATAAAGGGTATCTTGGTAAAGTTCACCACTGATCATAACATGGGTTAATATACTAACCACTTGACCCTTAATGTCCCTAGGTATCATTAGGGTTTAGGTTGAACAACCATCAAACCATCTAAGCCTTCAAGGCATTAGGCAGACTTATCCTTAAAAGTCCTCAATAGGTTTCACACCTTCAACCTTCAAACGATCCTGAGATCGTTTAAGGTTGTAGACCGTTTAGCTTTGGTTGACTTCAAGACCGCATGACACTCAAGACCGTTTACCTTTAAACAATCTTGAGGTCGTTTGCCCAAGATGGGGTGAAGACTGTTTAGTCATAGTTTGACTTCTGAAGTCGTTTGAGCTCATTCGGACCTGAAGTCGTTTGAACTCATTCGGTCCTGAAGTCGTATGAACTCATTCGGTCCTGAAGTCGTATGAACTCATTCGGTCCTGAAGTCGTATGAACTCATTCGGTCCTGAAGTCGTATGAACTCATTCGGTCCTGAAGTAATATGAACTCATTCGGTCCTGAAGTCGTATGAACTCATTCGGTCCTGAAGTCGTATGAACTCATTCGGTCCTGAAGTCATATGATCCTAAAAGCTCAAGATTGCATGGACCTCCAAGGTGATTCAAAGGGTAAACTCGATTAGGGTTTCCTATGTTGAAGCCTTCAATTGGTCTCAAGATTGCTAACCACTTATCAATTGAGACAATTAGGGTTAGCCTTAACCAATTGGTCACTCAATTGATCTTCAATTGATATCCAAATAGGGTTGGAGTTGGTTCAATTAAGGTCTATAAACATTCAACCATCAATACTCAACAATATGAATCAAATCGAAGTTGATCCCATCAATTGACCTCCAATCGGGCTCAAACTTGGCCCAAACGGTCTTGGGATCGTTTGGATAACATCCAAATGGTCTTGAGACCGTTTGCCCAAGAATTCATCAAAATCTAAGTTGATTTGATAGGGGTTGAACCTTAATTAAGTCACAAATCAGCAATTTGATTATTTCAATAACCCACTGTAATTGGGCCCTCAATTGATCAAATTACCTTAACCCTAGACCTCCAAACGGTCTTGGGTTGACACCAAACGGTCTTGAGACCGTTTGGATGAGTTCCAAACGGTCTTGAGACCGTTTGCCCATCCATCCTTTGGACTCTAGTGAAAATTCATCAAGGTTTGATCTATTGAGTTGATCATCACATCAATACTTAATTGCAATATGATTTGGTACCTTTGGACCTTCAATTGGTCAACTATACTTGACCCCAGACCTCTAAACGGTCTTGGGTGATCCCCAAACGGTCTTGAGACTGTTTGGATGATTCCCCAAACGGTCTTGAGACCGTTTGGGCTAATCAACCCAAAATCACTAATTAACTCATTGGAATTTCAGCACTGATTTCAATTAGGATTTGCCCTATTAATCAACCTTCAACTCATAACTCGTTTGGAATTAATCCATCAAATTTGGTGAGTCATTAATCAACATCATTATGAACAGTAATCCCAAACGGTCAACACTTGGTCAACCATCTTAAATGGTCTTGAGACCGTTTTCCCAAAAAGGGCAAATTAAACAGATTTAAAACCAGAACTTAATTCAATTGGATTTGCTAATTGATTTGCTTATATCTCACGATTCCTTTGGAGTTAACCCCTCAAATTTTATGGGTGATTAACCTACATAATTATAAACAATATCCCCATACGATCATCGCTTGGTCAACGCGAACAAACAGTCTTGAAGGCCGTTTGCCTTCATACGACCCTGAAACCGTTTGCCCACCAAACGGTTGTGTAAACCGTATGGGCAAATGGTGGAGGTCGTTTGGTAAAGTGGAAATCCGTGGATAAGCATAGGAATTAACGCCCTTATCTTCTACCTCAAGAAAAGTAGCAGTTCTTCACGATTTTGCTTGCAAGGATGCAAGGGAAGATAGGGAAGAAGAAGAACTAGCAACTATATGCATAGAAAAAGATGTATAATCAAAGCATAAGGTTTAGAGTTATAAAACCCGCCTAAAGATTGTTCCTTGAGATCCAAACTTTCAAGCTCCAAGCCTTTAATGGCGTCTTTGAGCTCCACAGGTCGGCCAAGGTGTATTCTCCAAGGAAAGTTGAAAAGGAATGGCTAGAAAGATAAAGCTAGGTGAGCTAGCCATGAATTCAACCTTGAAAACGAGTTTCCTCCATGAATTCAAGCAAAAGGGATGATTCAAACTTACCTAGGGCCCTTGGTCGTCCTTCTCTTCTCTAGAGCTTAGCCTTAGTCGGTTTTGAGCAAGGGGAAAAGAAATGAAAAGAAGAGGATCGTTCCCTTGCTAAGTGGGGAAGGTAGTATATATACTTAGGTGAAATTTCAACATAAGAACATATGTTTTCCTCATTTCTCATCTAAGTCCTTCCTTTCTTCTTTTCACGTCCCCACATCTTATTTCTAAGGACAAACTCCTTCTAAGGTCAAGAATTGAAGGCAAAGAGGATCAACCCATCACTAAAGCATACACATAAAAGGGCTATTATACATACACCTTGATTATTCAATCACAAAGGTGTTCTTTATTATATGATTATTCAAATGAAGTGACCTTTTCATCATTTCTCTTCTAAATGATGCCAAGAGTCATAAAAGATATTTTAGATGATGTATTTTACAAGTTTCACCCCTCAAATTGGGTAAATTGCACTTTACACCAATTTAGGGTTTTCAAGTACAGGGGTTGCTTCCACAGCTGCACCTTGGTGCTCAAGCTTGGGAAATCCTTCAAACTTTACCATAAACATCCTCATGATGTCTCAACATCAGAGGAACATCTCAACATGTGCAATTTGCAAGTTAATCCCTTAACTGGGTAATTTGCACATAGATCCCTGTATTACAAAATAATGCTACAACTTTATATATAAAGGAGCAAAATTGAAATATATGTTTCTGAGGAACTTAATTACATGCCCAAAGTTAATCACAAGGATTTAATTACATATTTAGGCAAAACACCTAGGGTTAGTTCATAACCCAGGTCAGGGATGTTACAGTTTAATAGGTGGTCTGCTTGTGCCTTAGTAGCTGTTGGGTTAAGCATGCTCATGTGAATGTAAATCCTAAGGACGGTTGTGACCTTGTTGTCAAGAGTTGTAGTTTCCTCCCATCCTGGGAGAGGGACCCTTTGGTTCGGTATATACTAGTTTTGTTGGTGTTGAGGTAACCTAAAGAGGTTTCATAGGATCTTGAGAAGCTAAGTGAAAAGTACATGGCACAAGAGTGAACATGTAGATCCATAGATAACCATCTCTAAGTGCATGTGGATGTGTTACCATGGAGGTTACCGGTATGGGGCCTGACCAAGGTAGGCAGGTTGCCATGACCCCTATGAAGGGATGAAAGTCAGTCATGAATGCAGAGAGAGATGATGAAGGCTTGGGTAGGGTACTAAGTTGAACATGTACTATAAGAAATCCTAAGTTTATCCTAGGGTCAGGTAGGGATAAGACTGATGGAAGTAGGAGTTACCTAATTCCCTAGTTGCACATGACCATAGGGTCGGGAGGTAACAACTATCATTGTCTGGGGGTCATGGGTTAGGAGATTGATCACCTTCATGAACTCATGGGACCCAAAGGGCAGATGAGTAGGGCACTCTCTGATGCATGAGGGAAGAGGGATGATCCCAAAAAGTGCCGGCACCCTATAGACCTAGAGGGGATGATCGAGGATTGTGTAGTAACCCAAGTAGAGACCAGTTTTCCATGGAATCAACTTTGATATCATGATTTTGGTGATGTAGAGACAGGTGTGGCACATTTCAACTCAGCTTTAAAGGTGTACTGGCAAGGTGGGATGTACCATCTCTACTCTTGGAATAGGAAGAACTCTGTATTTGGACTGCAGCCAAATGCTTATTTCTTCTTGTTATGGGAGTGAGAGATAGGACAGTACGCATGCCTTACACCAAGGATAAAGATGATGTAAGTTGGAACGTAGCTACAAGGTATGAGGATAGAGATGATAACATACCCTGGTGAAGTGAATTATACATGGATGGTTCACAAACACTAAGAGAGGTAGTGTAGTTAGCTTATGAGGATGTTTTATCAGGAACTATGAGGAATTTGCAAATTAACCAAGGTCGAGTTCGATCACAGTGAGTATGAGCTCAGAGCTTCTTAATGAAGATAGACATAGAGTTTGAGATGAGATGATAAGTATAATACATGGAGGTGTATGTTACCGAACACTTAAGGATGAGAGGTGGTAATGAATACTCTGGTTGAGATATAACTGCCTAGTTTAGCTGGAATCTAGAAGAAGTTGAGGTTGTTGGCTAACCCTAAGTTTGGAAAGAAGATGTGTTTTGGCTAATACTCAAATGTAATAAGATATGTTGAACAAGTTAATGGTTGTTTGGGTATCCAGTTTAATCCTTGATGTAGTAAAAGGATGGTGATAGAACCTCAGATACACTTCTTTGGATAGGAAGGTAATAAAACCCTTTTGAGAGTGGTTTACGGTTTTCGAGGTATCAAGCTTGAGGAATCATAACAATACAGGAGGTCATGATATACCTTGGTACTGCAAAGATAGTAAGTGATGGTAGCAATCTGGATGCTTAAAACAAAGTTGCATGTAGCATGTGTCCATGCAAGCCAGGAGGTGAAGGACGAACACCATTAACCCAGTGCATGGATATAAAGTATAAAGTGTTCCCGAGAGGGAATGGGAGTTCATCATTATGGATGTTGTGAGTCTCTCCTAGACTAAGAAGGTCAAGATACAATATGGGTTATGGTAGATCGCCTTACCTAGATGACATGAGAAAGGAAGATTTCTATCAAGGGACAGATCTGGTTGAACTACATATGAAAAGAGATGGTTCAACTACACCATGATGCAAATTCAAAAGTTCTTGATGTGACCTAAAGGTTCACTTCCATGAGGTGGAAGTAGATACATGTAGAGCTCAATGTTTGTACAGTTTATCACCCCATACTAATGGACAATATGATCCAGACTAGAGGGTCTGATGAGAGCATGTGTGCTCATTTAGGGTGATACATAGAGACAGTTCTTAAGATGTGATGTTAACCACCATAACTTTTATCGGGATGTAAGAAGTCTTATAGAGAGGTTGTGTCGGTCACCGCTTCATTAAGATGATGTTGGTGCAGGAGGCATCGCAAAGGTCAGAAAAGAACCACAATGTGTGCAGATGAAGTCGCTTTGATCGTGCAAGGGCTGACATGAGTCACGAGCTGATGCAAAGCAGACCGACATGCAGTTCACTGTGGGAGAATATGTGATGTGAAAATCCGACCCCTCTAACCTACAACTGAGAAAGCTGAGTCCCCGATATATGGGTCTATTTGAGATGGATTGGTGGAGATGGTTGTGTTTAGCCTTGCCCCTCAGGATAACATGATGTGTAATGTGTTCCATGAGTCCGATCTAGAGCACTATGTGAGGTACCCAAGCCATGTCCTGAGCCTTGAACCTATTCAACTTTTGAGAGGTTGAAATGTCCTGAGTCACCTATGAGGGTATGATATACCAAGGTATGAAAGAACTCAGATGGAAGAATATGAGATGATGAAGGTTCTTGGGAAGCACCGTGGAAAGGGTGATGCCACATGGGAGCCCTGATGGATGTATGAAAGGCTTATCCTGAATTGTTTGTTTGCTTGATGGAATTTTGAGGGCAAAATTCGTATAAGAGGGGGAGGATGTTATAACCCCAAATTTTGGGTTCATTTGGTGAGAAATGTAATTTCTCATAATAAAGATAAATGAACAAATAAAGATATAATTTGTTTTTCATTTACAATAGCCTTGATGATTGTGTTGTGGGCTTTATTGGCTATTGGGCCCAATAACAAGGAAATCCAATTAATAAATGAATAACTGAGTTTTTGAGAAAAGAAAGGTGTGGAAACCTCTAGAAGGCAAAAGAAATTAATCCAAAAGTGGATTTCGTGCCACATGGGTTCCTTGGGTTCCAAGGAGTCCAAAGTTGCAAAAAGAAAGCAATAAGAAAAGAAAATATCAATTAAGTATGTCTTTATTAAGAAAGAAATTGAAAGCAATGGTAAAAGGTGGAAAACAAGTGAAAAGAGGTATAATTGAGTTATCCATAGTGGAATTTCGTATTCCAAGGATTCTTAATGATAAAAGGAATACTAATGAGGAAAATAAAAGAGAAATAAAGAGGAATCCTCAAAAAGAAATATTTTAATAAGAAATACACATGAAAATGAAGAATAATGCATTTAGATGCATCTAGAAGGATAATGAGTATCCGATAAAAAGGATTGTGAAATAAAAGAGTTCCTTGGGATCCAAGGAGTCCCAATGAAGAAAGAGGAAAGAGAAAATAACAAATTTGCAAAATAAAAAGATAATGTGATACATTATTAGTAAATTTGTGATATTGATAAAAATAAATTATTTTCCTATTAAATGAAAATAGAATTCGTGCCATTGGAATAAAGGGCAAGTAATAAAAGAATAAAAGAAGTTATTTTCGAAATCCTAATGTCTAAGGAATAACAGATACCAAGGGAGTTTGTTTAGAGAGGAAAGGTTGCTTTTTCATGAAGGAATATAACTTCCTAGTAGGAAAGGGACTTGGCAATTTAAGGAAAGCCATCATAAGGCTTCGTTTCCCCCTCTATAAAAGGAGGGAGGGCTCTGGGCCGAGTCCAGGAGGGAGAGATCCCACGAACACTCCTTTCTTTCTTCTTCGTCTTCTTCATCTCCTTCGAGCAAACCCTAGCCATGAAGAGGGTGCTTTCCCTAGAGCAATGGAAGGCCGAGGAGCCATCTAGATGGGAGTCCAGAGTGCTGCGGTACTGAAGAGTAGCTTCCCCATCAAAGCTGGGTCCTAGAACGTGTGCAACAACAACTTCTAGGCTGCAGCAACAACCACAAGAATCTGCCCTGTCGATCAAGTTTTTGGCCGCACTGGCCGCAACCAGGTGGCGCCCCAAGTGCGCGGAGGGACAGAGGACAGAGGGCGAGGATTGGTGGCGAGGTTCGAGGTCCAGGGAGGAGCAGAAAGCCCCACGTAGGGTTGCAAATTGCGGCCAAGTAGGGCAGATCGGAGGTAGAAGACGACCACGGTAGTTGGACGCTTCTACCCCTCGTGGGTATGCTGAGCTGACGACTTAAGTGGGGGGCGTGTAAGGGTCTTTCTATTATGTTTGGGGCGGCTGGGTGTTGCAAAGAAAGAAGCGACGTGGCGCGTCCTCATTGGCCCGAAGTAAGTGTTTTTGCTAAATTCATAACTAATGATTCGAAGCTTTTTTTTTTTGCATAATCATCCGAGCTACGAATCATTTTTTTTGCTCAGAAAAATTAGGGGAATCCATTAAAAATATAATTGAAGCCTGATTCCTCTTACAATTCGAAAAGTAGTGTAATTTATCAACTTTAATGTATTAATGCTTAAAGAACCCTATTTTGAGTTGATTAATTTATTTAATAGGGTTTAATGAATGATTAAAGTTCATGTTAGTCTGTTAATGATAAAAAGGAACATTAAAGGACAAAAAGAAAGAACTTTGCATATAAATCGTTTAGTTTAGAGTTTATGTGCATAAATAGGCTTTAATGGGCCTTGAAACCCTAATGATGGTAATTAGGATTACTAATGACTTTAATTATTTGATTAAATGTATATAAATGAGTTTTCATGGTTATAAGATATTTTGAGCATTAAAGTCCCTAATTTGTGGATAAATAACCTTAATATAGAAATTAGGGTTTTCAATTGAATCAAGGTAGAATTAATAATAAAAGGGGTTCATATGGGGATTAGACCATAATGAATTATGAGTTGTTAATATGAAAGAAACTAAAGGTGATAATTGAGTCTAATGACCTTGAAAGAACTTAAAAGGATAAAGAAGGTAATTTTGGTATAAAAGAGAAATGATCGACTTTAATTGGGCTTATGATGTTGAAATTAGGGTTTATGAACTAAGAGAGCATTTAATATGATAAAAGCATTATGGAGGCAAAAACCCTAATAAAACCCGAATGTGGTCTAAAAAGCCTAAGGTGGAATCCAAGTTTAGCTTTAGAATGTTCTGGATAAACTATAACACTTGGATCCCATGCATTAATTTCAGGATATTGTTGATTGCTTGTTGCTTGTTCTTTATCCTTATTGATTGGACAATCAAGTTGCTATGGATTCAGGTATGTGGTTAATTATGAATAGCCGCCTTAGTTTCCCGATGATTTTCCGGATGGTTAATCGCATTGAATGCAAATTATATGTTGGATGTTCATATTTGCAAATCATAAAGTCACTATGATTATCACATAAAAAGAAATAGAAGTATGAATTCTCGCACCTACATGCCACCCTGATGGATGATGCCAAAGGTCAGGCCCAGATGGGTAGACCAATGGACGCCTTGAGTGGTGACCCCAGGCACCAAGAAGGTGGCCTATGATATTGCATGACTAGTGGGCACCATGAGTGGTGACCCCCAGGCACCAAGCTCGGGATTGAGAAGGTGGCCTTAAGTCATTGGCAAAGGGCACCCTAAGGTGGGTATGCCAGGGTTAGGGCAAAAGTGGTGGAGAATGTTATACTGAAAAATATAAATTGGCTTGTTAATTAATTTGATTGTGATTATTAAATTGTTAGCCATATTTGCAAGATTTTGGTTGTTCCCACATACTAGTATATTTTGATATACTGACCGACGTTTTGTTTGTCGGCGTTTTAGGAACAACAATTGAAAGAACAAACAGTAAAGTGACACATTGCGGAAAAAGAAATAAAGTGCAAGGAGGATTAGATAGAATGATTCAAGATCAGGATAGATAGATTTCCAAGGTTTTCAAAGGTAAGTAAAGTTTTAATTTTATACCAAATTCCATTTAGTTAGTAGAATTTCATAATTGTTAACAACAATTGATAGAACAAACAGTAAAGTGACACATTGCGGAAAAAGAAATAAAGTGCAAGGAGGATTAGATAGAATGATTCAAGATCAGGATAGATAGATTTCCAAGGTTTTCAAAGGTAAGTAAAGTTTTAATTTTATACCAAATTCCAGTTAGTTAGTAGAATTTCATAATTGTTATTGATTATTTGTCAAACCTTTGATCCTGTTAATTGAATAACGGCTCTGACCTTCGGGTCTCCCTTAATTGGGGGTTACCGGGAGGTGGGGTTGTTACACATCTTCTCCTATTTACACTTCATATTATAAATTATTCATTTAATATCACATTAGGAATTTCGAATTGTAGACTTAATAGTCATGCATATGTAAATCCAATTACCCCTTATCACATTTGAGTCATTACATATATATTTTAGTGAATAAGGTGGAACACATTCCATTTTAATGAATTGATTCATAATCAATTTATGATTAGGTGATTATATGTCATTTAGGAGTATCAAAGTGTATTATTGATGATACCACCTAATGCCACTAATGTATCATGAAGGCATTAAGGATATGTATGTATATATGTTAAGGTTAGATGATTACATCTTAGGGTTTAGGTTAACATGACCATTACATGTTATGCCTTTATCTTATCATTAGGGTGACATGGTTAACATTACGTGTATTTACAATTTGTGAGTTACTCATATTAAGTATATGTTGGGGTTCAAGCATATGAACCATATATTAGATGACTTATTATGTATTCATTAGTATATAAACAAACTAGTTAAATTATAATTATAATTTGTTTGGTCAATTCTAATCATATAAACACACTAATATCTTATCTATGGAGTTAGGGTTTCTAATTTCAGAGTATCTAGATTTCAATGTATTGTAGGACTCCATCCCTTTAAAAGGATTTCATCCTCAAAATCAGCAATTCCAAAATCTTATCAAGGTGTTACCACTACTACTTCTCCACTTAAAAGTGTTGACCTACCAAGTCAAACTAAACTAGGGGTAGAAGAGTGAGTCTAAGCATGTACAAGTCCCAACACTTGATTGTTTTACTAATAACTATTACCAAACTTCAAAGTCTAGCATAGGGTACACTAACCCTAAACATGGAAATCTAATACTCATATAAGAAACTTATGGGTCACAAGGTGATTTTATTTTGTTTCTAAGGATACTCAACAGTGAGGTTATATGCCTAAAGGTATGATATTTTGAGCATTCTGTATCAGATCAGGCCAGGTCGGTGCCATATGAACTCAGGAGTCCCCGTAAACCAAGCTAGTGGCGCGGAGGAAAATATCGCCAGCCCCCAAGTTCTGACCCTTTCTAGATACCATCACTTTCATCTTCGTGCCCTAGTAGCTACCTAATTGGATAATCATCTAAAAGTTGATTAAAGATGTATCTAATATGAAATTATTATGGTTCTAGATCAACCTTTCATCATAGGTTAATTCTAAGGTGAACTAAAGGGGTAATATATGAGGTAAGGGTTTCTAACTAAGGAGACAAATTGAAATAGTCAAGGATCCAACTTCCATTGGCTCTGATACGATGCGGTAAACAAGTGAAATCACCACCTCTTTACTAATAACAATGGTAAACAAAATCCAATTGGATAGCAACAGAAGTTTAAAATTTGACTATATTCAATTTAACAAAGAGTACATAAATTTTCCCAAAAGGGTGTACATGCTTTATACAAAAAGGGGATCTAAGTAGAGGGAAACTAGACTACAACAATATGTATCCAATAAAATGACTTAATAGTAAAGTCCATGCTAGATGGAGGAACTCTTTTCCCTAATCTTAGTCTGGTTCACCATGCTCCTGTTGCTCATTCTGATCCTAACCTGGGTGGTTGGGATCAGCCAGCAAGAGGAGAGAAAATGTATGTGTCAAATAAAGAATAAGAACAATTAAAAACTAAAGCAAGAAATAATAAATATTCACTTATGATAAGAGGGTCAAGAAAACGAGGTAAGTAAATAAATAAGAAATAAAAATTCTTCCATGATCAACAACCATAATAATTTCCATCACATGAATTATATTCTGACAACAAAATAAACAAATGTAGGGTAGGGAACTTACAGGACCTCAACTAATAGGTGAGGGAGAGTGGTCACATTCCCAAACACCTACAAATATATATAATGTGGGGAGAGTATCACATTCCCCTTAGGCAAAATTACACATGCCCGTCTATGGGAGGTTTGTACTCATGTACACTACATTGTTATTTGGTCAATAATTCATCATGCGGAGTAATTCACTTGGAAGAGTGAAAATATAAACAATATGGCATCATAGCATTGGGGTTTCAAAACCCAAGAAGCAATTCAATGAATGAGCCAATAATGGCAATAGAAGATTCCAAGGCTAGCACATGCCTCATTAGGAATTTAGGATTGGATAAATACCAAACTGAAGGATAAGTGCAATTGCACATACAAGAATAGGGTTGCACATACATAAACACATATGTTTTCACATACCTTAATGTAGATTCATAACCATCACTTTCACAAATTAGTTGTGTCCAAGATTACTTTATCCTAGTTACAAATTATATCACATGTATCGGGATTTATAAAGCATAAAGTATAAGAAAATATATTTTTGAACCTTTTATGAAAACCTTCGATTTAGGACTCAAAACTTAGACCGATCGATTTCTTGGACTTTACTGATTAATAAAACATATTTTATTTCTCAATTTGGAGTTAAAATGAATTAGTTACATATTTTAAGACATCTTCTATAATTGAAATGATATTCATTACAAACATCAAAATAGGATAGAGAATCAACACTCGAAAACCATAAAATCATATTTATACTTGAAAAATGCTTTCCAATGACTATTTATTAGTATTTTTCTAACAAAGCATTGATTTAATAAGAATTAAACATTACTGACCAATCAGAAAATGAGGAAATGCCACATAGGCAGAAAAGCTTGCACAAACATGTGACACGGTGATCTGACCTATGCTGACTTGGGCCAATCATGTGTGGCCCAATCATGGGTCCGCGCTAACGTGGTCTTGGTCCAACGTGACTGAGCAAGAGGTTGAAAGACCAGAATCCCCATGGTCGGTTAATTAAATCAATTAAGATCGTGAGGACAACAAGGTCTTTCAGACATGACAAATAACCGCGGCCGAGAAAACAAAACAAAACATGAAATATCAATACTGCCCATGCTCGATTAATCACATGATCAGATTCACAGGGGTGCCAAGGTCAATACATGACTTGTATTGTTCCCCCTGTAACCATGGAGACAACAGTGAGTAGGGGGGAATCTCGATCAACTTTCAGAGCTAGAATTGTGCCAAGAGGAAAATGGTGATGTAGATGGATTCCCTATCACCCGATGATCTTACCAAACCCAAACTGGTGCTCTCTGATACTTAGGAGCTTAGGGGAGGCTCCTCCACTGGCAAGGAACATGGGAAAAAGATGAGAACCAAAACAAGCATAAGAGCCAGTAATAAGCGAAACCCAAGGTCAGAAAACATTCGAGGGGCTCCAGGTAGGCTCAGGGTGAGGTTTGGTAGGCCGGAAGGGCAGCGAAGCATTACGGGCGAGGGACGCCAGTGAGCTCTAAAACTCGGCTATAGGGTACGCCGACACGAGCCAAACCAGGACACACTCGCAATGTGGAAATGAAGGAGGAGGGTCAAGGAAACTAGTCTCTTAATCAATTTGGTGGAAGGCGGTGCAGGGCATCATGGCAAGCTCATCATCACCGGAGATGAGGAGCGAGTAGGCCAGGGAGCTTGGGGCTAGAACAGATGGAATTGGGGGTAGAGGAGGAGTTCTAATGGTCTGGGGTGCCTTAGGGTTCCTTATATAGGCAAGGGACAAACTACATATCCCTTTGCAAATTGAGGTGGAGAGGAGGTGGAAAACCCTAATGGGCATTTCTTTGTCCGGTCACGAGAGGAGACGAGTTAAGGCTTGTCAGGTTTGGGAGAGAAGGGAGAGACCAGAGACCAAGGTTCCTCACAAAACCATCAAGTAATGAGGGAGATTGAGGCCGGGGATCAAAGCCAGTGAAATCATTGATGGCTCATGAACGAAACAGAGGTAGAAGACGAATTACGGACCATCGGATTGGGTATGGGTCGTGGATGATCGAATTAGGACCATTCGATGGTGCACATGGGGAAAAAAGAATCAAGGTAATGCGTGACATCAAAATGAAACAAAAACTTTAGCTTAAATGTGAGATGTAATTGAAATTATATTAAATGCTTAATAAAACCATATTCAAATCGTTTAAAATCGATTTAAGGGGTCAAACATTGATCAAATGACCTCAAATTTGTGCCATAGGCTAATATAAATGCTTGGATTAATGTTATGTAAGTAGTTTTTCATTTTTCACAATATATGTCCATCAACAACTATATTGTCCATTAATGTCTATATTAGTGCATTTTAAATGGGTGAATGAATGGAAAGATATTTCTTAGCAAATCATTTAATGAAATTCGAGATGGTTATTATAAATTCATTCAATAGTCATGTTCCACCTCTTATTCTACTTTTATTGCATTATTCAATATTTAGGAGGAGCGAGAAGATAAGAGGGTGAATAACTCATAAATTCTTATTTCTTATCCCAAAAAGCCACAAATACTCTAAATTAACATAATCTACTATTTATCTCTCATGATTATCCAATTTGCATTATTAGACTCTAACTAACACACTATTTGAGATATTTGTGCAAAAACCCATTCATTGTCATGAATGCTGGTAAATATAGTTCAATCCCTCAAAGGTTGCTCAAATTCAACATTGAGGATAAAGTGGATAGAAAAGATATGAAAATTTAGGAAAAAGCCCAAAAAGGATATGAAGGAAATAAAATCTTGAAAATGGGTTAAATTGTAATTGAATCCAAGATTCAATATGTTACAGTGCTAAACCCTAAGTGATCGTGATTGTGCTAAACCTAAGTGATTCAGCCCTATTTTAGGGCTTTATCTTGTGTCATTTTGCATTTCAGCCACATCTATACTTGTTACATTACATGTTATTTCCCCCAATATGCTTATTTCTATCAAATGCACTTATGGAGGCTTTTTGCATATTTTATAGGTACTTTGTCCACTACTTGATGGCATGGAAAGAGGATGGTCCAATCTAGGGCTTCCTCAGGCTTGGAGGAGCCCAAAATGAGGCCAAAACCACTTCCAACCTACCCCAAGTGGTCAAAGAATGTTTTGAAGCAATACCCTCCATGGATGATCAATTTCAAAGCTCAAATGCATGGGAGAGACACCACCACGACCGTGGTACCCCACCACGGTCGTGATGGACATGCCCTAAGCACAAAAAATCATTAAAACTCCCAGAAATTGATGAAAATGGCCAAAACGACCGTGGTGATCAACATGTCTGTGGCCATAGGTCCCCACCACGACCGTGGTGAGCCCCCACAGCCGTGGCCATCCATGTACATATCCCTGTGATCTCCAAATTTTAATTCCCATGACCGTGCCCATCCACCACGATCGTGGTCTACCCTACCCACCACGTCCGTGCTACTAAAAAAACCCACCTAGTTTTCACTACTTTATCTATTTTACCCCTAACTTAACCCTAGAACCCCTAGATCCCTATATAAGCCCTAGTGGCGGCTGGGGGTCGGGGGTTGGCTGCTTAGAGTCCCATTTTCACCCCCCTTGTCCCCTCCACTCCATTTCACTTCACCTCCACATCAAATCCACTCCATTTCACCATTTCCACCACATAACCCCCCATATCTAAGCCTTCCATCCACTTCCCACCACCATTCTACACCTTTCCATCCAAGAAGAAGGAGGAGGATGACCCTACAGCTACTGGAGAAAAGGATTTCAGCCACTACTCTGAGCTCCATGGCTTCTTCTACCTCTTTCTTCTCTCTTTTTGTATTTTGCTTTGTTATGAGTAGCTAGGCCCCTTGGGTGGGATGTTTGGGGGAAAATATGTTACTTTGATACCATGTTGGGGGAAAATAGCATGTAAACGTTTTAATTCCATTTGTTAATGATTATATTCTATTTGCATCTCATTCTCCATGAATTGCTTGTTGGTTTGTGTGTGAAATCACTTAGGAATTTAGGCAAATTGCTTATATGTGTGAATTTTGGGATTTGCCCCTAGGTCCAATTCTTGGATCCCTAGGTTGCCTCCCATCTTCCTACATCCTAATAAACCTCCCTAAAACTAAGTGAGAGATCTAAGTAGCTAGATTATATAATTCTAGTGCAATTAGCATGGAGCCTTCTCAAGGCTAGAATGTGGGGGAATTGGGGTCCAAAACCCTAATTTCACCTCCCCATTACTACCATCAGCCCCTAATTACCCTAGGAATGTCTAATCTAGAAACCTAGACTTGATTAGACTCTAATTGGATTTAACCTAACCCTAACCCAATTGACCCTCATAAGGGTAGTAGGGGGTGTTAGGGACTAGTTCCCCTATACACAACCTAGCATATCCATGGCCAGTTAGTAGCTTAGGTTAATTCATTAGACTCTAACTTGTTGTTTGGTTTGGATGATCTAAATGGAATAATAATGTTCATATGTCACCCCCCAACTTAAGTGATAAGTTCATACCCCTAAACAACCCACACATCTCTTTACTGCTTAAAACCCCAGTTTTGTGCTTGCTTAGCTTAGTTAGTTCTTTTCTTGCTTAGTTAGCTTCTTGCCTTGCTCTTGCCTTGTTTATGTTTGTTTAGTTCTTTAATTTCTCTTTTTCTTTTCTCTTGCTTGCCTTATCATAATTTGTCTTTTCATACCTAGGTTAGTCCTTTCTTTCCTTCTTAGTCTTAATCTAGTCTAGGGTTAACATAGATTTCATTCCTGCCTTTAATTGCTTTCTTGTTCATCCTAAGTTAACAATCAAATCAACCTTTAATCCCTTAACCCTAGTCTCCGCAGTAGGAACCCAACCAAACTAACCTAGCTCTAGTTCCCCCTCTTTTCCCTGTGGATCGACCCTATACTTGCCACCTTCCTATACTACGACACGACCCCGTGCGCTTGCGGGTGTAGTTGTTTTAGTAGATGTAGGTGTGTTAGTTAGGTTTATACATTTTGAAAGCAAAATCCAATCACGTGTGTTCCGACCTCGTGGGGCACATCTAGTCGAGTCAAATTGGCTAGTGTGTTGCACCTCTAGCAGAATCGCACCAAGCTTTCTGGCGTCGTTGCCGGGGATTAGAAGTGCTCGGCCTAGCTAGTTTGTTTTGCTTTGACTTTTCCTACTGCCCTCATAATTGCTATTCTTTATTCATCATTCTTTGCATTCTTTGTGTATATTGGTTTACTAACTTGTTCTCTTTTGTTTGGTTGTGCTTTGTGCATGTGACAAGCCATTCGAGGAAGACAAGATGGAAGGCCAAGATGCACAAACCCATCCATTTTCTCCACCGCCCTACTTCCAAGGCTATCCTAAGCCTTACACACCCCCACCACCTCCATCGCCACAACCCTCCCACCAATTCACCTTCCGACCTCAATTCATTCTACCACCTCCATCACCACAACCCTCCCACCAATTCACCTTCCAACCTCAATGCCATCCTCCACCTAAAGTCCAAGGGCCATCAACATCGATGCCACCACCACAACTATCACATGCTCCCCCTACTTCCCATGAGCAAATGGATATGATTGAGACCCCTCTCTTTGGTGCCTATGAAGGCCCATTCCTAAAGAGAGAGAAAACCTATGGCATGAGATTTCTAAGGGTCTTAAGGCTTATTAAGATCTATGATGATGATCCCCAAGGAGAGAGAATTGCTGAAAAAGACTTACAAAGCTCGCATGACCCTTGGGAGGAAGATCAATCAAGGAAAGCATTTGAGAGGATTTCTTATGATGGGGGTGCAAACATTTTGTTTTTGGACCATGGTTGATGGTGAAAGAACAACAAGCCCGACTGAAGGCATGAAACTTAGTGCTTGTGGGAGGCAACCCACCTAGGTTTGGGAAATTTTCACCCAAACTTCATTTTTTGATACAATTGCTTTGTTTTTACATTTTCCAAGAACACACACACTTGTGTTTAATAGTTTTTGTCTAGTTTTAAGATGTGCAGGTGATAACCTGGTGAAATGAAGGAAATTAGAGTACAGTTGAGAGAAGGATTCCAAGAAAAATCACTATGAGTCAAGTTTTTGAGTGTTTGATGTTACTAATTTTGAGAGTAGTAGCTACAGGGACCACCACGGTCGTGGCACATCAATACAACTGTGGTCATTTGCATGAAAAACACACCAAGTCCCTGGATTAAGAAGCAAAATTGAGAAAAGCTGCCAAAGGACTACACCACAGCCATGCCAGGCAGCACAGCCGTGCAACCTGAAGCCACC
The DNA here is from genome assembly GCA_963693085.1 of Alisma plantago-aquatica. Lineage (NCBI taxonomy): Eukaryota > Viridiplantae > Streptophyta > Magnoliopsida > Alismatales > Alismataceae > Alisma > Alisma plantago-aquatica. Next base: position 265,165,201 of record OY856414.1, read on the forward strand.
ACGGCTGTGCTACGCAGCACGGCCGTGTAGCAGACCAATTTCAGCCACTCAAGGCAGATTAGTGGGGCAGCTACTACACATATCCTCCACCACAGGTAGGAACACCGCCAGAGCCTTGAGAGAGCCATGATCGTCTACCCTATCATCCTAAACTCTAGGATCATGCTGAGGACAACATGATTCAAAATTTTGGGTGGTAGGGCAGGTATGCCCTAGTTTCACTTTGCATTTCACCTGCCACATCCACTTTTGTTTTCTTGCTTTTGCTATCTACCTTAGTCATCTTTACTGCTTTGCATACATGCATGCCATGTCATTTACTTTCTTGTCATTTTTGCATAATTTTCAAAAAATTTGCTCTTTTTCCATGCATTGCATATCATGTAGATTTTTGGTAATTCTTGCATGTTATAGCTAGTATTTTCTTATTTACTGCTTTAAGTTCAATAATATAGAGTTTAGATGTGATTGAAGGCAACTTGGCACTGTTTTGGCCAATTTTGCCCAAATTTGAGATTTCTTGCCTAAAAGTATGTTTTGACCCAATCTCTACTATTTTGAGTAAAAATGATGATCTTTGACAAATGCAAGTGAGTTAACATTGTTTGTTGCTAAATGGTATCAATTCTTGACTTTTTACATGTGCATCACCTCTCTTGTGTTTGTGGATGATTTGGTTGGATTGTGAAGTTGAGAAAGCTTTGAACGCTTAGTGTTTGTGGAATCACTTGATTGATATACCAATTTCATCTTGTTCATTCATGTGGTGTGATATCTAGGATGAAGTATTGGATTAATTTTCATGCAGGATGTCTTATGTGGAGAATCATACATGTGATCCCTCTTTGACCTGACTTTTCACTCACCATCTTCTTACCCCTCTGCCTCATGAAAGGATGCCAAAGTGCACATATCAGCCTTGTCCACCTCCAAAAGTTTGGGGTGGCCATATCTTTATCCCCTCGCTTCACTCTATCCACCATATTCCCTATCTATACCAAGAACAAAAAAAGGAAAAAAAAAGAAAAGCAAATACAAAATAAAAGGATGCTCCTGTTTAAGAGCATTCAAATAAAGAAAAGATGAGTGTGTAAAAATACTCCAAAAATCTTACCGCAACCCTTTCTTCCACTTTTATACCCATTGAGCTAAGAAGCATCAAACTTAGCTCATTTTGCCTTTTTCCACAACCACGTGGGTCATTTGGTCTGATTTGAAATATAAAACCGAATGCATGAATGTGAAACAACATTCCTAGTCATCCTTGATTAACACCATCATGAAACGGTTTACCCAGAACTTTTTGGAAGAAGTACCGATAACTTGTGTATTCTATGCACTATATTTGAAGTCCATGTGCTTTGTGCTCTTTTCATGATTGGATTGTGAAAGCAGGAGAGGAGAGAGGTGAAATGCATGTACTTAGTCATCTTTGATACCATTCAACAATAATCATCTTTTACATTACATTTGTCATTTCTTGTTTGTGGAAAATTTGTAGAGAGATTGAGTTAGAGCATACTTGAGGACAAGTATGTTTCAAGTTTGGGGTGGTGATTCAGCCCTATTTTAGGGCTTTATCTTGTGTCATTTTGCATTTCAGCCACATCTATACTTGTTAGATTACATGTTATTTCCCCCAATATGCTTATTTCTATCAAATGCACTTATGGAGGCTTTTTTCATGTTTTATAGGTACTTTGTCCACTACTTGATGGCATGGAAAGAGGATGTTCCAATCTAGGCTTTCCTCAGGCTTGGAGGAGCCCAAAATGAGGCTAAAACCACTTCCAACCTACCCCAAGTGGTCAAAGAATGTTTTGAAGCAATACCCTCCATGGATGATCAATTTCAAAGCTCAAATGCATGGGAGAGACACCACCACGGTCGTTGTGGACATGCCCTAAGCACAAACAATCACTAAAACTCCCAGAAATTGATGAAAATGGCCAAAACGACCATGGTGATCAACATGTCTGTGGCCATAGGTCCCCACCACGACCGTGGTGAGCCCCCACGGCCGTGGCCATCCATGTACATATCCCTGTGATCTCCACATTTTAATTCCCACGACCGTGCCCATCCACCAAGGCCGTGGTCTACCCTACCCACCACGACCGTGGTAACCCACCACGGTCGTGCTACTCAAAAAACCCACCTAGTTTTCACTGCTTTACCTATTTTACCCCTAACATAACCGTAGACCCCCTAGATCCCTATATAAGCCCTAGTGGCGGCTGGGGGTCGGGGTTGGCTGTTTAGAGTCCCATTTTCTCCCCCTTGTCACCTCCACTCCATTCCACTTCACCTCCACCTCAAAGCCACTCCATTTCACCATTTCCACCACATAACCCCCCATATCTAAGCCTTCCATCCACTTCCCACCACCATTCTACACCTTTCCATCCAAGAAGGAGGAGGACGACCCTACATCTGCCGGAGAAAAGGATTTCAGCCACTACTAGGAGCTCCATGGCTTCTTCTACCTCTTTCTTCTCTCTTTTTGTATTTTTCTTTGTTATGAGTAGCTAGGCCCCTTGGGTGGGCTGTTTGGGGGGAAATATGTTACTTTGATACCATTTTGGGGGAAAATGGCATGTAAACGTTGTAATTCCATTTGTTAATGATTATATTCTATTTGTATCTCATTCTCCATGAATTGTGTAACACCCCTGATCTGGGTTATGAGCTAACTCTAGGTGTTTTACCTAATTATGAAATTAGATGGTTGTAATTATCCTTTAGTATATAATTAAAGCTTTTATGGAGCATATGTTTCCATTTCTGTCCCTTATAAATCAATGTTGAAGTATTGTTTGCAAAACAGGGACCTATGTGCAATTTACCCAATTTGAGGGGTGAAACTTGTAAAATACATCATCAAAAATATCTTTTATGACTCTTGGCATCATTTAGAAGAGAAATGATGAAAAGGTCACTTCATGTGAATAATCATATAATAAAGAACACCTTTGTGATTGAATAATCAAGTTGTATGTATAATAGCCCTTTTATGTGTATACTTTAGTGATGGGTTGATCCTTTTTGACTTCAATTCTTGACCTTAGAAGGAGTTTGTCCTTAGAAATAAGATGTGGGTACGTGCAAGGAAGAAAGGAAGGACTTAGATGAGAAATGAGGAAAACATATGTTCTTATGTTGAAATTTCACTTAAGTATATATACTACTTTTCTCACTTAGAAAGGGAACGATCCTCTTCCTTTCATTTCTTTTCCCCTTGCTCAAAACTGACCAAGGTTAAGATCTGGAGAAGAGAAGGACGACCAAGGGTCCTAGGTAAGTTTGGATCATCCCTTTTGCTTGAATTCATGTAGGAAACTCATTTTCATGGTTGAATTCACAGCTAGCTCACCTAGCTCTATCTTTCTAGCCATTCCTTTCCAACTTTTCCTTGGAGAATTCACCTTGACCGACCTATGGAGCTCAAAGATGCCATTAAAGCTTGGAGCTCAAGGAACAACCTTTATGCGGGTTTTATAACTCTAAACCTATGCTTTGTTATATACATCTTTTCTATGCTTTTAGTTGCTAGTTCTTCTTCTTCCCTATCTTCCCTTGCTTCTTTGCAAGAAAATCCGTGAGGAACTGTTTCTGTTCTTGAGCTAGAAGATGAGGGCGTTATTTCCTATGCTTATCCACAGTTTTCCACTTTACCATACGACCTCAACCAATTGCCCATACGGTTTACAAAACCGTTTGGTGGGCAAACGGTTTCAAGGTCGTATGAAGGCATACGGTCTCAAGACCGTATGGCCGCATTGACCAAGCATGGAATGTATGTGAATCCTGTTCAAAATTATGTAGGTTAATCACCCACAAAATTTGAGAGGTTAACTCCAAAGGGATCGTGAGATATAAGCAAATCAATTAGCAAATCCAATTGAATTTAGTTCTGATTTTCAATCTGCTTAATTTGCCCTTTTTGGGCAAACGATCTCAAGACCATATAAGATGGTTGACTATGAATTGACCGTATGATATTACTGTTCATAATGATGTTAATTAATGACTCACCAAATTTTATGGACTAATTCCAAATGAGTTAAGAGTTGAAGGTTGATTACTAGGGCAAATCCTAATTGAAATCAGTGCTGAAATCACAATGAGCTAATTTGAGATTTTGGGTTGATTAGCCCAAACGGTCTCAAGACTATTTGGGGAATCATCCAAACGGTCTCAAGACCGTTTGGGGATCACCCAAGATCGTATGGAGGTCTGGGGTCAAGTATAGTTGACCAATTGAAGGTACAAAGATACCAAATTACATTGCAATTAAGTATTGATGTAATGATCAACTCAATAAATCAAACCTTGATGAATTTTCACTAGAGTCCAAAGTATGGATGGGCAAACGGTCTCAAGACCGTTTGTAACTCATCAAAACGGTCTCAAGACCGTTTGGTGACAACCCAAGACCGTTTGGAGGTCTAGGGTTAAGGTAATTTGATCAATTGAGGGCCCAATTACAATGGGTTATTGAAATAATCAAATTGCTGATTTGTGACTTAATTAAGGTTCAACCCCTATCAAATAAATCTAGATTTTGATGAATTCTTGGGCAAACGGTCTCAAGACCGTTTGGAGGATATCCAAACGATCCCAAGACCGTTTGGGCCAAGTTTGAGCCCAATTGGAGGTCAATTGATGGGTTCAACTTTGATTTGATTCACATTGTTGAGTGTTGATGGTTGAACGTTTATAGACCTTAATTGAACCAACTCCAACCTTAATTGGATATCAATTGAGGGTCAATTGAGTAACCAATTGGTTAAGGCTAACCCTAATTGTCTCAATTGGTAAGTGGTTAGCAAGCTTGAGACCAATTGAAGGCTTCAACATAGGAAACCCTAATCGAGTTACCCTTTGAACCACTTTGGAGGTCCATACGATCTTGAGCTTTTGAGGGCATTCGATCTCAAACCGTATGAGGGCATTCGATCTCAAACCGTATGAGGGCATTCGACCTCAAACCGTATGAGGGCATTCGAGCTCAAACCGTATGAGGGCATTCGAGCTCAAACCGTATGAGGGCATTCGATCTCAAACCGTATGAGGGCATTCGACCTCAAACCGTATGAGGGCATTCGATCTCAAACCGTATGAGGTCATTCGACCTCAAACCATATGAGGGCATTCAATCTCAAACCGTATGAGGGCATTCGACCTCAAACCGTATGAGGGAATTCAACCTCAAACCGTATGAGGGCATTCGACCTCAAATCGTATGAGGGCATTTGATCTCAAAATCGTATGAAGGTTGAAGGTGTGAAACCTATTGGAGACTTTTGAAGTTAAGTCTGCCTAATGCCTTGAAGGCTTAAATGGTTTAATAGTTGTTCAACCTAAACCATAATAATACCAAGAGACATTAAGGGTCAAATGGTTAGTAAATTAAACCATGATGATGATCAATGTGTAATTTACCATAATACCCTTGAAAGGTTCAATTGAGTAAAACCTTGTTCTAATCAAACCCTAATCACTCAATAGTGGTGATTTGGTCTATGTTAATCAAAGTGTACTTAACCCAACCTGATCTAGATTGGTGTTATCACCATCTACAAGTATGAGGAGAGAGAAAGTATCTTAAGAAAGAGAAAGTACCCTTTTATGATGAAAATTCAAGTAAAGTACCTTCAATATACATGAATGTGCATGATTAGGGTATGATCCACCTATGTGAGATCATGGAACCCTAATTATGATAAATGATGAATCTTAAACTAATCTGAGAGCATCAATGATGATGTTCCTCATACATGACAATGTTATGAGTTCAACTCACCATAATGTGAATAGTAAACCCTAATTCAAGGGTGATGACATGTAATGTGAATAGTAAACCCTAATTCTAGGGTGATAACATATAATGAGAATAGTAAACCCTAATTTATGGTGATCTGATAAATGTAGTAATTCAGGGTTATGCCTTTGAGTATGAAACCCTAAAATACAAGTTGTTATATGAGGAATCTTTATGCCATGTGAGATAAGAAGTTTAATAAATCTAATCCAGAGGAGATGTAATATGGATGAGAATCCCTAAATTAGAAATGAAAATATGGAAATCCTAGTGGGATGAATAGTGAGCCTAGTATATGACCTAGCAATTATGAATTCCTGGAGATGTTTATAAGGTAATGCCTTTAAATAAAGTATAGTCAAATCAATGAGTATGATGTGTTCACACCATGATAAGATTGAGAAGTGAATTCATACCTTGAATTGATAATCATTATGATGTTCAATAAATGTTGTATTTAAGGCAAATACTCACCATACCCTGTATGCTTCTAAGGATGGCAGAGTTTCATACTAGAATTGGACTAATAATCTAAAAAGGAAATATTAACAATGAAGGATGGGGTATGTTAACCTTAGTCCTGTGTCATGCCTTTAGGTATGAAACTTTGAGAACAAGTTACCAAATATGATGTCTTATAGGATAAAGAGATTTCAATAACCTTAATTTGTATAGGGTGAAACCCTATTTCCAGTTATGCTTTTAAGCATGAATCCTCATGATTGAAGTATGAGATGAGGAATTAATATTCCTAATCATAAGTAAAGGAAATGAATAACCCTAATTGATGAATATTGGGGAACTTGGCTCTTATAAGAGTTTGAAAGTGTAACTTCTAGAATGAATTGTTTACTGTTATCAGTTGAATTAACCATGCAGGTTGTCATGAGATGATGATCATATCCAGGTATGGATTATGAAACTATATTCATTGAAAGCATGCTTTAGCTTTATGAGTAAGTGAAATATTCTGATGCCTTGTTGAGTGGCATCCTATGAGACTGATGGGCTGTGAAAGCTATAATATCATCAAAGTCATGCTTAACAGATGACTTGTGATGAAATGATTGAGAAATGATAATTGATGTGAGTTAGACTTGTTACATTTAGTATTCTATCTTCATAGCTGCCATGCTAATGATTAATGTTTGAGAACATGTATGATGTCAAAAGAATACTGAAATGTACCTAACTAATCAAGTATAATCATTCCATGTAGAGCCCTGATCATAGATCCATCATTGTCAGAGACCAAATGATGGTGAAACAGGTTTTCCTAAGGGAACTCCTGGATTACATACTTTTGAGTATGTGGGGGAGATGGATGCGTAAATACTTACATCCTAGTGTAGGAATTGATACCGTCAATCCTTCACTACAAAACCAAATGGTGAGATGTACCACAAATCTCCCAAAGAAGACACAAACACCGCATCGGTGAGAGATAAACAAGAAATCTTCCGGTGATGAAGAGAGTACAGAACGCCACTGTAACTCTAAAATAGCGAAGGACCAGATTACCCTGGTAAGCTATAACAGTAGAGACACAAGATGTCCTACAAACAATCCTCTAACTGACTGAGGAAGATGAGGTCATAAGAATCCGGCTCTTTTGATGACCTATGTATGATACCGATGCAACTTACTCGTGATCGGTTGGAGTATGAGCGGTATACCTCATCTCCACAGGGCATAATAATGTTTGTAAAACATAATCAACCACGTAGTATATCTGCTTAGGTTACTACGAGGAACAATGTTTGGTGTTACATTGTTTACATTAATGATCTGTTCATATATTTTGTATACATGTCCTTTATATGCTTTAAAGACATGACTGCTCAGATAGAAGTTGCTTCTCTTGTTATTAAACCTGTTGTTGTACGATTTATGTTATCTTGTCTATGATATTCATTAATGTTATAATAAAGCTTCTAGTTGAGAGTTATAACTCTCGCTGGGACAATTTGTACATTGTCTCACTTCGTAGATTTCAACTCTTTTTAGGTGGTCGTCGAAGACGAAGGAGACCGTTTAAGGATGAGCAACAATGACAACAACAGTACCAAGGGCAGCAGTGAATCTCAGGTGGAGATACTGGCTACTGAGTTATGTAGTTAAATGGTCCTATGCCGTCTCTATACTCTCAGGTCCTAGGAATCAGTGTTTTGAGTTTTTGGTGTTGGCTCCTGAGAATTTTGAATCATGTTGTACATAATTACTCAAGAAGTGGTTTAACAGAGATGTAAACTATTTACTTGGTTTCTTATAAAAAGGAATTTTATAATTTCCAGATCTTGTCTCAAAAATTTTAATTTCCAGTAATTTTTCATATTCCGCAACTAATCAAATGCTTCCGCTAAGTTTAAATCGTGTTTATATCGTGGTTTTGGAGATCGGAGCCCACAAATTGCTTGTTGGTTTGTGTGTGAAATCACTTAGGAATTTAGGCAAATTGCTTATATGTGTGAATTTTGGGATTTGCCCCTAGGTCCAATTCATGGATCCCTAGGTTGCCTCCCATCTTCGTACATCCTAATCAACCTCCCTAAACCTAAGTGAGAGATATAAGTAGCTAGATTAGATAATTCTAGTGCAATTAGCATGGATCCTTCTCAAGGCTAGAATGTGGGGGAATTGGGGTCCAAAACCCTAATTTCACCTCCCCATTACTACCCTCGACCCCTAATTGCCCTAGGAATGTCTAATCTAGAAACCTAGACTTGATTAGAATCTAATTGGATTGAACCTAACCCCTAACCCAATTGAGCCTCGTAAGGGTAGTAGGGGGTGTTAGGGACTAGTTCCCCTATACACAACCTAGCATATCCATGGCCAGTTAGTAGCATAGGTTAATTCATTAGACTCTAACTTGTTGTTTGGTTTGGATGATCTAAATGGAATAATAATGTTCATATGTCACCCCCCAACTTAAGTGATAAGTCCATACCCCTAAACATCCCACACATCTCTTTACTGCTTAAAACCCTAGTTTTGTGCTTGCTTAGCTTAGTTAGTTCTTTTCTTGCTTAGTTAGCTTCTTGCCTTGCTCTTGCCTTGTTTATGCTAGTTTAGTTCTTTAATTGCTCTTTTTCTTTTCTCTTGCTTGCCTTAGCATAATTTGTCTTTTCATACCTAGCTTAGTCCTTTCTTTCCTGCTTAGTCTTAATCTAGTCTAGGGTTAATGTAGATTTCATTCCTGCCTTTAACTGCTTTCTTGTTCATCCTTAGTTAACAATCAAATCAACCTTTAAACTCTTAACCCTAGTCTCCACAGTAGGAACCCAGCCAAACTAACCTAGCTCTAGTTCCCCATCTTTTCCCTGTGGATCGACCTTATACTTGCCACCTTCCTATACTACGACACGACCCCGTGCGCTTGCGGGTGTAGTTGTTTTAGTAGAAGTAGGTGTGTTAGTTAGGTTTATAAATTTTGAAAGTGAATCCACCGTGTGTTCCGACCTCGTAGGGCACATCTAGTCAGGTCAAACTGGCTAGTGTGTTGCACCTCTAGCGGAAACACACCACTAAGCTGTAACTAACCATATATGGAACTAACTGTAGACTTCATAAAAAGTAATTGTGATTGTGCTAAACCCTAAGTTATAACCTGCTAGCCCTAATCTAGACATGCCTTGTGCTATATATGAATGCATTAATAATGTTAGATGCTTTGAACCACATAACATGTCTTAATACAATTAATTGGACTAAATTGGCTAAATAAGCCTTAATAAGTTATTTTAGATCAATACATGTAAAATATTTCACATGGTTCACTAATAACACACCAAATGACTTAAATGTGGTTATTTAATGATAAGATGTGACTAAATTTGAATGAATGAGCAATTTGGTATATAATGATCTTAATCTATGTAAAAGGGGTAGTAATTGGAAGCTTTATGAAAGTTGATAAAACTTCTCCTTGCATGAGTTACATGGAATATGGCTTGATCAATGTGATGTTGATGCCTTTTTTAAGGTAATATTTAGTATCTATGACAAAAGAGTCATATCGACCATATGATAAATCTTGGGCGTAGCTCCAAGTGATCATGGTGACGTGATTAAAGGTTTGAGTCCTATTGATTATTAATTGAATAACATCAAGAAATACATATACCATTTCTCATATTTCATGTTCATATTGTTTATTGCTTAGTCTTTCTCTGGTTTTTTATAGTCCTGTATAATAATGATGATAATAAGATCTCTACTTAAGTCATATTAAGCAAGGTAATACCCCGTTTTATGAAATTCAGTTGATATATGAGAGGGATAATGTCAGAGGATTCAAGTTGCTCATAATTAGGGTTATAATCATACCCAACCCTAACAAAGTGTATCCAGATAAACTGAGAAAGTATGTAAGCATAGATGAAGATTATCATTATATGATACTAAATAGGAGTATACAGTGTAAATCAAGGGATAAAACATGATTAGTGATAAAACAAGAAACATAGTCTCACATATGTTGCATGAGATGATTATAATTTTTGTTTTTTGAATTAGTATTAGGTTTTTCTTGGTCCAATGTTTGAAAAGATTCGATACTATGAAATATTTTGGCCATATTGGGGTAACCTGGTGAAATGATGCATGTTTTGTACTCAATATTGGTTTTGACTAGGCTCATATGCTAACCATAACAGTTAGGTCTTTTGACAACCTAGCCATAAACACTAGGATTAGGTTCCATGGTGGAATAAGTTTGGACCCCCAATAATCAAAATAAGAAATTAAAAGAAACATATTTTCCCTTTTCACATTCCACTACTCATACAAATCATACAAACATCATAAATTAAGTGCAACAATATCCATACTATACATCAATTTGGGTACTTCATACTTATGAAAAGAAGAAACAATTGTCACATCATTTCATAACTATATAAGGCCTAATTTTCCAAACATAAGGTACAATGATGATAACATATCTTCTCTCTCAAACTCTTTCTATTTTATCCTCTCCATCTTATCCAAAAAATGGGTAAAGAAGAGACCACATCTAACACTTGGCTCTACAGAGAAACTTCATACTTTCTTTGATGTTGGTGGTACAACGAAGGATTCTTCTTGGTGATCTTCTAAGAATATCTAACGATTTCAAAATATGTCTAGTAGAGTGTGAGTTACCTATGCATTGAGTGGATTACCACTATTGGTCAAGTTAGTAATGATACATTATAGATAATAAGGAAGAAACAAAATACTAACATAACACTACATGAAGTAATAAAGACATGCCATGGAAAGCAACGACTAATTTAGCCTTATAAAAAGAATTGAAATGTGACGCCCCATCACGCTAAACAAGATTACTAAAAAAAGATGATCTTACTAGTAACAAGATTGCTAATAAACCACATAACTAGAACAAAGGGTAAAATAAAACCAATTTGAACATTTCCATTATGTTCAAAAATATTTACGTAGAGGTCCAACAACTTGCATATCAACACATACCATATCAAGTATTTACATGTATTTTCAGTGGTTGAGGCCACAACCTATATACAAAAGATATGTTCCACATATACATGTCATATAAAAACATTGAAACACAACCAAAAACTCGAATCATTGTACATATCATCTACAAAACATCCCCTATCCAAACCTAAGAGTACATGGATGACTCTAGAACACACTAACTACCAGCCAACCTTCTACTCCTATTATTCTCTAAGTGGTTCTTCCTCACCACCACAATCTTGATGACATTGCTGACGATCACCTAAAAAGATGTAGCGACCCACGAGGTGAGACCAACATCCCAGTAAGAGACATAACTCTCAACAATGATTATTGATTACAACATGTTATATTTTTGAACAAGTTAAGCAGGTTAAACATGTTAAGCAAGTTAAACTGATAGGCATAGCAACATGCATGATTAACAATATATATATATATATGTATATATATGTATATATATGTATATATATATATATATATATATATATATATATATATATAGGGTAGCAATCCAGTGAGAAACATCCTACAGTGAGAGCATGAGAGGCATTTGAATAACTATAAATTAGTAACTATTTTTTAAAATCCAACCATATATATGGAAAAAGCATCATTTCATTTACCTTGTCGTAAAAAATCATTGCAATCAAACATTATTTACATGTCCATATGTACAATATACACTTTTTAGATCCAACGGTCGGCCTGAAATTCAATATAGAGCGTCGAAAAATATTTGGTTGTTGTGAGTGATCTACAAATTGGATGGTGATAAATTTTATAGGAAGGTAGATATTGAGGTATACTTGTAATCCGTATGGCTGGATTATAAAAAATTGATCAATGTGGAGAGTTATTCAAATTCCTATCATGCTCTCACCAGATATGTTTCTCACTGGATCGTTGCCCTATATATATATATATATATATATATATATATATATATATAAAGGAACAAATAAAACTATATTTTACTCATAGTTGACTTGTCCTACTACATTGTATAATAACTAGTGGTATAAGAAACAAGGAAAAGGTAAACATTCAATATGAATCGTGTTTGGCCCTAAATAGATAGACTACATGGTTTTATTACATCTTTTATTAAGCCCTGGGGAGTTTGAGGTATACCAACCAGACTCATCATGTATACGAAATCATAATCATCTGAGTTACGGCCTCGACCGGTATCATGTTGAGGTATGACTGTAGCCATCCTCAAGAACATGCATATACTCAATAATATGCAAATTTGAGCTTCCATTAGAGGAATACTTATTTCACCATCCAACAAGTTCTAACATTGGAATGGATCTACAACACAAGGCACTACATGATTAGGGTTTCACTTGATTAGTTAATGCCAATTGGGTGACTTAGGACTACATCAATCAAGTTATATACAAACCCTAAAAGAGTTCTACAAAAACCTGGGTATGTTACACTTCAGAAGATATAAAACTTATGAAATATAATTCTTATCACATTATCACATGATACCAATAACTATCACATCATGAAGAGGATCATACCTCCATAAGAGATCAACCATGCCCAAAGGTCATTAAGGCCATCACATCATTCCCTATAAGAAAATCTTTATCTTTCCATGCCTTTACCAAAGGCTCATCAAACCATCACCATACATGTGACATAGAAGTTCTTCATAACATTGAATTTAAGAGCTTATTATGTTCATATGGAAACATATTTGGGTTACAAAAACATGGAGAGAGTATTGTTTCATCCCACCTAATCATAGAAGGAATCTAAGTATGATTAACCATCATCACCTATCTGTATTAGGGTTGAGTTCAACAAGATAAGTTGAATTAATGTTACAAAACAACACTAAGGATAAATCCTAGCTCTTAGAATTTACATCAGTTCATGAATGCATAAGGTCAAACATAACCATCTGATTTCAAGCAACTAAAACTCTTAACCGATACTCATAGGATCTAAAAAACCTATCAACCATAGAGTTAGAAAATCTTGTCGACCATAGGGTTAGATATCTTGGTGACCACTAGGGTTAGATATCTTGGTGGTCACTAGGTTAGATATCTTGGCAACCACTAGAGTTAGAAATCTTGGTGACCCCTAGGGTTAGGAAATCTTGGAGACCACTAGGGTTAGGAAAACTTGGCAACCACTAGTGTTAGATACTTGGATACCACCAGAGTTAGATATCTTGGCGACCACTAGGGTTAGATATCTTGACGACCAATAGGGTCAAAGTTTCATTGACCACAATTCAACTCAAATCTTGGTGACCACATGAGTTCAAAATCTTAGCGACCACATGGTTCAAAAATCTTTGGCAGCCACATAGTTCAAAAATCTTACGTACCAACATGAAATCTAAACATAACAACATTGAGTTCACACACATATGCAAGGTCTAGGTTTTCTATCTTTAAAGAAGAAACGTTTACTAGGTTTAGAGGTAAATCAAGAAGGATTATCTACTAAAAATCTACCATCTAAGCTCAACCCTAGGTAGAGATAACATCTTTCTACTTGGAATAATGTTTTAGGGAAAGATCATCCACATGAAAGATAAGAATGAACAATAAACATGGAGAAAGTTATATAATTCACCTTTAGAGATGATGAAGAAGCTCCAAATAGAAAGGGTAGATCAAGCAAAGAAGGTATAAACCCTAGCTTGAGCACTCCACTCAGCCAAGCTAGCTCCTTCTCCAAAAAGGAAGCAAAACCTAAGTTTAAGAGGCAAGGAATAAGGTGTCTTGAACCCCTAGCACAAAGCTTCACCAAGAACACCATGTATCTGACCAAGAAGGAAGAGAAAAGAAGATAGGATGGAAAGAAAAAGAGGGAGATCTCACTTAACAAACCAAGAAGAAAAGCAAGGAAGCATCAAACAGACCCTAGGTGCACATGCAAGAAAGATCGCCCAAGATTCTCCAACCTTGGATCATCCTTATCCACCAAGAAAGGGGGGAGATCTCCAACCAGGAAGGGAGATGATTCTATCCATGCATTCCATGTATCCAAGGTCACAAAATATCATCCATAAAAATAGATGGACTATGTTGTTCAGAACCAAAATGACCACAACAAGAAAACTTGGCGACCAAGATGATCTAAAAACCAATCGACCACCAACCCTAGGAATGTTGGCGACCAAGAGGTGTTAAAAACTCATTGACTTCCAACCCTTAGCAACCACATGAAACCTTATTGAATTCCAATCCTAGAGACCACATGAAACCTTGGTGACCACCAGCATTTGGTGGCCCATCGGGTCCCAATGCTCATGGTCAACCATTGAGTTAGGGCATAAAAGAGAGCAACCCTAATCTCAACACAAGGCTAGATGCCACTGCCCAAACCAAGGTGTGACAAGGAGCCCCAAAGCACAAATATATCAAACATGATATGAAAGCATGTCAAGAACAAAAAGCATGCCAAAAATTGCAAAAAAATCCTAGCTATGGGTAAATTGTAGAAAAGTCCAAAATAAGCACATACTTGCATAACTTACTCAAACAGTGTCCAAACTGGACCAAACTTGAAACTTAAGCTTGTCACATGATATAACATCACATAATAGGGCTTTATTAAGGTTTTAAGAATCTAATTATGATAATAAAGCATGTTCAACCAAAAATCAAGGTCAGAGGTCTTACAACCATAAACCCTAATAAGGATTTCGACCCCAAAATCCTACGCAAACAAAGACGAGTACTTCCTACACATATCATCATATAACTCCCACTTGGATTCCTCCACACCATCGTGATGCCACAAAACCTTCACTAAGGATATATACTTCTTATTCATCTTCTTAACTCTCCTATCCAGGATCAACACATGACCCTCAACATACGACACATCCTCCTCCAACTCAACCTCCACTGGCTGCAATGTCTGCTCTGTATTAGGGTGACACTTCCTCAACATGGAGACATGGAATACATTATGCAACCTATGCAACTCTGGAGGTAACTCCAACTTGTATGCCACCTTCCCAACACACACCAATTAGGGTATGGTCCCATATATCTCAGGGCCAACTTACCCTTCTCCCCAAACCTCAACACACCTTTCCAAGTGGAAAACTTAAGATACACCTGGTCTCCAACTTGGAACTCCAATGGTCTGTGGCAGTTATCTGCATACCACTTTTGTCTATCTTGAGTTGCTTTCGACTATCCCTGTATCACCTTGATCTTCTTTGTAGTCTACTGCACTAGCTCAGGACCCAAATGTTGATACTCACTTGTCTCACACCAACAAAGAGGTGACCAGAAATGTCTCCTATATAATGCTTCATACAATACCATATTTATGCTCCTTTGATAATTGTTGTTGTAGGAAAACTCTATCAAACTCAGATGTACATCCCCATTGTTGAGAAACTATAAGAAACATGCTCCCAATAGATCTTCCAACATCTGAATGGTCCTTTCTACCAAGTGTGACATATACTCAGTCGTGAGTGTAGTCATACATGGGCCACACATAGCCCTTCGACATCTTATCAAGAAAAACTCTCATGATTTTATTCATGATCAACTTTTATTCTTGCTCACAAGTCTTAGGCGATATGATTTTTTGGGAAAGTGGGCTGCCAAACCTCTTTTGTTCCCTAGAGGAGAATTGCAACTCAAAGGGGTAGTTGTTTCCATTTTATGAGATGTTTGTACTTTTCAACATGTACTAGGAAGATAAGGTGATCAATTGGGAGTGTAGAAGATTAAGTCCTCCTTATTTTAGAGAAGTTCCTTGGGAAAGTAGTGTTCTTCCACTGCTTGTAGTGTCTTGAGATAAAAATGGTGTAAAGACATGGTTTCATGGATTTTTGTTAAGTGAATTAGCAACATAAAGCATAACTATTGAAATGAATATGCTAAGAAGTAGCTTGAAAACAAGAATGTCTAAGATGAGAGTGAAGATGACATCCTAAATATTAGTTTCAAAAATTTTCCTAAATATAAAAAAATCCTTCATGGTAAGATATATCAACCTAAGATATGCATTATTCAAAATTTTGAGTAGGACGTGTAGGAAAAAGTAAGATGGGAAATTGTAGAGTTTAAAGTTATTGGGCTTGTAGACATACCTAACTCTCCTTTTTGGACCCCCACCCAAAAAAGGAACTTATTATACACCCTATCCCCAGGGTCTCAGAGTGAGGTTGAGTGGGAACATGCGACTTAAAGCTTCAAACTTGTCAATGACATATATGAGTTTAGGAGCTCCAATGTATAAGTCCCTTGTAGGTGGTGGTAGTAATCTTCTTCTTGGTAAAACTCCACCTTCTTATCAAAGTTTGCTATCATTTGCATCCAAAATAATACATAGAGATCATAGTTATTGGAGCCTTGTGCTTGTTGTGGGTGTCTATGATAGAATTATAGTTTTTCAAATTTCATGTCTTCATTTGCAATGCCTCTTCTCATCTTGATTAGATCGACTATATGTGTAGCCACATGTGTGGCCTTCTATTTAGTTACACTTGTAGGAATTTTATGATATGTAATTCTTTTCACGCTAAACATGGCATCAGAGCTATTGTATAGGATTGTTGTTTTGGCCTAGTATTTATTGATAGAAGTGTCTAGTGGCCATCGTGGAGAATGGATACAAATATTAGGTGGGATTTTTTTTTTTGCTTTAGATGCTCCATAAGTCTCTAGAGTTCCTCATATTCCTTCTTCAGAATTATGTCCCCTACTAAATCATAGAAGGCAATGTATACATCTTCGATCTTATTAGCTAGAAGTATCTAGCAAGTTGTCATGATGTTTACTATCATATATCCTCCAACCATTAGTATGTCACGGAGGTTTGCCCATAGAACTTGGACATTTTCTCTTTTAAAAATGGTGACACATTTATCATCTCTTAGTTGTAGCTTTGACATGATGAAATTTAGATCCTCTAGCAATAACTCATAGCATGCATCTTTTTTGAAGTTAACAAATGTGAGTTGTATCATACATGTTGGTTCTAGTTCTTCTACAGCTTTCTTCAGCAACATGGGTTGTATGTTCTTCTGCAACATGGGTGTCCAGTTTGTGTTCATTTTTTGGTTCCACGATATCATTGTGAGGTGGGGAAATGGCTCATACAGCTTCATGGGTGGTTGCAGGTGTCATAGGGTCTTTTGAATGGGCATCCTTCTTTTGTTTGACATTTAACTTAGCACTCATCTCTTCAGATGTTGCTTCTTGTAAGAGTTGGGAGGGTGGGATGTTTGCATCTGTAAGAGGAGATGTTGGTTGATTTTGTTAGGAGGGAGGAGCCACTTCACTATATGGAGGTCTTATGGAGGAAGGACTTCTAATTCCTTTTGTAGGTTTTTCAATTGTTTCCTCCATGGTGTTCTCTCTAGAAGGGGTATGAGTGAGTACATCCTCCTAGGGATGTCTACCATCCATTGGTCATAGAAAAATCATTTGTCATGGATGATTTCCATTACATATTTTCCTATTAAGGTGTGGAAGTCCTCATTAGAGATTTTCTCAAGTGGGATCCCACTATTCAATGCTTTTATCATCCTCAAAATGATGAATGTACTATCCTTTGAGGCTGGTTGTTGTGGGGACCACTACAGTCGATGCATATCTCTTTCCAATTAGGATGGTACCAGCCACACATCCCTTGTATTATATGTTTAGGCATCTGGGGATTTCTTGTTTCGGTCTGTGTTCCTCTTCTTTGAAGACCATCCTTCAACATGTAGGTCTTTTATGTTGCAATCGTAAGTAATGACCCGATGAGTGGAAAGATCTACCACAGTCAACATCCAATTGTTGAAAGATTTAAGGGGAGCATGACAAGTTGCAGCTTCTTGGTCATTCGTAGAGCATCTTGAAACTATTCCACTAAAGGAGCTTTGTTGTTGTCAACATATAATTGCATGGGTAGATTAGATGTTGTGTTTAAGGTTTGTCCCTCTTTGACTCTATACATATATTCCTCAATAACTGTTCCATAGATAACCTTGAAGAATACTATGTTGATGACTTGTGTCTAAAGGTTGTCCTCATGTTGTTTCTAGTCAGTGAGTATCTGTCATTGTTGTATAATACATCATCCCCTATCTATTTATAATCTGGTATATCTTCCCAAACATGTATGTCTTGGAGTTTCATCCCTGGTACATAAGTCATATCCATATCATTTATTTTACATGGAAGTGGTGGTGGAGTTGCCAGACTTGTTGTATCATCTAACAGAGGTTCAAGGATGACTGAGATTTTAGGTTTGTTTAGAGCCTTTTGAACATCTAGTTTAGGTTTCCCTTGTATTCCTCAGATAGTTGCTCCTCTATTTATATTTCAAAAGGATTAGGATGAACTACTCTGTCAATCAATTCATACAACAAAAAGTTGTTGACAAAGTCTTCATAATCTGTGGGAGGAGGTGGGGACTTGTAGTCAAAGAGAGGGTCCAATCCGTTCTTTAAGTCCTTAGTTATTTCTCATGCCTCCTCCCTTGGATTTTTTTATTAATGAGTGCCATCATTTTCTCTAGTTTATTTAACATCCTCGAGTGCATATACCCATTCTGGTTCTATTGGGAAACCTTTGTCTACTTTGTCTTTGGGTTCCTCTATCACTTGTTGGTTGGTAGAATTCCTTGGCGAGGCTGGGAATTAGTATTATCATCTCCCCAGTGGGAATCGCTTCATTCTTGGTAGAGTCCTTCTTTACTTGTTCATCAGATAGTTTAGTTGTGACTTCTTGTACCAGAGATGGTGCGGTGCGATTGATGCCCAATTTTGCAAATACCATATCTACTTTCAGTTGGACGTCCATATCTATTTCAAGCAAGAAGGATGCCTCCTAGGTAATCTTTTGCTCCTTGGACACAACCTCTTCTCAGTATGATGAAGTTTATGGCACTTCCTTTCTCTTCCTTTATTCATTTGAGGCACGAAGTAGCTCATTCTCATGCCTAAGTTCACCTTGATCCTGCTTCAGTGAAGCGATCTGCTTGTTCATGTTTGTCAAGGCCTCCATGATCTTTATCTAGTTCGTTGCAAGGACATGTATCTATTGCAACAAGTTCATTAGAGGCTAAATGTTAATTTATACCTCTTCTACCTACATTGTTAGTGCATATCCATTTAAATTCAAATTTGAAATATGTATCGTAGAGTTAGAAATGATCTCATGGAGGTCATCTATCTCTTGCTCGACTTCCATGAACCTTGTTGTGGCAGGTGCTCATTTTAGTTGTTCATTGTGTTTACTCAAGCTTGCCTCCTACTCGGGCTCCTTTCTTCGGAGTGAGATGTTGTGTCCAGCTCTGAGTAGGCTTTGTTTGGCCTCCTTGACTGATGAGTCTTTTCTGGAAGTTTCTTTTTTTGCCACCTCCCTTTCAGCTTCACTTTCTTTCACCTAAAATGTTTCTTTGTTGATACCTCCTTGGTTGGCTGGTGTCTCAGTCAAGATGTTGCTTTTGTCTACCCTTAGTGCAATTTGGTGTGATGCCACACTTGATTCGAAGGAGGGTGCTTCCGTCTCCTCCTATTTTGGTTTGGTACCAGGTGGTATTTGGTGCATTTTTCCTAGGTCCACACACTAATCAACTGAATGGTGACTAGATGCAACCCTAGGAGGTTTCCAAACACACTTGGGATATTTCAAAATTTATAAAGGACCTTAACTAACACATCTACTTAGACTAACATGTTATACCTGCAAGCGCATGGGGTCATGTCATAGTATAGGCAGGCGAAAAGTATAGGTTGATCCATAGAGAGAAAAGGGGGGCACTAGAACTAGGTTAGTTTTGGGCTAGGTTCCTACTATGAAGTTTAGGGTTGAAGGGTTTGAAGGTTGGTTTGATTGATTACACTAAGGATGAACAAGCAAGCAAATGAAGGAAAACAAACAAGATCAAAATCTAAGTTAACCCTAGATAGTTAATTCTAATGAGCAAGGGAAGATTAGATATGCAAGGAAAAGAGCAAGTTATGGGTAACTATGCCCAGAGAGCCAATTATATGATGATTGCAAAGGCATATTACATAAATGATTTGATTAATAATAATAAAGTCAAGCTTCCAATTCATTCTGATTCACTCAATTTTATGATAATGAGGAAACATAATGAATGTCTAAAGAATAATAATTACTCAATGATGTATGTCTTCAAGTATGTGACTTGAATATTGAGATCATAGAAATGTTAAGAGTATGTACATTCTTGTTATGTCCTTGGTCAGATGTTATTGTGGAAGGTATCTAGATAACAATAACACATAATATTGGAGTGTGAGTTGGTTGATGACATAATCTCATTAGTCATGATATGGCATATAAAACCAAGCACACAAATACATGTTAGAGCATAGTCTATCGGACATACCCACCTTGAGAGTGACATGTGGAAACCATACTTGGTAAGTCATAGTCATCTCTCATAATGAAGGTGGTGATTTTAATTCTTAGACTTGAAGTCACTACACATATCACATGTCATTTGGTATACTTTGACATCCTCTAATGTAACCCTAAAACATGGATTGCCATAAAGGTGATGATTGGGTAGTTGTGATAGATGGTTATAGAATGTGAGTGATGTAGATGGGATTTGTCCCTCCTACTAGAGTTTGATATCCATGGCCACTTGATTTGCGAGACTAAGAAATACATGTGCATGCACATGTGAATCAATATATGATATTGAGGTCACGTATATCTCATACAGTCTGCTCTAGGTTTAAGGAACGTGAATTGAACATTGTGAGGATGACGATTCCATGCCTCGAGTTCATCCCAAATATTAAAGACAAAGGAATTATACAATTACTATAATACCTTACACATATTGTAGGTTGAAGTTGTTCTTCAACTTTCCATTCACTTGGGTAGCACTGATGAGAGACAAGACACTTCTCTTAGCTTGTGATGTCATAAGCTAGTTATGGACATTCACTGCCAATGTGATATGAGACCTATATGGTCACACACATAGGAACATGTCTAGAAGAGGAGTTTATCATGAATGATACTTGAATTGATTACTAAAGTGTTTAGGTAGTCAATTAGAGCAACAAATCAAATGACAGGACTGCCAGCCGATCCACTCAAGTGTTGAGAGAGCCAGTTGGAGTGTCAGACTGATCAGAAATTGAATTGGCAACATTTGGCCCAAACTAGGGAGCAAATCGAGCGGTTGACTCAGTGAACCAATTGGCTCGGCTCACCAACCAACAAGTTGGGTGAGTGAGATAACTGACTCGTGTGAGAGGGATCACTCAATTCATGGAGAAATTTGATTACATCAAGGATTTGTGTTTACGTCATGTTGTGCATTAAATGGATTCGAATTGCCAAATCATATGATGTTGGGAAACATAGAGAAACGATTTGTTCACTGTGCGAACCGACCATCTCGCATGTGAACACACTGGTTCGGTTGCCAACTGACTGGTTCGATACTCACAGGTTGCAAAAATTCATGATTGTTTGGTCCCTTCCACTACCGCATTGATTGGGAACCCTGACCCTCCTATAAATAGAGGGGTACTGGAGGCTTCCCAACACACACCATTGAGAATCAGTTTCTCTGACCATTGTTGTCCTCTTTGGTTGTGGTAACCAAGAGAGCCCAAGAAAGTCCTACCTGAATAGGGAGTGATAGTGAGGGAGAGAACAACTGAGGATCATTGTGGGAAAGAATGTTGGTGACTAGTACATCAATGGGAGGAACAACTCCTTCCTATCTGTTCTAACAGGATGGAAGGAGTTTTGGGCGGTCCATGTGGACTTCCATTGAGGTGAGGTGTCCTTTTCCTATCGCTGGGAGGACGCTGTTAGCCCATAGTTTGTGGAGAAACTGCAAGATCCACTTTATACATTGTTCTGGTCTGTTGTCTATGGTGAAGACTAGGAGATGCCCAGACAATGACCAAGAGCAACTAGAATATAGTTGCACTTTAATGAGTTGTAGTCGTTGGACTGCTCTAGGACCAAGTATGAACTCGTTAAGCAATCTTTTCTATATCATAACTATTGACATGATCTTGCTATTCTGGGAATACAGATAGATAAAAAATTTGTTTCTGCTGCCTTACTTTGTGCCTGTATTTCCCAACAGTGGTATCAGAGCCATGTCAATTTACTATGTTTTGGGATAATTGATATGATCACATTTTTTGTTTTATTGTTTACTTATTGCATACAATGCCAATACTTAAACTTCTTAATGTGCATATCCGATCAAAGACCAAATATAATCCCTATTATATATATATATATATATATATATATATATATATATATATATATATATATATACATATATGCAATTTACATGTGTCACCCTAAAAGCGGTTTTAATGATGGATATGTAGCATGGTTATGGCTAATAACCTAAATATTTGTGTGTGGTTGAATGATTTGTTTTATTCCTATTTTATCTCAATTTGCGTATCGAGCCCCTACCTTCTTATTCCCAATGTAAAGTTATTTCTTTCCTACCCCTGCTCCCCTCCAATGTAACTTGAGGTTTCTCATTACCATGTAACAAATATAGTACCAATAGGATAGTTTCTTTTCTTACAACGATGAAGATGACGATCCACGTTAGGTGAGCTGACCGCTTCATGTGACGAGATGACCGACTAGAAGACCACAAAGCGCATACTGTAGGAGGAGTGAACCGACTGGTTGGTGGGTCCAGAGACCATTTGGAAGGACTCTAGAAATTGGTTGGACAAGAGTCCAACCAATCATTTTAGGAGATCAGACGACTGGTCAAGAGGCAAGACTACTAGTTCAAGGATTGAACCGATCAACCCAAATTGGCAAGCATAGATCTACACCAATAGTAGGTTCATGCATGTGATTTGATGATAAACTAGGTGGTGGCAATTCCTTGTGACTCTACGGAATTACAATAGTATGTCTATAACCATTATTTTTTGTTTAATATTGCATGTTTATGTTGTGGGATATAGCATGTACATTATATATATGTGGTGATTGGATAAAGTATATGTATATACATAAACTCCTTCAAATATAATATTAAGTCTAAGATGATTTCCATTAGCAACACACATGAAAAGCTTGATCGACCAAGCATAGGTTACGCCCTCACATGGTCTATCTCGTGGAAGTGTGATGGTAGATATGTAGGTTTTGCCCTTGTAGGGTGCATATCTATCATGTTGGCTATTGGGTCAGGCTTAACTGGTGATTCTTGGAGCATCTAAGACTAGAGGCATGCAAATGATTATGGCAAAGAGTTGCACATATCATCTATCCAAGAACTACATATAATGCAATTGAAAATTGTTGTCTGCCTTAATGATTGACTATGGATGTTGATGTATTGGTTGGGTGATAGTTGAATTATTTTAGATCTTGGCTCACTAGAAGGTTGTGCGATGTAATCTTCCAAATTGATATGTGAGGACTATCAGTATATGAGAGCGATGATTAATTAAATACCAATCAACATCATCAAATTTTATAATCAAATCAAATCAAAATGATTTTTTAACAAAACTGCACATTCTTTTATAGAATCAAATGGTAGCACACAACAACACCTTTTATCTACAATCAATACATGCGAAGGATAAATCAAATGGGAACAAATTCCATGACATGTGTAAGACATTGAGAATTATTCTCACACAAGAGCGCAAGCTATATGTCCCGAAGACACGATTTCCATAAGAACCTCTTCCTAATACTCCCAGGGCTGATAAGGATGCTTACAAGAATGATAATAAAGATGTCGTGGAAGTCAAATGCCTAATGTTGTGCTCAATGAACTATGAATTGCAAACACATCGTGAGAACATGGAAGTTATGGAGATGGTCACACATCTTTGGAACATGTTCTAGGACCAAGCAAGATAGGAGAGATATGATATCTCCAAAGCACTGTTCAAATGTAACATGGTAGAAGGAGATCCAATAGGTACTCATGCTCTCAAGATCATTGGGTATGTGGAGAACTCATCAAGATTGGGATCCCCCTTGGGTTAAGAGTTGGCCACTGATGTGATTTTGTAGCCTCTGTCAGAGTCATACAGTTAGTTTGTCATGAACTACAACATGAATGACTTTGACAAGCCATTGACAAAGTTATTGGACATGTTGAGAAAAGCTAAGGAACAAATGAAGAAAAACAAGACTAAGTCTATGATTATGATCAGCAAGACAAAGGGAAAGTATAAAGGCAAAGGCAAAGCTGAGAAGAGTTCTATAGCTAGCCAGAAGCCCTCAAGGTAAAAGGAAGAATAAAGAAAGGAGGCAAATGTCACAACTGTCACCAGGCTAGACACTGGAACAAGAATTGCCCCCTCTGATTGGAGAAACTAAAGAAGAAGGAAGAGGCAGAGGCCTCAACTTCAGGTATAAGCATTATAAGATAATTCTAAATTTACTTCTTCATCTTGGTAAATGATACCAGATATATATCTGACATACATTGATATGCATGATCTGATAAGAAGTAAAGAGGACATAGATGGACTATGATAAGCAAGAGTTGTTGCAACTTTAGTAGCCATTTAGAATTTATCTTAGCCCAAATGGCATGTAATAGAGTTAGTAGAATTGCTATTTCATTATGCCAATAAATTGAAACATTTTATTTCCTGCATCTTATAATGACAAGATGATTATGAAATAAAATATTGACTGGTCTATTTTAAAGACATGATCTTGTATGTCAAATTCCCTAAGTATCCTATGATCATGGATACATGTCTAACAATGTAAATACCTAAAGGATTATAATTTATGACTCAAACAATTAACAATCTACAACATTATTGTAATGACCGCATTTGTGCTTAATTGGTAAACTAGGGTTTACCTGGATGATTACATGCTTGATTAGATTGAAATTCATTTAGACTTGATTAATGATAGTAGATCAATTGTGATGTTTCAAACCTAAGAATAAACTTCAATTATGATTTTAGTTTGAAGAATTAGGGTTTGAGAAATGTAAACCCTAATCGACAAAAATTAGGGTTTTGATAGTACATGAATATGGAATTTGATCACGATAGCAGTGTGGTAAATGATTTTTCATATTTTCTACAAATTTTGTATTTAATTGAATTTTGGATATGATATGTATGACTCAATTATGCATATTTTAGTAAAATTGCATAATATTTGGGTGTTCTTTTAATGTGGTTCTTGTTCAAACTATACTTTGACCGAAATGCTGATAGAGTGTTGTTCAACAGTGTAGTGTTTGATTTTTAATTATTTTTTGGTAACTTGAAATGATATGTAATTTTATAGTGCAACAATTAAATTAAATTTTAGAAATTATGATAAATTTTGATAATTTTTGGAGGATGTTTGACCTCACAAATAAATGAATTACAATAACTTTTTTATAACAGAAAAATCTGTTGAAATAAGAAAAAGTATAGTTAGGGGTTAATGTGTAAATTATCAAAGCACCTAAATTTATATATATGAGCAAGCTAGAACCCAAGTAGCTCTCATATTTCATGATCCATTCCAGAGAAACGAAATCCTAGAGAGAGGGAGAGTTAGGGGTTGAGAGAAGAAAGTGGTGGAATTGATGATCTAGGGTTTCTCTATCTGAGATATGATGAAATCAAGTAAGTTTAGCTTCTTTGCATAGCCTTTCATGGTAAATATTCTCTCACATGTCAAGATTCCATCCCTCCTCTGATTTGATTCGAAATGGTATCAAATCTTCCCCTTTTCTCACTCTTTCTTCATAATTCCCCATTTCTAGGGTTTCCGGGTTGAAAGGAAGAAGAATCTGATGATTTGCTAGGGTTTTGATATGAGTTCGAGATTTTCATATATAAGATGCAATTTTCAGGTGTTTTCACACCTTATGGTGAGTGAGTACTTCCTTTAAATAGTGGATTGCACGAAAATGAGTTAAATGATCAATAATATTTACTTGTTTTGCATGCGACTACAAACCCTAAACTGTCCTTTTGACCTAGCTTTTGCAAGATGATATGACATAGATTATTTCTATGTTGTTATGGATTCCAGTTGATAATCATACTAGAAAGCATACACATTATCTAAATGAGAATTTCTAGAGTAATTGCAGAGTTTATATGAAAATAGTGAAATCTAGGGTTTTCGACTATGACTAAAATTATTGTATATTTGAATAGAGAGGTTTGTCTAGTTGAATCTCCTTGGTTACAAGTGATTGTTTTATCTGAATGAGTAGTACATACATGTCAGATAAAATCTTGTATTTATTTTGATGATATCAATATTTGCTTGATATATCAGTAAAGAGGGTGAAGCCCTAAATGAATGAAAAGTTAGAAGTTTGTGAATAGATTCATGAATTCAACTGATGTGATTCTTTATTGTTATAAATTCATTTATTTAAGGTTATTCTAGATTCATGATATTTTAATGAATATCTTGGAAAACCTAGTTAAATTCATTCCAGGGTTTCATATGTATGACTGATTGAAATGAGTTATGTGATAATTCAAGTTTCTAGCTGAATATCATTTTATATGCATACACATTTTAATTTGTGATGCAAAAATCTCTAGCTAAGTTAATTGACATGAAATGCATAAGTTGTTATGGTAATTTAAGAAAATAGAAAAGGCATTTCCCTATATAGGGATGTTGTTAATGTCATGCGTGAATACGAGAAATGTTGAATGTAAATGTTTATATCATTAGATATGATATTTGTTTGAACATATGAGAATTCTTCTATGTGCATGAGAAATGAGAAACCATGAGAAAAGAGTAATCAGTATGTTAAGCATTTAAGAAATGAGAAACCCTAAGATAAGGGTAACCAATATGTTTTGCAAAGCCACACTTTACGGACGCTGTTTAGCCATCGTTAGGCCAGACGTGGCAACCTCGCTGGAGACTGAGGTAGTTAGTAGTATTCTTAAGGTCCCATGTTTACCTTAATACTTATATGGTAAGTCACGCAGTAGTGGCTTTTTCTTGGATGGTACAATCCAAGTGAGTTCAGGGGCAAAGTAAAAATAAAAATTAATTGAGTTCAGATAAAGAGTACAATAGTCAGATCAGTCAATTATGTTTAGTTGGCCAACATAGTAGTAGTCAGTTCAGTAATTAGGTCAAGTCAAAGTTAATGAAATATTACAAAGAGAATAATGAGAAAAATGTTTAGATATTTGTATATTACTACTGATGCATAATAAGATGAATGAGATGTTAACCAAGTGTGTGTAGTGATTCAATTATTCTATGTATGTTTCTTGATTATTAATTTTCTTTATGATCAATAAAGCATGTTCATATATTGATTCACTCTTGTAGATATCTAAGAGTATCCTGCCATATTTATGTATGTGAATAATTAGTCTCTTTAAATCTTACTATTTTTATAATTGATGTCAGTTGCAAAATAGTATATCTGTAATTATATCCGTAATTTAGATTGTTTCTTTGAAGTTCTCATTCACTGAGCGAGTAGGCTCACCCCTCTACTCACAATTTTGTAGGGATAACTCGTTGACTGAAGATTTCATTGCATCATTATAGATCTGCCACATAAATTAAGTATGAGATTAGTTAAGTTTAGTCACTCCCTATCACTCTAGGTCCTTGTATAGAGTTGAGAGAGAATTCTAAATGATGATTTGTATCTTTGTTTCCTTAATGATAGAGTATATATATGGTTATCATGTTGTATGTACATGGAAGTTTGAGGAACAAAATGAATGTTTGGATGTGTATCATTATTGTTGAGATCATATTTGAGTAATCAAGGTGTAATTCCTTTGTAAAGTTTGTTGATGTGATTATATGTGAGAAAACAAAGAGTTTGAAATAAAGGAAAAGAAAAAGTTGGGAGTGAACTTTGTATTAAGTATAACCCTCAAACATATGCTCTAAACTCATGATTAGTGGTAATTGTGGGATGTGGGTGTAACAATTATCATCTGGAGAATGCTTATGGGAAATTCATATCTAGATGTTTATATAGTTACTCTTTTTGGTTATTGAACCAATGAGAGACGTGTAAGTCTTGTGGGCAATCTGATAAAGCATCCTTCACTAGATGTAGTGGGAGGATAAGTGTTCTATTAGACCTTATAAATATTGACGTATGAATATCTTATAGAATAAATGCTATGGATAGTTACTTAGACTTCATAGCATTTGGTGATGATATAAAGATATTCACTCAACAAAATACGAACATAAATCACTTGAAATGCTCAAAGAAAACTATAAATGAAGTATAACTTTGATAAACGTATTAAGAAACTCTAATATGATGAAATGTTGGAATACTTTGCATCAAAATTTTGAGGTCCTTCTAGAAGATAGTGATAGCGTATAACAATCAAATCTATCTGAACATAATGATGTGTCAAAAAGAAGGTGTTGGTATAGTATGCCATAGAGCTAATCATATGATGATTGCAATGAGGCATATGATACACTATTTGATAGTGATAAAGGTAATTTCATCTATTATGTTTGTCTCAGTCATTAGATGATGACACATACATGATAGATGTATAAAGAATGATGTGACTCGATGGAATATGTCTTTAGGTTGAGGAACTGAACAATGATACCATATGTATGATAAGAGTACATACATTCTTGTTATGTCCCTAGTCAGATAATATTGTGGAAGAAAAATAGACAACAATAATACATAAGACTAGAGTGTTTTTTGACTTATGATAGAGTCTCATTATTCATGATATATGATATCAAGTCAAGCACACATATATATGTTAGATAATAGTATATTGGCCAGACCCACTGTGAGAGTGATACATGGATACCATGGAATGGTAGTCACAATCGTCTCTCATAGTGATGGTGATGATTGTGGTTCTTAGAACTGAAATCACTGCACTCATCACATGTGATTGGGTACACTTTGACATCATCAAGCGTAGTCCTAAAACATGGGTTGTTATAACGGTGATGATTGGATGACTTTGACACATGGGGACTTGACTGTGAGTGATAGATATGGGATTTGTCCCTCCTACAAGGAGTATGATATCCATGGCCCCTTGATAAAAGAGACTGAGAATTTTGTGGCCATTCTCATGTGATTCAATATATGATATTGATTGCATCTCGAGAGGGACAGATTCAGGAGGATCGAACTTTAAATTTATAACTTGAAACCTTCAAGGACCCCCACAACTTTATTATGAGGTCGAAGTAGATATACGGGGTCGAACACAGGGACATGGGGACGTTTAGGACACTTAAGATCTCTCTTAAGTCAAATAAGCCAATCTGATAGTCGATAAAAGTATGGAGCTAGAACTAGTCTAGCAGGTTGTCACAAAATAAAACAAAACAAAGAAAAGAAAATAAACATAGTCCATTGAATTCTACTAACCAGAGAGAATGAGTTCTTAGCTATGTAACCACAAGATGGGTAGTCTATACACCCATTCTCGAGCATAGACAACACCGAGCAAGCAATCTACATCCAAACATGGTGCGTATTGTGGTATCTATTCCTGTGGGGTCATCCCACTCGCTCTCACGCAGCGTGACTAAAACCCATCAATGACATGAAACCTCTCTCGAGGAATAATAAATCAGCACCCTAGAATATTCTAGATACCCTCTCAGGTCTAGAACGTTCTGAGGTGCTAGGAACAGGTGTGATCTGGGTAGAGCCTAGTAGTGGGCCCGACCATGCCCAGGTCTATGGATTTGCACAAATCACCTTGAACCGTCCTCCTTTTATATTTTGATCCAAACTACCTTCTCTTATCTATTTCTATAATGAATCTCTCAATATAGGTAGAAATAGAAGTTCAAGCAAGAAAGAGATCAACTAAAATAGCAATCATAACTAGAAAGAGAAGATAGAACATAAACATACTAGATCTAGAATAAAACTACCCGCTTAAGGTAAAAGTACATAAACATGCCCAAAATGGGTTACATAGACAAGAAGGAGCTCAACTAGCCATGGACAATAGTTGGCACCAAACAAAGATGGAAGAACATCATTTGTACATAAACAAAGGAGAACAGTAGAAGAAAGGAGAAGAAGAAGAGATTTATCCCATAGAGGGGAGGTGGCTATCGCTCCTTAGCCTCCTTATAGGCAAGATCTCATCTTTGGGCCATCCTCCTTGGTCTTCTGGACTCCTTGGCCTCCTTTCTCTTTGATTCTGCCCCAAATAGTAGCTTGGTGGGTGTATGGAGGTGGAAGATGGTTAGAAATGGTAGGATATGGGTGAATGGTGGTGGGAAATGGTGGGAGATGGAAGCAAACTAGAGGAACGAATGTAGGCTGAGTACTTTAGCCTTTTCAGACCTTGGAACTCTCCCATGGGGCTCTGGGAACCAAAATAGGTCGGAACCAAAATGTGGAACCTCTAAAAATTTATAACTTGGAACTCCTGATCTCAAAACCCTCCTCCAGGTAGCGAGGGGTGGGTATTTATAGGAAAAGGTGGAAGGTGGTCGTGGCACTTGCCTCAATCATGACGGATCCCGCGGTCGCAGTCATGAAGACCCACGATCGTGGTCAACTCCACAGTCATGGTGGATCCCGCAGTCATGGTCGTGAGGACCCGCAATCGAGGTCAACCCCACGATCGTGGTGGATCCCATGATTGCGGTTGTGAAGACCCACGGTTGAGGTTGACTCCGCGATCACAGTGGATCCCGCGGTCGTGGTAGATGGAAGTCTAGCTACTACAAAAAACATGTGTTGGGGATAAATCTTAGAGAATAGATGTCTATTCAGGTTCGATGCCTGCAAGTCCCAAAATTGTCTAGTTGAGCAACTTTATCTATGAAAAGATATAAATTACTAAAACATAAGAATCTATGGTTATTTTGGGCATATTAAGGCTATATTGACACAAAACCATAAATAAATGCTTAACATAGATACCCAAATTTGGGTGTTATCCACCACCCCAAGCTTAAACCTTTGCTTGTCCTCAAGCAAGACTGTGCTCAAAGAACAAAAATATAACATCCAAATTAAGCTTGGCGATAAATGCTAAGGCTAAGAAAAATAGTTTTAAACATAAATTCTTTTGACCCATTTCATTTCAGAACAAACCCCCACCAATCGAGCAAAATCCTGCTAAAGTAGGATAAAAAAGCGTCCAGCAAGATTAAGCAAATTCACTACAACCTATCGATACTCATGAGGGTTTATCATAATTATACAACAACAAAACAAAAACAAAAAAAAAGAATTGTCACATAAGTGATCACACTGGTGATGAGCAATGAGCCATAATCATGTATTCATGTAGACCAATCGAGAACAACACGCCTCCCACTTATTCAGGTCCTAAGAAGCAATAAAAGAAAAAAAAAATCTAATGACTTTTGAGGGTCCCAATCTGCGTCAGGTTGGTTCATGTAATGAGCAACAGTCCCTGCAGTCTGAGCCAGTTGGCCCAAAGTAGTGAGACAAACTCCTCGTACTACGCTCGAACCAACCCTACTACTGGGATGATCTCATAGGTCTCCTAGGGGTTCCTAGTGACTCTATGATGAGCCTTAGGGTGGCACTACCAGGCACAACATACATGCATTCATGAGTGCAGTCATACACCGTCTGGGCATCATCCTCAACTCTCCTAAAAGAGAAAACAATGCTCATTTATTCACACTCATGCTTTTATTCCCTGCATTCTATTTTTATAGGCTTGGGTGAGAGCTATTTTGATATTTTTGGGATTTTTGTGGGCGGCCAATCCTCTTTTGTAAATTTTTATTTTTTCATA
The DNA here is from genome assembly GCA_963693085.1 of Alisma plantago-aquatica. NCBI lineage: Eukaryota > Viridiplantae > Streptophyta > Magnoliopsida > Alismatales > Alismataceae > Alisma > Alisma plantago-aquatica. Next base: position 265,197,234 of record OY856414.1, read on the forward strand.
TTTTTGACTCAATCTAAGGTGAGAGGGAGCACAGACCATCTATAAAAAAACACTTCAACTTGATTATAGCTCAAAACTCATCATTATTCGCTTGATACCTATGTGAAAAGATAGTAATTATGATTCAAAGATCATTAGAGTAGAGGCAAGTTCATGAAAAAATCAGCTTGGAGTTTTGATCAAACTATAGCTCTTTCCAACGGTCCTATATCCTGGATTTTTTTGTTCACAACACAGATCAAGGGAATAATGCTTGAAGCTATGAAAGAGGTGCATAACCTTAGATTTATTACTAAACTTTAGGAAAGAGTCAATGAACAAGTCAAGTAGAAGATCAAGTAGTTTAAGATGAAAATTGTGCATTTAAGCATAAGGATAAGCATTTAGTTCCAAGATTCACATCACATAGCCTTAATTGCAAATCTATGAATTATGAATCAAAGTCTGTAATTTTTTTAAAATTTATACTAAATGCAGGGTGTAAACATGCATGCATGAAAAATAAAGAGATAGAAGGGAGACTAGTTGTACCACCCCAAGCTTAAAACTTTGCTCGTCCTCGAGCAAGCCTTAAACGTAGTATAGTAGGGAAGGAATGCATGGATGTATGGGAAAGAACTTTATTGATGTCCTAGTATGATGCATGTATGCAAAGATATATTTAAGCAGTTAGAGGAAAGAAATTATCTAAGAAAAAAAGGAATTTATTTTAACAAAAGGAGAAAAGAAAGGAGTAAGAGAAAAAGGGTGGTTGCCCCACGATACCGACACTGGGATCCTATTGGGAGTTTGAAAAGGGAAAGATCTCAACTCATTAATTACCCACAAGTATACAGAAATCAATGTAGTTGAGTGTCGAACACGAGGAGCTAGGCTAGTTAGGCACAACCATACTAACCTTCACTAATCTAAATAGGAGTTGCAAAAGCTTAATTATTTATAGACCTAAGAAAAGGAAAATAAGGTAAAGGTTTAAACAATAGGACTGATTTAATGATTAGGAACTTGAGCACAAGGTTTCACTACCATAACCATTAATCACATGAACACAAGAAATAAGATCGTTGTTTAATAAGATCGCTGTCAGCGTCATGCATTTCCCAATGCAATGAGATGGTTCTCAACTTCACATAATGCTCCCGCATCTATGATTAGTATCAAACATAACTTAAACCCTCAATAATCTCTAGTCACTCCCATGGTCAAGAAAATATTGTCATAGATCCTACTCCATACTTCTTAATGCATTCTCCTGAAGCACAAGGCAAGCATAAAACATGTATAAAAGGTGGCCAACCAAGGATACAAGCAAGAAAACACCATATGCATCCATGGAAGAAAGAAAATTAAACAGAAATAAGCATAAAATTCGAGTTCACATGATCAATGGCATGGGAGCTACTCTCCCATGCTCAAGAAAAGAGCTCTACTCGTCCATAGTGAAGATATGTAGATACATGACAGTAATTTTAGAGTTTTGCATGCTTAAGAGAAGGGAAAGCTAGAAAAACCACAGATGCAAGCTAAGGGGAGAGAACTCTAGATAGAGGATGAAGTTCCACCACTAGAAAGCTCCAACTCAGATTAACTTCCCTCCCAAAAAGCTAGAATGAAGAGAGTAGCTCTACTACACCTTGGAGAAGAAAAATAGAGAAGAAATGAGGTAGAATGAGGGTTCTTCTCCAAGAATTCACCTTCTTCTACCCCAAAATTGCCTTCCTCTACTCTGGAACTTCTCTTGGGAGTAAAACACTTCAAAATGACTGAGCATAACTGCCTCATGGGCTCCCATTTACTTTTAAAATGAGAGGCAGTCATTTTCAATTTTTGTAGAAACTGACAACGACACGACGTATCTTTTGTTGAACACGACGTGTGATGTTGTTTGTGTTTTCTCAAGGTTGTCACTGCATTGAGGTACACAACGTGTTTGAATAAGACACACCGTATTTTTGTCTTTAGGGAGTGAATCAAATGAAGGGCACACGACATGTCTGAATAAACACACGTTGTGTTCTTTGGCAAAAAGGTGCAGGCGGTCATCATGTACTAGGAACACACTATGTCTGATGAAGGACATGTCGTGTTACCTCTTTTCTTTGATATGGACTAGATGTTGCTGGAGAATCACACGCCGTGTGTTTAATAACACACGACATGTTCTTTGTCCTGAAAGACTGCCTATAAGTGAACACGTCGTGTTCTTAATAGAACACACCATGTATTTTGCTATTTATTCAGAAATTTGCTTTGGATCAGTAGAAAAACTTGGAGAAGTACCATTGAGGTTAGATCTGAATTAGGTTATCTCCAATATGACCTTTTTAATACATATCTGCAATCAACATCATGTGATAAGCAAAGAGACTAAACTGTGTGGCAAAATGGATATAAATAGAGGCTAATTTGGGACAAAATGAGTTGAAACTATGTGTGAAGAAATGTAAAAAGTTGATATATAACACACACAACTAATCCCTCTAAGCTTGAACCGTTTCTTGTCCTCAAGCAAAAAGAACATAGAAACGCACATGAAAGAATTTTCAAGCTCATGTATAGATTAGTTGAAAAAAAGATATGCAATGTTCATCCAACAATGATCAACAGTTTATACACATGGCCATCAACTCAACTTAAACATCAATCAAAAAGATTCTTAAGTTTAGTAAGGGTGGTTTCGATTTAATGAATCAATCAACTCAACAACATTAAACAGAATTTGGATAACCAAGACAAATAATTAATGGATGCACAACACTATATCTCAGCTATGAAGGATACAAATGATGAAGTCTTAGCTAGCATTGACATAATTAGTTGAACTCTCCTTTTTCCCCAAAAAGGATATGGCAAATGGATAATGGGTTCCGACACTCGGCTGCTAATGTAGGCTTATGCCCACGTGGAGTGTTGTTGGGGTATTTTACCCTCTTTTTAAGACATACCACCTAACCATCATGGCCAGATCAGACTTACACTAGGCTAGCATGATATGTGGTCAGTTTTTCCATCTTTTATGGGGTATGAGGGTGAAATGAGATAAAATATATTTTAATTATTTTCCACAACATGGGAGAGTCAACTAAATAGCAACATCAGCTAGATTTCATCCATTTGTTTTGAAGAAGAAAATCACTGAAAGAAAGGTTGAAAATGCACTAAGAGTTTGGAAAGGGTATCTTGTATTCTAAATGATGTTGTGATGTTAATTTACTCACCAAAAAGAAACCATTACATGTTTTAGGCAATCAATGATGAAAAAGTTGAGTGTTCAAACTACAAGTATAAAGTAGAAATAAACATGTGTTGAAGGCCAAAAGATTTCAACTAATCTACACATGCTCTTTGGAATTCTTTCAATGACAGATTAAGGTGCAAAAGGACAAGATGGTTCAAACTTGGCAGAAAAATTAGTTTATTACATCAAGATAGCCTCACATCATACATGATTTTTCCACAAAAGGAAAGAAAAACAAAGAACAACATGAAAGCTAGAAAAAACATGACAACATGAAAAACATGGAAAACAATAAACGTAAACTACATTATCATCTGGTTGCATCCCCCTAAGCTTGAAATTTGTAGTGTCCTCACTGCATCAATCAAACCTATGAAGGGAACAACCAGGTACCTATTATGGTGTGGGGGCATCAGTGGGATGGGCCAGGGCCCATGTGATCAGAGGGGAAGAATTGGCTGACGAGATCATCATCGTCTAGAATATCAACCCACATGGGGTGTGGAACAAACTCAAATTGTGGTGGAGGAGTAGGCTGGTGTTTCTATGGCATGGAGTAGTGGCCTTGAGAAAGGTGCTAACTATCCATGCGATGAACCATATCATTCATAGTAGAAAATTGTTGACCCATCAGGTCCATGCAGTTGTCCATGTGGTCAAACCACTACTGCACATAGCCATATAGATGCATGATATCATGCATGGCCCAGGAGTACTTCGTCTGTGTGCTTGTGGAGGGAGGTGGTGGAGAAGTAGGGGTGCCTCAGTATCATCAGTAGCTCTAGCTGCATCAACTTCTTCTTCAATGTTCAGAATGACTTTCCAGTTATCTTTGTTCTCCAATGTGATATGCTCAGGATATGGAATGTCAATGTATTGATCGTCATCAAAGAATTGTCGAAATTTGGTATTACTATTGGCAACCCTTGAGATCAATCCTGTATAAAGTAGATACTAAATGTCTACCATGTTTCTACCCGGTGCAGCCTCAAGACCTGTCATATCAACATCTAATTTTTGTGCTATCAAAGTAATCAAGCCACCACACATTATATCTCTAGATTCCCTCTTCTTCACTCTCTAGGTGTCAGCCTCAAGACCTGTCAGATACCTATCTAGGAAACGTGTAAGGATATAATAAGCTGCATTGATCTGATAGTCATACATCATTCCCCACAAAAAGAAAAGATCTAGTTTTCTAACGACCCCTTGAGTTTCTTTCTTAGCAAAGACTCTTGTACTAAGAAGGCAGTGCATGTATCAGAAAATGGGGTTGTGAATAGAAGACACCCTAGCTTGCTTGGCATCATGGCGTTCCTCATCTGATATGTCAAACTAGAATTCATCACTGTCAAAAGTTGGTGGATAACTAATCGCCCCTTTGTAGTGGCAATCCAAAACCTCATAGAAACGCCAAAAGGTAAGCTTAAAACTACGACCCAAAAGGCGGAAAAGGATAATACCATAAGGTTCCATCTTCTTTTGTGGGTCTTTCTATGTAGTGAGTGTCGTCAAAAACTCATAAACTAAATGGGGGTAAGTGTTTGATACCATGCATCATATGTAGGTTAGCCCCAAATATTGCAGGTGCATGAAGACCTCATCCTTGAAGCTGAGGGTGGTGAGAGTCTGCTCGTAAGCAAATCACGTAGGAAGCACCCTCCTTGCTATGAGAAACTGGTACGCCGGGTCTTCCTCAACAGTAACCTGGAATTAGGACATGGAGATGTATGTCAGTGCGGAGGAGTTGCTAGCACCATGTTTGCGATTGGAGGTTTGCTTAACATGTGTCATAGCTACTTGACATGCTTAGACACAATGTGTCGGAGAATGTACACGGTGTGTACTTCTAAAGAAAATCTGACTGTAGAGTGGCAGACATGGAATGTATTTTGGATGATATGGCGTGTACCTGGAGAAGTTCTATAGGCTAAGAGGTGGAGGCAGCGACGGCTTGAAGAGTGAAGGGAAGAAGATGATTTCTTAAGGAGAAACACCGCTAGAGGAAGGAAAAGAGAGATGGTTCACTTCCAGTTGTTGGAGGCGGAAGAATCGACGAGCTTAGTGAAGTAACTTGGTGAAGACGACCACCGGAGGTTGCTGCTTCTTGGTGAGAGGGAGAGATGATGCGGTGGTTGGAGCTTGAAGACAAGGACGAGGAAGCGGCAGCTTGAGCTTGCCGGAAGAGAGTGTGGCACGGGCGGCCAGGTGCTGTTGATGATCGAGCACAGTGGTGACGCTTGAGCACAATGGCGCTGCTTTGGTTGGAGAAGACACGACTACTGGAACAAGGGGGAAAGAGTACACGACTGCTAGGGAATCTCACATGACTCAAAAGAGAGGCGTGAGTTAAAGAGACGGCTCGGTTAGGGTTAAAACATGTATTATCGCCAAAAGACACGGCGTGTCTTTGTCGTATTTCATGGCAGAATTTCCTTTGTGTACACACTGTGTCTGAATCTAGAAATTCAAATTGTGTCCCTTTCACTGATAACTACACGATGTGTTCAAATAAAGACATGTCATGTTATTTTCCAGATAAGTTGTGCTCCCTATTGCTATTGAAGTGCACATCGTGTTTGAATGAAGACACGTCGTGTACCTTTCCAGATCGAGTATTACTTTGGCCCACTGGACAGTGACATGGCATGTCTTTTTCTGACACGTCGTGTGTTTTTGAGTTTTTTTCGCTTTTTTCCTGCTATAAGAAATGACACGCCATGTCAAGTAAAGATACGTCGTGTCTCTTTGAGTTTCTCTAGAATTTAGCTTCTCGTTAGCACTTGCAAAAATATAGTGATGCAAGTATAAGTGTCTAAGTTATTACATACACCCATGACAAGCTTATTTTTGAGAAATTTAAAGATTGTTCTTGACTCAAACTACTAAAATAAATTCTAATCTAATGTGGGGTCAACTCCCACAAGTTCCTCCATTTAAAGTCTGGAGTAGGACTCTTTAGTCTTTTAATCAAGCATCTTGGAGGGAGCAAGTTTCTCCCTTGTCAACTTCATCTCCTATGATGTAAATCTTGCATCATTGTCCATTGACCTTAAAGGAGGATTGTTTCCCTTGTAACTCCACGGTTCCATACAGATAAACATGTAAGACTAAGAATGGTCCAGACCACTTGGATCTTAGCTTTCTTGGAAACATCTTGAGCTTAGAGTTGAATAGAAACACTTTATCTCCTTCCTTGAAGTCTTTGACTTTGATTCTTTTATCATGCCATTTCTTTGTCTTCTCTTTATAGATTTTGGCATTTTCATAAGCATCCATACACATCTCTCCCAGATCTTGGATCTATAACAATCTCTTCTCTCCAACCTTCTTAAGATCATAATTGAGAAACTTGATTGCCCATAATGCTTTGTGCTCCAATTCTACAAGGGGATGACAAGATTTGCCATAGACGAGTTTAAAGGGAGTTGTCCCTATGAGAGTTTTGAAAGTTGTTTTGTATGCCCATAATGCATTATCTAGCTTTAAGGCCCAATCCTTCCTTGAGCTAGAGATGGTCTTTTCTAAAATGGCCTTCAATTGCCTATTAGAGATCTCCACTTGCCCTAAAGTTTGAGGATGATAGATTGTGGACACTTTATGCTTTACCCCATATTTACTAAGCAAGTTGTAGAAGTTCATTTCCTTAAATGGCTGCCACTGTCTGAAATGATTGATCTTGGAACTTCAAATCTTGGGAAGATGGTATTTTGAAAAAGTTTGACGACTAACTTTGCATCTAGAGCTTGAGTGGGAATTCCTACCACCCATTTGGACATGTAATCATAGGCCACCAATATAAATGTGTAGTTGCATGAAGACTGGAAAGGGCCCATATAGTCTATACCCCACACATCAACAACTTCTATCTCCAGAATTGAGTTTAATGGCATTTCATCTCTCCTTGAAACTCTCCCACCTCTTTGGCATTTGTCATAAGCCTTGACAAGTGTGTGCATGTCACGGAATAGACTTGGCCAATAAAGGCCAGATTATAGGATCTTTGTTGCTATTTTGTGGGCTCCAAAGTGTCCTCCGTAGGGAGAAGAATGACAATCTAAAATCACATTAGCAACTTCCTCATTTGGGATACACCTCCTTATGAGTCCACCAGCACATTGCTCAAATAATAACGAATCATCCCAATAGTAGAATTTTACATCATGAAGAAACTTCTTTTACTGTTGGTACGTCAAGTCTGGAGGTAGTTGTACTGTAGCAAGAAAATTTGCAAAATATGTGAACCATGATGCTTGTGTGTAAGACAAGGCATAGAGTTTCTCAATTGGCAATCAGTCCTCAATAGGCAATGAACTTTCACCACTTGTAGTCAATCTAGATAGGTGATCTACAACATGTACTTAAATGCAGCATGATATGTATGCACAATGACTTTGGATCCTACCAAATACTGTCTAAACTTGTCAAAAGCGTATATTGTGGCAAGCATATCCTTCTCAGTGGTTGTATAGTTGATTTGTGCCTCATCTAAAGTTTTTCTTGCATAGTGTATAGCATGAAGCTTTTTATCTTTCCGCTATCAAAGAACTGCTCCTAATGTGTAGTCACTTGCATCACACATTAATTCAAAAGGAGCACTCCAGTCCGGTGGTTGTATGATTGAGGCTAAGACAAGAGCTTCTTTGAGCTTGTTGAAGGTTGCATGGCAAGAATCATTGAAAATGAACTCGACATCTTTTGCAAGCAAGGAACACAATGGTTTTGCAATCTTGGAGAAATCTTTAATGAATATTTTGTAGAACTCTGCACGTCCAAGGAAACTACAGATGTCTTTGACTGAAGAAGGGGTAGACATCTTCTCTATAGCTTCCACTTTAGCCCTTTCAACTTCAATACCCTTATTAGAAACAATATGGCCTAGTACTACACCAGATTGTACCATGAAATTGCACATTTCCCAGTTTAGTACTAGGTTAACCTTTTTGCAATGGGCTAAGACTTTAGATAAATTGTACAAGCAGTGATCAAAAGAATCTCCATAAATGCTAAAACTATCCATGAATATTTCCATTATATTTTCAATGAAATCAGAGAATATAGCCATCATGCAACGTTGAAACGTGGATGGGGCATTACAAAGACCAAAGGGCATGCGACGGTAAGCATAGGTCCCATAGGTGCATGTAAATGTGGTTTTCTCTTGATCGGGAGGGTATATTGGAATTTGGAAAAACCTAGAATACCCATACAAATAGCAAAAGTAAGAATGGCTTGCAAGTCACTCAAGCATCAAATCGATAAATGGAAAGGGAAAATGATCTTTGCGAGTTGCTTTATTCAAATGCCGGTAATCAATACACATACGCCAGCCTGTGACTATACATGTTTGTATGAACTCATCATTATCTACCTTAATGACAGGTGCACCCCCATTTTAGGTACCACATGAATGGCACTAACCCAAGGGCTGTCACTTATAGAATAAATGATGCCAACATCTTTCAATTGAAAAATTCCCTTTTAACCACTTCCAGCATGTTTTGATTTAAACGTCTAGGTGGTTCAATAGTGGGTTTAGCATCATCTTCCATGTTTATTCTATGCATGCAAATGGAAGGGTGTATAGCCTTTAAATCATCATAGAGTAACCAATGACATCTTTGTATGAATGTAATTCAGCAAGCAATTTATTTTCTTGTTCATTAGTTAACTCATCATTGATTATGACTGGAGAAGCAGAATCAGTGTCAAGAAATGCATACCCCAGCCCGGGTGGAAGGGCTTTGAGTTCTACCTTTCTCCCAGCTACATTTTCTTCGGATTTATCATCAACAAATGAAGTATCTTCACTAATAGCATTTGGTTGAGCAACAGAATATACTCTAGAATTTTTAGAGTTATCATTTGTAGCTTCATCATCATCACAATAGTTAAATATCAATTTAGCATCATTATGATCTTCCTCCCCAATAGAGTCAATGGAGTCAATAACATAGAGTTCTTCCAATTGTGAAGGTGCCTTCATGGCATTAAACACTGAAAATTCCATAGCTTCTTCATCGACCCTTAGTGTAAGCTTTCCTTCCCGGACACCAACAAGGCATGCGGCAGTCCTAAAAAAAGATCTCTCGAAGAGAATGGGATTGGAAGGGATTTAAGACATGTCTAAAAAACAAAATCACAAGGAATGTAGAATTTACTAATTTGCACTGGTACATCCTCCGCAATACATTTGAAATATTTGATTGAGTGATCGGCTAATTGGATAGCCATCTTCGTAGGTTTCAAATCTCCAAGGTCCAACTCATGCCATAAGATAGACGGAATGAGACTAATGCTAGCTCTAAGGTCAACATGACCTTTGTCAAATGTGGTGTTGCTAATCTTGCAAGGTAGAGTGAAAGCTCCCAGATCATTTAGCTTTGCGGGAAGTCTGTTTTGGATGATTGAACTCATTCTCTCAGAAAGCATGATAGTTTCAATTTGGTCTATCCTCCTCTTCTTGGTGAGGATGTATTTTAGAAATTTGGCATATGACGACATCTCATCTATGACTTCAGCCAACAGAAGATTGATATGAAGTTTGTTTAGAATCTCCATAAATTTTGTAAACTTTGAATCATCCATCTTATTTACAAGTCTTTGTGGAAATGGTGGACTTGCTTTGTAGGAAGGTTGTACTTTAGCTGTACCTTTTAGTTTTTCATCAATGGGAGCATCTTTTTCAGCAACCTCAACACTCTTCTCCTTGGATGGAGAAGGTCTTTGGATTTCATCTCCACTCCTTAAGGTGATAAAATTTACTTGCCCTCTTGGATTCACCTCCGGTTGGCTAGGAAGGGAACCAGACTATGTGTTATGTTGATGTACTAAATCTTGCTGGGTGATTTGATTCTCCAACATCCTTGTATGTGTGGAAATTCCATCCACTTTAGCGGAGAGTTGAGCAACTGCATCTTTTAGCAGTTTGTCATTGCCTCAGAACTCTTCATTTTGTTGTGCTTGAGTAGAGATAAATTTCTCCATCATAGTCTCCAAAGAAGATTTCTAGGGTTGTTGTTGTTGTTGGTAACCCCTATTGTTATTGAAACCTGGCGGATTCCCATTTCATTGTCGGTTGAAGAGTTGTTGATGTGGTTTTTGTTGTCCTTGTTGATAGTTTTGCGCGTTGCTAGTGTTCCGATAAGAGAAGTTAGGATGATCTCTCCACCCTAGATTGTAGGTGTTGGAATAGGGATTATATTGCTTGTTCCCCTATATCCCAATGACATTCACTTGCTCTTGGTTGTCTTGATTCATATTAGGAGCAAAACAAGTAGAAGCAGTATGTCCGACAAATCTGCAAGCTTCACAAGTTACCTTAGCTGCTTGGATCTGCATTGTAGTAATCTTCTCAAACTTTTGTGTAAGGACATCAAGCTTAGCTACAATCAAATCAACTGCATCAACACTATGCTTTCCTCCTTGCTTTCTGGTTGAAGAACTATGTGTAGAAGATGATTGTGCTTTCCTATCAGACCCCCATTGGTAGTGGTTGAGTGCTATTTCTTCAACGATATCATAAGCCTCCCTATAAGACTTATTCATTAAAGTTCCATTAGCTGCGACATCCAATGTCATACGGGTGTTGTAGAACAGTCCATTGTAAAATGTTTGAAGTAGCAACCAATTTGTCAATCCATGGTGAGGGAAAAGGCATTGCAGGTCCTTGAACCGCTTCCATGTTTCATACAAAGTTTCTCCATCTAATTGAGAAAAATTTGTGAGCTGGTTTCTCAGTTGAGCTATTTTTCTTAGCGGAAAATACTTTGCAAGGAAAGCATTTAATAGTTGATCCCAGCTCTTGATGGACTTCTTAGGAAGAGATAAAATCCACGCCTTGGCTCTATCTCTCAAGGTGAAGGGAAATAGTAGAAGCCTTATTCCATCAACAGATACACCATTGATTTTAAAGGTGTTCATGTACTCCAGGAATTCAGCTACATGAAGGTTTGGATCTTCAGTTGCGGTACCCGCAAAATGGGTTTGCTGGATCATCTGCATCATAGAAGGGCTAATAGAGAAATTTTTTGCTTCTATCATAGGTAGATCAATGGCTACACAAATGTTTGCGGCATACGGCATAGCAAAGTCTTTCAAAGGATAGTTGGTTCTTCTTGTATGACTTCTTCAAAGGATGAAGAAGATGGTGGTGGTGATGATTGTTGTGATCCCTCCAAGTATAGAGGACGAAGTTCCACCATTAGAAAGCGCCAACTCAAACTAACTTCCCTCCCAAAAAGCTAGAATGAAGAGAGTAGCTCTATTGCACCTTGGAGAAGAAAAATAGAGCAGAAATGAGGTAGAATGAGGGTTCTTCTCCAAGAAACCACCTTCTTCTACCCCAAAATTGCCTTCCTCTGCTCTAGAACTTCTCTTGGGAGTAAAACACTTCAAAATGACCGAACATAACTGCCTCATGGGCTCCCATTTGCTTTTAAAATGAGAGGCATCCATTTTCAATTTTTGCAGAAACTGACAACGACATGGCGTGTCTTTTATTGAACACGTCGTGTCATGTCATTTGTGTTTGCTCAGTGTTGTCGCTACATTGAGGTACACGATGTGTTTGAATAAGACACACATTGTTTTTGTCTTTAGGGAGTGAATCAAATGAAGGGCACACAGCGTGTCTGAATAAACACACACTGTGTTCTTTGGCAGAAAGGTGCAGGTAGTCTTCATGTACTAGGAACACGCCGTGTCTGATGAAGGACATGTCGTGTTACCTCTTTTCTTTGATATGGACTAGATGTTATTGGAGAATCACACGCCATGTGTTTAATAACACATGACATGTTCTTTGTCCTGAAAGACTGCCTATAAGTGAACACTTTGTGTTATTAATAGAACACGTCGTGTCTTCTGTCGTTTCTTTAGAAAATTTCTTTGGATCAACAACAAAACTTGGAAAAGTCACATTGAGGTTGGATCTGAATTAGGTTATCTCCAACATGACCTTTTTAATACATATCTGCAATCAACATCATGTGATAAGCAAAGAGACTAAAAATTGTGGCAAAATGGATATAAATAGAGGCTAATTTGGGACAAAATGAGCTAAAAATGTGTGTGAAGAAATGTAAAAAGTTCATATAAAACACACACAACAGATCCCAAATCCTAAGTTTTGGGACCAATGTCACCTATGTCTGGCCGACGGGCTCCACCATGTAATAGGAGTAGAATGGGCGGAGATGTGAGCCATTCTGAGTCTGAAGTAGAGGAATAGAATCTGATGACTCAGTGAACTCATCCTTGTGATGGAATTGTCTTGAACCGCACTGAGATGAATTATTCGACAAATCATCCTCAAGGAACCTTTCAATGTATGAATATGAATGGGAAGGCCCTAGGATGTTGACACAAGATGAGATGGAGGGGATACATTGAATGTTTTCTATAGGACTCCTATCTTATCCCTCCACCTTTAAACATGAGGTTGGATGCTCAGACAAATTTTTATATACAGTCTGAGTCATCCAATCATCTACTGAACAAGAAGTATCCCCAGTTGAATCTGTTTGCGGTTGTACCAACTCAAGCTTGTCACCTTCTCTGGGTTCTGGGGTATCTTCATACTCAGCAGCCATGTTGTGATGGATACTCCATCCTGCTCCCTTGATGTCAACTATTCCTTGAAAAGGAATAGTGGACAATGTCGGCTCGTGTTGCTCTAATACTTAGTCGTCGATATAGTCACTGCTCCAATTTGAACAGTTGTCGTCATCATCCTCATCAAACAAATTGTTCCAAACCATGATTGGCGTACTGCTCAAAGCAAAGTGACAAGTCTCAATTTGAGAGGTATCACTCTGGTCTGGATCAACGTCTGATTCATGTTCCTTAAATTGATCCTCATGTTGTGAGGTTGTTTGACTACCCTGATCATCTTCATCATAGAACCTTTCATGCATGTGGCTTGTATCTTCCATTGGTTGATTATCTGAAGCATTTGGATATAATGAAGGGCTTCCCCAGGTGGGTTGGTCTTCACAAAAAAATCCAGGTGAATCCAGTTGCTGGTCTGAATAGGATAGTGAGGCATGTTCCAATTCAACCCCAATGGAATGAATCTGGCGATTGTAATCTTCATAGTTGTGTGATGGCGTTTGCTATTGAATGGTAAACAAATCAATGAGCCCTTGAAGCCTCCTACCATATCAACATCCTTGTCATGAAGCTATTGGACTTAAGCATCAATTCTTTCAAGATTGGTCAATTCCTCCATGCACTTATGTTGAAAACCCACTGTATCATACTGATACACTTGGATGAATCCTTGTTCAACAATTTTACGTATACTTCTACTGCGGTCTACAATCTTGGTAGCTACTTGGAGCTGATGGTCTTGTTTTTCTAGTAGCTGTTGAAGTGGATCGACTTGTTCTTGGAGATGAGGAGCTAAGGAGGAGGCAAGTGCATAAGCACTTTCTCTGGCTAGCTCCACTGCTCTAATCAACTCTTAATCCCATGTCAACGTGGAAGCCGAAGGCTGATCTCCCATCTCCTTTGTTGGAATTTCAACATATGATGATGATGGGGGCGAGTATAGATTGACTAGCTGTAGAGCACGACCTTCAATTATTTGCCAGCATTCGAAACTGTGGAAAAACTCAGGAGGATAGGTGGATAAGATAAATTGTCTTGTTGAAGCAAGACCCATGGCTGTAAAAGATGTATAAGAAAAAGAAAAACTATTCAGTATGTATGAACAAGTATGTGTAAAACAAAAAGAAAACTATGCATATATGCACACGCTTATGGATGACAGAACAACATCTTTTAGTTGTGTACATGTGAAAAACCACGTCCCTGGCAATGGCATCAAAAAGTTGATTGCGTCTTGAGAGGGATAGACTCAGGAGGATCGAACTTTAAATTTATAACCTAAAACCTTCAAGGAAACCCCCCACAACTTTATTACGGGGTCGAAGTAGACATACTGGGTCAAACACAGAGATGTGGAGACGTTTAGGATACTTAAGATCTTGCTCTTAAGTTAGATAAGCCAATTCGATAGTTGATAAAAGTATGGAGCTAGAATTAGTCTAGCAGGTTGTCATGAAATAAAACAAAACAAAGAAAACAAAACAAAATAGAGTCCAACAGATTCTACTAATCAGTGAGAAGGAGTTCCTAGCTATGTAACCACAAGTTGGGAAGTTTATGCATCCGTTCTCAGGCGTAGACAACCCCCGAACACCCGAGCAAGCAATCTACATCCAAACATGGTATGTACTGTGGTATCGATTCATGTGGGGTCGTCCCACTTGCTCTCTCACAGTATGACTAAAACTAATTAATGACATGAAACCTCTCTTGAGGAGTGACAAATCAGCACCGTAGAATATTCTAGATACCCTCTCAGGTCTAGAATGTTTTGAGGTTCTAGGAACATGTGTTATCTGGGCAGAACCTGGTAGTGGGCCCGACCGTGCCCAGGTCTACGAATCTGCACAGATCACCTTGAACTATCCTCCTTTCAAATTTCAATCCAAACTACCTTCTCTTATCTATTTCTACAATGAATCTCTCGATATAGATAATAATAGAATTTCAAGCAATAAAGAGATCAACCAAAATAGCAATCATAACCAAAAATAGAAGATAGAACAAAAACATACTAGATTTGGAATAAAACTACTCGCTTAAGGTTAAAGTACATAAACATGCCCAAAACGAGCTACATAGCCAAGAAGGAGCTCAACTAGCCATGGACAAGCTTAGTTGGCACTGAACAAAGATGGAAGAACATCATTTGTACAGAAACAAAGGAGAACAGTAGAAGAAAGGAGAAGAAGAAGAGATTTAGCCTATAGACGAGAGGTGGCTCTCGCTCCTTAGCCTCTATATAGGCATGATCTCATCTTTGGGTCATCCTCCTTGGTCTTCTGGACTCCTTGGCCTCCTTTCTCTTTGATTCCACCCCCAAACAATAGATTGGTGGGTGTATGGAGGTGGAACATGGCTGGAAATGGTAGGATATGGGTGGGAGATGGAAGAAAACTAGAGGAACGGATGTAGGATGAGCACTTTAGCCTTTTCAAACCTTGGAACTCTCCCATGAGGATCTGGGAATCAAAACATATCAGAACCAAAATGTGGAACCTCCAAAAATTTAGAACTTTGAACTCTCGATCTCGAAACCCCCCATCTAGGTCGTGAGGGGTGGGTATTTATAGGAAAAGGTGGAAGGTGGTCACGACACCTGCCTTGGTCGCGGCAGATCCTGCGATCACGGTCGTGAAGACCTGTGGTTGTGGTCGACTCTGCAATCATGGTGGATCCCACAGTCACAGTCGTGAAGACCTGTGGTCGAGGTTGCGGTAGATGGAAGTCTAGCTACTGCAAAAATCATGTGTTGGGGAGAAATCTTGGAGAATATATGTCTTTTCAGGTTCAATGCCTACAAGTCCCAAAATTGGTTAGTTGAGAAACTTTATCTATGAAAATATATAAATTACTAAAACATAAGAATCTATGGTTATTTTGGGCATATTAAGGCTATATTGACATAAAACCATAAATAAATGCTTAGCATAGATACCAAAATTTGGGTGTTATCAGATATGTGAATTCACATGCATCTCAGACAGTCTGCTCTCAATCAAGGAACATGGATTGAATGTTGAAGAGGATGACGTTCCATGCCTCGAGTTCAATCCGGATGTCAGTGACAAAGGATCGATACAATCACGGTAACACTAATCACATATTGTAGGTTGAAGTTGTTCTCCAAATTTCTAAGTTACTTGGGTAGCAATGATGAGTTACTAGATTCCGCTCATTACTTGTGATGTCATAAGTTGTTATGAACATTTACTGCCAACATAAATTGGAGCCTGTAGGGTCACACACATAGGATACCCTGGAAGAGGAGATTGTCCATGTATGATGTTTAGATTGAGACTAAAGGTGTTTAGGTACATACAATTGATTGATTGGACTCAGAACTATCAAGATCAACTATTGAACTAGCTGGTTAGAGTGTCAGGTCGATTGGAGACTGCATTGCCAATGTCAAGACTGCCAACTGACCTGTTCATCCTTGTGAGTCGATCGATTGCTGTGAGCCAACTGAATGGTTCACTTGGTGAAACGGGTTGCTCACAGTCCAACCAACTGAGGAAATTGGGATTTGCCCAGTTGGAGGAAAACTTTCATGTTTCATTTATTCAATTCGATTGGAATAAGGATTAATCTTTGAATTAATTGGAAATGATTGAGAAAAGACAATTGCGGGCAAGTCTGGAAAGTGAAATGACTGGTTCACTGGGTGAACTGATCGATTCACCTACCCAAACAACCGGTTCAGTTATGAACCAATCGCCTCATGTAACGACTCCGATTCCTGATAACCCCCAATTAAGGAAGACCAGAAAGTCAGAGGCGTTATCCCAAAAATAGGATCAATGGTTCTGCAAATAATAAAAAATAATTAATAAATTCTACAAAAGACTAAACTTAAAACTAGAATAAAAATTTACTTTTCACATACCTTTCAAAATTAGGAAACTGGAACTTCTACCCTCATTAGAGTTCTATCCACTATGAAAAATATGGTCTTTAACTACAAAAAAATTGTAGCGAAAACCCCAAAATGTGTAGCCAAAAGCTTTGGCTACATTTATCCTTACATTTATAATATATAGCTAATACCCGTGTAGTTAATTGTTTAGGCTACATATTTGAAAGTTGTAGTTAGTTATTCCTTTGGCTACAAATTCATATGTAACCCTAATTGTAGGTAAAAAATGTCCTTACACATAAATGTGTGGTTTCCATTGTAGCTAAATGTATGACTACAGTTCAATTTGTACCTATGATATGTAGGGAGAGATGACATTGGTTACAATTTGTATTTGTAGTTCATGTATAGAAAAAAGTAGCACTTGCTACACATGTAATTATAGCTAGTGTGTAGTGAAAGACACCATGTACTACACATCCATATGTAGTGAGAGACATTATGTATCCAGTCAGTCGCTTGCCAATATAGAGGGGTTTTCAATAAGAAAATAGATGAATGTTAATCAAGATCGAGTTGTCCTTACAATGTCAGCAATGATACTTTTATTTATATTTGAACAATGAGTACACATGGGGAGGACATTAACCTAGCCCCTATTTTACAATATGCATGGAAAAAAGACATATGTATACAATATCTTCTTCTGACTACATCTATCAACTACAGACTCTATATGCCACATGATCATGCACATCTTCTTATATCTTGATTTTTCTTTTGTATTTATTCCACCACTTGTATTATCCTTTTCTGACCGCCTCCCTTTGTTGTAGAAGTTGCTCTATAAGCCTTTGATATTCACCAAGAATCAACAACAACTTAAAAGCATACAAGGCATCATATCGTCTTTTGAGCAAAGCACACTGAAATATACAAAATAAGCTTCAATTCAACAATCAAATAGTTTGGTATTATGTATTAATTCAACTGTAAACTATACAAAGGCATACCCTAGAGAGAACTATGATGGATTTTAAGTTCATCTACTCAACATTGCATGTAAATATACCACAATGAATGACTCTCTCACAATCACCATTTCATAATAATCTACAGTATACTCATTATCCTGTGGACCCACCACTTGATTCTATGGATTTCCTACACCAGAAGCATACCATCGAAATGGTCATTTGACAATACCTGAAGAGGTTCATATCAAAAAAACTATAAAAAAATAGAAATTTTCAGATCTGTATCAATATATAGTAAACTTGACTCCATACCAGAATAAACACCAGCCAAGCAGGTTCCTATTAAACTTTATATGTCCAAGATCAAGTCATGTAGCCTCAATGCATCCTTGTGCATGCCCTTGACACTCCTTCAGTTGGCATGGTATGTTATGTTGGGGAGTTTCTCCTATAAAGCAACATCAGTTCAACACTTTGCAGTAGATTGGGAATAAGGACTCACTTGAGAGGCTGATCGAGATGGTGGGATGGGAGAATACAAAGAGGGAGATTTGTACCTTCACTACAAGATTGTTTGCCAACTAGTAAGGAAAACACAAAACATACATCATCTTGCCTGCATACCTTCGTGCAAGTAGGCTGTTGTATCTTCATGTGCAAGCAAGTAGGCTGTCTGGTGGAGACTTATATTCAAGAGAATTTATGCAATTGGCCCTTTTTTGGAATCTGCAGCATGCCATTAAACCTCATGAAGGATATGATAGTCAATTATGTATATCACAATAGAGAGCAAACCTTTCAACAACATATTAGCCCCTTGAACAAGTACATGAGCTAGGATGGTTTAACAAATGAATCTGGTGATGTTAAAAGAACCTTTCACAAGAAGACTAACATTTGAGTTTAGTTAAAGAAGAAAGAACATGTAGGCTAGCATCAACAATGATGAAAGTCTTGCAATGAAATCAGAATTATATTTATTTGGGATGAACCCAATGACGACACATGACTCATTTCACTATTAGTCCTCATGGTTTGCTTATATGGCTTTTAGGGAATAAAGTTCCCACATAACTCCTAAAGTGAACAAATTGAGTAGTAAAAAGGTTGGAGTCTAAAAAAACAAGCTACACGATTGTTCATTCCAAGGACACCCAAATCTAGATACTATAAGAATGAGGTGTTCTTCCTGTTGGAAGAGATGGTAACAAAGCATCTCAAATGCATAGACCCTTCTTACTGAGGGTTTATGATATCTAGGTTGGTGGGGCCCCCTACTCTTGACAGAGGAGATCACAAGGATGCAGCTCCAACATTGGTAATGCATTGTTTAATCACTATGAGGGAACATGGAGTCCATTTGAATTTAGCAATGATTTTAGGTGGATGTGTCATAATATATTGTATCTATTCCTAGAAGCCACATGCTATCAAGAGATTTCCCATGTCAGTACCCCTCCAATGATGTCTGACTTGTTGTCACAACAGTATACTAACTGTATGTTTAAGAATTTAGAAACTGGTATGAATGGAATAATAAGTATCTCATACATTTTAGCAATAAAAGATGTGCATAGATCAATTTCAGGAGACAGAGTCATGTCAGGTAGAAAAATGGAATTAACACACTACAATAACAGCAAAACTGTGCAGTACCCTTACACAATGCAAAGAACCAAAATGAAAATTCTAATTTGATGCATGATGCATTCAACTAGGACGAGTTATACCATGCCTGCATCGACACTGCAATGGTGGAAGAATGATAGAAATTCCTACCAGAGTATGGATTATTTTGAGTACTTTCATAAAATTTCCTCTTACTTATCTCTAGTACTAGGGTGACATCACCAAATTCACTATCACTTTGATTGCAGCATTGACATGATCCCTAAAAGGTAGCATCTCCAACACGAAAATAATCTTGTGCTTAATATGCTATATTTTAGGTAGAAATGTCTACACATCTTAATACCATAATTCATCATTGGCAATGCTAAACGCATGAATTTTAAAATGAATATGATAACATAATTAGGATTCAGGGACCAAATGTCACTGCCTTAAAACTACATTGACAAGGTAGACGTACGAGGTTATCAGTAGACACTCTAAACATTTCACTACTAGGTCAATGCAACATTCATAAAATTAATGGGTGAAAATCAAGATCACTTCAGTTAGTAAACTTCAAAGCATTGTTAGTCTGTTAGAGAGTCAGCATTATGCAACATCAAAATGATAACATCAACTTTTGGCCTATGTTTCACAAATATTTAGTTAGTAAAGAAGAGGAAGGGGGTATATATATATATACAACTGAGTGAGTTTTGTTATTATGAATTCTGAGGCTTCTTTCCAATCAGTAGTGATATGCAATCATACCTCACAAGCTTCTTTCCAATCAACAGGAGCTGAATCAAACTTCTGTATTATGGATTTAATAGAAGATGAAATTTTAATTAGAAGTACCACACATTCACAAAACATGATACAAATGTTGGTTGGGTTGTCGAAGAACAAGAACTATTAAAAACCTAGTGAATGAAATAAATAAACAGTGAATGAAAAGAAGACCCCATGCCTCAAGTTTAATATTGCCATACAGAGTCTTCAGCTTCCCACTACCCCTGCATAAAATTAGATTCCATATACTAGATCTGCATAGTTCAAAGATAAATAAATAAAGCAGGTTGACATGTATAGCTGGTTGAAAACAAATATATTGATGTATTCAGTGTGTGTATCCAAAACATAGTGTGACCCCAATTCTTCATGGGCTGAGAAAAAGATTAATACACAGCTGGGTTATCATCTTTAAGAAACATCTATTCATAAATAAACAAGCAACATTTGGGTTTTCTAAATTTCATCCACAAGAGCATTCAAAACAGAGCTATATTCAAAATAGATTTTTTTTTTAAAAGAAGACACGAAACATATATATCATCATTGTCCTAGTATACTATCCTAGTATACACGAAACATATATATCATCATTGTCCTAGTATACTATCCTAGTATACACGAAACATATATATCATCATTGTCCTAGTATACTATCCTAGTATACACGAAACATATATATCAACTGGGTTATCATCCTTTAAAGTTTGCTGGTACCGTATGTGGGTTCATGTTTGAAGGAGTAGCTCCCTGATTAGTATAGCTGTTGCAAATGAACGGATTTGAGAATCCGACTGTTAAGACTTGCTACTATTAAGTGTCCATAGTGAGATATAAAGTCAAGAAGCCCCAAACCACCCTGCTAAATTGTTTGAAGTTGCCTAATAAGCACTTGATTTTGAAGATATGTCCTACAAATTTCCATAGATGTATATTTATTGCAGCATATCAATTTGAATTATTGAAACCTCCTCTATGGTCAGTTGATTAAAATACATTTTAGTGACCATATTCCAAATAATGAGTAAAATACTTTGGAATGCATAAGTGTCTACTACTGGTAGTGGTATTGTTCATCAACCTTGAATCAAATAAGAATAAATGTTTAACCAAGTTACCTGAAATAAATAAAATACTTTGGAATGCATAAATATGTGTCTCACCAGAAAGGGAGGTACCTCAAATTAAATATGATTTGTGTAAGGTTGTTGCTTAAACATCCATAATGAATGATATAGTAACTATGAAGATGCTGAAAGAACTATTAGACATGCACACAAATACAAGTAGAAAAGAAGAAAAGATAAATGACTTTACAATTATGAAAATATGAAATAATGATCTTCTTGACAAAATTGGAGTGAACTGCTCACATGGCTTCCCTTTATTATGTTCAAGTAATTTTCCAAGCACTTCACAACTCTCCAGTGAGCAATTAAAATTTGCAGAACTGCAACACTTGCCAGTGTACAGTTTGGGTGTTTACATTAGAGTTTCTCTAGATGTATTTGGAACCAATACTATTCATACAAGCAGCAGGGGACATAAGTAAGGAGCTGTAGAGAAATATTTCAGTTTGGGGTAAGTTGGGAATAAGATCTATGTATGTGACATAGTACAAAAAAGAGACAAATGGATGATGAAGAAACAATGATATAGCTCATTTCACCTCTATATATAGTCGAAGAAAATGATATATATCCTTCTTTAAATTATCATGATATAATGGATGACAAGGTCCATAATATCAATGAGTGGTAAGTGACGTACCATGGATGAGAACCTTTTCCTAGAATGTTTAAAATTAGTAGAAAAGTTAAAAAAAATGAGGAATATCCCATGCTCAAAACCATATAGCATAGTGGTATTTCAGCATGCAACATGAAACACTACTAACAACTAATGCTTGGTAGAATAACATGATGTAAACATAGTCAATGATAGCCCATGTCCAAAATGACAAAGGATTGGATTATAAAAATAAAAAGGACCAGCTGCAGTACATATTTATTAGTGGATATGGTGTCTATTCGGATATAACACCAACAATAACATTGGACTTGAAACTAGGGAATGATGGAATTATCATGCATGTTGATCAAACTGAAGAAAAAAGGTGACTTGAATGCTCACACCATGCGCATGTTTTCAGTCATTGTCCATGCCGGCAGAAAAGGGATAAACTATTTTAAAATAAGAACATGTTGCTTCCTATGGTAATAATCCATACATAGATCATTATTATGATCAAGTTTGTATTGTTAAGAATTCTACTAGTAAAGGAGTTAAACATCACTTTATCCTTCCAACTTATGTGATATATCTTATGATGTTCTAATAGAGCTCTAAGTCCAATTTAAGATCCATAAAAAAGCTCAATGATCAGCTCCGAACTAAAAAATTATCAGCAAAACTGTAGTTAAGAAAATACCCAAAACTGAGATTCTGAAAATCAGAAGAAATTGAGCCACAAGTTATATAAAAGACAAGGTAATAGAACCCATTCAGTAGAGGTAATATCATCATAATGAAGGAACACATCTTTAGGAAAGTAGCACAAATTTGAAGAATGCTAAAGATCTTCTTCAAAAACCCTTATGTGAAAACAGAGTAACCTTCTTCATGGATTCTATCTTAAAATTGTCACATAATAATTGTAAGCTCATTGGCTTCAATTAAAATCCATTGTCAATCACTACATACTCCCATTGTTTCCCATTTGTTTGACATTGTTGTCGAGCATAAATTTTCTCATGTGCATATATGTACATAGGATCCTAGAATAAATTACTATCATGAACTTTAAGATCAAAATTGAGTGCTTAACTTGTCTGGTAGTGAAAAAATATCTATATATAATAACACACGAGTAAATCAGAATTTTTTTGAAGAAACAATACTCATAATTTTGTGGCTAGAATTCTTGTGCAATAAGTCATATTTTAGAACTATTTGATGACTCTTAGAGTATTCCTAAACAAAACAATGTTGCTCTCATTAATTTTATTACACATATAAAAAATCAATGGTATGATATATGTCTCAATTGTTATAGTTTAAAACTAACTAAAATATCTTACCAATCAGTTGACGCCCCTGCTGAAAATTGGAGGAACATGGCAACACTAGAGCATGTCTGCACAAGAGTATGTTTACCCTTGCACTATAGAGAATGTAGAAATAAGTTAACACTGATTTCTAAACACGTCAATACAGATTTTGTAGGTT
Organism: Alisma plantago-aquatica; assembly: GCA_963693085.1. Taxonomy (NCBI): domain Eukaryota; kingdom Viridiplantae; phylum Streptophyta; class Magnoliopsida; order Alismatales; family Alismataceae; genus Alisma; species Alisma plantago-aquatica. The sequence continues at coordinate 265,220,554 of OY856414.1, forward strand.
ACTAGTTCAATCAAAATTGTGTTTACTTCAGCTTCATCACTACCATCACAAATAAATTTTCCATGAATTTTAGTTGGACTCTATGGTCATCAAGAAACTTCATTCACCTCAAAATTTATAAGAAAGTGCATTGGACCATCACCCGTAATAGATGTGTAGACCAACATCTGTAATGTCATTTAGACACTTAGATTGTATACATATAGAAAATGGGTTCAGTCATAAGTCCCCAAGGAAAGAAGATAAGATTCTGATTACTTCACGGATATCAACCCAACTTATCCATGGTATAAAAGGGTGCTACATCAATAAAAACATAAGCCCATACCAACTATCAGAATTCATACACATCTAACATAATAAAAGCATGAGTATTAAATGCAACACATATCTTACCTACGAATTGCTATAGGTGCTCAGACACTATCTGAGCACCTACCTTGAACTTGAGTATTCAACCTTGACAACTCTAAATCATGGTTTTAAAGTTGAGGTGGAACACCACACTGGGCCAACATGTTCTTGAGTTTCTTAGTAGGGTAGCTTCTGAAATGGCTTCAACATCTATTAGATCATACTTAGCCAAGTCTCCTATCACCCAAGGATGTTGCAGAAACTGCTTCAGTATGAATAAACAAATTATATAAGCATAACTATGCACATTGAGTGCAAAATATGAACTAAGAAGAAATTATTCTTACGTCCCCAACATGGCTCTATGATAAAATCTACAGAAAAACAATGTTGGTTGAAGGTTACTTGAATTGTATTTAGCTTTCCAATAAATAACAATCCATCATCTTTAGGAAAGGTAATGACACAATATAGGGTGTTACTAGTGGTATTGATGGCATTCATAAGTCATTTTAGTTTTGACTTCACTTGATCTACCAACCATTCAAGATCCCCAAACACTAGGCATACAAGAAAAGACCAGGGATGATTGATTTTGTATAGGAATCGTACAAGTCCTATAGAGCATTAACTGAAAGATATGACCATATCTTTGGAGAAAAGACCAGATCTGATTGATTTCAGAGAATATGGTCAAAGGGGAATGTACCACCTCAAAGTTAGAATAGATATTGAGATAAGATATTAATGAGAGTTTGGAGGAGAACCACGAATATGGTTGAGGTACAATTCATGTATTCAACAGATACAATGATATCAAACAATAGTGAAAGAACATAAGGCAAAATTTCACAGAAAAAAACTATGCACAAGTCGAGTACCCTCTAATATAGAATATGACATTTGGATTTTCCTGCAAGTTGGAGTGTGGGTTATCTGGCAACATGTTGTTGTCAATACCATCTCATGTTGATGGAGCTAACAAACTACTACTATATGGTAGACACAATTTTAAAAATGTCTGGAAGATCTTAAGATCGATCAAAATCCCTTAAAGGGTTTACCAAGGAAAATCTCTCACACATAACAGAGGTCATAAAAAAATAGTCCATGTTATTTCTCAGTCTGTAGTGGGAAAATAAAATAGGGAAACTACTACTCTACAATAGATAAGAGTCGTTTAGATTCCCTAACCTCATACCACGTCAAATTCATCAATTTTTTTCTATTCCACAACAAATAATGTGATATGTAACACTAGGACCATGAATCAATAGATATACAAAACAAACGTTGTTACTGCTATGGAAAATACTTCAAGTATATATACTACATTTCTATATCTCAAACTATAAATATTGCATCTTTCACACAGAATTCTGGGAATGCAGAGTTTCATGATATAATGTTTTAGATGGACATTGGGGAAAGATTAAGATTTGTCACCCTTTAGGTATATAATTTAGAGTCTATATATAAGTAACGAGGTATACTGATTTAAGGACATAAAACTACAACATATTAATCACACTAACATTACACTGCTTTACCCCCATTAGTCCATAACTCGAATAGAGTACCTTATTCTCCTACCGTCAAGGTCGTGCCATCTATAGTCCCCTGATATTATCTCTATTTTCCTACCCTGTCACAAGAAGTCTTGATATGTGTTTGTTGCTAATTGTCTTATATAAAGCTTTTAGCTTAGCATCCGACATTGTATCCATATTTTTACTAGCCAGTAAGGCTACTACGTTGGGATAAAATGAGGGACTCATAGGATAACGTATAAGCAGGTGTTTATCACCATTACAATTGATTTAGGATAGAATAGTTCCTTAGACCTTTTGGAAGTGAAGTGTTCAGTGTTAATCCCAGTGGTTGGCTGTTGTGACACAACATTGCTATGTAGAAACAACAAATCTTGGTCATGCCTCACGCATTTTTTCTGGAAGCTTAATAAATTTTTACTAAATACAGAAATCCATACCAAAATGACGTTTTGCACAAGACGTAGAGATATGTTCAGTAGATTTTCCCAAATGCTAGTTTCCTACCTTCATGCAGTAGCGCTCTTTAGGTCTGGTTTCCTCTCACTCCTCTTCCACATACATGTTTTCCTAGTCTCCAGGCATGCGAGAGGAGATCGAGAACGTGAGGGAGCAAATGAGGGTGAGAGGGAGAAAGCACAATCAGATTAGGGGTTGATGGGTGGAGGATAAGAGAGTGAGATTGAGATAAATATGGGGGTGCTACCAGGATGGACGGGGTGGGGGAAGAGGGGTACATGCGAAGTGGTGTGCCACACGAATAGGAGTGGGAGTAACACGCAGAATATTTTGAATTTTTGGGTATTTGATTATTTTGGAAGGGGAGGATACAAAGAGAGGATTTGGAAGGAGTATGATTTTGTAGTACTTTGTTATATGTAGTCCATATTGTAGTTATATCAATCAACTATATTTGTTTTGGCTACATTTTTATAATTTGTAAATAAAACTACTTTTAAACTACAAATACAGTACTTGTAGTTAAATTAATTGTAGTTAAAGCATACATTTTTGTAGTGATCTTACTAAATCTTCTTTTATTAATTAACTTTAATCTTTACAAGTTCCACTTTACTATTTGTCCAATTTTAGATAATCTTAAAATGTCGAAAAACAAAACGTCGGTCAGTATAAATGAATATACTGGTATGTGGGGACAAACAAAATATTTCTCATAAGCTTTAACAACCTAATCATATCAAGTAGTTGTTAACAATGCAAGATTATGTTTTCAATGTGACTTCCCAACCGCTTTTACTCATCCTCTGGGATACCCTCTCTTAGGGTTTAGTCCTTGTAAGGGACTTAAGGCTACCTTCTCCATCTTGAGCTTGGTACCTGGTGTCACCTCTCTGGGTGCCCAATGATCTTCTGTCTGGGGCTTGACCATTTCAGACCTTCCCTTCTGGGCTTGGTCTTGCATTATACATCCATAGATGGTATGTAGGTTCGAGACAGTCACATATATACTTAAGTTGTAATAATCATATTCACTTTAAAGATTGCAGAAATAAAAGCATCCAAATAGTTTATTTCCATTGCAATCGATAAAACATCAAGAAAATGCAAAGAAACTAAAGCGTGTACTCATAATTAACCACATACCTGATTTGGGGATTTCACAAGAAATAAGCACAGTCCAATCCAATCAGGCAGTCCAACAAGCAAGCAAGCCAATCACACAAAAGAATAGAATCTTGAAAAGCGTGTACAACCTATTTACTACATACTCATCAAGAACTTACTTTATTGCCTTGGAATTACTTTCCAGGGTTTCTAATCCAAATTAGGGTTCCATTAGGGTTCCTTTAGATCTATTTACAACTTTCCTCTTTTATTTCCACAAAACCCTAAAACAATAGTTCTAGGTTCAAAACCCTAATTACTCACTTATTCACATTAAAACTTCTTTTCATCAATTTGGCTTAGGATTAACTTAATATCACTTTTATATAAGAAATCTCAAAATATATCTCATTAGAAACCATTAACACCTAGATTAGGGTTTCTAATCCCATTAATGCATATTAACATATCAAACCCTAAATTAGGTTGTTAAGCATATGGATCATTCTATTTATACATCAAATCATCTTTTTACTAACAACAGGTTAATTTGCTCATAGATCATCCATATCAATATTCTCAATTTCATTAATCATAAAATGCCCCAAAATGGGATTAAAGTGCCAAAAGTGGGCTAAAATGGCTAATAATGGGGTTTATGTACCTATTTTTCAGTGTTATAGCAATTTGAGCAAAAATTACATTTATGTTCCTAATTTATAGGTTAATGCAACCAAAATGCGGTTAAAGAGCCTAAAAATATGGTTAATGCACCCACTTGTCATTTTTTTACCTTTTTTTAGCCTAATTTACTATTATGTGGCTAATATATAGAAATGTGCCCAAAATAGGTTGAAGTGCCTAAAGTGGGTTAAAGTGCATAAGCGGTTAATCTGCCTACTTGTTAGTGTATTCCCTAATTTATATACCACTGTGCCCCAAAGTGGGTAAAAGTGCCTAAAAGTGGGTCAAAATCTCTAAAAATGGGGTTTATGCGCCTATTTGTAGTGTACTGGCACTTTGAGCCTAATTAACTATTATGTGCCTAATAAATAGGAAATGTGCCCAAAATTGTTTTGAAGTGACTAATAGTGGGTTAAAGGACCTAAGAAAAGTGGTTAATCTGCCTACTTGTCAGAATAGCACCTAATTTATAGGCCAATGCCCCCAAAAATGTGGTTCAAGCCCCCAAAAATGTCGCTAAAGCACCTAAAAATGGGGTTACTGCACCCAATTGACAATATCATGCCTTTTTAGCCTAATTTACTATTATGCACCTAAGAACTAGGAAATGCGCCCAATAATGGGTTGAAGTGCCAAATGGTGGGTTAAAGAGCCTAAGATGTCAATGTAGTGCCTTTTTAGCCTAATTTACTATTATTTACCTAATAAACTGGAAATGCGCCCAAATGGGTTGAAATGCCTAAAAGTGGGTTAAAGCACCTAAGAATGGGGTTAATCTGCCTACTTGTTTTTTTAGTTCCTAATTATGAAATCATTAAATATGGTAACTTTAGGTATTTTTCAAACTACGACCAAATTCAGACTCTAAAACTATTTTTATTGAACTCCTCACATTCTCCTGATTAATTTTCATATATTGGTTGTCCTAATCAAAGTTACCACTAATTAATTACAAATTTGCAAGGAAATTACCTTTAGGTCAATGATAGCATGCCACATCAGCGTTGTGGTCTGCTCTTCTCTTTTCCACATGGACCCCGACCAGCTAATGGGATTTGTCCCTCTCAATGATCCACTCCATCGTGGTTGAGTTGAATTAGTAATATGAAGTACCATTCTACCCTTCCTTCTCTACATCAGGGTCGGGGTATGCTGGTAATTGTCCACTTCATCTTCTTCATCCCCTTCATGACTCGGCCTAGTCTCTCTTCATGCCACAGAGTCAATCAAAAGGTTGACTTGGAGCTATAGGGCTCTGGCGAGGCCATCAAAGGCGCCATCAACCCCACAAGGTCAAACCGAACTCAAGGGCATCACTAGATGTGCCAGAGAGGCATGAGAACGGGAGAAACTCCGAGTATGCCTGTCGGTGGACACAGGGGATCGGTGGTCTATTCGCTTGATAGAAGGATAGATCCTCACACCCTGGATGTGTAGGAATATGTGAATAGTTGGGGTGGTGAGTATCCTCTCTCGTCTCGAGATTTTGGGGGGCTTATATAGGCAAGAGGGCTAGCAATAGGATTCCTGCGGCTGCAATGGAGTTCTAACTCTAATGGGAAATTAGGGAAATCCCAAAAATACCTGAAAACTAAGGAAATAGGGGGTCCTCTAGTCTGGTTTTCCCTCCTGAAATTGAAAACCAACTTCTTAGGACTCCTGGTAGATCAGAGAGAGAGGTACATAGAGTCCATCCCACGATTTACTATTCCCCCTTTCCTAAATCGATCTGGAGGTAGGTGATAAGTTCTCCACCACCAGATCCTCAATTGGATGGCCAACAAGTGACGTGATGTCATCATGGGCCGGGCCCAAGAATCCTAAATCAAATGTAAATCGTGACATTCAAATATGTCCTTCTTACTTTAAGAAATATTACAAAAATCATATCTCTTAAATAACTTATCCGTTTGATCTCAAATTTTAGTGGAAAGTTCATAATGACTTTATACTTGTGTGCCAAATTTGGGACTCAAATATGAAAGCATGAGAGACTTTTCTTCATATGCAAATTATCACTTATTAAGGCATATTTTATGCATATTTTCTCTCTCCTATTCTTTTATATTCCTTATTTGGATTCCTTTTACCAATAGAAACCTTTTGAATTAAAAATCTCATCCATGATGAGTCAATCACACCTCTTTCTACATATTTCTCATTATCTCCAATTTCTTTCTTAATATGCATTATTTGATTTCTTCTTTCTCTTTTAAACATATTGGACTTATTAACATAATATGATTCATGAAATCACATGCACAATGGAAATATTGCAAAGGAAATCCATTCAATACACATAAATCATACAATTCCCATAATCATACATTTATTGAGGAAATTGCATTTCTAACCATATGAACCCAAAATTGGGGTTGTAACATCCTTCCCCTCTTATAGGAATTTCGCCCTCAAAGTTCCACCAAACATACAAACAATCAGGATGAGAATTTTGCATGTCCATCCTCAGCTCCCATGTGGCTTCATCCTCTCCATGGTTCTTCCAAAGAACCTTTATCATCTTATTTCTTACATCTGAGTTCTCTCTCACCTTGGTATCTCGTACCCTTGTAGGTGACTCAGGATATGTTGGCCTCCCTTGAAGCTCAATAGGTTCAATGCTCAGTACATGGATCAGGTACATCACATAGTGCTCTAGATCAAACTCATGGAACACATCATACATAATGTTATCCAGAGGGGTAAGGCTAAACATAAGCAACTCCACCAATCCATCTCAAATGGACCCATGTATCGGGGACTTAGCTTCCTTAGCTATAGCTCAGAGGGGTCAGGTTTTTCATAACACATGTTCACCCACAGTGAAATGCATGTCAGTTTGCTTCACATCAGCATGTGACTCCTATCGATCATGGGCTTTCTAAGCCATTGCTCGATCAAAGTGACTTCATCTGCATATACTGTGATCTCTTTGACCTTCACAAGGTCCTCTCATCGACATTATCTAAGTGAAGCGGTGACTGGCACAACCTCCCTTACAGAGCTTCATACATCCCAATATTGGCTATGGTGGCTATCATAACAAGCAAACTCTACTAGGGGCAAGAACTGCTCCCATGAATCACACTGAACGAGCACACATGCTCTCATCAGACCCTCTAAAGTCTAGATCATACTCTCTTGACTGTCCATCAGTTAGGGGTGATATGTTGTGCTCAACTTCAAGTTAGCATCGAGTTCTTCATGTACCTACTTCCACCACATGGAAGTGAACTTGAGGTCATGCTCAACTTATTGAACTCAGATTATGGTGTAGTTGAACTATCTCTCTCTCATATATATATAGTTCAACCAGATTTGTCACACTAGCAAGGCTCTCTCTTAGGTAAGGGATTAAGTCAACTTGGTAAGGCGATCCACCATAACCCATATTGCATCATGATATATGTTGGTCCTGGGGAGACCCACCACATTGTCCATGGTGATCTACTCCCATCCCTCTCAGGGACTCCTTATTATCTGTAGCAACTCATTGGGTTACTGGTGTTTGGCCTTCACCCTCTAGCATGTATGGCGACAAGACACATGCAACTCTATATACTTCTTCATCTCAGGTCTTCAAAGTACTACTTCAAACTTTAACTATCTTAGTAGTACCAGGGTGTATGGTGTACTTAAATCATGAGCTTCTTGCATGGCATGATTCCTTAAGGTTGACTCCTCAGAAACCCTAAAATACTCTAGTAGATTTCACCACCTTCTTTTCTTGAGAGGTGTATATGAGGTTCTTACAACCATCCTTCTATCTCATCAAGCTCTGGGCTGGCTAACTGGGTATTCACCAACTTGACCAATGGTTCTGGTTGTATCTGAGTGTTATCCATACATATCTCATCTTAGGGTTCGCCTAACAACCTCTTCCAGTCTCTCTACTGGCTAAACAAGACAACTACATACCTGAGCTGTATTCAGTTGAGGACATCTCATTACCACCTAAGCTTCCTTACGTGCTAGGTGATGGCAAAGACATAAACCCTAATATACCCCACTCATCATCCTCATCTCAGGTTTTGGTCTAACTGAGTCAAGAAAAATTCAAGCTCGTCATCTCAGTTATCAAACTCAAACTTATAACTCATACATTCCATAATGCTTCCAGGGAGGTACTTCCTCATATTACCTTTGTTTTCTTTGTGTTTCCAAACCATCTATCCACATACTCTCAAAAGGTGTGGTACTTCCTCTATCCTCAAACATCATAGAAATGTTTCAACTCATATCTCCTCTATCCTTAGTATATGGCATGCATTTTTTCATGTCTTTCACACCCATAAAGAGAGGAAATAAGCATTTGGTTGCAGTCCAAATACAGAGTTCATCCCGTTCCAAGAGTAGAGATAGTGCATCACACATCACCATTACACCTCCCTATCTAAGTTGAAATGTACATCACATGTCTCCACACCATAAATATTTCAAATTTATATTTACATCCATGGAAAGGCTCTTCCCAGACACTCTTGGGTCATCATATTACTCATACATAATCCTTAGTCCTTTCCTCAAGGTCTCTAGGGTGTCAGTACTTTTGGGGTCATCCCTCTTCCCTTATGCTTCCAGGGAGTGCCTCCCTCATTTGCCCTTGGGCCCCATGAACTCATGAAGGTTGTCAACCTCCTAACCCATGGTCCTCGGGCAAAGATAGTTGTTACCTCCCAACCCTATGGTCTTGTGCATCTAGGGAAATAGACAACTCCTACTCCCATCAGTCTTATCCCTACCTAACCTTAGTTTTGACTTTAGGACTCTATCATGGTACATCTCAAACTTGAATCCTCACTCGTATCTCCATCATCTCTTTGGGCATGCATGGTTGAACTTACATCCTTTCATAGGGATCATGGTGACCTACCTAACTTGGTATGGCCCCTTACAAGTTACCTCCATGGCAACCTATCCTCATGCCCCTTAGAGATGGTCACACATGGGTATGTAGATTTTTGCTCATATTATGTGCTCTCCAGTTAGCTCATCAAGCTCCTATGAGAGACCTCTTTAGGTTACCTCAAACCTAAAAAAAAGTTGGTACTTTCCCTACAGAAGGGTCCCTTCCCAGGGTGGGAGAAAACTATCTCTTGATAGTAACAAAGGTCATAAACATCCTTACTTCCAAGGTTTACATCATCATGTGCATGCTTAGCCCTATCACACTACTTATGCATGTAGCTATCAAGAAGACAACCGACTAAGCCATTCTAAGTTACTTGGTATGTCATTCTTGTTCCTCATTCCTTAAAGTTGGCCAATCTCATACATATGTCACCAACATGTGTGAGGGGTTCATCAAACATATACCTCATTTCTGGTGGAGTTTCCTTTGCTCTAACACATGAGGTGCCATGCTCAATTTCCATGAACTCATACATCCTTGTAAGCATCATGTGCACCAGGTACTACTACTTTCCCTCTTTGGTCTAGGAACCCCAGGTTCACTTCCTATGCATCAGATGTCTAACTGCATGCTCAGTTGTTCAACCATGAACCAAACATGTAGAAGATATGGCATATACTTCCTACCATTCTTCCACGTGAACAACACCCTAGAGTCCCACACTAGGACAGACAATTGGGTACGAGACCTTACAACTTGTTACCTTACCCCTTCAGGGTCTAAGGAACTCTCCTTTCAACACCTAAAAGGAAGGCACCTATAACATATGTACATCGGTTCAAGAAGCCTCTTTCCCATTCTAGGGTTTGGTTCCTATAAAGACAACCAAGGTATGACAACCCTCTAAGGTTCATACATAAGGCAACCACATACTTATAATTAGGGTCACCCATTCTAGGCCACATCATACCCAACTTCTCATGATACATCATGTCTTGGAGTCAAGGTGTCCAACCTTCCTCAATGGGTCTCACTCTCTCTCTAGATCTATCCTTACAACTGGTCCTACTACTGGAGGTTCTCTCTTAGAAGATGGTTCAACCTCTTGAAGATACATGTCCATCCCTACTTGGGTAAAACATACAATCAAAACATCTATCTGGTCAAGGTCATCCAAAGCTATGCATGCTCAACTCATAAACTATCAGGCATAACCCTATCTGGATTAGGTCTAACACCTACTGTCAGCCTTGTTGTCATTCTCTTCAATGTAGGTGTATGCCTCTTTTCTAGTCATATATGTCTGTTAGGGTTCCTATACAGTCATCACTAACCTCCTCGATGAGGGAGCTATCCCTCACCCTATCAGGCACAACCCTCCCAAGGTCGGGTCGCCAAAAGGCACTAGAGGTCAGACAACCACCCATAGATCATGCTCTTCATGTGTACTCAAAACCTTTACATAAATCATGCATGCCTAACCAACGTACTTGAAGGTATATAAGACTAAGGTATCCATCTTGTCTTGTCATCCCTTTCTCTAACATCCACTTAGGGTTTGGGTTGAGCCTCATCCTCAGAGGATGCATCAGGTCTCTACCTCTTTCTGGAGACATCTTCCTCTAAGGACAAATCTCTCCTCATCCTCTTATAAGAAGGTCTAACCTCAGAGCTCTCCTGAGGGCATGAAAACACACGACATGCAACCTTAAGCATGTAACTACTCTTTAGTTTTTGCTTAAAATATTAAAACTGTTGTCCATGACATCTTATTTACATGCTTTTCATTATTTGGTGGAGGATTCCTTAATCCTTATTAATCTTATCCCAAACACAACAGGGGTGTGGAGAGAGAGAAACCCTTAGCACTTAGAATCCTATATGAATTAGGGTTGAGAAGGGAAGAGGATAGATGAGAGAGTCCTAGAGGTATCTTATTTCGAGTCAAATCCTCCGATTTTGGCCAGGCAGTCATATGGAATTCGGGAGTCCTCGTAGACTGACTAGCGGGGTGGAGGAAAATCTTGCTAGCCCCCAGATCGTGATCCTTTTTTAGACACCTCAATCATTGGAAAATCCTCTAATAACTCCCTTGGGTTCTAAAGAGTTTGTAAAATTAAATAATTATTAGAGATTAAATGGAAAACCATCACTCTGATACCAATTGTAATGACCCTACTTCTCGGTAACCCCCAATTAAGGAAGACCAGAAAGTCAGAGGCATTATCCCAAAAATAGGATCAATGGTTTTGCAAATAATAAAAAATAATTAATAAATTCTACGAAAGACTAAACTTAAAATTGGAATAAAAATTTACTTTTCACATACCTTTCAAAATTAGAAAACGGAAACTTCTGCCCTTAGTAGAGTTCTATCTAACTAAATCCTCCTTTATGAATTAAATTTAATCTTCACGAGTTCCACTTTACTGTTTGTGCAATTTCAAATAATCCTAAAACACTGACAAACAAAACGTTGGTTAGTATAAATGAATATACTGGTATGTGGGGACAAACAAAATATTGCACATAAGCTTTAACAACATAATCATATCAAGTAGTTGCTAACAATGCAAAATTATGTTTTCAATGTGACTTCCCAACCACTTTTACTCATCCTCTGGGATACCCTCTCTTAGGGTTTAGTCCTTGCAAGGGACTTAAGGCTACCTTCTCCATCCTGAGCTTGGTACTTGGGGTCACCTCTCTTTGTGTTCAATGGTCTTCCCTTCGGGGCTTGACCATTTCACACCTTCCCTCCGGGGCTTGGTCTTGCATCATACATCCAGAGATGGTATGTAGGTTCGAGACATTCACATATATACTTAAGTTCTAATAATCATATTCACTTTAAATATTGCAGAAATAAAAGCATCCAAACAATTTATTTCCATTACAATCGATAAAACATTGGGAAAATGTTGAGAAACTAAAGTGTGTACTCATAACTAACCACATACTTGATTTGGAGATTTCACAAGAAATCAGCATAGTCCAATCCAATCAGGCAATCCAACAAGCAAGCAAGCCAATCACACAAAAGAATAGAATCATGAAAATCATGTACAACATATTTACTACATACTCATCAAGAACTTACTTTATTGCCTTGGAATTACTTTCTAGTGTTTCCAATCCAAATTAGGGTTCCATTATGGTTCCTTTATATCTATTTACAACTTTCCTCTTTTATGTCCACAAAACCCTAAAACAATAGTTCTAGGTTCAAAACCCTAATTACTCACTTATTCACATTAAAACCTTCTTTTCATCAATTTGGCTTAGGATTAACTTAATATCACTTTTATACAATAAATCTCAAAATATATCTCATTAGAAACCATTAACAACTAGATTAGGGTTTCTAAGCCCATTAATGCATATTAACCTATCAAACCCTAAATTAGGTTGTTAAGCATATGGATCACTCTATTTATACATCAAAACATCATTTTATTAATAGCATGTTAATTTTCTCATAGATCATCCATATCAATATTCTCAATTTCATTAATCATAAAATTAGGGTTTCTTACTCATGAAAGCATTAAAGATGGTAAGTTTAGGTACTTTTCGAACTACGATCAGATTCAAGCTCTAAAACTTTTTTATTGAACTCCTCACATTCTCCCGATCAATTTTGATATATTGGTCGTCCTAATCAGAGTTACCACTAATTAATTACAAATTTGCAAAGAAATTACCTTTAGGCCAATGATAGTGCACCATGTCAGCATTGTGGCTTGCTCTTCTCTTTTCCACATGGACCATGGCCAGCCAATGGGCTTCGTCCCTCTCAATGATCCACTCCAATGTGGTTGAGTCGAATTAGTAAAATGAAGTACCATTCTACCCTTCATTCTCTACATTAGGGTCGGGGGTTCGCTGGTAATTCTCCACTTCATCTTCTTCACCCCCCTCACGACTCCGCCTAGTCCTGCTTCAGGCCGCAGAGTCAACTAAAAGGTTGACTTGGAGCTGTAGGGCTCCGGCAAGGCCGTCGAAGGCACCATCGACCCCGCAAGGTCAAACCGAACTCAAGGGAATTACTAGATGTGCCAGAGAGGCATGAGAATGGGAGAAACTCCGGGTATGCCTATCGGAAAACACAGGGGATCGATGGTCTATTTTCTTGATAGAAGGATAGATCCTCACACCTTCGATGTGCAGGGGTCTGTAGATAGTTGGGGGTGGTGAGTATCCTCTCTCATCTTGAGATTTTGGGAGCCTTATATATGCAGGAGGGATAGCAACAGGATTCCTACGATTGTAATGGATTTATAATTCTAATGAGAAATTAGGGAAATCCTGAGCATGCCTGAAAACTGAGGAAATAGGGGGTCCTCTAGCCGGTTTTCCCTCCTAAAATTGAAAACCAACTTCTTAGGACTCCTGGTAGATCAGAGAGATAGTTACATAGAGTCCATCCCATGGTTTACTGTTCCCCCTTTCCTAAATCGAGCTGGAGGTAGGAGACAAGTTCTCCACCACCAGATCCTGAATCAAATGGCCAACAAGTGACATGACGTCATCATGGGCTGGGCCCATGAATCCTAAATCAAATGTAAACTGTGACATTCAAATATGTCCTTCTCACTTTAAGAAATATTACAAAAATCATATCTCTTAAACTGCTTATCCGTTTGATCTCAAATTTTAGAGAAAAGTTCATAATGACTTAATCTACTTATGTGTCAAGTTTGGGACTCAAATACAAAAGTATGAGAGACTTTTCTTCATATGCAAGTTATCACTTATTAAGGCATATTTTATGCATATTTTCTCTCTCCTATTCTTTTTATATTCTTTATTTGGATTCCTTTTACCAATAGAAACCTTTTGGATTCGAAATTTCATCCATGATGAGTCAATCACGCCTCTTTCCACATATTTCTCATTATCTCCAATTTCCTTCTTAATAATGCATTGTTTGATTTCTTCTTTCTCTGTTAAACATATTGGACTCATTCACATATTATGATTCACGAAATCACATGAACAAAGGAAATATTGCAAAGGAAATCCATTCAATACACATAAATCATAAAATTCCCATAATCATACATTTATTGACGAAATTGCATTTCCAACCATATGAACCCCAAAATTGGGGATGTAACATCTCACTTGTCCAAACGATTGCTTTGCCTGTCGCAGTGCAATCAGTTCATGGAATTCCTAGATCCTTCTACTCCCAAACAGACTGGGAACCTGACCCTACCCTCTACTATAAATAGAGGGGTACTGGGAGCTTTACAGAACACACAACTCAGAACATTAGTTGCTCTACAAAGTTGTTTTCCTCTCTAGTTTTGGTAACTGAGAGAGCCTGAGCAAGTGCTACCCGACTAGGGAGGCACAGTGAGGGAAAGACAATTGCAAAAAAGTAGTCTAATTTTGGGAGAGTAGGTTGGTGCTAGTACACCAACATGAGGGTCTTCTTTTTCCTGTCAGTTCTTCTGAAACAACAGGAGTTCCAAGTGATCCGTGTGGACTATCTACAAAGGAGGGAGATGTCTACCTCTCAGGAGGACACATTAGTCACAGTCCGTGGTGGAGGCCAGAGTCCATGACAAAGACCAAGAGCTGCACAGACACCGTCTAAGACATGGTGTTGAAGACCGCACATGGTTGCGAGGTACTGTTGTTGGGAAAGCCCCAAGACCAGGTATATCTTACTAAAACCATCATTCCCATTACATAGTCGTTGATGCAATCTCCTGTTATGGGTTAATGGCTAGTAAAACTTTGTTTCCGCTGCCTACTCTGATGCCATAAAACCCAACAGAAGGAATCACATCATGATGAGTCAAAATATGATTATCATTTAATCCAATCTTCTAAGTTTCCTTAAGGAATATTTTAAACATTGAAACAATGTACCATCTAAAAATGGTTTAAAGGATGCCATATGAGATATGGAATATGGGAATGTCCCAATGTTTCTTAAGTATTGTAACCTATATAAAGAAAGAAATTTCTTAAAATGTTAATCCACAAAACATAATTGTTGAATGTTGCCTTTAATCCCAATCCAATAACAAAAGTGTTTTGTTACCAGAATAATTGAGTTCCTAAAGAATCAATGGGAGTAAAAGTCGAACTCATAAGGTTCAAGGACAATAGGGAGGTACAATGAGAACTAGTGAGAATCACAAATTGTTGCAGAATATCAAGTTTGTCATGTAACACAGAACCTCATAATTCTTGTAGAACGAATATGAGACTGAAAGATTGTGAATCCAACAACTCATATAGGTTGGCCATAAGATGATGAGACTACATATTAACTAGAAACTATAGAGAATAAAATCTGGGAAATGGCTTAAGGCCATTATGAAGTCCATGTAAACTAACAAGGTATGACCTTGCTAGTACTTCCTGAAGGGGTAAAACCCAAAAGGTGAAGATGGGGTTTTCATTTAAAAGACCTACATGAATAACATAAAGGGGAAATTTTGGTTATAAAGGTTTTTGAAGTCAGTTCAAACTGTTGAATATGAAGAAATTTCTTAACCAATTGACATGCTTGTTGTTGCATCTAGAATAGACTATGATATTGGCAAATGAAGCTTAAAATTGGATTCCTTAACAAGAATATCAGAAGGGATGTGTACGTGACACAACCTAAAGGTTTATAACTTCATTAAAGAAAATAAAATATATTCGCTATAAAGTTTCAATGTAAAGATTGAAATGAGCATCTAAGATTTGGGGCCTTCTATCTTGACAAGATAATTAAACGCTTTGACTTGAATCAAGATGAAAGATAAAATCTATGATTACAAAATAATTTGTGGGAGCATATATGAATATTCCACATGCTGATGGGGAATGACACCTCAATATATGATATGAGATATGCCATGAAAAACACCTTCAGCAGTGAAGGATTAGGTGAAACACCCTATGAGATAAGGATTGAGATCTATGAAGATAGTTCTTGTAAGTTTCGTGACCTAAGTATGAGCACATATAAATAGCAAGATACTGAAAGAGTTCACTATGAAGGATTCAATGAGAGAGAATCTATCCATTATACATGGGATTAGTCTCTCATGAACCCTATGTTCTGATTCTTACAAAGAATGGAAATACATGAATGAGATGACATATGCAATAGCAATTGAATATATCATATATGCTATATAAATGTACTTGTTCCATTTTGTTGTATGTATTGGACATGATAGGATGATTTTAGTTTCAACATCATTTAAATGTATCTATTAGTACTTGATAAGCACTAACAGATAACTTGCTAAGACCATGACAATAAGGAAGAGTTGAGTGTAAAGAGTTACATTGATGCAAGCTTCCATAATGACAGAAGATGATCACAATATTAAAGTTGTGTGTTTAATCTAAAGAGAATAGTTATTAGTTGGAAAGAGTTCTGAAAAGAGTTCTAAACTATAAGACAATTAAGTTACAATTCTACAATTGAAGTCGAGTATCCTAGTACTATGAATACAAGAGTGGATACTATATGGATCTAGAAGTTCGTATGGATGAACTTAAATATGTTCCAACCATTGATGACACAATAATGATATTGTGACAACAATGGAGCTACTTGCTAAGCAAGGAATATCAGATAGCATATTATGAAAGTTCCATCTCATATGAGAGATCGTACAACGAAGTATCAAGGAACATACAATATACAGACTAAAAGCAATGTGTTGCTAACCCGTTGGATTAGCATGTATGCAGCAAAAACATGGTGGACATGTTTAGAACACTAAGGATGAGATCCATGGGTTATTGAATCTTTGCAAGGGGGGTCTTTTGGTAAGTATGTCCAGAAAGCCAATCATATGATGATTGAAAAGGCATATTACATTAAGGATTTGATTAATAATAACAAATTAAAGCTTCCAATTCATTTTGATTTACTCAGTTATGAGATAATGAGGAAACGTAATGAATCTCTATTGAATGACAATCACTCAACGACATATGGATTCAACTACATGACTTGAATGTTAAGAGTATGTACATTGTTGTTATATCCCCAGTTAGATGTCATAAGCTAGTTGTGGACATTCACTGTCAATGTGATATGGGACATATAGGGTCACACACATAAAAACACACCTAGAAAAGGATTTTATCATGAATGATAATTGAATTGACACTAAAGTGTTTAGGTAGTCAATTCGAGTAACAAATCAGCTGAATGGACTACTAGCCAATCGGCTCAACTATTGAGACGACTGTTGGAGTGTCAGGCTGATCAAAAATGCAATTGGCTAAGTTATGCCCAAACTGAGGAGCGAATTGACTAGTTCACTCAGTGAACTGACCGGTTTGGCTCACCAACCGACTGGTTGGGTGAGTGAGACGACAGACTCATGTGAGCGAGATCACTCAATTTGTGGAGATATTTGATTGTATCAAGGATTTGTGTTGACGTTATGTTGTGCATTAATTGGATTTGAATTGCCAAATCATATGTGATTGTGCAACATACGGAAATGATTGGTTTGCTATGTGAACTGACCATCTCACATGTGAACTGGTCAATTCAGTTGCCAATTGACCAGTTTGACACTTGTAGGTTGCAAAAAGTAATGATCTTTGAGTCCCTTCCTCTCCCACATTGATTGGGAACCCTAACCCTAACCCCTCCTATAAATAGAGGGGTACTGGGGGCTTCCAAACACATACAATTGAGAACTCATTTTCTCTAAGAATTATTGTCCTCTCTGGTTTTAGTAACTAAGATAGCCCAAGCAAGTCCTACCCAACTAGGGAGGGATAGTGAGGGAGAGAACAACTGAAGATCATTATAGGAGAGTAGGTTGGATACTAGTACACCAACGAGAGGGACAACTCCTTCTTGTTCATTCTAGCAAGAAGACAAGAGTACTGAGTGGTCCATGTGGACTTCCATAGAGGCAAGGTGGCCCTTTCCCATGGCTGGGAGGATGTCGTCAGCCTACAATCCGTGGAGAGACCGTAGGAGCCACTACAAATGATGTTCCAATCTACTATCCATGGTGAAGACTAGGAGCTGCATAGACACTGACCAAGAGAAACTAGAAGATAGTTGCATTGTATGACTTGTAGTCATTGGATTTGCTCCAAGACCAGTCTTGAACTCATTAAACCATATTCCTATTTCATAGTTATTGATGTGACCTTGCTATTCTGGGAATATTGATAGATAAATTTTTATTTCTGCTGCCTTACTATGTGCCTGTATTTCCCAACACAAGCTACACTAAAGCAAGCAAGAAGAGTTATACAATACACTAAGCCAACAAATAAGGTAAATGAGCAATTAAAGACCTAAACTAGCAAGAGAAAAGCAAGAATAAGGCAATGAACTAACTAAGAAAGTAAAGAGCTAACTAAGATATTAGGGTTTTAATGCAATAGAGGGTAGTGTGGGCTATTTATGGGATGCACTTATCAATTAGGTTGGGGGATGACATGTGAACATTATGTGTTCATTTATATTACCAAACCAAACAACAAGATAGAGGCTAGTGAATTGCCGCTAACTACTAACTGTCCATGGATACGATAGGTTGCGTATAGGGGAACTAGTCCCTAACACCCCCTACATACCCTTATGAGGCTCAATTGGATTAGGGTTTAGATGAAATTCAACCAGAGTCTAATCAAGCCTAGGTTTCTAGGTTAGAGGATCTTAGGGTGATTAGGAGTTGAGGTTAGAAATGGGAGTGGAAGTGAGGTTTTACGCCTCCCATCACCCACATTTTAAACTTGAGAAAGCTCTAAGCTAATCACACTAAATTCATATAAATTTGCTACTTAGATCTCTCACATAGGGTTAGGAGAATTGACTAGCATTTAGGAGGATGGGTAGCTAGCTAGGGATCCATGAATTAGACCTAGGAGCAAATCCCAAAATTCACACATATAACTGATTTCGCTAAGTTCCTGGGTGATTTCAACCACAAACCACAAATAAATTCATGAAGAATGAGATATAAATAGAACATAATCATTAGCAAACCAAATCATAATGTTTACATATCATTTTTCCCCAATATGGTATCAAAGTAACATTTTTGACCCCAAACAGCCCACCCAAGGGGCCTAGCTACTCATGGAAATGGAAAATACAAAAATAGAAGGGAAAGAGGGAGAAGTAGTCATGGAGATGGGTCTAGATGGAGTGATCTTGCTCTCCAATTGCTGCAAGGACGTCCTCCTCCTTCCTCCAAGGTGCAAAGGCATGGAATGATGGTGGAATTGGGTCAAAACACTAGGAAACTTGGGTATTGGTGGTGGAAATGGAGAAATGGAGTAGAAATGAGGTGGGGAAGTGAAGGATTGGATGGAATGCAAAAATGGGGATCTATGAGGGGGTATAAGGTAGGTAACCTTGTAACCCAACCACCACCTATATATATAGGTGGTGGGAAAGCACTGGGTCAAGTGGGGGGGTAAAGTGGGAAATGTAGTGGAAAAATTGTATGGAGCAAGGCCGTGTTGGGCAGCACGATCGTGATGGGTAGGAGTGAGCACCGACATGGTGAAGTGGAATGACCATGGTGAGAAAATTGCACAAGTTATAGGGAGTTCAATGTTTTTGAATTGAAGGTGGCACAGCCGTGGTGGTCACCATGACTGTGGTGAGGCAGGGGTAGCACGACCATGGTGGTCACCATGGTCATAGTGGCTTGAAGAACTATTGCCCATTCTCTATGGAATGCCCAGGTTGAGTTGGCTACTACACAGACGTGCAACATGGCATGACTATTCCAGGTCATGGTGGCACGACCATTTTTTTCTATACGGCCGTACTGATCTCTGAAGTTATTCAAACTTGACTATGTTGATTTTCTTGTGCTAACACCACTATTTTGTTGTGCTAAGGTTGTGTTGTCTTCTTCATCAACACTTATCTCTTATACTTGGTTCATACTTGGACATTTTTGCTTCAATTGATCTTTGGCCATTAGGGATAGGTTAAGGGAGCTTTGAACTTCACTTTGAGCCTCTCTAAAGGTAGAGAAACCTAGGATCATTCTTTCTCTCTCTCTCTCTCTTCCATCCAAGCATGGTCCAAATACTTTTAAAAATTCAAATAATGTCCATAAGTACATTTTACACAAATATGCATATCAAGGGAAATAACATGTAATCTATCATGTATAGATGTGATTGAAGTGCAACATGATACAAGATGAAGCACTAAAATAGGGATGCATCACCACCCCAAACATAAAACATAGTTGTCCTCAAGTATGCTCCAACTCAATCTCTGTACAATTTTTCCACAATCAAGAAATGACAAATGCAATGCAATAGATGAATATTGATTAAATGAGATCAACGATGACTAGGTACATGTGTTCCACCTCTCTCCTCTCCACTTCTACAATCTAATCATGAAAAGAGCACTGAGCATACAAACTTTAAATATAAAACATAGAACACACAAGTTATCCATATGTCTTTCATGTAGTTCTGGGTAGATCGTTTCATGATGGTGTTGATAAAATATGACTAGGAGTGTTAATTTACTTTCATGCATTCATTCTTATGCTTCAAATTAAATGATACCAAGTGACCCACGTGGTTGTAGAAAAAGGGTGAAGTGATCTAGGCTTGATATTTCCTAGCTCAATGGGTATGAAAATAGAAGAAAGGATTGTAGTAAGAGATAAGAGTTTTATAACACTCATCTTTTCTTTATTTAGATGCTCTTAACCAGGAGCATATTTTATTTTCTTTTTGTTTTTTTTTCTTTTCTTTGACCTTGATGTAGGTAGGACATATGGTGGTGAGAGTGAAGCAATGAGATAAAGATATGGCCACCCCAAACTTTTGGAGGTGGCTAAGGGTGAATATGTGCACTTTGGCATCTTAGCATGAGGCAGATGGAGGGGTAAGAAGAAGATGAATGAACAATCAGGTCAAAGAGGGGTCACAAGTGTAGTTCTCAACATAAGATCTCCTGCATGAAAATTAATCCAACACTTCATTAAATAGCATCACACCACATGAATGAACAACATGAAATTCACACTTCTATCATGTGATTCAATAGGCCCTAAGCGTTCATAGCTTGCTCAAATCACAATTCAACCAAAACATTCACAAACATAAGAGAGGTGATGCACATTTAAAAATTCAAACATGGATACCATTTAGTCATGATAATTCACTTACATTTGTCAAAGGTCATCATTTTCAATCCAATAAGTAGAGATTGGGTCAAAACACACTTTTTAGGTAAGAAGTTCTAAACTTGGACAAAATTCACCAAAATGGTTCTAGATTGCCTTCAATCATGTATAAACCTTAATTATGGAACATAAAGAAGGAAACAAGCAAATCCTAGATAAAACATGCAAAAATTACAAAAATCTCCATGATATGTAATGCATGGAAAAAAGAGCAAAATTTTTGAAACACGCAAAAACTGCGAGAAAACAAATTACATGGCATGCAAGTATGTATAGCAAGTAAAATCTAACCTAGATAGAAGGAACAAAAAAAACAAAAGTAAATGCAAGGTGAAATGCAAAAAGAGTGAAATGAGAAAGAGGGCATACCTCCCTACAACCCCAAACTTTTGAATCATGTTGTCCTCAGCATGACACTAAAGTATAAGAGTGATATGGTAAATGATCATGGACGTTGTGGTGGATTTGGTGGTGATCCTACATGTGGTGGAGTATATTGGGTAGTAATTGCCCCAATATTCCACCTGTAGAGGTGGGTAAGTCTCCTGGTAACCAAACAGTGCACCCCACAAATCTTCCCTGCATTGGGGGTTCCTATGGGCCTGGGCATGCTGAAACCAATACATGTGGTTGATCTGATGGTGCATCTATTGATGATCCAACCAAAATGCATCATGTGTATGGTGAAATCCCTCTTGTGTCTTCAGAATGCTATCCTGTGTACTATGAATACCCTCTAGCTACGCATGTATAGTCGACATGTCATATGTGTTCACTGAGGGTTGTCGTGGTTGTTGTGTCACCTCTGCCTCCTGTCCCCTAACCCTACATATATCTCTCTCCTCCACCTATCTCCTCTGCTCTGCTACCCGTGATTCTCCAAGTACCTTGGGAAAATCTCTAGGCTACTTCTACTATGTGTCCTTAGGATGCTCCTCTTACGACCTCCTCAAGATATCCAAAAAGTTCAAAGATGGACCAGACCCCTCTAGGAGAGGTGTAGTATGGCATGGGAGCTCCAGTGAAACTCTTGCATGAGGAGGGTTGATTTAGTAAAAGATCTTCTGGTCAATCACTAAAATCATGGATGAGGGAATCAAGTAGGTAGGTCTACAATCTTCCCTCCTTTTAACTTAGTGTATCCAGATATACCATGATGCATGGCCAAAGCAATTGAAGTTAAAATCCCTTTTATTCTTGCTCTTGGATGGGATTGTCTTCATGTGATCAATGATGAGTGATCCCAAATTCACATGCTTTCCATGCACCATCCATCCCAAAAAAAAGAGGTCATTCTTTTTATAGCTACCTTGATTCTCATACTTGGAGAAAATGGTGTTCACCATGACCTTCTAAAGTATCTCAACATGGGGTTATGAATGGTGTTCTGCATCGACAATGCCAATAAGCTTGGTGTGTTTCTCCTAGGGCCACACACTAATCAACTAAATTGTGACTACATGCAACCCTAGGAGGTTTTCAAACACACTTGGGATCTTTTGAAATTTATAGAGGACATAAACTAACACACCCACTTAGACTAGCATGCTATACCCGCAAGCGCATAGGGTCATGTCATAATATAGGTAGGTGAAAAGTATAGGGTCTATCCATAGTGAGAAAAGGGGGGCACTAGATCTAGGCTAGTTTTGGGCTAGGCTCCTACATGGAGTCTAGGTTTGAAGGGTTTGAAAGTTGGTTTGATAGATTACACTAAGGATGAACAAGCAATCAAATGAAGGAAAATAAACAAGATCAAAACCTAAGTTAACCCTAGACAGTTAATTCTAATGAGCAAGGAAAGACAAGCTAGGAAAGGAAAAGAGCAAGCTACACTGAAGTAAGAAAGAAGATGTCTACACTACACTAAGCCAGCAAACAAGGCAAAAGAACAATTACAGACGTAAACTAGCAAGATAAAAGTAAGAATAAGTGATAACGCTCTACTTTACGTACTTTCTATATATTTTTTACACCTCTTTTAGTATAACTTTGGTCAACTTTTCACATAATTTTTCTATCTTTTTGACTAAAGCCTCACTTACATGTTTTTAGGAACATCCACAGCTCAGGTCGCGGTTTTGAGGACCGCGACCGCGGTCCACTTATTTCTCAACTGCGACCGCGGTTCCAGAGTACCCCAGAGATCTTGATCATCAGTAAATAAGGAAAGACCACGACCGCGATCACTGATGGACTCCTGAAGACCGTGACCGTGGTTATCACAAGACTGTGACCGCGGTTATCACAAGACCGCGACCGCGGTTATTACAACATCGTGACTGTAGATACCAGAAGACTGTGACCAAGTTGTACCGTGGCAAGAGATGAATAAGACACAAACCGCGACCGCGGTCTCACCCTCATTTATCACCAGACCGCGATCGTGGTTCTAAGTTGGTGGAGTGTGCCTATAAATAGCACACCCATCTATCTTGTCAAGGGGGTAGGGAAGATCCAGAGGACCATGAAGTGTTGATGCATTCCAGTTTCATCCCCGACTATCCCATCCATCAGTCTTGGATCTCTAAAGGCAGAAGCTGAGGAGAGAGAAGATTGAAGATCCCTTCTTCGAGAGAAGAAGACCATCCATGTCATCCACGTGATAGATCCAAATCTAAAGAAGTAGTGTGTCGTATCATGTCTCTTCCTCTCTAGATCTATCATTCCATCCTATTGTACTTCCTCCCTCTCTTCGTGGTATCTCATGGATCTATCCTTCTGTAATGTCATTATGATGTCTACAAGCATGAGTGGCTAAACACCTTAACTCAGGTTGGGAGTAGCCACTAAGGCTCTCCTAACATGTATATTGTCTCTTTTTGTAGAATATACATATTCTTATCAAGATTATCTCCATGCACCTGGTTTTAATGCTTCACTTGTATGCTTAGCTACCATCTTGTGATGTTTGATTGTTGATATCTCGAGAGAGTAATATCGCTTTTATACTGTGTCATGGAGTAGTATGAATGCACGAGGGTGTTGGAATGCTAAAGCTTTAACCATATGTTCGATTGTGAAGTTTATGTGTGGTCATCTCGAGAGAGAGGCTACTCCTAGACTTAGATCTATCCTCATCTTGAGAGAGAGTAAAATAGACGCTTTTGATGGTTTCTTGTAATCTTAATAAGAGTATGCGGGAGAGAGAGATATTGTTACATGTTGAGATGCTTTAGTAGGTGAACTTCAACCCATGTTTCCCTCCTTATTCTTGTTTTATCTTATTTCTTTTGTTTCTTTTGTTCTTTCTATTCTTGTTTGGGTACTACCGTTCCTTAGGGAACATATTTATATATGCTCTTTGGCTGGAGTATATGAGTGTTAGATTCTACGTTCTTAACACTACCAACATTGTCCCTGTATTTGACCCTGACCGCTACATCGGACCCTGTTTATCATTGTGGGGGCCTGAGAGTCGGGTTATTTCTTTAAAAGTCTGACTACTTTAAATCCACTTCTTTTGGATGTGTGATTTAGGCCGATAAACTTTTTGGCACTGTTGCCGGGGACAAGGCAAAATGGCAATGTTAAGAACCCGAGTCCGCTTACTATATTCTTGTACCTCAAGCCTAGCAATAAGCTTGACAGCACAGTTACTTTAAGTTTGCTAACCTGGGTTTGTGTAGAGTCATTCGTTTGGACCAGTTCAGTTTTCTAACTTGACTATACGATCTATTTATGTACCCACGAAGAAGGAACTTGTTCGACTTTACTCCTTATCACCATGTCGCCTCGCATGGACGTTACCCTTTCAGTCGATGAGTGGAACGTGAGGAATGAACAACACCCACCTCTATCAGCAACAGATGAAAATAGAGGTGGTCGTTACAATGATGACCATCAGTATCAAGAGCAAGAAGAGCAGCATGAAGATGATGATCGTCACTACGAGGAGTGTCGCCATCATCACAGGAACAGAAGAAACCATAACAACCACGAGAAAAATCGTAGGAACAGTGATAGCGAAGACGATGAGGAGGAGGAGAAGACTCTTTGAGAGTTGGCTGCTATAAGAGCCAACAACTCAAGATGCCATGTGATCATCTCGAGATTCGATGCAGTGAACTTTGAGTTGAATCCATCTATAATCTCTATGATCCAGAACAAAATCTTCCGAGGGAGTTCAAAGAATGATAACCCTTATCATCCCCTCAATGCTTTTAAGAATATTTGCGACACCATCAAGATGCGTGAAGTTCCGTAAGAAGTCATTTATTGCAAATGTTTCATTTTCTCCTTAGAGGACAAGGCACTATCCTGGTACCTTGGATTACCGCATCAAGCTTTGAATGGATGGAACATATTGGCTGATGCTTTTGTAAACAAGTTCTACCCCCATAGAGAAGATTGTTCGTAACAGGCAGAAGATCACGTCTTTCATGCAAAGACCAGGTGAGAATCTGCATGAAGCCTGGGAAAGGTACCAGGAATATCAGAGAGATTGCCCTCACCATAATTATAAGAAGGATTTCCTAATAATGACGTTCTATAATGGTTTAACACCAGACAAGAGAGTCTCACTAAATGCAGCAGTAGGAAGTGACTTTCTCAGTAAAAAGCTCATTAGATCCAAGAAAATCATCGAAAACATGGTTGAGTTACAATCTGGGACTGATTATGACAGGACCGATAGAAGGTGTGCAAAAAGGCCACCAATGAAGGGTTGTCAATTGAATTAAAGGCTCTCGAGGCAATCACATCTCAGAAACAAAAGATAGCCATTGATGCCCGACAGCTGAAGGAATCAGGGGGAAAGGGAAAGAAGCACATTGAAAAAGTGATGTAATGTGCCACATGCGACAAAGGTGGGCACGGAATAGAAAACTGCATATACACCCAACCTGAAGAATCAAGTGAAAGCAATTCTAAGGAGGAGGAAGCTGAAAATGTCTCTTATGCTAACTTTAAGAGACCTGATCACCCAGGTTTCAGTTATGGCAACAAAAATGTTGTGGAGAATTCGCATCAGCTAAACAATCCACCCAAGCAGTCGCCAAGTTTTGAGAAGAGAGGAGGACAAGATCAGTATACCAGAACAAGTACTTTCTAGACAAATAAGGCCAACTATCAAGGTCAGTGGAAGTATCAAAACCGCCAAGTGACAAACACAAGTCAAGGACAAGTACAAGCTCAAGGACAAGGTCAAGCAAAGGATAACAGTCAACCTGACTTAGTAATTCAATTGTTCGATTTCATAAAGAGGTAGGATATGGTGAACAACCAACTAGCAGAAAGTGCACTGTCCAACTCTAGCATTCTAAATATGATGCAAGTCCAAATAGCAGATATGCAAATGAATCAACGCCAGATAGACCAACAGCTCACGTAGTTGGCTGAGATAGTAAAGAACCCTTCAGGGAAGATACCATCTAACACCAAGTCTGCCACGATGGCGGTGCTTAGATCAGGAAAGACGATAGAGTGCCCCGAGGCAACAAGACTTGAAGAAGCTAAGCCAAAATTATTCTTGAGAGGTCAGCTGAAGGACAGAGACAACAAGTTGAAGCTAGAGAACCAGACCCTGTTGAGGACATATTCACCAAATGGAGTCCATATTCTCCAAGAGTGACATTTTCGTACAAATTCATAAAGGCACATCTTAAAAAAAGATATGAAAGGTTTATGGAAGTTGTGAAAAAGCTCCATCTCGATGTACCATTCCTGGATGCTTTAGAAGAAATGCCAACATATGTCAAGTTTTTCAAAGACCTAATCACAAAGAAAAGAAGAGGAGGAAGAATTGAAACAATGCACCTAGCCAGTATGTCAACTACTTTCGTAAAGGCAGAGTTACCTACCAAGAAGAAGGACCTGGAGCCTTCAATATACCTTTTGTTGTGGGAGATAACATTAAAAGAAAAGGTCTCACTGACTTGGGGGCTAGCATTAGTCTGATGCCTTTAAGCCTTGTGCAATGATTGAGACTAACTGATATGGTCAGGACCAATATGAGAATCGAGCTAGCAGACCACACATTCAAAAGTCATGTGGGAGTAGTTGAAGATGTTCCGATTCACGTGGGAAGATTCTTCATCCTGTATGATATTGTTGTCATTGATACTGTAGAAGATCCTAAGTGCCCCATCATCTTTGGCCGCCCTTTCTTGGCAACTGGGAGGGCTCTGATTGATGTCGCAGAAGGCATCATAACTCTGAGGATCAGGAATGACCACATTGACTTCAAGGTAAAAGACGTCATGAAGGGACCATCTCTGATCGAATCTTCCTACTTCATGGACAGCTACAATCAATATTGTGAAGAAGTGAAAGAAGATACCGCAGTGGTAGACCCTCTTATGAGGGCATTAAACAATCATGATTTAGAAATTGAAGACCCCGAGGTTACTAAGATCCTCGACTACCTAAATCATGATGAAGAAGATCTGAGCGAGGAGGAAGAAGTAATCGAGACGGTTAAGTATGCCTCCCTGGAACAGGCACCAGAGGAAGAGAATGCACATAAATCCAAACTAGAACTAAAACAGTTGTCGGAAGGTTTGAAGTACGAATTTCTAGATCATGAAAAGAGAAACCCGATTATAGTTAATGCTAATCTAATTGAAGGGCAATTGGAAAGACTTCTTAGGGAGTTAAAGCTGCATAGGCAAGCTATTGGCTATTCTGTGGATGGTATCAAGGGGCTTAACCATGCCCTATGCATGCACTGCATAAATTTGGAAGAATCGACAAGACCTCTAGTTCAACCCCAGAGGAAGCTAAATCAAATGTTAAAAGAGGTTGTGAAGAAGGAAGTCATTAAGCTAAGAGATGCAGGTATTATTTACCCAATTAGCGACAGCAATTGGGTAAGCCCTATTCATGTTGTGTCAAAGAAAGGGGGATGACTGTTGTGAAAGGAGATAAAGGAGTTGAAGTAGCCACCCAGACTGTCACCGGGTGGAGGATGTGCATAGACTATCGAAAGATAAACCAAGTGATGAAGAAAGATCACTACCCGCTACCCTTTATCGATCAAGTTCTAGAAAGACTGGCGCATCACGAATACTTCTTCTTTTTAGATGGCTATTTTGGGTTTTACCAAGTTCCTATCTTACCCGACGACCAGGAGAAAACTACCTTCACTTGTCTATATGGAACCTATGCTTTTCGAAGAATGCCATTTGGGCTGTGCAATGCTCCTGCAACATTCCAGCGTTGCATGATTTCAATGTTCTCAGATTTTCTGGAAGATATTGTGGAGGCTTTTATGGATGATTTTCGTGTCTACGGAAAAGATTTTGATGGTTGTCTGAAGAACCTATCATTGGTCTTATAGCGCTATGAGGAGAAGAACTTAGTTCTCAAATGGGAGAAATGTCATTTCATGGTACAAGAAGGCATAGTCTTGGGCCATAAGGTTTCAAAAAGAGGAATTGAAGTGGATATCATCAAAGTCGAGGCTATCTATAAATTGCCTCCACCTAAGTCCATGACTGGAGTATGAAGTTTTCTTGGTCACGCTAGATATTATCAAAGATTTATAAAGGATTTTTCTAAGATTTCAAAGCCCTTATTGAATCTGTTGATCAAGGATGTCGAATTTGAAATTACAAATGATTGTTTGAAGGCTTTTCAACATTAAAGGAAGTGTTTGTAGCCCCACCTATTCTTCAAGCTCCAGATTGGGAGCTACCCTTCGAGCTGATGTGTGACGCTAGTGACTATGTCGTGGGAGCAGTCCTGGGGTAGAAGAAAGACAAGAAACACCATGTCATCTGCTATGCTAGCCGCACTCTTGATGAAACACAGATAAATTACACAACCACAAAGAAATAAATGCTTGCTATCATCTTCGCCTTTGACAAGTTTAGGTCTTATCTGATTGGGGCAAAAGTAAAGGTTTACACAGATCACGGAGCAATAAGATACCTAATGCAAAAAAGGATACCAAGCCTAGACTTCTAAGGTGGGCATTACTGCTCCAAGAGTTTAATCACAAAATCATTGATAAGAAAGGGGAAGAAAACGTAGTTGCCGACTACTTGTCCAGGATTGTCATCAAAGACAAGAATGAGCCACCAGTCAATGATAACTATGTAGATGAGGCTTTGCTTATGATAGAAGTCGAAGAATAAAAGTTGTCGTGGTTTGCAGATATCTGCAACTATCTTGCTTGTGGGGAGTTACCCCCGGAGATAACATATCATCATAAAAAGGAACTCTTTTCAGATGTAAGGAACTACTATTGGGATGACCTGATGCTCTTTAAAAAATTCTCTGATAACTTGTATAGAAGATGTAATCCTAAGGAAGAGGAGCCTCACGTCTTAAGGGAATGTCATTCCTCACCTTATGGAGGACACCTGGGAGGTGGGAAGACTACCGCTAAAGTCATGCAGTCCAGTTTCTGCTGGCCTTCACTGTTCAAAGATGATGCTGCTTACAGCAAAACTTGCAAGGAATGTCAGATGATAGGTAATATTGGAAGAAGAAATGAAATGCCTATGGCAGAATGGGTTGAAGTAGAAGTTTTTGACGTCTAGGGAGTCAACTACATGGACCCATTTCCGCCATCCCAGGGGTATAAATACATCCTTGTCATTGTCAACTATGTTTCAAAATGGGTTGAGGTTGTAGCCACCCAAACATGTGACTCCAAAGATTTCATAAAGATTTTCAAGAAAATGATTTTTCCAAGATTTGGTGTACCTCGTACTGTGATTAGTGATGGAGGATCCCACTTTGGGGAAAAGTAGTTTAAAAATTTGCTGAAAAAGTACGGAGTCAAGCAAAATGTTACTACACCCTACCACCCCCAGACTTTGAGGCAGGTAGAAGTGTCAAACAGACAACTCAAGCAAATTTTTGAAAAGATAGTTAGCAGAACGAGGAAGGATTAGGCAATGAAGTTGGATGATGCCCTTTGGGCATATAGAACTTCTTACAAAACCCCTATAGGGACTACACCTTATAGACTCTTATACAGTAAATCATGTCATCTGCCATTGGAACTCAAGCAAAAAGCCCTCTGGGCAATTAAGTTTCTGAATATGGACATGGAAAAGGTTGGCCAAGGATGTTATCTGCAACTGCAAGAGTTAGAAGAATTGAGATTGCATGCCTATGAAAATGCAAGAATTTACAAACAAAGGACCAAGGTGTGGCACGACACCCACCTGAAGAACAAGGATGTTCATGAAGGAGACAAAGTACTCCTCTTCAACCCTAGCATTCAGATGTTCCCTAGAAAGCTAAGAACCAGGTGGTCAGGTCCCTTCACTGTGGTAAAAATCTACCCATCAGGAGTGATGGAAATCCAAGGAGAGAAAACTAGAATCTTCAAGGTTAATGGCCATAGGATAAAAAGGTTTTACGAAGATGAGGCCTTTGTGAGAAGATTTGAGATCAATTTGGAGGAACCAAGCCAACCAAATGAGAGAAGCAATGAAGAGTTACCACACCCAACTGCAATACCCAAGGAATGAATTTTTATGAAGTCTAGCTAAGAGACTTCAAAGCAAGTGCTTCTTGGGAGGCAACCCAAGTTAATCTTTTTTTTCTCTTGCCTTTTTGCTTTGTTTAAGTTTTCTTCTTTTTGATGTACATGTTCATTTTCTTTTGAGTATTTCAAGTTTCACTTAATAAATCGACCCTTGTTTGATCTGGTCATGGTCTAAACTGCGACCGCAGTTTAGCACTTGCTTACGCGAGACCGTGACCGCGGTTGTTCTTTGCAACAACCAAAAAACCACGACCGTGGTTCTTTTACGAGAACACTGCGACTGCGGTTCTTCCATATGAAAACCACGACCGCGGTTTTTCCCCTTTATTTGTTTGGTCGCGGTTACCTGCATATATATATCCTCAAACCCTCACATCTTAAGCTCTTTTCGCTCGCAATTTCTTCCAAATTAAACCCTAATCTCCGCTCCGATCATGACTGATGACCCGCTCCTGCAATGATCACCCGATTGCCACCCCGTCTGCATTTGTCTCCGTTGTCGCTACCTTCGTCGAGGTAAATGTCTGGGTTAAACCTTTTTCTTTGCACTTCTCATTGTTGTACCACCTTCTCACCTAAAATCGATCCTTTTCACCCTGATTCTTGGCAACCGACGATTAACCTAGGTTTCTCTTGTTATCTCGACCACCTCACAGTGGCATTTGTTAATAACCTCTAAGAAAACCCTAAAACCCTTAATAATGGAACAACTGATGTTGGCGAAAACAAAGAAGGGATCATCAGATAGAGGGAGGAACTGGAAGGGTCAGAAGAAGGAAAACTGCGACCACGGTCATCACCTCTACAACCACGACCGCGGTGTGTTTGAAACCCTCAATACATGTTGCGATGTTTTCTTTAACTACCAGAACTGTAACTTTCCCAAGACAAGGAGAAAATTGCGACCACGATCTTAACCACGACCGTGGTCTTTACTCAGGAAACCATGACTGTAGTTTCGTAAGAATTACCAGAAAAACCGCGACCGCGGTCCTTCCTTACAAGTCGCGACTACGGTCCCTACTCAGAAAACCATGACCGTGATCTCTTTTAGAGACCGCGACCATGGTGTACTCTGAAGTTAAAAGACCATGACTGTGGTTTCTATTCTCTCTCCTTAAACTTGAAACTTGAATAAGTCAATGAATACCTATCCCGTGCAAGAAATGCTTTACCCAGCTAAATGCAATAATCATAACTTTCATTAAATCCTATTAGAATCTAATTCCTTAAAAAAAATTGCAGAATGTCTTCTCCAACCATCAGCAACCCCCTATACAAGAAATCCACTTCCTTGAAGGAGGTAGAGAAGATCATCAAGGATCTAATAGAAGCACTAAAGAGGAGCACTTCTTTGTTGGTGCCAAAGCGGGTGGAAATACAATTGAGGCTGGAACAGTATCGAAGGATACTCGGGGAGCTTCCACAGGAGGAATCCCCATAAGAGACAGAATAGACCGAGGGTACCAAGACCTCTAACTACCAGCCAGGAAAGTTTGAGAGCCAAGTGCATGGCAAAAAGAGAAAAGTTGCACCCAAGGAATCCAAGGGCAGCAAGAGGGCGAAGCCAGAAGTTGCCGGCAAACCAATTAAGAAGGAGGAAAGCAAGGGCAAAGAGGTAGTAGGGGAAACATCTCCATGTGTCGGGGAACCTCCATTTGTGCCTAGGGGCACATTTCACTAGTCTACCTACAAGTGGATGCACCTACACAAAGAATGCTGCCTGAAACACTACCTAGATGTGGAAGATTTCAAGAAAATGGGGATCTATGACAGGGCAATGAAGTTCCTTAAAGGAGCAAATCTACACACCTTATGCACTCCTGAGGTGAAATCCTATAGGAAGATGACCTTAGAATTCCTATCCTCATTAAAGAAGGTCACTACCACTAGTGAGACACAAAGGGCGGGAGGTGGAGATTTCCATCTTCAAGAAAGACTAGGAGGTGAAACCCACATGATCTCAGAGGCATATCTAAATAGAATTTTCACCGCAACGGAGGAAGAAGCCAAAGCCTGGTCCGTAGCCCCGAGAGAAAAAGAGACGATCGCATATGATAGAGATGAGATGTGGGGAGAACTAACTGGGGAGGAGAAACATAGTTCTAAAAACTCCAAGGCCTCCCAAATCACCTCCCGCTTCATCCACATAATGCAGAAGATCACCGCCTACACAATCGATGCAAGGTCAGAGATAGGGACAGTCAACAAGGGAGATCTATTCCTCATCTGGTCCATGATCAATAGAAAAATGGTAAATATCGGTAAAATATTAATCAAGCATCTATCAGCGGCAGTAGGCAAGGATGTGAAAAGAAATTCTGCATTCTGCATGGGCATCCAGATAGCAATGATTGTTGATTACCTACTGGACGAAGGAGATGTCTAGAAATATAAAGAAATGGAGGGACAACAACGAATAGACATCAAGTCCCTAGCCAACATAGGTATCTTGGAAGTGAAGGGGGAAAAGGTGTACTTCAAACAAAGAGGGTCAAAAAGACCACTCCCCCTTCCTGAAATGGCGTACTATGACGCCCACAAGCTGCGGCCAACCGAAGACGACATAGAGAAAATGTGCTCCAGGGCACTACACGCCGGCACGACTGTAGATCCAATACATACTACAGGAGAAAGCAATACCCCAGCTTTGTTAAATAAGAAGAAGAGCATGGAGCCGCGGAAAAAATTGGCAGTAGAGAAAAAGAAAACCGTAACAACTACTCTGCCAACCACAAGTGAGAAGGCCACAACACAACCCCACCCCACGGCTCTACCTCAAGAAGACCCTGTGGAAGCCGTAGAACCCACACCTCTTGATCCACACGAGGAAGCAACTACTATGGGGCCAGAGGTGGGAAAAGAGAAGGGCACAAAAGCCGATCCACAACCCAGTAGGAAACTAGAGGCAGAGCCAGAAGGACAAGGCTCTCAGGTCGTACCAGATGTAGATACCGGTGGAGCGGACATGGACCAACCAAAGGAGCTGAAGGAGAAAGAACAAGGCCCACCAACACCACCTCCACAACCCACGATGCCAAGTTCATCAGAGATGTGCATGGAGCATCAGCTGCACCAATAGCACCAGCACGCACCTTCCTTCAGGGGTGCCTTAAGTACAAGGTTTGATGCAATGTGGGAACACATGCATCAAACCAATACAATAAATACTACAATTTCATCTTCATTATCAAACCTAACAACATATGTGCAAGCGCTGGATGAAAGAACAAAAGCACTCCTAGAATTTGTCCAAGAAGTTCTAAACAATCAGTGGATGATGATGGGAATGCTTAAAAAGATGCAGGACGAGATGGCAGACCTGTGGAAGGAGAGGCAAGCCATTCGAGCTGGCAACGAGAACATGCATTAGAGCTAAGACACTGCGATGGCTGCCCTCGAGCATCAAATCCTACAAGAAGACTGCCGGAAGCTTGAGAATGAACACGAATAATTCGAGGATCGATGGGAGAAAAAGAAGACAAGGCGCTC
Source organism: Alisma plantago-aquatica (assembly GCA_963693085.1). Classification (NCBI taxonomy): domain Eukaryota; kingdom Viridiplantae; phylum Streptophyta; class Magnoliopsida; order Alismatales; family Alismataceae; genus Alisma; species Alisma plantago-aquatica. The sequence goes on from OY856414.1 coordinate 265,254,670, forward strand.
AGCGAGCCCCGCGCAATCCTTAGCCAGCCCTTCCAACCACGATGATAATGCGGGAGGGCCGGGCATGGGAACTGGCACACCAAAGGCTGGGAGTGCGAACACAAGGGTGTCACCCGCAGATGAACCAAAGGGAAACTAGACACCACAGCGGTCGAGCTCCCAAAATGAAAACTAAATGAAGAAATATGCGACAACAACAAGGGGGCTCGACCTCAACTGTGACCCAAAGGAAGGCCTGGATGAAGCCGCTAAAGACGTTGGAAATCTAGAGGAGCATCACCTCTCCCCACCAACACACACTCTGACACTAGAAGAGCAGATTACTGATGATCATCATGAAGAGGTGGTCACAGAACTCAGCTCAGTAGGAGCAGCCGAGCTTGACCAAATGATAGCTGAGTTGGGAGCTGGGTTTGAGGAGACTAGCGAGTTCCTCCTCTTCCAACCACACCATGAGCATAGTGAACATCTTTATGATGGGAAGATGGAGGCAACACAAAAAATGATGGTGGAAGCCAAGTTGAGGCAAACTTTTGAGGAGATTCATGTCAAAGACAATATAACTGATGAAGCCTCCTCAGAAGTAGATGAACCAATAGCCACTGTGCAACTGATGTATAAAGTGGCTGAACAAGTGGCCAAGGACATGTCGATAATAGAAGAAGCCTTTGCACCCTTGGCACATGAGGCAATGTCTGATGATAAGGATGGTAGGCTGGCAACTTTCTTCACAAGCAAACCCGCCAGGGAGCGAAGTGCACTGACTAAAGTAGAAATACCTGCAGCAGCTCCCCCTCTGCCCTACAAGATGAAAGATATGGACATGACTGCGGTATCATGAATCTCATGCAGAGATGTCCATGTCTTGGCATATGTCCTCAATGACGATCTACCCGGGTCAGACAAATTGTACAACAATAAGGGTAGACATCTGTCAAGAGACCACTTCAGGGGGATATTTCTAAAGAAGGCGTGAGTACACAAAAGGATGTTCAAAGTACTCTGTGCTACCCTCCTGGAAGAATTCTTACACCCAGACAAGCCGCAGCCGGTCTTCAATGGGACGAAACATCTAGCCAGCCTCCTATATAATGAAGAGTACATGACGGCAGATGTGGTTGAACTAAAGGCGGCAGTCTGGTAGAAGGGGATAAGGTCTGTGGTGCTGCCCATAAGAAATGCAAAGCATTGGGGACTAATAGTTGTCAATCTGCATGAGAGTAATACGAAGGTGCTTAATTGTTGTGTAACTGAAATGTACAACACCTCGCTAGTCTACAAGAGGAAGGAAGCCAGAGATGCCTTGAAGATACTGCTGCACCTACAACGAGAAATCAAAGAGGCAGACAACAAATTTCAAGGGTCTTGGAAACTTTTTTCCATCAATAAGAAAGTTCCCCAAGAAGAGGTTGGTTTGGGGGATCGCAACTTCATAGTATTGCACATGATGGAGGCCATCAACAAGGGCATTCCCCTGGAAGACCTTGACACTGAAGACCTACATGGACTGTGGGGTATATACACTATGAAAGTCATCTATGATTGCCGATTCTTCAACGATCTGGCAATGCCTATAGAAGATGTACCCTGCAGGCTTCACATGGACATTCCCTTACCCAAAAACGTCACTTGGAGGGAACAGTTAAAAGCCATGTGGGTCGATTCGACAGAACCATCCAGGGCTACAACATGGAAAGCAAGCTTGAATGAAGGCTCTAAAGAAGCTGTGAAGCACATGCCAGAAGAAGAGCCACAACATCCTTTAGTAGCAGAAGCTCCTAAAAATCAACCTCCAAAACAATAGCCTGTGGAAGGAGAGGTTGAAGAGGAAGATCTGGAGGATGATAGACCAGATGGTCCGGTAGGAGAAATTACATCTTCTTTTGAACATTTTGACAGATGGAGCTGCTTCAGCCCGTCACTGGAAAAAACTGACTCTTATTATGAGTTCTCTAAAAAACGATGATTCACCGGGAGATGTCATCTTAGAGCAAGATGGCATCTACTTGCTAAAAGATGACCTCTGAGAAATGTTGAAAATAGAGGGATACCTTTCTATAAGCACGATGTCAGCCTACCAGGTGATACTAGGAGATACCATGTGAAGTACTCACATGGCATACTTCTTACTGGTAGATGACATTCTCAAGGACAAAAAATTAGGAGAGAAGGAGCGGCTGCAACAATGCCTGGAGGCGGGCCCTCTAGAGCACATCTTCCTTCCTATTCTTCATGACAACCATTGGACTCTGCTGCATGTCAACCTTCTTAAAAGGACTGCAATTCTATATAATAGCTCCGACGCAGCCTTCACACTCAACAAGAAGACCAATATGACAACAACAAAGACACCCATAGAAGAAAAGGCAAACACATGCGCCGAACTATCTTCGAAATGATAAGACATCATTGCATAGGGTACGACTATATAAAAGACAAGGACTTCAAGAAAACACAATTCTACCATAGATGCCCTTAGCAGGTACCCCTATCTAATGACTACAGTTTCTTCTGCCTATCATGGATGGTGGCCATAGCCACTATTGGCTTCAAGGTGGAAAACATGCAGTATGAGTAATACCACATGTTAAGGGGTATATATGCAAGCATGCTCATACAGTCCAAGTGGGCCTCCACCGACAACAACAAAAACAAATAAAGAAAGCTCGTTTATACATCTCACTCAAATTTTGACACCCTGAGATGGGGTGCAGGATAAGTTTGGGGGAGGAGTCATAAATAGGCTACATAGGTACATTTTCCATCCTTTTTCCCTTTTAAACACATTTACTTTCCTTTCTACCCCTTTTTACTGCTAAATTTTTGAAAATTTTGAATTTGCCCCTAAAATTTTGAAATTGAAATTTTGAATTCTTGTTACAACTAACTTTTTAGAAGCTCGCCTCTCTCTCGCTAAATTTTTTAATTGTAGTGTTTCAGCCCTCTTAGAGAGAATTATATGAGCAACATATACAGGTATATACGAGTAAAACAACAGTCATAGCAATACTGCTATACCTCATTCTTGCAATAAGACATTGTAAATGTAACAACCTTAACTCATGAAACCCTCGGAAACTAGAGAACTTCACCTAGTCATACTCCTGACCAACCACCCTCACCTGACGCTTTTGACCAGAAAATCCTTATCTCCGTATAAAGGGAAAAAGCTTCCCTCTTCAAAGAATATCTAAAAGGGGCTTGGCTGCCCAAAAGACCAAGTAAAACTCTCCAAACCCAAGCCTGAAAGGAGAGGTAAAAAGCCAAAAATAAATAAAGAATATATATATATATGAGAGTTGTTCTCGAAAAGATGCCAACAGTTTCTGCATGGCTGGTATATTGTTGCACTCATGAATGCAGATATGTCGTGCCTGTAAGTGGAATCTTGAAGCCAAGCTTACACACCTCCAATCCTGAACGGAATCTCACAAAGCCACCTGACTTAAAGTCAAAAGCCCAAAAAGGGAAACACTATTCTTACGACAATTGTGGGTGAGGAGTTTAGGGGGAAGAGGAAAACACCTAAAAGCCTTAAGCCTACCCGAACACATTAGCATAGGGTCAGCTGAAAAATAAAGAATTGGTGTGAAGGCTACCCTTCGAAAAAGATCTAGCATTAGTACGATCAATACCTAAGGGAGAGGGTGATAGGTTGAGAAGGAGGAGCCTTTTACAATTGAAGGTTATGACAGAGAAATGAAGTTAAGCAACTCCAGTTGAGGGAGTGAGATTGAGAACTAAGGGTTTGAGTACATACCAGAAAAGTCTTGATGTAAGAATGAGATATTTCAGTCATGTTATTATGCTGTCTTTTAAGATTGTTCATTCTTTCTCTCTTTGAGTTCTTGAACCTACACTTAGCCTGAGGACATGTTTGATTCTAAGTTTGGGGGAGTTGATAATGCTCTACTTTATGTACTTTCTATATATATTTTACAGCTCTTTTAGTATAACTTTCATCAGCTTTTCACATAATTTTTCTATCTTTTTGACTAAAGCCTCACTTTCAAGTTTTCAGGAACATCCACAGCTCAGGTCACGGTTTTGAGGACCGCGACCACGGTCCACTTATTTCTCAACTACGACTGTGGTTCCAGAGTACCCCAGAGATCTTGATCATCAGGCAATAAGGAAAGACTGCGGCCGCGATCACTGATGGACTCTTGAAGACCACGACCGCGATTATCACAAGACTGCGACTGCAGTTATTACAACACCGTGACTGCGGATACCAGAAGACCGCGATCAAGCTGGACCGCAACAAGAGATGAATAAGACACAAACCGTGACTGCGGTCTCACCCTCATTTATCACCAGACTGCGATCACGGTTTTAAGTCAGTGGAGTGTGCCTATAAATAGTGCACCCGTCTGTCTTATCAAGGTGGGAGGGAAAATCCAGAGGACCACAAAGTGATGTTGCATTCCGGATTCATCCCCGACTATCCCATCCATCAGTCTAGGATCTCCAAAGGTGGAATATGAGGAGAGAGAAGATTGAAGATCCCTTCTTCGAGAGAAGAAGACCATCCACGTGATAGATCCATATATGAAGAAGTAGTATGTTGTATCACGTCTCTTCCTCTCTAGATCTATCATTCCATCATGTTGTACTTCCTCCCTGTCTTCATGGTATCTCATGGATCTATCCTTCTGTAACATCGTTATGCTGTCTACAAGCATGAGTGGCTAAGCACCTTAACTCGGGTTGGGAGTAGCCACTAAGGCTCTCCTAACATGTATATTGTCTCTTTTTGTTGAATATACATATTCTTATCAAGATTATCTCCATGCACCTAGTTTTAATGCTTCACTTGTATGCCTATCTACCATCTTGTGATGTTTGATTGTTGATATCTCGAGAGAGTAATATCGCTTTTATCCCATGTCATGGAGTAGTATGAATGCACGAGGGTGTTGGAATGTTAAAGCTTTAACCATATGTGTTGTTGTGAAGTTTATGTGTGGTCATCTTGAGAGAGAGGCTACTCCTAGACGTAGATCTATCCTAATCTTGAGAGAGAGTAGAATAGATGCTTTTGATGGTTGCTTGTTGTTATGACCCACTCAAAAGCTAACTAGGAAGTTCAACGATCACAGCATCGTTAAGATGATTAAGTTAAGTAAGCACAACGCTTAGTGCATCATTTAGTTGATTAAATTTAAGTTAAGTATTCATAGATGGAATTAGTGATTTGATCTAGTTTTACAATCTAATTAACATGATTTCTTGCCTTGAGGTTGTAGAGAATCTCTTGCTTGAAAAGTTGCAAAAGAAATCACTTCAATTGAACCTATGAGGCAAAAGATATGACAATTTCTAGTTTTTGGGTCAAATCTATAATTTACCCATTTAATTGGGTTAATACCCTTTCCCTTTATTTCTTTCTCCCTTATCTTCTTCCCTTTCATGATTGATTTACAGAGAACTGATTCAAGCGATGCCCAACACCCCAAACAACAACAAGGGGGGGATCGTGTGGGTGATTTCTTGAGCCCTATAGCTCCGATCCAGCAGCACCCTACTTCCCTTCATCTTCATCCATCTTTTCCTCCTCCAACCTCACCCAAACGTAGCGCCCAACCACCAGCTACGGAGGAGGTCGGCCTGCAGCAGTAGCTACACAGAGCAATGGCCAGGGAGCTGCCTTAGGCACACAAAGCACCAGAGAAGGTGCCCCCGACTTCGATCGACGATTCCAAGTACAAATCTGCAGCCCTATCCCAAGCTTTAGCTACTAACAAAGCTTGTTATCAACCTGTGTATGGAGAAGTTGCTTCTTTCTTGCAGCAGGTCCGTCCAGGAGCTCTTGGGCATAGCCAGCACCACAAATCGACCACCTCGACTTCTCCCTTGAGGTCCAAACCGAAATCCACAGCCGCGAGCAGCACCTAGCTACGTTTGTATCTTGTTTCCTCCACATGTGCATGAGAAAGTTACTATTTGATTGCAATAGGTTTAAATCCAGAGCAACCAAGGTTGAAGATGACCTTGTGAATGCCCGAAAATTGGTCTCTGGACGCATTTCCAGTCAAATTGTGGTCACCTCACCTGCTACGAGTAGAATTTCACTCACTAAGCACAATTTAACTCCAATAATTGAATGATTTCAGTTCTATCTGTGTTATGCATGGGTAACAACATTTACTCGGGTGTCGGGCAGTGCCAACGCCGCTCAATTTCTAAATTGCATGTTTTATTTATTAATGTTGCATGACACTAATAAGTTAGTTGAAATGTGTGATTTGGATTAGTGTAAATACATGATTGATTGAAACTTAAATTGCTCGAGTAAATGTTGAACTCAGTAGCACATGACCAGTAACGATATAGTTTGGGTATAAACCCAGGCTGTATGTTTTTAGTAAGATAATAGATGCTCAATTTCAAAGAAATGACGATGACATGAAAATGTCAATGGAAACCTAGTTCCACGCTCCCTATTATATTTAATGTGTGTGGTTCAGTCTTAACACGAATTGACACGTTTCTCAAGGTTATTATTAGAAATTCCCAATAATTAATATTAAATATTGCCATGATAAGTAATTAACTCTTAATTTGATTAAGTGATGCACAACTCAGGATTAGGGTTGATGTGCACTTTTTCTAGGAATTTCAGATAATTTACAAGTGCTACTGATGATTTCTCATATGCTGAGTAATCAGCCCTTATCAATATATTAAGATGTTTAATTGCATGATTTCAATGTATATGTGCCCAGTTGACCTAAATTCTATTTATTTAAGAATTTTAGTCTGTCTGCATGCATAATAATGTTGATTTCTCAATAAATTACAAGTGGACGTGTATTTTGTTTATTTAAGAACTTGAAATCTGCCTGCATGCTTAATATGTCGAATCTCTCACCATTTACAATGCTTGAATAAATTGCTCTGTCAAATTTAGAATGATATTCATGTCGTGATGTAAAGTTCAAGTAAATAGACACGGTACCATAGAGATACCAGAGTCAAGTATAAGTAAGAGAAATGTACAATCTAGTAAGAGTCTTCCAAGATTAGTGAAATAATAGATTTAAGGGCCCTGACACCATAGAATCCCTATGAGAGGTCTGCGCCTTAGGGATGAAATGACCTACCATGGCGGTGCATCCAGTATACGGGGGTCGAAATGCACCCACAGAGCGTGTGGGGAGAGGAAGCCCTTGAGGAAGTCTCCTAAGAAAAGATAGGTTACCCAACATGAACCGGAAGTCCCAGTGGTAACCCAGAGGTACCCACTGAGCGTACCAAGTTGAGGCCCACTGAGCGTCTCAAACCCTCCGTCTGTGTACTCAGCCTAGAGGAGGAGTCCAGCTTATGGCACCATAGGAGTGTCGAGGCCAGAGAGCCAATTTTCCTATTGCAGACTAGGAGAGTAGTCAGACTTAGCTATCTCAGGGTGTCGGCTAAGTCTTGTATGGTGGGATCGTAGTTCGCTACGAGTCTTCATATGTAGAGTACACTACATATGATCAGAGCATAAGATAAAATATGTTCATATAAGTTCACAATTTTTTATAAGTTAAAGAGTTAAGAAAGGTTTGAGTTAGTTTTGCAACAGTTGTCCTTTAAATGAAATTTTAGTATTTTCTATTAATTAATTGTATCTACTGCTTTGCAGCAATTGTTATCATAATGAAATGTTGACATATCCTGTTGTTTAAATTGTATTGCTTAGATCTACTCAGTATAGTATTATCTTGTATTTTATTCCAATTAATAAACATAAAATTAGTTATCTACGATGGTTGGTTGAAATTCTATTCATTGAGCCAGTAGCTCACCAACCTACTAAAACATTTTTCAGGTCAGCGCCAGCACGAGGAAGCTAAAGGATCGTATCACCCAAGTTCTCAGAAGGTAGTTCATAGTTAGTTAGAGGTCTCTTAGTCCTTTCCCCTCGGTCCTTGGGCATGTGGTGTGGTAGTGAGAGAATGTAATGTAATATGTAGTTTAGATTTCAGTTATCTGTTGTGCTTTATATTCCGCATGAAAAATGTAATATGACATGTAAATCTTCTTTATCTATCTAGTAATGTAAATAATAGTTACTTCCTCAAGTTTAAGTAAGATTTTAGTATTGTCCAAATGATGAGATTCTCCTTTAGGTAAATTTTAAGTGATTAAGAAAAGAAAAGAAAAGGTTAAGGGTGTATTTGTATTAAGTGTAATCCTCATTGTCATGCCCTAATCGCATGATTAGTGGTAATTGTGAGATCAGGGTGTGACAACTAATTTGGTATCAGAGCATAGGTTGAGTACATTGATACTCTAAGTCAAGGTCAGGGGACAATAAGAGACCAATAGGATTAGGACTTAGGTGTCTTCCTTCTAACTACAATTTTCTAACAGAAAGTGTTCTCTTATACTATTGCAGATGGCAGGAAGAGGACGTGGTCATGAGGACCAAGTTGAGAGCCACATTGGACCTGATCCTCAAGTGATGGGTCCAGATGGTGGAGATGATGTGGATGAAGCAACAAGACGTGTAGAGGAGTCTGTGAATGCTGATAAGCATTATGAGAATAGAAAGAGACCTAGAGACTTCGGTAGAGGACAACCTAGTAGTGGTCACTGAGGAAGTGGTAGTGGGTTCTTCTCGAAGCTTGGACAAGGACTTGGATATTTTGGTAGACTAGGATCTAGTTTTTCATCAAGTGGAGGAAGACCTAACTCTGGTAGATGGAATACACAATCTACATGGGCACCTCCAACTAGGTCTTCAGGATCTTCAGTGTCAGTGACAAGTCTACCAAGGAGAGAGGTATCGAGGTGTGATATATGTGGAAGACCACACTCAGGAAAATGTCAGGGAACAGAGTTTCAAGGATGTCATCAATGTGGATAGATGGGACATATCAAGAGGAATTTCCCCCAGTTACAACAGTCAGCATCACATGGTTCTTAGTCACAATATCAGAATATTCTGAGATAGGCTCCAGCTGGAGGACCCAGTTCCTCTGTAGCTTCAAGTTTTTGAGGTGGTGCAGCACCCAGTATTAGGGAAGGACAATAAGGACATCGTGGGAGAGGAAGAGCTTTAGGATGCTTCTTCTCTTTGACACCACAAGAAGGTATTGTATCTTCTCGAGTGATTACAGGAGAAATGCTTTTCTTTAACAATATTTTGGTTACAGTTTTGATAGATCTGGGTGCTACTCACTCGTTTATACAACGTTCTTTAGCTTGTGAGCTTAATCTGTTAACCCAGGAGTTACCGGTTGAGTTGTTGTTGAGGGTTTCGTTAGGTGAACCGACAGTGTTGACGGAGTTTTATCTCAGATGTTTGTTGAACTTTGGTGGTTACACCATCACGATTAATCTTATACCCCTAGATATTAACTCTTTTCAAGTTATCTTGGGTATGGATTGCCTAGAGACATATCAAGTTCAGCTCAATTGTTGGAAGGAGTCTGTCTTTCAACAGGGTGGATTTTCTTGTGTCTTTATTGGAGACAGGAAGGTTTTGCCTACGTGTATCATATCAATTGTTTTAGCTGATAAGATGTTGTAGAAAGGTTGTGAGGCATTCTTGGCACATGTAGTAGATACTAGAGATGAGAAGAGCACAACCAGTCTATGGGATGTTCCAGTGGTCTGTGAGTTCCCAGATGTTTTCTAAATGAGTTTCTAGGTCTACCTTGTGAAAGAGAGATAGACTTTGAGATCTAGATGTTGTGAGGTAGTCAACCTATAGCACTGCCATCTTACAGAATGGCACCTGCAGAATTGAAGGAACTCAAGATTCAGTTACAGGAATTACTGGATAAGGGTTTCATTCGACCTAGTTCTTCACCATGGGGAGCTCTAGTCTTGTTTGTAAAAAAGAAAGATGGTACTTTGAGGCTATGTATAGACTATAGACAGTTGAATAAGATCACCATCAAGAATAAGTACCCATTGCCAAGGATAGATGATCTGTTTGATTTGTTGTGTGGAGCGACGATCTTTTCTAAGATAGACTTCAGATCTGGGTATCATCAGTTGAGGATAAAGGCTTTAGATATTCCTAAGTCGGCTTTTAGAACAAGATATGGGCATTATGAGTTTCTGGTCATGTCATTTGGACTGACTAATGCCCCAACAGCTTTCATGGATATGATGAACTAGATTTTCAAGCCATTTTTGGATCAGTTCATAGTAGTTTTCATAGATGACATTTTGATCTATTCCAGAGATGATGAGCAACATGAACAACATCTGAGGATAGCATTACAATTTTTGACACAACACTAATTATATGCTAAGTTCAGTAAGTGTGAGTTCTGATTAGCTAAGGTGTCTTTTCTTGGACATGTCATCTCAGGAGATGGAGTAAGTGTTGACCCTAAGAAATTAGAGTCTGTTCTATAATGGGAGCAGCCTAAGACTCCTACTGAGATCAGAAGCTTCTTAGGATTGGCAGGTTACTGTAAGAGGTTCATTCAGAACTTCAGTGTTGTAGTGTCACCTCTAACACGATTAATAAGAAAGAATGCACCGTTTTTCTGGTCAGACAACTGTGAGAAGAGTTTCCAGATCTTGAAGAAGAGGTTGACTACAGCACCAGTGTTGATCCTGCCCGAGGCAGATAAAGGTTACATAGTGTTTTGTGATTCTTCAAGGAGAGGTTTAGGCTATGTGTTAATGCAGGAAGGCAAAGTAGTATTTTATGCATCTAGACAGCTTAAGAATAATGAGGAGAATTACCTGACACGTGATTTGGATTTAGCTGTTGTAGTTCATGCTCTTAAGACATGGTGTCACTATCTTTATGGTGAGGCATGCCAGGTGTTTATGGATCATAAGAGATTAAAATATATTTTCACCCAGAAAGATCTGAATCTTAGACAACAGAGATGGTTAGAATTGATCAAGGATTATGATGTAACGATAGATTATCATCCTGGTAAGGTGAATGTGGTAGCAGATGCCCTCAGCAGGAAGTCAAGTTCAATAGTAGATGTATTCTCTACAGCATGTTTCAAGAGAGACATGTTAGTAGAGATGTGGAAGTTGAACTTAGACTTAGGGGTGTCAGAGTAGAGTGGTTTGATTACACATATGCAAGTCAAGCCTACCTTTTATGATCAGATCAAAGAACTTCAGCAGAGTGACAGTGAGTTACGACAGATCATGCAGGACATGACAAGGGGAAAAAGACTAGAGTTCATGTTTTTAGATGATGGTTTGTTATATCAGCATGACAGGTTGTGTGTACCTAGAAATAGTGATTTGAAAGAACAGATTCTTGAGGAAGCACATGCATGGATGTATGTTATGCATCCAGGAAACACTAAGATGTACATGAATCTCAAGGAGTTATACTGGTGGTCAGGTATGAAAAAGGATGTAGCTGAGTACGTGGATAGATGTAGTGTGTGCCAGTAGGTTAAGGTTGAGCATCAGAAACTTGCAGGTACCTTGTAATCTCTTCCTATACCGGAGTGGAAGTGGGAACATATCATAATGTATTTTGTGGTAGGGTTTCCTAGGACACCTAGAGGTTGTGACTCGATATGGGTGATTGTGGATAGACTGACTAAGTCTGCTCACTTTCTTCATGTTAAGTCAACCTTTGATGTTCCGAAGTTGGCTAAGATATACGTGGATGAGATAGTCAGGCTGCATGGTATCCCAGTTTCAATTATATCAGATAGAGATCCTAAGTTCACCTAAAGGTTTTGGAATCAGTTGCATCGTGCTTTGGGCACAAAGTTGAGATTCAATATAGCTTTTTACCCACAGATGGATGGTCAGTCAGAGAGGACCATTCAAACTCTTGAGGACATGTTGAGAGCATGTGTCTTGCATTTCAGTGGAAGTTGGGAAGAACACTTGAGCCTTACAGAGTTTTCATACAACAATAATCACCATTCCAGTCTTGGTATGGCCCCGTATGAAGCTCTGTATGGAAGAAAGTGTAGATCACCCATATGTTGGTACGAGGTGGGTGAAAAAGAGATTCTTGGACCAGAGATAGTGGATTTTACTATAGAAAAGATTACAGTGATTAGAGAACAGTTGAAATCTGCACAGGATAGGTAGAAGAGTTACATTGAGAAGAGACGTAGACCTCTTGAGTTTGAGGTTGGTGATGAAGTGTATTTGAAGGTTTCACCATGGAAAGGAGTGTTAAGGTTTGGAAAGAAAGGCAAATTGACTCCTAGGTTTATGGGCCCATATTCTATCATTGAGAGGATTGGACCTATAGCCTACAGGTTGGAGTTGCCATCTGAGTTGGCTAATTTACATGATGTGATGCTGAAGAAATGTTTTCCATATTCGTTCATTAAGAAGATATGCTACACGACTGATTACATTTTTCAATCACACTTATGCCCTGAGGAGATGAGGTATACCGCTCATACTCCAACCGACCACGGTGGTGTAAAGCATCGGTACCATACAAGTTCAATGGGAGAGCTGGCTGCCATGACCTCTGCCGTCTCGGTCAGTGTGAGACCACAAGCAGGACATCTCGTGTCATTGCTAAATAGCTTTCCAGGGTATACTGGAAACTTCACTATAGAGATACAACGTCAACTACACTCTCTTCGTGGAGATCTCAATTATCCATCCCCGACCTTCATCATCATCAGGAGATTCATGATACATCCATCTCGACATATATAATGGAGGATTGAGAGATTTCATGTTTATCTCACTTCAATCCCACATTAGGGCATAAGGATATTCGCACCCATCACCCCCGCATATTCAAAAATATGCGCTCTTCGGGTTATGTCGTGGAGCAACCCGTTTCACCATTCAGCAAATTCTGACGATGATGGATCTATGGTCAGGGCACTACATTATAAGATTCCACTTGATTAATTAAGTGCATTGCCGTATCTTTTAGCATCAGTCAATTTTCAAATAAGAATTATTATAACATATGCTACAAAGAAAGGTATAATACATCTATCAAGTACATTTCAAATCTTTAGAACACATATAACATTTAGGATCTCAATCCCTTATCTCATTACTGGGAATTCTCATCCCTTAACATTATCATCATGATTACTAGATCTGGGTAGTCAAACCCTTAGATCATCATTGAACACGGTTACCACTTATTAGGTAACTATTACCTCTAGGTCCTCAGATCAAGGTATTCATTTTACTTGTTTTTCAAGTATTCACATGGCTCATAAGGCCATTGCACATCTTGTCACCTCTCACTATGCAACAACTTATTCACATGGCTCACAAGGCCATTACACATCTTGTCACCTCTCACTAGGGAACAACTTATTCACATGGCTCACAAGGCCATTACACATCTTGTCACCTCTCACTAGGCAACAACTTATTCACATGGCTCACAAGGCCATTACACATCTTGTCACCTCTCACTAGGAAACAACTTATTCACATGGATCACAAGGCCATTAATTATTATACTTGTTACACAAGTATTTAACATGCCTTACAAGGCTTATGCAATAAGAGAAATACAACCTTCCCATTATTAGGGTTAGGGTTTCCCTTTATAACTGAATAGGGTTTCAAGTTAATATTATCAGTCCAGACCCTAATTCATTGCTCCACACATCTAGGAGTGTATATTCATATCATAAGTATGCAATCATACTTATCTGTTCTCATCATTTGTCATTAAATAATTATCAATACAAGGTATGAATTTCTCTCTCATCCTCTCTAAGATGTTAATTACATCATACTTTATTATCTTGTCTTGACCCTTTCTCAAGGTATGTTAGCCTACGCTTATCAAAGTGCATTACATCTCAATGTAACAATTGACATGACACACTTCATGTGTTACTCATCCAAGTATATTAGATTTAAGGTGCATCAAGGTGCATCAACCTTGAGGTGTTGGATGTGGTATTTATCATGCCTTGATGTATTACTTCCCTCATTGCTTTTAACTTACTTAAGTTCATCAACTTATCTTGTATTAGGGTATATCCCATACTAATACTTTATGCACTAACACATCACATTTATCATGTAGTGTATTGACTATAAGTCACACATTTGAATTACCCAACTATTATCAAGTGATATAGACTCATCTCAAGTTAAGGCATTATTGATATACCATTATCAACCACTTTAGGTGTTCCAAACCACATCATTACTTGGTGTTACACTCATCACTCCTAAGAGTGTTTTACCCTCACCTTTACAAGGTGCATCAAATTGAATCATGTATGTCAAGTTGAACACATGTATAGGGTTAGGTGTATATTGAGCTAGACATCGTCATATCCCTTAGACCCTTACCTATTAAGGTATCAACCTTACCATTCATATGGTGTATCATCTTCACCATACATGAGTGTAACGTCCTCACCTCACTTGAAGATATTGGCCACACCATACTTTAGTGTATTGGCCATCACATGTACTAGGGTACTAATCACCTTGCCATTCTTGTCATCTAGTGTATTGGGTTACCCTCCATCTCTTTTTAGAGATAGGTGCTCAACACCATATTGTCCAAAAGGTGTATGCTTAACCCAATATCAGTTTAAAGGTGTATACTTGCTACCCACATCACTTTAGAGGTGTATGTATGCTTACCATATCGGGTAAGAGGTGTATGCTTGCTTTACACCATATCAGGCAGAGAGGTGTGTGTGCTTCACACCATATTGGGTAGAGAGGTGTGTGCGCACTTCACACCATATCGGGCAAAGAGGTGTGTGTGTGCTTCACACCATATCAGGCAAATAGGTGTGTGTGCGCTTCATACCAGATCGGGAAAAGAGGTGTGTGTGTGCTTCACACCATATCGGGCAGAGAGGTGTGTGTGTTCTTCACACCATATCGGGCAAAGAGGTATGTGTGTGCTTCACATCATATCAGGCAGAGAGGTGTGTGTGTGCTTCATACCATATAAGGTAGAGAGGTGTGTATGTGCTTCACACCATATCGGACAGGGAGGGGTGTGTGCGCTTCACACCTTATCGGGCAGAGAGGTGTGTGTGTGCTTCACACCATATCGGGAAGAGAGGTGTGTGTGTGCTTCACACCATATCATTTTAGTGAAGTAGGTGCATCACCATATCGGGTTAGAGGTGCTTGCTTGTGTGCTTGAACCCGATATCACTTTATAAGGTGATACCATCTTATTCAAGATCTAGACCTTTGTTATAACTATTATAGTTCATGACAATAGGTCTAAGAAACTACTAGAACTCATAATGTCATCAACTATTTCATAAAATTTCGGAATTAAAAGTAGTTCGTTAAGTATAGCAATTTAGGTGATGAATAATAACATGATAGAGTTCAAGTTATATAACCCACCTTAAGAACAACTTCAAAGCTCCAAGCTCTAAAGCTCCATGTTCCTAAGGTTCAAAATGACTTATCAAAAGTCCAATGATCATTCAAAACTCCTTCATATACAAGGAATCACCATGGATAAGCAATTAGTGAAGAAGAAGTGAAAGGAAGATCATAACCCTAAAATCATGCTTCAATCCAAAGTTGAAGATGATCATGGCCTCACCTTAGGGTTAATTATAAGCTCCTTCTTGCTCCTTAGCACCTTTTCAAGATACCCTAATACCCTTTAATGATATTCCATCACTTGTGGCCGATATCCCCTTCACATGTGGTCAAAACACTCCACTATGGCCGATATCACCTTACTAGGTTGATGCCACCTTACTTGGCCGATATGAACTTGCTATGGATGATACCCAAGGCCATATGCATGATACCACTTCACTCCTGCACGATACAAGGACTCTATGCACGATACCGTAGGGGAGGATGGTGGTAAGATTCGAAAGTTTTCACTAATGGGTGAAAAGAGGGGTGTATATACTTGTTGTTCATGAAGAAGTGTGAAAATGAGGTGTCATCAATTTGAGCTACTAGGTGCCACGTGTCCATGCATGGGTGACACGTGTACATGCATGAATTAACATTTATCTTGACATGAAAAACACTTGAGGATAATCTAGGGATGAATTTTTGTCCATTACTTATCCCTTCGAATAAAACATATAAACTAAATCACCACTTTATTCACAACCCGATACAATTTTTCTAAGGAAGTTGTAAACTGATACACTTCACCTCCTTGAGGTGCTTTGCACGTCATGGGCTTTTCCAAGAGTCCACAAAACGATATGGGACTCCTCCTATAGCTCCTTGGCCAATAGGCACTCATATATAAGCTTTTCAACTTGATACAACTCAAGTTAAGGTTTCATATTCAACCCTTTTCTTGGTCATTTTCATCACCAAGATTACCATCACTCATAATTGATTCAAACATGGTGTCTCCTTCTTTATCACTACAATAAATGATACATAGAGGAATTAGGAAAACTCTAGAGGTGGTAATTTGCATATCAACCCCACATTTTGGGTAAATTACAATTAGTACCAAAATTGGTGCACAAGGTACTAGCATTATTCAAACAAGTTCAAACTTGGAATTTAGGATTTCCACAAGCCACCAATTAGCATCATTCTCTCTCTTATGATGTTAAAACACATAAGGCATGTTCAACATGTGACATTTTTCAATATAGCCCCTTATCTTGGGTGTATTGCACTTTGGTCCAAAATAAAGGAACATTGCTCAAACAACATTCAATCAGGACCAAACTTGGAACATAAGTGTGTCACATGATAAAAAAAACACCTTAGAGGATTATATTAAAGTTCTAAGAAACTTACTTAGCCAAAACAAATAAGGTTACCTCATAACCCAGGTCAGGGTCATTACAGTAAGTTTGTACGGTTTGAGTGATGTTGAAGCCTAATGGAGGTTTATCTTAATAATATAGTCTTACCTTTTCCCTCATATGATTAGAATTAATAATAAATATAATGAGTTAATGGGAAACCCAGATAAAGTATATTTCGTTATACTTATCCCTAATATAACCAAGTGATGGTAATTGATTATGAACAACCCCTTCAATGATGAATAGAATCATGGACTATTCTCTTTGGTGGTTGAACCATAGTATGCTATGACATGATGGTTACACATAGAGTTATGCGTGGATCCATACGTGAGAATGGTATGGAATTTGATGGTGATGCTTCACCTTATGCATCCATGAACCAATGGGGATTCCATGAGTTAGGGTTTGGGTATGAGTGTTGATTAGTAATATTAATATAATTTATCTTGTTGAACCTAACTCTAATACAAATATATAAATTTGAGTATTCATGTTTAACCTTATTATATGATGGCATGATGGTGGAATAATATCCTTAATATGATCATAACCTTAATGTGTTAATTGGTGGCTATCATAGTGACATGGTTGATACTTTCTTATGCTAAACATGTGCATTATGAATATGATGAGGGTTAATCATATCTAGATTCCTTTCATGTTGATGTAATAAAAGAATGTTCTTAATGTTAATATAACCCCGCTATGATTGTTTATGAATATTTCCTAGCTCATTAATGCAATATTGTGTTGTCTGGTGTATTATAAGTAAGTGATGTTGTTGAGCCTTGTTATAAGGCATGGAAAGATAATGATGATCTTACATGGAATAGTATGATGGTCTTAATGACCTTTGGGCATGGTTGAGCCTTGAATGAGGTGTAATCCTCTTGTGTTGATAAGGGTTGATACCCTGTGATATTGTGAAGGATTTATATCCTGTAATAGTGTGATGACAAGTGTTGTAATGACAGTCGCCAAACTGGCAAACAAATCGTCATTAATTAAGCGGAATAAACATAAACAGTGGATAAACAAAAATCACTAAAAATTAAAACCATTTTTTTTTTGAAAAGAGATCCATTTCTAGGAAAACTCTTTAAGGCAAAACCAAAACTTTATATACATCATTGTTCACATTGTACATACACTGTACCATCTCTTCTCGAGGATAACATATAACAGTTTCTCTTATCAAAACACATACTGAGCAACATAAAACCTCGAGGCATTCAAGCCAAAATCTCAGATCATTCATGAAACCAGTACAAACCAACTCCAAGGACCTGAGAGTACAGAGACGACACATAGGACTTCTATCTACAAGACATGATAGATAGTACACTCAACCTGAGCTGTCACTGTTGTCCCTGCTACTGTTGTTCTTTCTCTGCATTACAGTCTCAATCCCCCTCGTACACATCCACCTAAAAAAATGTGGATCCCATGGGGTGAGACAATTGTCCCAGCAAGAGATATAACTCTCCGCTGACGCTGTTATTATCACAGTTAAATAGTATTAAACTGAGCAGAGGATAAGCTGTTTAGAATATTCTCATCTTTCAAAGCATTGCAACTATCTATGATAGAGCAGTAAATAATCTATTCACTTTATAAGGAATATGAAGAACACATATATCATTTACCCATCATACTATATCAACATCTCAAGCTTATCCTGTGATGCTCATTATCATGGTATGCCATCCATGAATCATTCTCATTTCTATATGTTGGCCTCAGCCAATCTACTAACTAGGTGTTGCATTGTACCAGTCATGTGAGTATACATTATCATATTTTGTTCAGGCGTTGGACTATGCCAATCCAATGCAACCATTCCAGGCATTGGACTATGCCAATCCTTTGATAACAACCATGTGTTGGGTTATTACCAACCCTGTGATAACAACCAGGCATTGGGTTACTACCAATCCTATGATTGACAGCCAGGCATTGGGTTATTACCAATCCTATGATTAACAGCTAGGCATTGGGTTATTACCAATCCTGTGATTAAAAGCCAGGTATTGGACTCTACCAATCCTGTGATTAACGGCCAAGCATTGGGTTATTATCAATCCTGTGATTAACAGCCAAGTATTCGACTCTACCAATCCTATGATTAACAGCCAGGCATTGGGGTTATTACCAATCCTGTGACAGCCAGGTATTGGGTTATTACCAATCCTGTGATTAATAGTCAGGTATTGGACTCTACCAATCCTGTGATTAACAGCCAGGCATTGGGGTTATTACCAATCTTGTGACAGCTAGGTATTGGGGTTATTACCAATCCTGTGATTAACAACCAGGCATTGGGGTTATTACCAATCCTGTGACAGCCAGGTATTAGACTCTACCAATCATGTGATTAACAACCAGGTATTAGACTCTACCAATCTTGTGATTAACAATAGGCTTCATGCCTCTGCCAGGTATTGGACTCTACCAATCCTATGATTAACAATAGGCTTCATGCCTCTACCAGGTATTGGATTCTACCAATCTTGTGATTAACAATAGGCTTCATGCCTCTGCCAGGTATTGGACTCTACCAATCCTATGATTAACAGTCAGGCATTGGGTTATTACCAATCCTGTGATACTATTCTAGGCATTGGACTATGCCAATCATGTGCATCTCATCACTGAATACCATATCACCTTTACTAGGCATTATACCTTGGCCAAACCCTCATAATTATTCACATCCTTTATATACTACAAGTATATCTCTTATCTCATTTGAGCATATTCAAAACACTATAGCCCTTATTTGTCTATAAGCATAAAGCATGTATGATTAAGATTTCATTATGATTATTGTATCCATTTATTATTATTATTACGTTACTAAGTTTACATTTCCTAGTTTATTTAGACATTATCATTTTTTACATGAGACTTTTATAAACATATTGTTACCTCTCACTAGGAAACAACTATTCTCATGGCTCACAAGGCCCATTAAACATCTTGTCACCTCTCACTAGGCAACAACTATTCTCATGGCTCACAAGGCCCATTAAAAATCTTGTCACCTCTCACTAGGAAACAACTATTCTCATGGCTCACAAGGCCCATTAAACATCTTGTCACCTCTCACTAGGCAACAACTATTCACATGGCTCACAAGGCCATTAAACATTTTGTCACCTCTCACTAGGCAACAACTATTAGGGTTAGGGTTTCCCTTTATATCCGAATAGGGTTTCAAGTTCATATTACCAATCCAAACCCTAATTAATTGCTCCCCACATCTAGAAGCATATACTAATATCATAAGTATTCAAGTATACTTATTTATTCTCATCTTTATCATTAAATGATGGTCAACACAAAGTATGAGTTTCTCTCTCATCCTCTCTAGGATATTGATTACATCATACTTTATTATCTTGGCTTAACCCTTTATCAAGGTATGTTAGCCTACACTTATCAAAGTGCATTACATCTCAATGTAACAATTGACATGACACACATCATGTGTTACTCATCCAAGTATATTGGATTTAAGGTGCATCAAGGTGGAACAACCTTAAAGTGTTGAATGTGATATTTACCATGCCTTGGTGTATCACTTACCTCATCACTTTTAACTTACTTAAGTTCATCAACTTATCTTCTATTAGGGTATTTTCCATCCTAATATTTTATATACTATCCCATCATATTAATCTTGTAAATTATTTTCCATAAGTCACACACTTGAATTACCCAACTATCATCAATGATATGGACTCATCTCGGGTTAAGGCCTTTTTTTGATATAAGGTTGTCCATTATCAACCACTTTAGGTGTTACACCTATCAAGTTATTAGCCACACCATTACTTGGTGTTACACTCATCACTCCTAAGAGTGTCTTTCCCTAACCTTTACAACATATCTCGGGTTAGAAATGTGCATATGTTCACCGTATCGGGTTGTAAGTATATGAGCACTCACCATATCAGGATAGAAGTACATACACACCAGTCATATCGGGCTAGAGGTGTCTGTATGTGTTACCCATGTCGTGCATGAGGTATCAACTCATCACCATGTCGGGCTAGACATCAACTAGGGTTGTGTATCGGGTTACCATATCGTGCAATAACATTTGCTATTCTTTACTCATATCGGGTTACCCAAATTCGGGTTTCACGTCAACTTATAAGTATTCATTTAACCTTGTATCGTGCATGGAGTCTATACTTGACTCCCTATCGTGCAAGAGGTGTATACAACACCCCCATATCATGCAAGAAGGTATACAATCATATCCATATCATTTTAGTGAAGTAGGTGCATCATCATATCGGGTTAGAGGTGCTTGCTTGTGTGCTTGCACCTGATATCACTTTTATAAAGTGATATCATCATCTTCAAGCTCTAGACCTTAGTTGTAACTATTATAGTTCATGACAACAGGTCTAATAAACAATTAGAACTCATAAAATCATCAACTATTTCAGGAAATTTTGGAATTAAAAGTAGATCATTAAATATAGCAATTTAGGTGATGAATAATAACATGGTTGAGTTCAAGTTATATAACCCACCTTAAGAACAACTTTCAAGCTCCAAGTTCTAAAGCTCCACGTTCCTAAGGTTGAAGATGAACTTCAAAACTCCTCTATATACAAAGAATCACCATGGATAAGCAATTGGTGAAGAAGAAAATAAAGGAAGATCATAACCCTAAAATCATGCTTCAATCCAAGGTTGAAGATGATCATTGCCTCACCTTAGGGTTAAGTATGAGCTCCTTCTTGCTCCTTGGCACCCTTGCACGATACCATACTACTCTTGCACGATATGCCACCACCCATGCATGATATGCCACTCATTTGCATGATATGCCACTCACTTATGATCAAAACACTTCACTATGGGTGATATCACCCTTATATGGCCAATATCACCTACTTGGCCGATATGCTTTTGCTATGGGTGATATCCAAGGACCGATGACGAATCCTCTAGATTCATCCTCACAGTCACCAAATCTAGGGATTTTGTCCCTCATATTGATTGATTTACCCTTGTTTTGGTTTACTCTAAGTATCTCCTCAATTTCATGTAAATAGTGCATTACTAGTTCTAATTACCCTAGTTTTCAGTTTATTTGATCTCATCCTCCTTTACTCACTTTCCTTCTTCTCTGCAGATCATTCTCATCCATCTGATAACATATCTACATATCCTTGTGGTTTTTCCATCCATCCAGTTTTACCCTTCATACGGTCTCAAGACCGCGTGAAGTCACACGGTCTCAAGACCGTGTGAAGCCTCACAGTCTCAAGACCGTTTGGACCCAAGACTGTTTGGAAATGAAGACCATTTGGATCCTGAAACTGTTAGGACTCCAGATTATTTGGACAGCAAGACCGTTTGGATGAAGATCGGTTGTCAAGACCGTTTGTATCCAAGACTATTTGGAGCCAAGACTGTTTGGATCCAAGACCGTTTGGAAGTCAAGAATGTTTGGAGCCAAGACCGTTTGGGGCCAAGACCGTTTGGACCCAAGACCGTTTGGAAATGAAGACCGTTTGGATCCTGAAACCATTAAGACTCTAGACCGGTTGGACAGCAAGACCGTTTGGATGAAGACTGGTTGCCAAGACCGTTTGGACCCAAGACCGTTTGGATCCAAGACTGTTTGGAGTCAAGACCGTTTGGATCCAAGACCGTTTGGAAGTCAAGACCGTTTGGAGCCAAGACCGTTTGGGGCCAAGACCATTTGGACCCAAAACCATTTGCAAATGAAGACCGTTTGGATCCCAAAACGGTTAAGACTCCAGACCGGTTGGACAACAAGACCATTTGGATGAAGATCGATTGCCAAGGTTGTTTGGACCCAAGATCGTTTGGATCCAAGACTGTTTGGAGTCAAGACTGTTTGGATCCAAGACCGTTTGGAAGTCAAGACCATTTGGAGCCAAGACCGTTTGGGGTCAAGACCGTTTGCACCCTAGACCGTTTGGAGCCAAGACCGTTTGGACCCAAAACCGTTTGAAGTATTCTCATGCCAAAAATGTGAGGACCTGACCAGTGCCTATAAATAGAACCGCAAGGGTCCTCAATTGGACATCAGATCCGGGAGGCCGCAAGGCTGCTCCACCGCCATATCTTCTCCATCAAGCTCTTCTCCACCATTGTTCCACCTCATTCCACCCTTGCAATTCCGGAGGTAGACACGAGGATCGAGGTGGAGAGACAAACTTCATCAACCAAGTCAGAGAAGTCCCGAAGATTGGGGTGATCTACACCGGGCTGTCACAGATCTACTCTTCTGCTCAGACGATGATTTCCTTCTCTCATTTCTCTTTCTTTGTTGCTCCCTATATGAGGAGTGAGTAGTTCCATTCACTGAGGTGCGGGCACTAGCCGCGCTGTCTGTGCTTTGTAGCCTGTACCAAAAGATGTTATCTTTTTGATTCAATACTAATTCGTTTCTTACATGCATGAATGTTGGCCGCGTTCTTGTGTGCATCTATTATCTTTCGTTGTGGTTTGTTTACAGCCTCTCTTAGGACTCGAATACTAATTTAGTGTTAGTTTCTGGTGCGTGTATCCACCGCACATCCGTTTCGGTATCTAGGAATGCTTTCCGAGGAGTGGAGTAAACTCACCTCCATCGTTGTACTTTCATACTATGAAATGGAATCAGTTGACGTACAAAAGTGCAATATTGATAGGCCGAGGAACACACTCTACGGAGGAAGTAGTGTAAAGTACTAGATCATTCATTCGGGGATAGCTGACATTGCAACATTCCCACGTTTCTCATAGCTATGTCCTCGAAAGAGGGATGGTCTATAAGGATACTAATCAAATTGGTAATTATCACTCGCTTGTTAGTTTTCTGATGCACGTTTCACGAGGTTGAGTAAGATTCTCTCTTCGGAGACTACATATCTTCATTGAAACATAGATATGTACCGGATGAGAGTTACTCAACCCGTGAAGGATGTGTGCATTACTCTTGTCCTACAAGACATCGATATTTTATAACATCCATGTATCTTGCTTGCAGGTCTTGCTATGATTGGTACAGGTACAATACATGTGTAGTGGTGGTGAACACCCACACCACCCCAGTGGTCCATCATCATTTGTTAATCTTAGTTTTTAATTCCTAACTAGTTTTCATACTTGCCTTTACTTTCGCATGTTTTAGGATAAATAACTCAAATCAAACTTTTAGCTATAGATGATTAACTTAGATCAAAACAAAATAAGATAAAGACACTCAGATTCTTAACGTTGTCCTTTGGGTTCGATCCTAAATCTGTACCATGATAAGGCTTCCACACTCTTGTGGGGTTGGAGCATTTATCTAGCACCAGTTGTAGGTAAACCTAGAAAGAACATCAACTCCCTAGGGTTTTTGGTGCACATTAGGACTTCCATTGAAAGAGAAATCTTTTGGTGTAAATCCTAGCTCCATAAAAAAAATGGCACCGTTGCCGGGGACAACGTTGTAAGAATCATCTTTTTCGAATTCTGTGTTAATTTAGGTTTCTCTAGGGTCTTTCATTTTCTTTCAAAAACCTAAAATAGTGAAGGACTTAATCTTGCATATCCTATTGGATTTGAAGTGATTGGTCAAACTTGATAAACTCATTCTTTGATTTTAGGTACCAACTCTCTTCAAAATGAAGAAGTCAACACTGCCAACCGTTAGATGTCAACTATGTGGTGACTATTCTCATGCATCGATTTACTACTTCAATGTCCCTCCTTACTACGTGATGGCTCTGTGTCAAGTAATCACGAATCGTATAGTTGGGAAACTCAAAGTAGCTTCTTCATACAACTATGGATATAGTGCAAGTTATAATCCATATCACTCTGGAGGCTACTACAAAGAACCTAACTATGGAGGATTTCAAGGCGTATACTGCAATGTAGGAGGGAACATGGAAAATAATGCAAATCAATACTATGATGAGGAGAGCTATTATCAACATCGACCCAACGGGTGCAGCGAAGAGCCTTCTTATGGAGATCAACGTACGTTAATGGAAGAACTACGTGCCTTATAGACGTCGGTGGCTCAAAAACTAGCCGATCAGATAGCCACGACCAAGAAGTTGATAGCCGATCTTGATCAACTTACACAATTCGTCAACGCCTCTGACTAACATGTAGAACAACCACCAATTTCAACTAAGCACATCCCTAGTCCACATGTTGATTATGATGATGATTACGAAATCATGTGGAATATGCCTTCCAATGATCTTCAAGTGTTAGTGTAGGGTGAGGAATCATCTTCAGAGCTAATAACTGAACTCAAAGATGATTTCTCCACAACATCACAAGAGAAAGAATCATTTTTCGAGCCAAGGTCTGACTCGGATAATGATTCCTGCACTATGCTCTTAGATGAAAGATTGAGTAGCCAATATGGGGATTCTGTACAGTCAGGAGATCATTTGGAGATAAACTTCAGTACTTACCTACCTTCTGACTTCATAGACCCAGATCCAACTATTGAGGAGCAATTAGCAATGATCGACTCCCTAAATGACAAAATCTCTTCAACTTCAGCTGTCTCATCAATGAAGTCCATAGAAGAAGGATTTATGTCACAAGAACTCTACACTCCTTCACAGTCAGACTCAAAGGAATGCGTGACTGATTCGAATAAGGAGATATCTTTTATGCAAGAGACTCAACTAACTCCTTTATTGGAACATGATCTGATTTGTCCTTATGAAGAAATATCTGATCATTTGACTGATCTAGAAACAAACTTTGAGGATGAGATTGATCAAAATCTTGATTCAAAAATGGATCATGCTATTCTCATTGACCCTGATGATGAAAAAGAATCATGGGAGGAGTATGGGTCTCAATATGATGAATCTATAACCGGTCCTTTCCATGAGATGACATCACCAAAGCTACCACCTCTACAAGAAGTCCAGACGGAGCCAGTTCTCGAACAAAAGCATGAACTTTCTATTGAATCTTCTTCTAGTCACTTGAACGAGTTGATAGTGCACTATGAAGAGAAACATGAACCATCTCTTGATTATGGAATGGATCATGATATTTCCGTAGATTCTTGTAATGACAAAAAGGATCCATGGGAGGACATCGAGCCACAAACTTGTCCTCTTATAGCAACTCATCCCTATGGAGAAACTCCTCCTGAGCTACCACATATTCAAGAGAATGAGATACTTCCATTACCTGCACAAGGTTTCATTTTTCCCATAGTGACTCTTCCCGAGAACTTAATAGAACTGGAGGAGTACTATGAAGAAGTATCAGAACAACAACCTGACTCAGAAATGGAGTATTTTAGTGCCAATATCAAAGAAACGGAGTCATCGGGAGATTCTAGTCCTCAAAACATTATGTCATGGACTAATCCCTCCCATGAAGAAACATCATTGGAACATCTACCCTAGAATCCCATGATTCCTTTACCCAAGCAAGAGTTTGTTTTACCAGTTGAATCCTCTTCTAGTTACTTGGATGAATTAAGGATGTTCTACGAGGAAAATTCTGAACAAAATTTTGAAAAGAAGAATGACGCTCTCATCAATTTCAACATTGATAAAGATGATGATACTTCTCAAAATAACTCCTCTGATGAAGAAACATCATCCTAGCTACCATATCCTACGCAAGAAAAGCCAGGTGACAAAATGAAGCCTGAACCGGATCTGCCACCTGATCCAGGATAGGAGGAAGTTCAAGTGGCCGACCCTCAATCAACTGCTCTGGATTTTAAAGAAAGCAGTTTTACTTTGAAATTCGAGGGCGAGCCATAACTGGAGGACAGAAATAGGCATGACTTCGATTATTCACCTAGTCCCCCAGTTTTGACTGCATATATTCCACCTCCCCCGCTGATGGGGGAAGGTCTCTAGATTCTTCTGGATGGACAAAGAGGTGAAAGAAATGTGCATCCAAGTCATCCAGAAAACCCGTTCGAGTTGCCATAGGTTGTATGTGCCACTTCCTCACTCTCAGTTCCGACCCTCATGAAACATCTTCATGGGACCTTCTTCCAATTACGAGGACCACCTGGTTAATACTGCACAACTCTTCCCTGCTAGCTCGAACTTAGTGTTTTCTCAGAAACGAGCAAACTCATAAGTTCGAGGTGGAGGATGGGTGGTATGTCTCTCACTCCACCCTCTATCTTTACTATTTTCTATTTCTCCATTCTAGCTCCTTTTTCATAATTTTTTCACATTTTTGTATCCTTCTTAAAATAAAGCCTTTATCTAGTCGGCTTTTGCTTTTCGAATCTGTGTTCATCACCTCTTTTTATTGCAAATCCATGAGAAAACAATGCTTAAAACTAGCTGATAAATGATTTCATCTTTTATAGTATGTGAATCCTAATGTCATATCCTTAATAGAAAAAGATGATAAGCTTCAATAAGACTGATATAGATCAAATGCATCACGCCTCTCACTGATTAATGGATCAGCTGTATGGAATTCTCATTTGAAGTTTTATCATGTCACTATTTGAGCAAAAGGAACCAGTCATATGGAATCACTAAGCAAACTGCATTATGATCCGAACTCTCTTATACACTTCTTCCTTCATTTTCATACCTCTCCACTCACTAATTATGCCAAAGCTTTAAGTTCGGTGTGGCACGCCACACTCCTTTCTAGTGAAAACTAGAACTTTGCCAAACTCTAAGTTCAGTGTGGTGAACCACACCTCTGCCGAACTCTAAGTTCAGTGTGGTAAACCACACCTTTGCCGAACTCTAAGTTCGGCGTGATACACCACACCTCTTTTTCCACTACCACTTCTTCCATACCCCTCAATACATAATAAGGGTGTATCACCTTCTCATTTTGATTCAAAGAGTATACAATGATGATTGTGCACATACTAAGGTTGGTGAAAAATCTACCCTAATTCCAAAAAGAGGCCTGGCAGCCCAAAATTACAAAAATCCAAAAATACCCTTTCTCCTAAGCCAAGTGAGAATGAATAAAAGCTAGAGTGTGAATAAAAACATGAGAGTTGTGCCCTGAATAAGGATTACCGATAAAGGTCTTGCCCGGTCGGTACATTAGCTGCCCTCACAAAGGCAGATGTGTCGTGCTTGGTAGTGAGATCCTAAGGCTTCAAAAATGACCCCTTACCTCCTATGGAAGAGGTAATCTAGCCAAAAGCCTTAAGCCAACCTACACACACTTTTGAGTTACCTTTAGAAAAAAAATCGGGTGTAAGGCTAAGTCAACCAGTATTGTGCACAAATATTCAAAGTGTCTTGATGAATTACCAATAATAAGAGTCTTGAGTCAATCAGAGGAGAGACTCTTATCTCTTGAACACACCTCTTCCCTTCCTCTTTTATACCGGCACCCCAATCACCTCCATTTCAACCTTTGTCTTGAAAACACCAGTGACGATCATATGCATGTTTGTTGATTCTGTGGGTCTTTTCAAAGTCTCATAAAACTTCTAGACATGACTGATACAACAAAAAGTGAGAAGGAAATACTCTAGTGAAGTGAACTCAGAAATGAGGATATCACAAGATGTATTATGTGATCTAAGGAAGTCTTGATGTTGCATCAGTCTAAGCCATAAACAAAATTATGATATGACATAAGGATGAGGCAATCACGAGATGAACGATTTCATTGGCGACTGTTTTAAGCTTTCCGTTCCTCAAGACGATCAACACTTAAGTTCGGTGTGGTGATGAATCCTCCAGATTCATCCTCGGTCACCAATTCAAAGGTTTTTCGACATTTTTGCCCTAATTTTGTTTCGTCTCATTTTTTTCTCTTTTTTTGTGAAAATTCTGATTTTTGCACGAAGATGAGATAATTACAAGACGAACGAGCATTTTGGCGACTGTCTTAGGCTTTTTCGTTCCTCAGGATGAGCAACGCTTAAGTTCGGTGTGGTGATGAATCCTCCAGATTCATCCTCACAGACGCCAATTCTAGGGATTTTGTGCCTCATATCGACTGATCTACCCTTGTTTTGGTTTACTCTAAGTATCTCCTCAGTTTCATGTAAATAGTACATTACTAGTTCTAATTACCCTAGTTTTCAGTTTATTTGATCTCATCCTCCTTTACTCACTTTCTTTCTTCTCTGCAGATCATTCTCATCCATCCGATAACATATCTACATCTCCTCGTGGTTTGTCCATCCATCCGGTTTTACCCTTCATGCGGTTTAAAGACCGTGTGAAGTCATACGGTCTTAAGACTGTGTGAAGCCTCACGGTCTCAAGACCGTTTGCCGCTCTTAGGACTCGAATACCAATTTAGTGTTGGTTTCTGGTGTGTGTATCCACCACACATCCGTTTTGGTATCTAGGAACGCTTTCCAAGGAGTGGAGTAAACTCACCTCCATCGTTGTACTTTCGTACTCTGAAATAGAATCGGTTGACGTAAAAAAGTGCAATCTTGATAGGTTGAGGAACACACTCTGAGGAGGAAGTGGTGCAAAGTACTTGACCATTCGTTCAGGGATGGCTGACGTTGCAACATTCCCATGTTTCTCATAGCTATGTCCTCGAAAGAGGGATGGTCTATAAGGATACTAATCGAATTGGTAATTATCGCTCGCTTGTTAGTTTTTCGATGCACGTTTCACGAGGTTGAGTAAGATTCTCTCTTCAGAGACTACATATCTTCATTGACACATAGATATGTACTGGATGAGAGTTACTCAACCCGTGAAGAATGTGTGCATTACTCTTGTCCTACAAGACATCAATATTGTATAACATCCATGTATCTTACTTACAGGTCTTGCTATGATTGGTACATGTACAATACATGTGTAGTGGTGGTGAACACCCACACCACCCCAGTTGTCCATCATCATTTGTTAATATTAGTTTTTAATTCCTAACTAGTTTTCATACTTGCCTTTACTTTCGCATGTTTTAGGATAAATAACTCAAATCAAACTTTTGGCTATAGATGATTAACTTAGATCGAAACGAAATGAGATAAAGACACTCAGATTCTTAACGTTGTCCTTTGGGTTCGATCCTAAATCTTTACTATGATAAGGCTTCCAAACTCTTGTGGGGTTGGAGCATTTATCTAGCACCAGTTGTAGGTAAACCTAGAGAGAACATCAACTCCCTAGGGTTTTTGGTGCACATTAGGACTTCCATTGAAAGAGCAATCTTTTGGTGTAAATACTAGCTCCATCAACCTATGCATGATACCACATCAGTCATGCATGATATAGGGATCATATGCATGATACCTTAGGGTAGGAGGGTGGTAAGGGTCGAAAAATTACACTAAGGGATGAAACTAGGGGTATATATACTTGTTGCTCATGAAAGAAGGTAAAAATGAGGTCATCAATTTGAGCTAGTAGGTGCCACGTGTCCATGCATGGATGACACGTGTACATGCATGCATAAACATTTATCTTGACATACAAAACAATTGATGGTGATATAGGGATATAGATTCATCCATTACATATCCCTTTGATTAAGATATATCAATTAATTCATCACTTTATGCACAACTCGTTACAACATTACTAAGGAAGTTGTAACCCGACACTACTCACCTCCTTGAGGTTATTTGCATGATATGGCCTTTTCCAAGAGTTTGGAAAACAATATGAGGCTTGTCCTATGGCTCCTTGGCTGATATGAACTCATATATAAGCTTTTCAACTTGATACAACTCAAGTTAAGCTTTCATACTCAACCCTTTTCTTGGTCGTTTCATCACCAAAAATACCATTACTCCTAATTGATTCAAACATGGTGTCTCATTCATTCTCTCTCCTCTAAATGATACATAGAGGAAGTAGGGACACTCTAGAGGTGGTAATTTGCATATCAACCCCACATTTTGGGTAAATTACAATTTGTACCAAAATTGGTGCACAAGTCACCAACATTATTCAAACAAGTTCAAACTTGGAATTTAGGCTTTCCACAAGCCACCAACTTGCATCATTCTCTCTATAATGATGATAAAACACATGAGGCATGTTCAACATGTGACATTTTGCAATATAGCCCCTCATCTTGGGTAAATTGCACTTTGGTCCAAAACAAAGGAACATTGCTCAAACAACATTCAATCAGGACCAAACTTGAAACATAAGTATGTCACATGATAAAAAAACACCTTAGAGGATTATCTTAAAGTTCTAAGAAACTTTATTAGCCAAAACAAACAGGGTTACCTCATAACCCAGGTTAGGGTCGTTACAAGTTATAAACCCCTAACAAGGATTTCATCCCCGAAACCCCAAGTAAAGGGAGACAGATATTATTCATTCATCATATCATCAAGTCTCCACATAACATCTTAATGTTATGGAGATACCATAGAAATTTGATCAACACAAAGTTATTTCACACAGGGTTATCATGGAATCTGTCATACATGACACATACTCCATTGTCCTTTTCATTATTGACTGTAGAGTCAACTCTGTGTCAGGTAACATTTTTCTTAGTCAGAGAATCATTATTCATACCTTATTTAACAAAGGTGTCAAACCTCACTGATTTGTCACCTTTTCAACTTACATCTTTATGTAATAAGATCCTTGATCTTGGGAGTTTTCTATACCCCTCACTTAGTTTGTCATAAGGAGAGGCTACTTATTAAGAAGAACCATCTCATAGGTATCTCTAGATGTTATGTATAAGCTGCCTTAACAAATCTAGATAGAGATATTCTAAGAAATTATTTTTAGCTGATCAACTTTTCCCAAAACAATTCTACAATTGTTCCTTCAACTCATACATCTTTGTTGATGTCATGTTTATGCGGGGCATAAACCCCTAACAAATGGTATCCATACTACAGTATGTAACTGGACAAATTTTAGAGTTGGCCCTTCTAGGTAACCAAACATTACTTCTTATCAGGAGTCATGTTACCATTTTCTCATATCATTGAAAGTTCTTGGATACTAGGATTCTTTACCTTGGTATCCATTATATGTGCTAAAACCACATCACATCATATTCATGATTATTAGATCTGGGTATTCAAACCCTCAGTTCATCACTAAACATTGTTACCTCTCATCAGGTAACTATTACCTCTAGGTCTGAGGACCAGGGTATACATTATACTAAACATCTTCTTTAGTTTATAAATTGATTTAGGATTAACTCAGATTTCTCCATATATCAATTAGTATGTGGTAGAAATATCCATGCCACATCTTTTACTTCATTTTGCTCTTTAGATTGTCTCAAAATGAATACTTGATCAGAGTAATCAGAAAGATAACAATCTAAGAGTTCCATACTTACCTTGCCTTCAATAGATGAATACCTGGCCAGGGTATTCAAGAACTGAAATTAAGTAGTATGCATTTGTTTTATATTATGTTTTGTAGTTTTAACATCTCTTTAAATTTTACTACTTAATATCTCAGATTTTATCTGGGTGTTTCTTCTATATCTCTTCCCTTTTCTATATGAAGAGAGAAATTTCAAAACATACAAGAGAATATTGGACCGAATATAGGTTCTTATCCTTCTTATCTCTTCCTCATGTCCTCATAGGACTAATTACAAGAAGCTCAACAACTACCTTCTTATGATTATCATATAAAATCTAGAGAAGACATATCAGAATGAGAAAGCTCTATCTGACTGTCATCCCTCACAGTCATCCACCACTTCTGGTTGACTCAAACATAGAGTCTAGCTATTTCATGTTGTTTCTTTTGCCTTTTTACACTATTAGGTTGTAACTTTCGTAAGCCCTTCCGAGTCTACCTCGGTTGTTGGGTCATTTACTCCCTTCTTTTTGAATAAAAGGGTTTAGTATGCTTAACATGTCCATGTCTTATCCTCATACCATAGTCTTATCGGTCTCATTACCGATGTAGAAGCTAAGTCAGGAGTCCTTATAGGGGGAAAGTTAGGACTTTTTCCCTCACATAATGACTACTGCCCTGGTGCACTAGGCATTTATTGCACCGGTGGTACCAAAAACTTTGGCTTTTTAGAACAACTAGGCATATGTATCTAGAATTGTAGAGACCTTTCCTTTATTCTCAGGTTAGTGCCCCTCCTTGGGCACTGCCATTACAGATGTACTATCTGTCTATACTTATGGAAGAATCTACTTTCTTGCCATATTTCATTCCTTCCCACATTTTCCACTGTTCCAACATGACTATGTCATTCAGGAACCTTTTCAAAACCCAAAATTTCTATATTGAGGACTGGTAAACTCGGTTGTAATGCTAGTATCCAGTCTATTATATGCATCACTGTAGTCCTAACTTGCCTCACAAGAGCATAAAAAGCAAGATTCTCTATCTTGATTGGGTTAAGATGGGAATTCTTAGGCACTCATCCTTCTCTTGCCTGATCCCTTGCACCCTCTCCTGGTGCAACAACATTGCTCTCAGCAATGTGTTCCTCATGTTCCCCAGTCATTTATAAACTTTACCCTTTCTTCTACATAAGCGGAAGTCACTATAGGGTATACTGGAGGACACTATCACAAACTCAGCACCTTAGTCCTATGTCTCTGTAGACTCAGCAAACCTTAAGCTCTGATACCAAACATGTAATGACAGTTGCTAAACTGACAAACAAATCGTCATTAATTAAGTGGAATAAACATAAATAGCGAATAAACAAAAATCACTAAAAATTAAAACCTTTTTTTTTTGCAAAGAGATCCATTTCTAGGAAAACTCCTTAAGGTAGAACCAAAACTTTATATACATCATTGTTCACATTGTACATACATTGTACCATCTCTTCTCGAAGATAACATATAACAGTTGCTCTTATCAAAACGCATACTGGAGCAACATAAAACCTCGACGCATTCAAGCCAAAATCTCATATCATTCATGAAACTAGTACGAACCAACTCCAAGGACCTGAGAGTACAGAGATGACACATAGGACTTCTATCTACAAGACATGACAGACAATACACTCAACTTGAGCTATCATTGTTGTCCCTGTTGCTGTTGTTCTTTCTCTGCATTACAGTCTCAATCCCCCTCGTGCACGTCCACCTAAAAAAATGTGGATCCCATGGGGTGAGACAATTGTCCCATCGAGAGATATAACTCTCCGCCAACAATATTATTATCACAGATAAATAGTATTAAACTAAGAAGAGGATAAGCAGTTTAGAATATTCTCATCTTTTAAAGCATTGCAACTATATATGATAGAGCACTAAATCATCTATTCACTTTATAAGGAATATGAATAACATGTATATCATTTACCCATCATACTATATCAACATCTCAAACTTATCTTGTGATGCTCATTATCATGGTATGCCATCCATGAATCATTCTCATCTCTATCTGTTGGCCTCATCCAATCTACTAACCAGGTATTGCATTGTACCAGTCATGTGAGTATACATAATCATATTCTATTCAGGCATTGGACTATGCCAATCCTGTGCAACCATTCCAGGCATTGGACTATGCCAATCCTTTGATAACATCCAGGTGTTGGGTTATTACCAACCCTGTGATAACAGCCAGGCATTGGGCTATTACCAATCATGTGATTGATAACCAGGAATTGGGTTATTACCAATCTTGTGATTAACAACTAGGCATTGGGTTATTACCAATCATGTGATTAACAGTCAGGTATTGGACTCTACCAATCATGTGATTAACAGCCATGCATTGAGTTATTACCAATCCTATGATTAACAGCCAGGTATTGGACTCTACCAATCCTGTGATTAACAACCAGGCATTGGGGTTATTACCAATCATGTGACAGCCAGGTATTGGGTTATTACCAATCCTGTGATTACCATCCAAATATTGGACTCTACCATTCATGTGATTAAAAGCCAAGCATTGGGGTTATTACCAATCCTGTGACATCCAGATATTGGGGTTATTACCAATCTTGTGATTCACAGCTAGGCATTGGGGTTATTATCAATCCTGTGACAGCCAAGTATTGGACTCTACCAATCCTATGATTAACAGCCAGGTATTAGACTCTACCACTCCTATGATTAATAATAGGCTTCATGCCTCTGCCAGGTATTGGACTCTACCAATCCTATGATTAACAATAGTCTTCATGCCTCTACCAGGTATTGGATTCTACCAATCCTATGATTAACAATAGGCTTCATGCCTCTACCAGGTATTGGACTTTACCAATCATGTGATTAACAGTCAGGCATTGGGTTATTACCAATCCTGTGATACTATTCCAGGCATTGGACTATGCCAATCCTGTGCATCTCATCATGAATACCACATCACCTTTACTAGGCATTATACCTTGGACAATCCATCATACTTATTCACATCCTTTATATACTACAAGTATATCTCTTATCTCATTTAAGCATATTCAAAACACTATAGCCCTTATTTGTCTATAAGCATAAAGCATGTATGATTAAGATTTCATTATTATTATTGTATCCATTTATTATTATTATTACATTACTAAGTTTTCATTTCCTAGTTTATTTAGACATTATCATTTCTTACATGAGACTTTTATAAGCATCTTGTTACCTCTCACTAGGCAACAACTATTCTTATGGCTCACAAGGCCCATTAAACATCTTGTCACCTCTCACTAGGCAACAACTATTCTCATGGCTCACAAGGCCCATTAAAAATCTTGTCACCTCTCACTAGGCAACAACTATTCTCATGGCTCACAAGGCCCATTAAAAATCTTGTCACCTCTCACTAGGAAACAACTATTCACATGGCTCACAAGGCCATTAATCATCTTGTCACCTCTCACTAGGCAACAACTATTAGGGTTAGGGTTTCCCTTTATAACCGAATAGGGTTTCAAGTTCATATTACCAATCCAGACCCTAATTAATTGCTCCACACATCTAGGATCATATACTAATATCATAAGTATTCAATTATAGTTATTTATTCTCATCTTTTATCATTAAATGATGGTCAATACAAAGTATGAGTTTCTCTCTCATCCTCTCTAGGATATTGATTACATCATACTTTATTATCTTGGCTTAACACTTTCTCAAAGTATGTTAGCCTACACTTATCAAAGTGCATTACATCTCAATGTAACAATTGACATGAAAAACATCATGTGTTACTCATCCAAGTATATTGTATTTAAGGTGCATCAAGGTGGAACAACCTTATAGTGCTGAATGTGATATTTACCATGCCTTGGTGTATCACTTCCCTCATCACTTTTAACTTACTTAAGTTCATCAACTTATCTTGTATTAGGGTATTTCCCATCATAATACTTTATCTACTATCCCATCATATTAATCTTGTAAAGTATTTTCCATAAGTCACACACTTGAATTACCCAACTATCATCAATGATATGGACTCATCTCGGGTTAAGGCCTTTTTTTGATATAAGGTTGTCCATTATCAACCACTTTAGGTGTTACACCTATCAAGTTATTAGCCACACCATTACTTGGTGTTACGCTCATCACTCCTAAGAGTGTCTTTCTCTAACCTTTACAACGTATCTCGGGTTAGAAATGTGCATATGTTCACCATATCGGGTTGTAAATATATGAGCACTCACCATATCAGGCTAGAAGTATATACACACCAGTCATATCGGACTAGAGGTGTTTGTATGTGTTACCCATGTCGTACATGAGGTATCAACTCATAACCATGTCGGTCTAGACATCAACTAGGGTTGTGTATCAGGTTACCATATCGTGCAATAACATTTGCTATTCTTTACTCATATCAGGTTACCCAAATTAGGGTTTCATGTCAACTTATAAGTATTCATTTAACCTTGTATCATGCATGGAGTCTATACTTGACTCCCTGTCGTGCAAGAGGTGTATACTACACCCCCATATCGTGTAAGAAGGTATACAATCATATCCATATCATTTTAGTGAAGTAGGTGCATCATCATATCGGGTTAGAGGTGCTTGCTTGTGTGCTTGCACCCGATATCACTTTTATAAAGTGATACCATCATATTCAAGCTCTAGACCTTAGTTATAACTATTATAGTTCATGGAAACAGGTATAAGCAATAACTAGAACTCATAATTTCATCAACTATTTCAGGAAATTTCAGAATCCAAAGTAGATAATTAAATATAGCAATTTAGGTGATGAATAATAACATGGTTGAGTTCAAGTTATATAACCCGCCTTAAGAACAACTTTCAAGCTCCAAGCTCCAAAGATCCACGTTCCTAAGGTTGAATATGAACTTCAAAACTCCTCTATATACAAAGAATCACCATGGATAAGAAATTGGTGAAGAAGAAAAGAAAGGAAGATCATAACCCTAAAATCATGCTTCAATCCAAGGTTGAAGATGATCATTGCCTCACCTTAGGGTTAAGTATGAGATCTTTCTTTCTCCTTGGAACCCTTGCACGATAACATACTAGTCTTTCATGATATGCCACCAACCATGCACGATATGCCACTCACTTGCATGATATGCCACTCACTTATGATCAAAACACTTCACTATGGGCGATATCACCCTTATATGGCCAATATCACCTACTTGGTCGATATGCTTTTGCTATGGGTGATATCCAAGGACCTATGCACGATACCACATCACTCCTACATGATACAGGGATCCTATGCACGATACCTTAGGGTAGTAGGGTGGTAAGGGTCGAAAAATTGCACTAAGGGATGAAACTAGGGGTATATATACTTGTTGCTCATGAAAGAAGGTAAAAATGAGGTGTCATCAATTTGAGCTAGTAGGTGCCACATGTCCGTGCATGGATGACACATGTTCATGCATGCATCAACATTTATCTTGACATGCAAAACAATTGAGGGTGATATAGGGATAAATATTCGTCCATTACATATCCCTTTGATTAAGATATATCAATTAATTCATCACTTTATGCACAACTTGTCACAACTTTACTAAGGAAGTTGTAACCCGACACAACTGACCTCCTTGAGGTTCTTTGCACGATATGGCCTTTGATAAGAGTTCAAAAAACGATATGAGGCATTTCCTATGGCTCCTTGGCCGATAGGAACTCGTATATAAGCGTTTCAACTTGATACAACTCAAGTTAAGCTTTCATACTCAACCCTTTTCTTGGTCATTTCATCACCAAAAATACCATTACTCCTAATTGATTCAAACATGGTGTCTCATTAATTCTATCTCCTCTAAATTATACATAGAGGAAGTAGGGACACTCTATAGGTGGTAGTTTTCATATCAACCCCACATTTTGGGTAAATTACAATTTGTACCAAAATTGGTGCACAAGTCACCAACATTATTCAAACAAGTTCAAACTTGGAATTTAGGCTTTCCAAAAGCCACCAACTTGCATAATTCTCTCTATAATGATGCTAAAACACATGAGGCATGTTCAACATGTGACATTTTGCAATATAGCCACTCATCTTGGGTAAATTGCACTTTGGTCCAAAACAAAGGAACATTGCTCAAACAACATTCAATCAGGACCAAACTTGAAACATAAGTATGTTACATGATAAAAAAACACCTTAGAGGATTATATTAAAGTTCTAAGAAAATTTATTAGCCAAAACAAATAGGGTTACCTCATAACCCAGGTCAGGGTCATTACAAGTGTAATCTATTAAATGGTAATGAATAGTACCATGTGATGATGATGTGATGACAAGTATAGTTTTTTGATTGACATGTGAATAGTGCCCTGTGATATTGAGATGAAAAATTATGTCTCATGCATTTATATCTTCTAAAGTTGTTATATGTCAATGTTTGCTGGAGATGAATTAGGGTTTGTGTGTCCACTTGTTTGATGTAGCCTTAATTCACCCAATTGGAGATCAATAATCCAGTGAAACCCTAATCATGTAGTGCCCTATTCCATAGAACCATCTTCAGTGTCAGAACTTGTTGGATGGTGAAATGGGTATTCCTAAGGGAAACTCAGAGTGCATACTATTGAGTATGCAGGGTGCTTGTCATCCTGACACCAAGTATTTTGGGAGGATGGCTACAGTCATACCTATCCTAGTTTTTGAGAATGACTGCGGCCGTGTCTCAATGATTATAACATGATGTGATTCGAGGACAACTGAGGTTGTACCTCGATGATTGGGTTTGAAAACCATGGATGCTAGTGTCGTGACCTGTACCAAGGTGGTCTAGTTACAAGAAAATGTGTCACTATTTTGCAGTTTGACT
Source organism: Alisma plantago-aquatica (assembly GCA_963693085.1). NCBI lineage: Eukaryota > Viridiplantae > Streptophyta > Magnoliopsida > Alismatales > Alismataceae > Alisma > Alisma plantago-aquatica. The sequence continues at coordinate 265,293,489 of OY856414.1, forward strand.
ATATGTCACTACGGTGCAGACTCATAATGATCGAGTATGGAGAAGATCTTAGAGTCCAACTCTTCCTAGATCTTATATGGAACTGCTTGGTCGGTCAGTTGGACTTTGTGTTATGACTCAAACTCCCCAGGGCATAATAAAAGATGTAAGATAGTCGTGTAGCATATCTGTTTAGGGTTATACACAACGCTTCATATTGGATGATAACCCTTGTTTGCTTTCTTTTCACTGAGATCAAGTATAGTACAATAAGAGATAATAGACATGCTTATGTTGTAGTTATACTCATGTTGTAAACATGCTTATGTTGTCAGATACTGACACTGATAGTTAAGATGATGATGCTAGATATGTTTAATATTGCTAGCTATGCGTACGTAATTAGAAATGCTTAAACTGCTAATCATGCCTATGCAGTTAATTGTGCTATGATGTTAGTTCTACTTATGATATAGATATGTTCCCTTTATTTGAGATACCAATATTGATAGTCATGCTATGTTAATAGACATATTCATGATGTTAGGGATGCTTATGCTACTAGATTGCTTGTGTTATTAGCAAGGAATATGATGATAGTCAGATTAATGATGATGATTATTATTAGATGAAATTTGATGAAATTTGAGTAGATTTCTATCCAGAGAAATGGATTTATTTGTTACCTATATATACATTGATAATCATACTTGTTGCTAAGATTATTTTCTTAATCTGTATAGCATACTTGAACTGTTCAATCTGTTCAATTGATTATTAAATACTCCAATTGCTCAGTTATCTACTGTTTAAAATGTTGTAATCAACAAGTATGATTATCAATGTATATATAGGTAACAAATAAATCCATTTCTCTGGATAGAAATCTACTCAAATTTCATCAAATTTCATATAATAATAATCATCATCATTAATCTGACTATCATCATATTCCTTGCTAACAACACAAGCAATCTAGTAGCATAAGCATCCGTGACATCATGAATATGTCTATTAACATAACATGACTATCAATATTGGTATCTCAAATAAAGGGAACATATCTATATCATAAGTAGAACTAACATCATAGCACAATTAACTGCATAGGCATGATTAACAGTTTAAGCATTTCTAATTACGTACGCATAGCTAGCAATATTAAACATATCTAGCATCATCATCTTAAAATGTTGTAATCAATAAATGTTGTTGGACAACCAACAAAGTAGAAGGAATCCATTGTGAGGATGGCGACGCTAGGGTACGAGGGGGTAAGAGGGGGCGATTGGGAGGGAGATCGCGAGGGTGAGTTGGGGACTGAATCCGGGGTTGCAGGAGAAGGAAGAATCTTTGATCCTGGGACAGATCCGAAGATCATACATCGCGAGACAGAGGGGAGCGGGAAAAAGACCAGCACGACGTCAGAAAGTTCAAGAAAAAGAGGGGGCAATCGGGAGGGCGATTGCGAGGGTGAGCGGGGGACTGAATCCGGGGTTGCAGGAGAAGGAAGAATCTTTGATCCTGGGACAGATCCAAAGATCATCCATCGCGAGACAGAGGGGAGCGGGAAGAAGACCAACACGGCATCGAAAAGTTCAAGAAAAAGAAAAGTAGATCGGCCAAAAAGAACTGCTACGCATACTGTTCCGGAAATCGATTTATCCTTCAACGTAGCCGGTATGCATGCACAGGTGAATACCGATGAACTAGTAATTGAAAGAGGAGGCAGGGATATGCAGAATGAGGTTGATGCACAAGGAAGACAAAATAGGACTTTGCAGATAAATGAAAAACAAGATCACGTCTCGTACGCCAAAGTTGCGTCTGGAAGCGGGGCAGATTCTACATCTAACCAATCCGCATCAGACGATGATATCCTTTTCCTGGAGAAACTCTTTGAGACTGAATTACCGCTGGGAGCAGTATCCCTAAATGAAATGGAGGGTATCCCAGCAATTGATATAGAACCGGAGGCAGAAGAAGAGCTGATTAGGCCGTGGCGTTTCACCGTGGTGGTGAGATTGATAGGCACCAACATCGGATACATGACACTCAGGGATAAACTAAAGCTTCTTTGGAAAATCAAGGGTCGTTTCAACATGTTTGAACTCAAACACGAGCACTTTGTTGTGCAGTTTTCTTGCCAGCAGAACTTCGATACAGCCCTGGTAGGAGGGTCGTGGAAAATTTTCGGATGTAATGTAGTAGTCTGGGAATGGTATCCTAATTTCAAGCCCACCAAAGCACTTCCTGATTATATCGTCACATGGGTGAGGATAATTAATCTGCCGCTTCATCTATATGTAAACACCATTTTCCAGTATATAGGGTTAGCTCTTGGTTGCCTGGTCAAAACGGACAGCCACACGAACAACAGATCGAGAAGCCGCTTTGCTAGACTTGCAGTAGAAGTGGACACTACAAAGGACCTGGTGGCTTCAATTCTTATCAATGGAGAGGAATACGAGGTTATCTATGAGGGTCTGCCTTGGGCCTGCGCCAAGTGCGGCATGGAAGGTCACATTTCTAAATTTTGTACAGCTGATATCGTGAAGGAAGGCATCAACAACAAAGAAGATACAGACGTGAACCAAAGAACAGATCAAATATTGGGGGAGGTAGATTCAGGCGGATGGCAGGTTCAAAACCAAAAAGGAGGTTCACAAAGAAGACAAGCAGTGCAGACTAATAGTAGAGCAGACAACTCGAATCGTTTTGCAGGACTGCTGGACAAGGAAGAGGGAGAAGTGCTTGGCGAACAGCAAGAGCGACATAATGCAAATGAGGAAACACGAAGGCAGGAAAGACCAAATAAAGTTTGGAGGAAAAAGCAAGTTGCTGCACAAGGAAAGGTGGGTGAGGAGAACCGTAAGGTATTGAAAGTTGTTACCAATATATTAACAGGGGAAAACAACGAGACAAACAAAAAGAAGGACAAGGTACAGAAAACGAAGGAGAAACACACAGTTATTAATCCAGGAGTAGATCAGGTGATCTATGTAGAAGAAGAGGAGGACAATGGCGCTACTGAAGTTATCATGGATGAAGACTTAATTGCAAAGGAGGATGAGGTTCTAACAGTTATTTCTAGACTGAAGAAGGGCAGAAAGAAGAAAGGTCTATTGGAGAAGGATAAGAATTTACTGCCCAGGAAAACAAGATCCAGTAATAAATTAACCACAAAAAGAAAAGGGAAAAGCAAACCACCTGACCCTCCAAGCCTGCGGAGGAGGAGTCCAAGATCGAAGGAATCTATTGTGGTTATGGATGAGGCACTCGAAATAATTTTCCCAGCTGGTGAGCACTTGACGGGAGAGAAGGTGTCCATGGGTGGAAAGGCTTTAGGCAAAACTGAGGAAGGAGGAGAGGAGGCTGATACACCAGTAACGGGTGGGTGCTGAACACCTCTCAAAACCAAGAGTTAATCATCTCCTATGAAGCTTCTGTGTTGGAACGTGAGTGGTATAGGCAATAAAGATAGATGCGCTACTCTGTCGAGTTACGTACGAAAAAAAGGCATCAAAGACTATTAGGAATCTGGGATTTACTCACTCTTATAGGGTGGAGGCAATCAAGAGGTTCAAATTGCAACTAATGTAGTTTAAGGTCTATACTAGACTATACAGATTGTTGATTCGGTCTTTTATGCCTTTCATGCCACTGCAGACTCAATTGGCACGTGAAGCCATCCAAGTTCAAAGGAGCTTGGTTAATCATCACCCTAAAACACACACTCTCTCTCAGATTTCTGGGAGGCTGATAGACCTAGAGTCTATCCTTAGCTTAGAAGATAATAATAATTGTAATGGTACTGATAATACCATGTTTTATTACCTCCGTTTTAGCTTGTTCTTTGTAAGCTCTTTTGGATGAAATAGTTGAAAGGTGATTAAAAAAAAACGTTGTTGGAGGTTATATCTCTTGCTGGGACATGGGTCTCACCCTTGTGGTTCGCCACATCTTTTTAGGTAATCGACAGTGACGAAAATAGAACCATGGAAGTAAAGAGGAACTACAGTAATGAATCTTTGAGAAAGTTGATTAGATGTCTAGTGTGTCCTAGAGTCGTCCTTATACTCTCAGGTCCGTGTAGGAAAAGTTTGTATGTGGTGTTTCAAATAAATCAGACTTTTGTTAGCATGTTAATGTTGGTTTGTGTGGCATATACAAATATTGTTCTCATGTTTATATATGTTGTGGCTAAGGCAATAGAGAAATTTGTATCAAATTCTTGGCATAATATGGATACAAGAAAGATGTTGGACTCTTATACAATTATTTTTGAGCAGGTGTTGATGTTGAAATTGATTTTAATTTACCCATATTTTTAGGTATGTTATTAATTAGTGATTGATTGTGTTTTATGTTTTGAGTAATCTCGTTTAGTGTAACATGTTCTCATAATACGAGTCTTATAGGAAGTATAATTTGATTTGCCTCAAATCATGCGTCCGATAGGAGCAGATCGAGAGTAGTTGGGATTTAAATTTATAACATGATAATCAGGAACCCACAACATTAATAACGGTGCCTATTGTAGTAAATCAGAGTCGAACACATAGAGAGGGTGGTGAGTGTCAAGATCCCTAAAGCCTTATCTTAGTTACACCAGTTGAAAATTAAGGCAAGGTATGTGTATCTTATAAAATAGTGATTCCCCAACAAGCAAGAAACAAACAAATAAAGTAAAATGAAAGGAAAAACAAAAGGGTATGAATGTTAAAGGATTTAGAAAATAAGGATGGAAGAAAACTTGGATTGGGTTTCATCATCTAAGATCTCTCACCAACAAGCAATATCCACACCCATTGTATATCCCTTAGCAAGTTTTCAAGAAATCACCATAAGCATCTATTCTATACTCTCTCGAGCTTAGGAACAATCTAGATTATAAGGTTGTCTCTCTCTCTCTCTCTCTTGATGGCAAACAAACTATAAAAAATACAAACATATCATCATTATTCCAACAATTTCATGCATTCATGCAACTCCATGACTCTTAGATACATGTTAATACTACTCTCTTGAGGTATTACTAATCAAACAACACAAGTTTGTAGCTAATCATGCAAGTGAATGATTAAGAACAAGAGCATGGAGATAAAAATTTCCAAGATCATATATTCAATGGATATAAGTATTTACATGTTGGGAGAACCTTAGTGGATACTCCCAACCCAAGTTAGACTACTAGCCACTCATGGTGGCGAGTGACATGGTGAAATTACAAGTATGATGAGACATGGAGATGGAGATGGAAGAAGGTGAATAGGTCAGACAAGAAGATGAAAGACACACCAAAAACAACCCAAATGAGTCAAGGTTGATGTGGACCTCCTCCTCTTTGAACCCGACGATGTTGTTGAAGATGGTTGGCTCCATCTTCCTCCTTCTATCGAAGAAGGGTTCATGAACTTCTCGAGGATGATGGAGGTATGTTGACTTTTAGACTCTCCTCTACAAGATGCAACAAACCAGTGGTGAGGGCAAGGTTTATGGCCAGCTAGCACTGCACTAAGATTTCATCTTCAACTCACAATGATGCAACCCTTCTTTAGTATCAAGGGTATACTATCTATAGCCCATTGTACGGGACTCGAGGTGCTCATAAATGAGCTTTACTTGTGCCCCAATCCTTCTGAGAACATGCCTCGGGGAACACACTTAACTAATTGGGGACCGATGTACACATTTCCGCCATCGATAGGCAATGGTGTTTGCTAGGCATTGGCTGATTGATTTCACCAACTTGGACTTCGGTTGGCATCAACAAGTAGACCATATGTAGAGACGAGCCTGTTGAGCCATCAAAAGAGATGAGCTTCAAGTGCACCTATAAGCAGATTGAATTTAGAGCGGATACTACTATATTGATATATGAATCCCAAAAAAAATCGATCTGATATCCGATCCAATATTCGACGGATATAATGTAGTAATAGTTGAATCCGATCTGAACGAATAATATCCAAATTCAGATAAATATCTGATCCAAACCCAAAATCATAAATTTATTGTTAACAAATACATTATATATAGAAAATATTGATATTACTATGAATATATATGATAAAACATCTATATTTTCATATTTTTATATATAGAAAATATATATTTAATTATACATGTATATATATTTGCTAGATTAGAATTTTTTTGGAGTGGATATAACCATATTTAATATCCTATCCAAAATTTTCATATCTAAAATTTGGTATCCTAAATCAATCCAGATTGCTGGATTTTTTTTCTTCAAAATTTTGAGCTCAAATCTGGATCGAATGTGTGGGTTCCAAATATCCATTTACAAGCCAAGATTCAAGCAAGCTATCAAAAGATGGTGTATATGGCGATCATCAATTCTTGGATTGATGACTCCCAATTGAACCATCAGAGTATGTCTTGTCTGTTCCTTCAACATGCACACTTCCCGTCTCACCATCGGAAGGCCACCCGTGTGACCTTCAGACGATGGGGGTAGATGGGTGTCTAGTTCCTAACCTTATGATGGTAAGGCAATATAGCTGGCATCTAATAGCTGATTATCCAATGTTCTTTTTGGAGGGAGGAACCACAACATTAGTTGTAGGAATCAATGGTGTGTCAGATTAGTGAACTCATGACTTGATGGTTCACCTGGCATGTTCAAAGTAGACAAAGATCATCCATCAATTGTGGAAACTAATGGGAATCCTATACAAAGTTGCCTCTATGTTAGGACCATCATTTGATGAATTTCTTCATGGAAAGGAGTTGTTAATCCTAGTAAAGCCACAAATGGCAATCATTAACAAAATGTTAGAAAGTTAAAGCAAGTCTGTATGATGGAAGGAAGTTAAGGAAAAAATTGGGCAAGAAATATCCACAAAAATGGACGTCATCACACACCCACACCAAAATCCTTGTCTTGAATCTCCACTATAACACTCTTGCTAAGTCATTCAACTAATTCTTGTACTTGAAGTACATAAAGGCCATCAAACAGATGGATGCCCATGTACTTGTTGGTTAGATTTTAAATTTACAAACACGACAAGGTAAAACCCCACCTAGACCCTATCTATTACCTAACCCTTTGAATATAATGTATGAACATTCTTAAATAATATAAAAATGATCAAAACTCTAGAGACCAAAATCCCAAAATAATCATCCCATCATATTCCTACTTGGAAATCCTAACTTTGTCCTTGGTTAGGATTCTACATGACCCCAAAATTGGTATATTAGAAATGCCAAGTATTCTATTTCATTCTCTTTGGTTTACAACAACAGAGGAAAACTTTTCCAAAACCTTAAGACCCTACCAAAATGAAGTTAAGAAGTAAAATACGATCGTTCAATCTCATCCCTTTTTTATTAATTGTAAGGGGTGTGATGAAACAAGCACACTAGATCAACGTCCAAATCATATTGCCTTCATTATATCATTATATTTTATATAAATTATCCTTGTATTCAGAGTTTCCATTCATTTACTTGATCATGCATGCTGCTAGATGATCATTTGCTCTTTTCTCCATGAGATAGGCAATATCAATATATGAGACGGTGGGGATTCTTAACACCTTTCCCATAAGCAATTTTGTGCCTTATCAATAATATTTTGCCACACATCTTTCTTACTGGATTGGATTTTGGATTCTTACATCAAGCTTCTATGTTCACACATAAACATGGTGGTGAGCCCGTTATGCAATTTTGCTCTCTACATGTTGTGGGTCAACAATAAGATTCTCCATGTTTTCATGTGAATGAAACACCTTCCAATTCCAATTGCAATTATTAAACATATTTTTTCTTGAATGGGTTTGTTCTCATTCACTGAGACTTTTCATGTCACATAGTTACTTTTAAAAATTTGTAGGTATCATCCAATGTTAGGAAGATTGTGCTGCGACTACTATGAAACTGTCAGGAGATTAGTCAGATTCCACCCTGGGTGAGAGTCATTTGTTGAGTTTTTTTACTAGTAGTAAGTGTCGAGTCTCTACATTGGGTCTTGAGAGATTCTTGAGAGAGGTTTCTATACAGTTACTTTTTGTACTAACATATTATGTGAAAGATACTCTTGCACATTACCAAATGTACATAAGCTATTTGGCTTCGTCTAGTTTTTTTACATTAAAGTTTTGTTATCCTAATAACTAAAATTCATGTATTTATCTTAGGGTTTAATGGATGTGATTGACAAATTTTAAGCATAAAAAATGATTTTTTGATTTAAAATGCTTCACTGGCATTCATTGACTACCATTCTTTGTAGATGATATGATGAGTTTATTTTATGAGATTTAATTATACTTAGAAGCAACTTACGATTAGGCATCCATGAGGTCAATGACTGATGGATAAGTTAGACCAATTACTTATTGCAAAAGTAAAATGGGCTCTATATATATTTAATTTAAAACAAAAAGTAGTTACAAGATGACACTCTTTGAAAAATGGATGAACCAACAAATGATACTAAAGAAATGATGGAAGAAACTCTAGTCAGATATGAAACCTCTTATAAGCGAATACAACATAATTATGTGCACATGAAAGAGTAAATACCTTTGGCACTTAGAGAAACCATTATAACACATCCATAGTTGTTTTACAATACTAAAAATCTCTTGTTAAATGATAGAACTCGTATGTAATCATAGTAACATGTCTTTCTAAATGTAACGAATTATGTTCCTTTCTACTTCTAATAACTTTTTTTTCACGCAATCTCTATGAAAAAAGCTTTGATGGAATTTAATATTACTTAATGGTTATAATACCACAACTGATCTATTATACTCTACTAAAAATGGCATGCGTTGAACACCTACTTTCCATCTAGGTGCAATATCAAGGAGGGCGTGTTACCACATATCCTGGGTTGATATCAACAAGATGAATGTTTCACACTATCTTCAGGGTCAAAATGTCACCCCAACCATGAAGGGAACTAGATTCTTACAAAGATGAAGGTCGACACCCGGGAACTGCCGCTAGCGGCGGCTCTCTCCCTAGCCCCTGCGATCTAGGGCTTGCCCTGTCGCCGACTCTGCTCGGGGGGGGGGGGGGGGAGGCTGCCTGCCGACGCGCAGCGTTCCCTCTCCCCCTGGGCTTCTTCTTCCTCGACTGTCTCAAGGTGCTTCGACGATCGGAGCCTTCACCTGCTTTTTGTTTAGGACCCGTCCTTCTCAGCGGTGGTATTCGGCCTCAGATCTTGAGGCTGCGGCGCTGGTGGTTTGGGCGGCGTGCCCTGGTGGTCCTTTGGCTCGCTGGGGTGGAGTAGAGAGTGGGCGACTTGCCCAGATCGCCAATCCCTACGACAGTCGAGACCCCCCGCCCCCGTGCTTCTTCGCGGGTCTCCCTATTTTTTTCTTGTTTTCTTTGTTGCAGATTATTCTGCCCGTTTCTCGCCGCTCGTCGGCGTTGTTGTCGCTGCTTGTCGACGTTGTTGTTCTCTCTGTTTGGGAGCTATGAGTCTTGGCTCTTGTTGGCCTCGATTTCTTCTGTTCGGATTCACTACTGGGTCTATGGCTTTGCATGTGGCGGAAAACACTAGTCTGTATATTTTTCATTTGCAGGTTTATCATCTCCGATCTATGCTCAGGTTGAAGGAATCTCTTATGAAAAGCTGCTTATGTCAGCCTAGTGGAAAAGAGATCAATGCAGAAGCGTTCTATTATCATTCCAATATGAGTTTTGGGGATCGGATAGCCCTGCTCTTTGTTGTATGTACTTTTAGAATCACTTTTCCTATGTGTAGATGCCGTATGGCTTTTCAGTAATGAAGATGTTCAGATTGCTAAAAAAAAAACTAGATTCTTACAATGAATAACACTTATTATTATCGTTCCTAGCTAGAAATATGTGGAACATTCTCTTGATGTGGAAAATTTTATGGGGATATATGAGAAATATCTAGCCTATTGTTCCTTATTGGCACTTTTGTCCATTCTACCCCACTAGTTGGTTGCGGAAAAAAACTGCTTGGATGCTAAGTTCTTATAACAAATGTGATTAAATTTAATGATCAAGATGGAAGCCACATCTCTATTTGGATGGAATCTTAATTTTCATATGGAGCCCCTTTAAGAGACAAATTTGAGGACAAAATGACAAACACATTTTCTTTATAAGAATACCACTACAAACTCTGAATGGGATCTACCAATATAAGGGGACTATTACTGCCAAAGAAGTACTTATTGTCCAATCCTCCACCAAGTGGGGTTGGTGATAATAGAGGGACACTTATATGTCTATGATATTCTATGACGAGTTAAGAGTATAATATACATTGCAAAAAGTGACACTCATGTTTAGGCTCCTTAATTTAGGAACTTAAGGACTTAGAAGCTTGTTTTTCATATGTGAAATACTTTCGATGGCTTTCGAATCACGACCCACTTCAAAGATGATGCATCTATCTTGCGTGTCACCAAGTTGTGTTTGTAAAGTTGAAACAAACTAACACATGATGTTTTCTCGCGAGGTAGTCAAAATCCATAACGATATTTTTTTATTTTAAAATCAAATAGAAACCAAAGTTACTCAAAGACAAAGTTGAGATGTCATTACCAAAAGAGACCGTTCCTATTAGTTGTAAACAAAGTAAGGAATGAAGCAGACATGGTGACAATACCATGCCATATTGGTCACCTACGCTTAGTTATCAAAAGTGAGCTCGACTACTAGCTTAATTCATTGCCCAACTTTCATGGATGAGTGAAAATATGCCAAATATTGAAGAAAATTTGGCAGAAATAGAGATACATAGATGTGCACATATTGTGTTTTTGATACGATTGCATTGTCAATTTTGGTTCTACCCCATTGTAATTTTGAAGTTCTATAGACCCGCACGACAATTAACCTAAGTACTACCCACATAGAAATATGTAACTATGCCGTAATTCAGGAAGAAATAGAAACTTGCATTTTCAAACCGAGTAAGTTACCCTCTTTAATCTGATACAATTCGGATCTTTCTTTGGACCAAGTTAATGGTCTCTTGTACAAGATCCGATCAAGGCAAGCGGCTCGGAAGCGCCTTCCCACCAGTCCTGTTTTGCCCCAAAACGGACACTCGCTATAGCAAATCGGAGTTATATCATAAGGATTGGCGACAGCGGGCCGCCGGGCAGTGAAGACGGCACCAGAAACCTGTAACAGCTAACAAGCGGGTGTAGAGAAGATACAAGCTATGGGGAGCCGACTGGGCCGGAGGGTGATCCACTTCGCCAACCTCCCGATCAAGCTTCAAATGCCGACCCTCCCCACGAGTACGCGCGGCGGCAGATCCGCTGCTCCCCCGAAAATTCGCGAGTTCGCCCTAAAGACCATCCCTTCCGCCACCAAGTTCGAGATCAAGAGCGTGCTGGAGTCACTCTATGGCTTTAATGTGGAGGAAGTCCGAACGCTCAACATGGAGGGCAAGAAGAAGAAGCGCGGCGGGATCCTCCTTGCTCGGCCTGACTACAAAAAGGCCTACGTCACCCTGCGCACGCCGCTACCCGTTCCGACGAGCCTGTTCCCCATCCCGCAGATCGAGGAGGAGCGGCGCAAGGCTCTGGAGCAGCAGCAGAGGGGGCACAAGGGTAAGTCCGTCGTGGTGGAGGAAGCCGAGGTGAGGAGGCACTGGATGGATGAAGAAGACGAGGTCGTCGAGGTGGGCAGGGACAAGTGGGACAGGGAGCGCCGGGGAAGGCGTGAGAAGATGGAGTTGCTGAAGAAGCGGCCTGCGGTGAAAGCAGAAGCCCGGGGCACCCCTTCTCGCACAAGAGACGACGGGGAGAAGAAGTTTCCTTGGAGCAGCATGCGGTTCAGGAAATAGATGTGCACCTGCTGAGGTTTGATGTAGCTGCTCATTAAGTGTTTGCTAAAATGTTCCTGGGTGTATAATCGCTTGTCAAAGTTTCAAGGGCGTTGGGTTTAACAATAATTAATCGTTCTGTGCTTCCGGTAAATCTCCATTCTTTGCAGACGATCTAGAACTCTAGATAGAAATGCATCCCCTAATTTCAAGTGTAGCATTGCAAAGTGCGAACAGCACTCCTTTTCTTAGCTAGCTTATTTTCCAACTTTTGGTGTCTGCTGCAAAGATTGGCAGATGTGAACAAACTTCAATATATGAATTGCTATCTTGGTAACGAAATGTTACTATAATCTGACTGAGTCATTATTGTGTTAATGTCACCTAGCACGACTGCATAATGCTTCAGATAACGTATTGTCATTGTAGCAATGCCTACAATTAGCCGCTTTTGTCACGTCTCTAGACATAGTTGATGGTTGTGGGATGACAATAATATGCAGAAATACATTCTCTTGAACATCCATCAGGATCATCCTTGTATATCAAGCTAAGCTCAAACCACGAATCTCTTAATTTTTAGGCCCATCAAAATTTAAGGTTCTGAGTTCACACATTCCCTAATTTGTCACAGGAGAACAGTCCGATCTGCACCTGGAAATCTCAATTCATGACTTTTGAAGAAACTTATATAATTCTTTTTCAAGTTTCAGAAAGCAAGATTCATCTAACCCTTTTCTCTTTAATGGTTAGTGCATCAAGAAAGATATCTGTGAGACATTTAAATTCCTTCTAAGTTCTAATAACTCAATAGTACAGTCATATTATACCTCAAGTGCTTGATATTCAGTGAATATCATTCATTCTTTATCCTGTTGTTGATGGAGTAGAAAGTTATCTCAAGAGAGGGCAGGCTAAAGAGAAAAAGTACAAGGCCTTTCATTATGGTGCGTGCATTTATGTATTGAACTTGTTTGAAATAGTCTTTGTAGAGATACAAATTTCTCGCATGTTGGACTCTGGAAGGGTTGTGGTTGTCTTTTAGTACTTTCTATTGTACATTATGAGATCTCGACAACAATCTTGATGGTGGAAGTATGAAAAAAGCTTGTGTAGTAGAATATTTTTACTTGGATGTGCCTCTAATTGAATACTGCAGAGAAGCAGAACTGAATTGGTTAGGCTGCGACAGAAATCAGAGACTGTACCCAACAGCAGGGCCAGTTTTTTTATGGTGGTTACAATAATTTATCTGCCCCATACTCAGCATAAATAGCAGGCTTTTCAGCGTGGGTTATGACAAACTTGAGAAAAGCATTTATTTTCTCTACCACCATTGTTGGCCACTATACCAAACTGAACCTTATCGCTTCAGTTGAAAAGTTGATTGCAGTGAAGGTGTCACACACTGCGCTACTCACCTTTTGCTGCAATCCGTCTAGAAAAGACGCTCAAGTAGAGGGAATAGGTAAAGTTATTCAGGTCAATGCATTTGATGTCTCATATGATTGATTGAACATCACCAATTTCTTATGGGTGAGGGTGCAGCAGCTTTGGTGTTGACATTCCTAAAAATGTTCTCATAATAGCATATAGAATTTGGATCATCTCACTTGCATTACAGAGCTTCTGATTGTTCTTATCAATGAAGATTGGTGAAGAATTAAGAAAGAAAACATAAATAAGTCATAAAATAGATGCTAGGGTGTGGACATTTGTTTGAAATGATAGTTAAATCTTGCCATATTTTGTAAGTTCCCATCTAGAGTGATAAATATTCAACACTCCTCCTCACCTGCCCCCACAAAAAAAACTGTCAATGCTTCTGTGACAGAGTTATACTACTATGTTGCTCTCCTTCAGATGCAGAGTTTGATAACATCCAAAAAGCACTTTCTAAATGATTTTACTTGTGCATTTGAATTGATTTCCTTCATAGGGCAAAATAGCATTGCTTTAGTGTTGGAACATGACATGCAGCTTGCTATAGTAGGCTAGTAGTACGCCTATGGTCCTTTCTGTAAACGGTACATTCTACCATTTTGTTAATAATCTGGGGAATATTCAACTTGTGTGCCGTTGCTGTGATCAAAGTCAATTCTTTCTACGTCCTCAACAAAAATCCACACCTTCCATTTTGTTGAAAAGACTTTTGTGACCAAGCTGCAACTCATTTGGAACTTCCAGAATCTGGACCATTTCAAACAGAGTGTTGGTTGACTTGTTTGTGAACCCAGAAAACCTCCAGGAAATTAGCTCATACTACAGCTACTAGTGTAGTTTGAGATAGTTGGATATATTAGTTCGGTTGAGAAAAGTTTCAGATCTGAGTACTATTTTGGTTAGGAGCCAAACAAGCGAAACTAGACCAAATTGAACCAAAGAGTAAGTAGAGAGGTGTATGTTCATGTGTAGATCTTTTTTCCTGACACTTTTTTTGTATCGATATATGATATATATTCAATTTTTTTTTAAAGAAAAACACGAGTATGAATTATACAATTTATTGATAATTTTGCTCTAATTTTGAAAGCAGTGTATAAACATCAGCTCCTTTAGCTTCAAAACACTTTGAGCTGAGACGAAACCGAACAACAAGAAATTTGGCATAATTTGAGACTAGTTAGCTTTCTGTCCGTTCTAACAATTTCCAAGTAAATATAGGACCAGCAAGTGCCACCAGAACTCCTGATTCCAGCAGTAATTTGGAAATGTTTACTCTCCCTGGTGTGGTATTGAGCAAATGATTATGTGAATTATTGGGATAGATTGCCATTGATCTTTGCTGTCTGTAATTTCTATATAGACTTCTATTTTTGTCTTTAAATTTCTGAATTCCTGTCATGAAATTTTAAAATACAAATTAATATCTTCCTTCCATGAATGGTACGATTTCTGAAACAATATTTTTCTAGTTATCCACTATTCCCTGTTTTGTGTTTTTATTTCCTTAAATCTTAGTTGTATACTGGTACTAGCAGCCGCCAAAAGACCATCCTTCATCTTGTGAAATTTTCTGTCTTAATTTCTTCTGCTGGGATGAAGAATGTTAACTGGTATATTGATAAATGACGTCAGATCATGAGGTTGAGGTGAATGCTTGTTATTAGAGGCATTGTAAAGTGTGATTGAAGTGGAATTTCGTTGCTAGTGTTGCAGTATTAATCACTTACCTCTTTTGTCATGTACATGTGACTGTTACATTATACATGGTTACCGCCCCTCACAATTCTAGCTGTGCCTCTAGCATACCTACCTCTAATGTTTTGTAGTTTCTATACTATATGAGCCTCTTCACATTTCTACCTGTTTCCTGCTCTGTAACATTCTTAGCTATGAATGCTGTGTTTGGTTCAACGAATTCCAGGTTGGACTTCAATCCTACTAATATGGTCTCTCATGTTTGTTTGCAGGGATTCACATGTAGGATTCCTGTCAGACTCTTAGAGGACTGTAAGGCTCTGATTGGTTTGTTGTAACTAGTCCGGAAAACTTGTGAAGTGGAGTTCCTTAGTGTAACATCCCAAATTTATAAATGGACAAAAAACCAAAATAGCACAGTTTTATAAAAATATGTACTGAACTAGCACCAAAACCATCTTAATTCCTGAAATAGCTCACTTTCTGGGGATTTTGGCGTTTTCTAGTAGAAGTGCCAAATAGTTGACGTTTTCCAGTAAAAGCGCCAAGTTTGTGGCGTTTTAAGCGAAAAATGTCAAAATTTAGGCATTTTCATGTAAAAGCGCCAACCGATCTAACATTTTCAAGTGAAAGCGCCAAAAAGTTGGCGTTTTTAGTTGAAAGCCCCAGTTTTCATAACAGCCTTTCGGGCCCTTTGAAGCTGAAAATTGGTGTTCCCTACCTAGCTTGGCTGTACCCTCCTCCTTCAATCTCTCTTCTTTGCACTCCCATGCCTGCTTCCCCCGTATTTATATGACAACAAACAAACCAGACAAACCCTGGCACCTTGCTCTATTCCTCCACCCGTCAGGCTGCGTCCGACACCTCCTACCACCGAGCTACAGCCCATGACAAACCAAACCAGATCAAACACCACATCGCTCTCTTCCTCCTCCGACTACTTCTCTGCATGTACCACGAATCGTTCCCTCCGCCACGACACTACAGTCCCCACCCCATCTCATTCCATCAGAAATCTTTTTCACATTGCCGAGCTTCAACAGACCTCGATTCTATACCATAGGAGCGTGGCCCCCCTCTCTCTGTATAAAACTTGCAAAAGCTAAAGATCCAAATCGACAGCCAGCCGCACAACCATGGCATGGGTCCTCTTCCTATGCATCGGCGGTGAGAAGGCTCATTGCCAAACACCAGGCATCGGGCTGCGGAGGATCCGTCATCGCCACCGAAGTAGAGACGCAATGGAGGCTCTGCTTTCTCCCTCTATGTCTCAAGGCCAAGAGGAGATACTCGTGCTCCAGATGCATCACTTGAAAACGTTTACATGAAAACGCCCAAATTTTGGCATTTTTCGCTTAAAACGCCACGAACTTGGTGCTTTCACTGGAAAACGCCAACTATTTGGCGCCTTTGATCCCGGGTACACTAAAACGTCAAAATCTTGGCGTTTTCCCCAGAAAGTGGGCTATTTCGAGAATTAAGATGATTTTGGTGCTAGTTCAATATTTATTTTTATAAAACTGTGCTATTTTGGTTTTTTGTCCTTTATAAATAAAACAAGTTTAAGGTCTTTAGTGTAAAATTTTTAACTTTTAATGTCAAAACCTAAATAATGATGCAAATCACCTACATATTTAACACATTACTTCAAATATGAAATCAAGAGAGAGAAAAAGAAATATCCCCCTTATTTTCCTTTCTTTATAATCAAATGAACACAAATGATAATTCATTTTATTAAAATAGTGACCTATATGAATTTGATGAACAAAAGGCAAGCAAAGCCTAAATCTAATCGTATAGGAAGATTCTAGACCCTTTTATTAGCTCGTCGTCCAAATTTGAAGTCATTTGGACTTTGTTTAACCCCTAAACATGGGTGGAGAAGATTCTATATAGTATTTAATTAAATACCTTGATTTTTAGTCATTTAACCTAAGTTCTGATTTATTTGATTTGTCACACTTTTTGCCTTTGAGTATGCTCGCGAATCCGAAGTCACCTGCGAACGGGGACTCATACCCTTCGCTCGAGTCGCGGTAGTTGTGGACTCCACAGTAATTGCCTCCCCCTGGGTTCGTGATCTCCCTCTCTAAGAATCCTCAGCACAAACTGATTCCCTCCCCACAATCCTCACCGCCGCCTGAACCTTATGATCCCAACTTTTGTGGGACTTCATGCCCTAATAGATTGTTACAGACACCATCTTTGAGATCCATACCCATATTTATATGCCCATAAATCACCACCGGGCCTCTACAAACTCTTAACATCTTTCAATTTCATCTCTTTCTCTCCGAGCCACCTCAACCTACTCAGATTGTTCTCCGGTGAGTACCTTACACGACTCACCCTCCTCCGTCACCTCTGGCCGAAATGGCTATTCGGTAAATTTCCTCAACCCTCCATACTTCTTTTTCCATCACCAGTTTCCCCCCAGATGCCCCCGAACGTTGTATCCTATAGTTAGGCATGTGGACCTCACCGACATTTATGTCCTGGGCACATGGTGGGCTTTCAACGACGAAAACTGTACCTTTGTCTTCACCTCTTCCTAGACTATCATTTTGCGAAGCGTGTTCATGATTTCTCGCCTTTTTGTGTCCAGAGCCCTTATCCTCTGTTCTTGCTCTGCTGTGCCATGTCGGCACATCTTTCCGGAACCCCTGACCACCGTGAGACCCACATTTGGTCTCGTCGGGTTCCTGCGACGATGCATATGACCGCAGGCTTCCTGGTTGTCATCGACATGACTTGGATTCATGATCTAGATCTTCAAAATCAAGCCTTGGCATTGCGCTTCGTCTTCTCCCCGGATGAGGAAGATACATGACAATGTTTTCTCGATTTTGCCCTTCTTTGGCTTTTCCTTTCAGTCACGCTTCTGGGGGCATAATCGTCGTTTGCATTTTTTTTTATCAAGCGTTGTGCACCTGCTTTAAGAGGGTCCCTCTGCCCAAGCGACGTTTCCCCATTGGGCCAGGCGAGCTAGGGCCCTGCTAATCAGGTCTTGGTCCCTTAATGTGATTAATCAATTTTCCTTGATTTCTAATTGGCTCATTTTTCACAAAATCATAATAAATCAATAGTTTATCAGAAAATTATGGAAAAATAGTTGTTGGAACGGATTTTCAAAGAGGAACCTATTTTTCTGGTTTTCAAACCCTAATTCCAATGTCTCTGCCCATGTTTCTGTGAAAGACTCAAATTAGGGTGTAGGAAGTATTAATGATAATAATTAATAGAAATCATGTAATTTCAGAAACTTAGGGTTTGACCAAGATCAAAAGGACTAAGCTAGGATTTTCTTTGCTCTAGGTAAGCGGATCATGACACTATACATATGTACCTTGGTTAAATTGCATGTTATATATGCTTTATGATTTAAATTTCAAGTTAATGAATGAAAATAAGATAATGATCATGTCTCAGATTATATAATTGCATGTTGTCTGTTATATTCATAAGCTCATATGTTTATCACAGATGCTCATTAATTTAATGTTATGAGCGTGTAATGGTTAAGGTATTGAAGAAAGGACCATGTAAATCATATAAGAATTAAGATTGACTGAGAATTCCTATTATGTTAAAGATTTAATGTTCAAGATCTTGCTAATGTTCAATTTAAGAATCATGTTATAAGAATTTCATTAAGTTTTATATACTCTCGCCATCATGGACCTCAAGGGGTCGTTATGGGCATTCATGCCAATTATGGGCTTTCACAGCCAGTCATTGACCTCAAGGGGTCGTTATGGGCTTTTTAGCCAAATCATGGGCATTCATGCCAATTATGGGCTCTCTTAAGTGAGCAAATCATAGAGAGTACATATTTTACTTATTCAATTCTTTTTTTTGGTCGGCAAAAAAACGTGTTACTAGAAAACCAAAACTTTAGGTACAAAGTGCCTCTGAGGGAAACTAGATCTATGTATCTCCACGCAGGGATGACACAACAGATCATACACAAGAAAATAAACCCCAGGTAACTGAAATCTAAGGACAAGAAGGAGATTAACAAGGAGATCAGACTAAATAAAGAAGAAGGAAAGTCACATGGAAGCATTAAACCCTACCCACAAAGATATCCATGAGTAAAACCTTGCTGCTCTACTAAGGACTAATCACCAAGATAAGTCTTCGACCTGACAACTTGAGATAACAAAGAATTGGGAATAACACACATGACTAAAGGGAATGCATGACTTGCCACTCCTTGCACCCTCCCTAGAATGAGCACGAACTGCCACTTCATGACTCAGTCCACCACAAGCAGGTAACTAGGCAGGCATTATTAAACAGAAGGGAAGAACCCATCCATGACCACCCAGACCTCAACAACCATTCGTCATCAGGTCAAGAACACTGGCAATCAGAACACCCACAAGGTGTGTTACACGACAAGATTTAAGAACAACCACATCCAATCTAGGGAATATAATAAAGAAACTCTCTCCAACCTCCTAAGCAAACGTCTGTACAGAAACCAGCACACACACCACAGAGAGATGCTCAGTAGAGATCCTATATGGATTCTAAAAATCCTAATATGGGAATCTCTTCAGTACCATTTCTTCTGTGTTTTTTCTTCTTCTTGGATCTAGGCTCCTTGTTCACACTGAAGTCATTCGTTACCTCCTGATCTAGATCATGGGAGCTAAACGAGGAAGCTTCATCTGAGTTCCAAGCAGACCTATGGTGATATTCCAAGATAATACCAGTGTCCTGTGCTAGCTGTTTCAAACATGGAGGGGTAGCAACCGTTTTGGGCAGGGAAATCTCCCAATCCAAATTCATTGCCCCCTCAATCTCTGTTGGCGAGTTGCTTTTCATGTCAGGTTCTGACTGAACTCTGCGAGGATCATCAGCCTTCCTTTGCTCCGCTTCTGGGATTACCCCAGATTCATCTTCGCAAGTGGAGATGTTCACCCTGGCATACCGTCGAACACCTTGACTGCTGTTGTATTTCCCGACCCTTAACTACAGCTGGCTTAGTATCGATTTGCTCCCTAAAACCTTGGGGCAAGAGGGCAAACGATGGTCGAATTGAGAGCAGCCGGAGCACACTTGAGGTTTCGCTAAGTAGCTTACCTTCAGGTTTCTTGGTTTCCCATCAATGTTGACCTTCACTGACCTCGGGAATCCAGAGCAGGCAGCAAGATCCACACACACCGTGGCTTCACCCAGGCAGTGAACGGAGAAGCTAGAATCTTCAATGTCAAGGGGCTTACCAATGAGACTAGCAACGCCGCTGAGTCTCCTCGATGTCCAGTGTAGCCCTGGGTTTTCGAGCTTGACCCACACGGGAAGCTTAGGGAAGGAGAGGGATTGGAGAGGAGAACCCCGTTCCCATGCCTGGACAATGGTTAGCGAGCCATCCATCATCCAATGCACCTCACTGAGAATCCTCCCCCTTTCCTTTGCCGTTGGAAGCTTCGCAGCAAATCCCTCCGTTTCCTCTGCAATGATCTCAAATGACTCACTGGGTCTCCGCTGGCGACGGATCCACCCATGAAGCTGACTCCGGAAAGGCTTCCTCCCCGTGAATCTGATCGACACATACTCCTGCCATGACGGAATAGGCTCTTCCTGGCTCGAGATGGAGAAGCATTTGATTCCGTCAATGACCTCCGGCTCAATGAAGTTGACAGTGGAGATGTCCTCGCACGGTAATCCGACTCTACTGGCGGAAAACCAGTCGAGTTCCTTGTTACCAGCGGACGAATCTCCACTCTCCTCAGGCGATTGAGTTGGCGAGGTAGAAGGAGTTGCAGGTTTAGTTGAAGATGTCGACGCCTCTGAACTGCCTCCAACTTGAGATGGCGGGATACTTATTCAATTCTTATTTATGTAAAGGAATTAATTTCAAGAATGCTCAAATCAAAATCATGTCAAGATTTTCTTTCAAGTCAATTATATGTACTTTCTGTTCTTATAATGTGTATAGTGCCGCTTACTGATGTGAGTCTTTGTTTCGCATGGTCGTGGGACGAGATGTCCCTAGATCAAGGAGCAAGACGGAATTGAAGCGAGCCCTTCAAGTGTAGCTGACTCAAGGAGGCTTTATCTTGGTGGGGTGCCATTTACCATTCAATAGATTATCTAGTTTAGTTTTTAGTTCATGTTTTAGATTTGTTTAGTCTACATGTTTAAGGCTTCAGATCAAGATGAGACAATTTATGTTTTCCCTTTTAAAGAACAATGTATGAATCTATTTTTGAGTTAATGCATGGTGTTTCATTTATCTTATTGCTATTGAGTATCATGTTTTGTAATGCTCCTCCAAGCCAAGTGGCCCATGTTATGGATAACATAGGATTTGCTTCCGCTGATGTATATATGTGCTTGAATGGGCGTTACAATATGGTATTAGAGCAATGAGTAGATGGCCACTAAGTTAAAGATTCACATGTTCTAACCCT
Organism: Alisma plantago-aquatica; assembly: GCA_963693085.1. NCBI lineage: Eukaryota > Viridiplantae > Streptophyta > Magnoliopsida > Alismatales > Alismataceae > Alisma > Alisma plantago-aquatica. Next base: position 265,314,840 of record OY856414.1, read on the forward strand.
AAGTATACCTTATTTTATAGATAACACCTAAGAAATCTAACAAGGGAAAGGATAATGATGGTGCTAGCTCTTCTAGTGAGGGAAGTGGACCGAGAAGGAACACTAAGGCAATGTTGGAGGACCTAGTCCAAATGCTTATCAATGCCATAGGACAAGGACAAAATCAACCCAGACACCATGATCTGTCTTTGGTGGACTTCTTGAAGATCAAGCTCAATTCCTTTGTCGGAGAAGGAGAAGATGATGTCGTCACCAAGGGAGAAAATTGGATTAGGAGCATTGTTTTTGTGATCTGGACTACCCTCAACAGTCTAGGGTTTGCTTTGAAACCTACATGCTAAAGGGAGCAACCCGTACATGGTGGGAGAACTTCCTCAACTCAAGAGTGACCGATGCACTTGCACTCACATGGAAAGGATTTGTTGAAACCTTCCAGGAGCACTATGTGTCTGAAGCCATGATAGAGAAGGAGCTAGAGTTTGCCAATATTGCTCAGGTGGGTGTCATGACGGTGACCCACTATGCAATGAAGTTCAGGATCCTGTAGAAGTACGGTTATGATAATGATGAGCTATGCATGACAAAGAAGTTCATTCGAGGACTCAAGCCCAACCTAAGATTCACCCTGTCAGGAAGAGGTCACATGACCCTTCAGGCTGCTCTTGATGCAACCCTAGAGCTAGAAGACCACCCCAAAAGGTCTTACAATAAGGAAGCTCCTTAGAAGAACAACCAATATCAACCTCCCAACAACCATAAGAGGAAGACACCTGAGCATGATGTAGAAGTAGAGAAGCCCTTATGCCCAACATGCAAGAAAAACCATGCATGTCCATGTAGGTATGGTATAGGAGCATGCTTTTACTGTGGAGAGAATGGACACCTCAGGTCAAGTTGCCCAAAGTTGCTGAAGGAGGCAAATCCGAATCAGAATAGAAACTAGGATCCTCCACCTAAGTGGCAAGCTAGGGTTTTTGCCATGGACTTAGAAGATGATGATCAAGGTAACCTTTAATTCATATATTTCTGACCTTAAATGTTGAGTATATACTTTTATGAAAAGTTATGAAACTTAAGAAAGGGATAAGTAAAACACTAAGGTGGGTAGTAGACTATGAAAATTTTGAGGACGAATTTCATTTAAGATGGGTAGAATTGTAACAACCCAAATTTGTAAATAAAACAAGTTTAAGGTCTTTAGTGCCAAATTTTCAACTTTTAATGTCAAAATCTAAATAATGATGCAAATCACCTACATATTTAACATATTACTTGAAATATGAAATCAAGAGAGAGAAAAAGAAATATCCCCCTTATTTTCCTTTCTTTATAATCAAATGAACACAAATGATAATTCATTTTATTAAAATAGTGACCTATATGAGTTTGATGAACAAAAGGTAAGCAAGACCTAAATCTAATCGTATATGAAGATTCTAGACCCTTTTATTAGCTTGTGTTCCAAATTTGAAGTCATTTGGACTTTGTTTGACCCCTAAACATGAGTAGAGAAGATTCTATATAGTATTTAATTAAATACCTTGATTTTTAATCATATAACCTAAGTTCTGATGTATTTGATTTGTCACGCTTTTTGCCGTTGAGTAGGCTCGCGGATCCGGAGTCACCTGCGAATGGGGACTCATCCCCTTCGCCTGAGTCCTGGTAGGTGTGGACTCCAAAGTAGCCACCTCCCCTGGGTTCACAATCTCCCTCTCTAAGATTCCTCAACGCAAACTGATTCCCTCCCTACAATCCTCACCGTCACCCAAACCTTATGATCCCAACTTTTGTGGGACTTCATGCCCTAACGGAGAAACGCCCAATAGGGATGGGATTCCTCTTGCCATCAGATTGTTACATACACCATCTCTGAGATCCTCACCCATATTTATATGCCTAGAAATCACCACCGGGCCTCTACGAACTCTTGACATCTTTCAATTTCATCTCTTTCTCTCCGAGCCGCCTCAACCTACTCAGATTGTTCTCCGGCGAGTACCTTGCACGAATCACCCTCCTCCGTCACCTCCGATCGAATTGGCTATTCGGTAAGTTTCCTCGATCCTCCATACTTCTTTTTCCATCACCAATTTTCTCCCAGATGCCCCCGAACGTTGTATCCTATAGTTAGGCATGTAGATGACATCAACGTTTATGCCGTGGGCACCTGATGGCCTTTCGACGACAAAAAATGTACCTTTGTCTTCGTCGCTTCCTAGACTATCATTTTGCGAAGCTTGTTCATGATTTCTTGCCTCTTTGTGTCCCGAGCCCTTATCTTGCTCTGTTGTGCCATGGCATCGCATCTTTCCTGAACCCCTCGTCGGCTTCCTGCGACGATGCAGATGATCGCATGCTTCTTGGTTGTCATCGGCATGACTTGAGTTCATGATCTGGATATTCAAAATTGAGCTTTGGTGTTGTGCTTTGTCTTCTCCCTGGAGGAGGAAGATACGAGGTAATGTTTTCTCGATTTTGCCCTTCTTTGGCTTTTCCTTTTAGTCACGCTTCTGTGGGCATAATCGTCCTTTACATTTTTTTATCAAGCGTTGTGCACCTGCTTTAGGCGGGCCCCTCTGCCCAAGCGGCATTTCCCTATCAGGCCAGGCGAGCAAGGACCCTACTAGTCAGATCTTGGTCCCTTAATACGATTAATCAATTTTCCTTGATTTTGAATTGGCCCATTCTTCACAAAATCGCAGTAAATCATCAGTTTATCAGAAAATGAAGGAAAAATAGTTGTTGGAATAAATTTTCAAAGAGGAACCTATTTTTCTAGTTTTCAAACCCTAATTCCATTGTCTCTGACCTTGTTTACTTGAAAGAATCAAATTAGGGTGTAGGAAGTATTAATGATGATAATTAATAGAAATCATGTAATTTCAGGAACATAGGGTTTGACCCAGATCAAAATGACTAAGCTAGGATTTTCTTTGCTCCAGGTAAGCGGGTCATGGCACTATACATATGTACCTTGGTTGAATTGCATGTTATGTATGCTTTATGATTATGTTTTAAATTTCAAGTTAATGAATGGAATTAAGATCGTCTCAGATTATATAATTGCATGTTGTTTGTTATATTCATAAGGTCATATGCTTATCACAGATGCTCATTAGTTTTATGTTATGATTATGCAATGGTTAAGGTATTGAAGAAAGAATCATGTAATAATTAAGATTGAGGGAGAAATCCCATTATGTTAAAGATTTAATGTTCAAGATCTTGCTAATGTTCAATTTAAGAATCATGTTATGAGAATTTCATTAAGTTTTATATCCTCTCGCCATCATGGACCTCAAGGGGTTGTTATGGGCATTCATGCCAATTATGGGATTTCACAGCCAGTCATGGACCTCAAGAGGTTGTTATGGGTTTTTTAGCCAAATCATGGGCATTCATGCCAATTATGGCTCTCTTAAGTGGGCAAATCATAGAGAGTGCATATTTTACTTATTCAATTCTTATTTATGTCAAGAAATTAATATCAAGAATGCTTAAGTTAAAACCATGTCAAGATTTTCTTTCAAGTCAATTATATGTACGTTTTGTTCTTATGATGTGTATAGTGCCGCTTACTGATGTGAGTCTTTGTTTTGCATGGCCGTGGGACGAGATGTCCCTAGATCAAGGAGCAAGAGGGAATTTAAGCGAGCCCTTCAAGTATAGCTGACTCAAGGAGGCTTTATCTTGGTGGGGTGCCATCTACCATTCAATAGATTATCTAGTTTAGTTTTTAGTTCATGGTTTAGATTTGTTTAGTCTACATGTTTTAGTCTTGAGATCAAGATGAGACAATTTATGTTTTCCCTTCTAAAGAACAATGTATGAATCTATTTTTGAGTTAATGCATGGTGTTTCGTTTATCTTATTGCTATTGAGTATCATGTTTTGTAATGTTCCTCCAAGCCAAGTGGCCTATGTTATGGACAACATAGGGTTTGCTTCTACTGATGTATATATGTGCTTGGAGAGGCGTTACAATATGGTATCAGAGCAATGAGTAGATGGCCACTAAGCTAAAGATTCACATGTTCTAACCCTTAGTCTAACTTTTTTCTAGATGGCTACTAAGAAATCTGACAAGGGAAATGATAATGACAGTGCTAGCTCTTCTAGTGAGGGAAGTGGACCGAGAAGGAACCCTAAGGCAACCTTGGAGGACCTAATCCAAATGCTTACCAATGTCATAGGACAAGGACAACATCAACCCAAACACCATGAGTTGACTTTGGTGGACTTCTTAAAGATCAGGCCCGACTCCTTTTCTGGAGAAGGAGAAGATGATGTCATCATCAAGGGAGAAGATTGGATTAGGAGCATGGAGCATTGTTTTCGTGACCTGGACTGCCCTTAATAGTCTAGGGTTCGCTTTGCAACCCACATGCTAAAGGGAGCAGCCCGTACATGGTGGGAGAACTTCCTCAACTCAAGAGCGGCCGATGCACCTACACTCACATGGGAAGAATTTGTTGAAGTCTTCCAGGAGCACTATGTATCTGAAGCCATGATAGAGAAGAAGGAGCCAGAGTTTGCCAATCTAGCTCAGGTGGGAGACATGATGGTGACCCAGTATGCAATGAAGTTCATGATCCTATAAAAGTACGGTTATGATTATGATGAACGGCGTGGGACAAAGAAGTTCATTCGAGGACTCAAGCCCGACCAAAGATTCGCCCTATCAGGAAGAGGTCACATGACCCTTTAGGCTGCTATTGATGCAACCCTAGAGGTAGAAGACCACCCCGAAAGGTCTTACAAGAAGGAAGCTCCTCAGAAGAACAACCATAATCAACCTCCCAACAACCATAAGAGGAAGGCACCTGAGCATGCTGCAGTAGTAGAGAATCCCTTATGCCCAACATGCAAGAAGAACCATGCAGGTTCATGTAGGCATGATACAGGAGCATGCTTTTACTGTGGAGAGAATGAACACCTCATGTCAAGTTGCCCTAAGTTGCTGAAGGAGGCAAATATGAATCAGAATAGAAACCAGGATCCTACAACCTAAGAGGTAAGCTAGGGTTTTTGCCATGAACTTAGAAGATGATGATCAAGGTAACCTTTAATTCATATATTTCCAGCCTTAATTGTTGAGTATATGCTTTTATAAAAAGTTATGAAACTTAAGAAAGGGATGAGTAAAACCCTAAGGTGGGTAGTAGATCATGAAAATTTTGAGGACACATTTCATTTAAGGTGGGCAGAATTGTAACATCCCAAATTTGTAAATAAAACAAGTTTAAGGTCTTTAGTGCAACATTTTCAACTTTTAATGTCAAAACCTAAATAATGATGCAAATCACCTGCATATTTAACATATTACTTGAAATATGAAATCAAGAGAGAGAAAAAGAAATATCCCCCTTATTTTCCTTTCTTTACAATCAAATGAACACAAATGATAATTCATTTTATTAAAATAGTGACATATATGAGTTTGATGAACAAAAGGTAAGCTAAACCTAAATCTAATCGTATAAGAAGATTCTAGACCCTTTTATTAGCTTGTGGTCCAAATTTGAAGTCATTTGGACTTTGTTTCCCCTAAACATGAGTGGAGAAGATTCTATAAAATATTTAATTAAATACCATGATTTTTAATCATGTAACCTAAGTTCTGATTTATTTGATTTGTCACGTTTTTTCCTTTGAGTAGGCTCACATATCTGGAGTCACCCGTGAACGGGGGCTCATCCCCTTCTCTCGAGTCCCGGTAGGTGTGGACTCCACTATAGCTGCCTCCCCCTGGGTTCACAATCTCCCTCTCTAAGAATCCTCAGTGCAAACTGATTCCCTCCCCACAATCCTCACTGCTGCTCGAACCTTATGATCCCAGCTTTTGTGGGACTTCATGCCCTAATGGAGAAACACCCAATAGGGCTGGGATTCCTCTCGCCACCATATTGTTAGAGACACCATCTCTGAGATCCTCACCCATATTTATATGCCCAAAAATCATCACCGGGCCTCTACAAACTCTTGACATCTTTCTATTTAATCTCTTTCTCTTCGAGCCGCCTCAACCTACTCAGATTGTTCTTAGGCGAGTACCTTGCATGAATCACCCTCCTCTGTCGCCTCCGGCCTAATTGGCTACTCGGTAAGTTTCCTCGACCCTCCATACTTCTTTTTCCATCACCAATTTTCCCCCAGATGCCCCCAAACATTATATCCTATAGTTAGGCATGTGAACCTCGCCACCGTTTATGCCCTGGGCACATGGTGGCCTTTCGAAGACAAAAACTGTACCTTTATCTTTGCTGCTTCTTGGACTATCGTTTTGCAAAGCTTGTTCATGATTTCTCGCCTTTTTGTGTCCCGAGCCCTTAGCCTCAGTTCTTGCTCTGGTATGCCATGGCGGTGCATCTTTCCTGAACCCCTGACCACCGCGAGACCCAAATTTGGTCTCGTCGGGTTCCGACGACGATGCAGATGATCACAGGCTTCCTGGTTTTCATTGGCATGACTTGGATTCATGATTTGGATCTTCAAAATTGAGACTTGGCATTGTGCTTTGTCTTTTCCCTGGAGGAGGAAGATATGGGGTGATTTTTTTTCTCAATTTCACCCTTCTTTGGCTTTTTCTTTCAGTCACGCTTCCGGGGGCATAATTATCCTTTACATTTTTTATCAAGCGTTGTGCACCTACTTTAGGCGGGTCCCACTGCCCAAGCGATGTTTCCCCATTGGATCAGGCGAGCAAGGGCCCCGCTAGTCAAGTCTTGGTCACTTAATGTGATTAATCGATTTTCCTTGATTTTTAATTGGCCCATTCTTCACAAAATCATAGTAAATCAATAGTTTATCAGAAAATAATGGGAAAATAGTTGTTGGAATGAATTTTCAAAGAGGAACCTATTTTTCTACTTTTTGAACCCTAATTCCATTGTCTCTGGCTATGTTTACTTGAAAGACTCAAATTAGGGTGTTGGAAATATTAAGGATGGAAATTAATAGAAATCATGTAATTTCAGGAACTTAGGGTTTAGCCAAGATCAAAGAAACTAAGCTAGGATTTTCTTTGCTCTAGGTAAGCGGGTCATGACACTATACATATGTACCTTGGTTGAATTGCATGTTATGTATGCTTTATGATTATGCTTTAAATTTCAAGTTAATGAATGAAATTAAGATAATGATCATGTCTCATATTATATAATTGCATGTTGTTTGTTATATTCATAAGGTCATATGTTTATCATAAATGCTCATTAGTTTAATGTTATGATCATGCAATGGTTAAGGATTGAATAAAGAATCATGTAAATCATCACTACTAAAATAATGATCTATAGCGTCGATTTTTTTAAGCCTGTAGTGTCACTTTTTAACCGACGCCTAAGTGACCGTCGCTATAGAATTTGCTCTATAGGGTTGGTTTTTTTGACCAAAGAAAACCAACCTTATAGAGTAAAAACCGACCCAAGAGGCTGTAAAAAACCTGACCCAAGCAAGAAAAAAGAGGCTGTAAGGTCGGTTATTCCTAAAAAATCAACCCTAGAAATGTCTTGTAAGGTCAGTTACTGCTAGAAAACCGACCTTATAAAGAAACAAAGGTTTTCTCGGTCGAGAAATACGTCAAGCGTGAAGGATTTCGGTCGAGAAAATTGTCGACCGAGAATGTACTATCTTAAGCTTCTTAGAGGTCTTCTAAGGTCAATTATTTCTAAAAAACTGACCCAATAGAGTACAAAAAATGAGCTTTCTGATCCCATTGCCTATAAGGTCGGTTATTCCTAAAAAACCGACCCTAGAAGTTAAAAAATGGACCCTATAAAGCAACAAAGTTCCTGTAAGGTCAGTCTTGCTTGGTCGAAAAACTTGTCGACCGAGTGACTTTCGGTCGACAAAATTATCGATCAAGAAAGTACTGTCCCAGAGGTCTTGTAAGGTTGGTTATTTCTAAAAAACTGACCTTATAAAGCAACAGAGGTTTGCTCGGTCGAGAAATACGTCAACCGAGAGATCTCTAAGGTCGGTTATATTTGAAAACTGACCCTAGAGATCTCCAAGGTCGGTTATTTGAAGAAAACTGACCCAATAGGGAAGCGAGTACCTGATAAGTTGCATTGAAGCTACTAGGCTGGTTATTTAAAAAAACCGACGCAATATGTCTCTAAGGTCGGTTTTTTTTAATAATTGACCATAGAAGTCACATTTTTTTACAGAATTTTTTTACAAAATAGAAATCTTCAGAACAGAAACCTGCAGAATAGAAACCTGCTTTACACAGTTCAAACCTGCAATAGAAATAGACTTGTAAATGTAATGATGCAAGCCAAAAAATGCATTCCAAAGCCATTTGCTAGCTTTTATGTCCAATCCTTTTTGAATTAATGTATCACTCTCCAAACCACACACATTCATAACAACAATAATTCAAAATATTCAGTTGAGACATACTAATACACATAGCACATACTAACATTCATGCAAGTCTAAGATAGATTCATTCAGTTCAGACATAGCACATACTAACATTCATACAAATAGAACATACTAACAACAATGATAGATTGCAAGTCTAAGATGATATTAAAATTTATGTCAGATACAAAAGTAATTTTGATAGAGTTTCAAAATTACATACACAAATGAAGCTATGCATTCAATCCAATGCTATAGTCACTTCATTAAAAAAGGCCTATGACCACTCTTCTTGGAATTCATTTAACTCATCAAGTGTGTAAGGCTGAGTTGTAAAGATCTGCAACAGAAAATGCACATGCTAATATTTTATAAAATGAGTACATCTCACTTGTAAATTAATGATGTTATTCTTTATTACCTGATCTATAGTCTGAATGTCATTTGATGCTCTTTTGACAATAGCTTGCATATATTTCATTACATAGTAGCCACAAGCCCAATCATTATTTTGTATATGACACTACAAATAAAGAATGATACTTAATGTTAGTAAACTACTATAAATAGAGTTGAGATACGACTATAAGGGTTGACATATAAGAGTTGACATATACATTACTATAAGAGTTGTATATATATAAGACTAAGCTGTCAAAGTAGTTACCTTGATATTTTTCAAAGTAAATGTCTTTAATTTGGTGGGTATTATTCCTCCACCTTCACGAAAAGACTTTATACCCCTACCAATTAATTTATTACGATAGTTGTCAAAATAGAAATTCTAAGTAGAAATATCACGTTGAAGCATAACAATTGATCTGGTAGAAACTAAATTTATACTTACTCCATAGTTGGCAATTTTAGTTTGTGACTCCTTGTTGTTATTCCCATTGGGTCAAGATAATAGAAAGTCATCAATTTTGGGACAACCACCACTAGTTCCCAATGTCTAGATCTGAGTAAAATACATATTGAAAACAAATATTAGAATTATAAATTTAGTCAATATTAGAATTATATTGAATAATAATACTTACTTGACGTTAAAAGGAATTAGGATAATTTCCTTTCCCACACTAGCAAATTATTTGAATGCCGTACAGAAGTACTCATTCACATCCTCAATGTGTGTCTCCACTTGACTAGTGATTGAAGGAACTTAGAATCCAACATTCCTTATATCAAAGTTTGTCGTCTCGGTATATAAATGGCTGTAAAATATTTGTAATCATTTCATATATTATAAATAAGCTAAAAATGTATATTGGAGTTTTCTATATTGATGAATCCTTACCTTATCCATACTTCTAATATCGAAATATTTAGCCAATCATAACAGAACAAATCTTTAATATCATCAAGAAAAATAAAATTCTCAAAGCCCCTCCCAGCTGCATCTTCTGTTAAATTGACCAACATATGTGATCCTGAGCTTTGGTTGGCTAAGTATCGACATAAACATTTACATTTGCTTCCCAATTTGTCGAATGTAGCTTCGGGAATGAAATATGGTTTGGGCATAGGAGGACGACTAGTAGAATTTTTACTTTTTGGTTTACAAACCTGTTAATTAAATTACATACTTATATTACACGAGTTCATATATGTAGTCAAATATGAAAAACATGGTAGATTTCAGATATATACCTTTTCATTGATAACCAAGTGTTTAGGCCAACCCACCATAGCACCCTCTGCTTCTTCAACTGTACTATATTCAAGATTATATATGGGTAGTGGTTTGTCCCCCATTCCGTCATACACAAGATGGATGGACACACGACAAATGTCATCAAAAACTGGTTGGCAATGCAATGTTCCACCGAGGTTGTATACCTTACCCGCTGTCACAACATTATACTTTGGAACCTCCACTGCAAGTTTACAGTTCATACCAACCTATAATTGAAATAATATAAGTTATATACAAAACGGTAAACCAGATACCTACTACAACTATATATATATAATTATATATATATATATATATATATATATATATATATATATATATATCATACTAATAACATCATATAGAACAAAAAATTATTGTAGATTGTTGTGGTGGGTCATTGGGAGTGCTTCCATGACCTTCTACAGTTGGAGCATGGGCTTGTACCTCATCATCTGAGATACACACAATTTGAATAGGTTGAGAAGGTTGAGTACGCTGAAATGAAGACATTATTTCTTTTACTTTATGTACTACTAATGCTTCAACTTCCTCTTGTGTAAGACCTCCTGCACGACATCTTTTAGATTGCGAAGGGCCAAAATAAGACTTGAATCCTATGCCAGCTCCTAATCCCCTAACACGGCCAAAATGTTCCTCCGTACCAAGAGCAACTAATAGTGCATCCATGCGGCCAGTTGGGATGAACTTTCCTTCCTTCCTTTGCTCATGGAGATCAATCTATTCATAGTTAATAAAAATATGAAATCACAATATCAATTAGATATAAATAAATCTAAGTTTGTGGGAGTTACTCTTTACTTAGTTGGGATAAACCTACCATCTTTTGTGCCACCTCCTTAGTTGCAGGGTTGACAATTTCACCTGCTTGATTCTTTCTAGCATCAATCCACTACAAGTGTCGGGGTGGACGCTCAGCTTGAGTTGTACTAGACTCTTCTCCAGAAGAGAGTTGCTTCTCTTGTAGTTGGTGGCGGAAGGCATAACCACCGGGCCCCAAGCGATGGTCATGTACATTTTTGGCCCGTCTTTCCTTTTGGGCCTCGTGAATAGCCTGATCATTTAAAATGAGGTATTGCAATTTAGATTTGGTAAACATATATAAAAAGATTCACATACTTAATTGTATAAAATTAAAGATTCATACAATACATCACAATCTTTATTACCTGAAACTCTTCCGATTTCCTAGCTACACCAAATCTTTCCCACACCTCAGGATCTATAAAAACATATATATCTGTTGCTTTCTTCTTTTGTTTAGAAGTATATATAAATTCCCTTTTGAGATATGTCTTAAAAGCCCTCCATCATACACCACAACGTTGTAGCACTTTTTTCTTGTGATCTTTTTCATTTAGATGAAAAACACCATATACATGTAAAAGAAGCAATAATGTTGTCTTAAAAAGGATGTCTTTCCAAGCAAACTAAATTAGAATCAATAAATAAAAACATATTAAAATAATATCACTGCCACTCACATATATATCTTTCTATAAGAGGTCTTTTAAGGCATTACAAACATCATGCCAATTTTCTATATCTATTGCCACCTTACTGCGCGTGGTCGCCCCTACGTAATGCTTGAAAGCACTAGCATGTTCCCTAATAGGTGCTCCTGTAACGTCAATCTGGACTGCCAATTTCTCCCTTTTGGCCCTGAGCTCCTACAACCTACGCATCAGTCTGGGACCTCTACTTTTCTTAGCATCACCACTACCATCCTTGTGGTGCTCATGCTCAGAATGTTCATCTTCACTTGCCATTTTAGAACCTACAAGTATACATGATAAAAGAAACATAAGTGATAATAAAAGTACAAGTGGTTGAATGATATATGATGTATATTTAAAAGACTATGTGCTTGAATGATAATAAAATAAATAATTCAAAGAATACATGCCTCTAGTACTGGTTGAGTTGTTAGTCAAGTAAAATTCCTTCAGTATGGTCTTGACGTTTATAGTATTCATCGGTGTTATCTTCAACATTTACACTTAGCAAACCAACCGAGAATGGGCTGAAATCATCATACTTTTTGTAGTATTCTTCTTCATTTATAGGATCTACAGTAAACTATCTTTTTCTATGAAGAACGACATACCAATTTTTATTTGCTGGGTCATCAATATAGGATACTTGTTTTGCTTGGTCTACCATGATGAATGGCTCATCTTTCTCACCAATCTTTTCAAAATTCACCAATTTGAAACCCAACTCATCCACAAAAACTCCTTTGTTGTTGTCAACCCATTTACACCTAAAGATAGGATCTCTAAAATTTGTATAATCCAATTCCCATATGTCCTCAATGACGCCGTAATATGACATCTCAGCTTCGCGTGGTCTTTTATCTTTGGCACTAGCAAAAGACAACGAACAAGATTGAACATCGACCCTACTATTTTGGGCTACACTACTTTCATCTTGACGCTTTGTGTAGTATAAAAATCCGTTTATGTCATAACCTTCATATGACATGAAATCCATTTTTGGCTTAAAGGCGAGCCATTTTATGTTCTCAGCAATATTATTTGGTGATTCAGATAGTTGATTAAAGACTTTCTCTTCAAACCACCTAATAAATATTTGATTATGCTCTCTTGCAAGCCACATTGAACTGGATCACATATGATTTTTCTTGATAAGATCATTGTGTTATGTGATGTAGCTACTAACTTCATTGATGTTGTGTAAAATATACAAATGTACTTGTTCCCACAACTCACGACTGATTCCTTTCACTCGTCCTCCCAGAGTTCCTTTGCCACAATAAGATTCAGTGTGATGGAAATTTTTTAGATCGCTAGAAGTTTCATTGCAATTCAAAAAATCATTGCAAAAGTCCATCACCTCCCTAGACACATAACCCTCAATAATACCCCCTTCAGGACGATAACGATTCCGAACATCACCTTTAAAAATACTTATGTAGCGTTCAAATAGATACATCCAGTGTAAGAAAATTGGACCCAACATCTTCACCTCCCTTGTAATATGTACTACAAGATGAACCATGATATCAAAAAATGAAGGAGGAAAGTACATTTCAAGGTGACACATGATAACAATTACATCTTTCTATAATTTATCGAGAGTATCAGGATGTATCACTTTGTTGCATATTTCATTAAAGAAGAAACAAGGTCTTGTGATTGCAAACCTTACATGCTTCAACAATATAGATCGAATAGCCACAGGTAAAATTTGTTGCATTAAGATGTGACAATCGTGAGATTTGAGACCTATCAACTTTAGATCCTTCTTTGATACCAATCTACGAATATTAGAAGAGTATCTTTGTGGAACCTTAATATTATACAAGCACTCACAGAAAGTCTTTTTCTCCTGCTTTGACAAAGTGTAACAAGCTGGTGGTAAATATGTGCGGCGACCCCTGATCTCCACTGATAATTCTTTTCTTATATCTATGAATTCTAAATCTTTTCTAGATTTGATGCCGTCTTTAGTCTTTCCTGGTATGTTCAATAGCGTACCAATGATGCTATTACAAACATTTTTTTCAACATGCATGACGTCAATGTAGTGTCTAATTGCCAAAGATATCTAATAAGGAAGATCCCAGAATATTGACCTCTTCTTGTATAGAGATTTGTCACATGCAAGAGTACGACTACTTGAACTCTTTCCAAATTCATTAACAATATGTTTCACCCTATCATATACAACATTTCCTGGTATAGGTTTAGGAGCACTTCATTCCTCAGTTGACCCATTAAAGGTTTTGCGTTGCCTTCGATAAGGATGCACTGGTGGGAGAAATCTCCGATGACCAAGATATATGATTTTACCACCATGTTTCAATCAGATTGAATCAATATTTTCCTCACATACAGAACATGCTTTGTATCCTTTTATGCTATATCCAGACAAATTTCCATAAGTTGGAAAGTCATTAATCATGCAAAACAACATAGCATGCAAACTAAAGATCTCTTTACGTGAAGAATTATATGTCATAACACCTTCTTCCCATAGTTTCATTAGGTCATCAATTAGATGTTGAAGGTAAACATCAATATCATTTCCAGGTTGCTTGGGCCCTGATATCAATATTGACAACATGACATACTTATTTTTCATACACAACTAAGGAGGAAGATTGTATATAAAAATTATAACAGGCCACGTGTTATGTTGGCTTCTTAATGTACCATAGGAATTCATTCCATATGTACAGAGTCCAAGTCTTAAGTTTCTTACTTTTTTACCAAATTGAGGGTATAATAAATCAATTTTCTTCCATTGTGGTGAATCAGATGCATGTAGTAGGATGCCATAATCATTGGCCTTTAACTCCCCATTCCAATACAAATTTTGCACATCTTCTGTATTAGCAAATACGCGTTGAAATCATGGTATTATTGGTAGATACCACATCACCTTGACAGGAGAGCCATTTTTAGCATTAGCTGAATTTGTGGTCTTATACCTTGACGCACCACATTTTGGACAATTTATCAAATTACTATAGTCCTTATGAAATAATACACTATCATTTGGACATGCATGAATCTTCTTAGCCTCAATTCCCATTGGGCACATTATTTTCTTTGCTTGATATGTTAAAATTGGAAGCTAGTTGCCTTCAGAAAGAATTTCCTTTAACAAAGACAATAGTGAAGTGAAACTCTTATCGCTCCACCGGTTTGGAGCTTTAAGAGTATATAATCTCATCACAACACTCAATCTCGTGAACTTAGTACAACCCTTATATAATGGTTTTTCAGCATCATGTACAATGTTTGCAAATAAAAAAGGTGGATCAATGGCATTGTCCCAACAACTACATAGCATCTCGTCAACCATATCATCCTGAATCGGGTCATCCTGAATCGGTTCATCATTGACATTATCATCATTATCTATATCTTCTATGCCACAACTATTAGTATCGACATTGTTTGATCCATAATTAAATTTCTCTCCATGCCAATATCATTCATTATAACCTTGTATGATCCCATTGCATATGACATGATTCTTAATTTCCTCACCAGTATCAACTTTCAAATTGTTACCACAATTTCTACATGGACAATATAGCCTATCTGTAGGTAGTTTCCTATATTCCTCAGCAAATATGATAAATTCATCAAGACCTTTGGCAAACTCTGGACTGCAACGGTTCTTGATAGACATCCAAATTCGATCCATTTTCTATATCACATTAAAATTAATTATAAAACTAAGCATTCAATATTGATACTATAAGCTGTAAGTTTTTATTGATAGGAAGTTAATTATTTTTATACTAAAGTGTACCACCTATCCTATTTTTGAATATTTAATCTCACTAGTAACTGTATAATGTATGTTTAGTTTTGAAGAAAATTTCAGTAGCATTTCCCCTAAGTTCTCCAAGTACACCGATGTAAATGGTAAATAATCACTCACATATGTGTACAGAGAACAAATGAGGAAATCCTACTGAAATTTTCTTCAAAACTAAACATACATTATACAGTTACATCCTAAGTGAGATTAAATATCCAAAAACAGTCCCAGACCGGGGAATATCTAAAATTTACTCCTAATGAGTAAATTTTGAACAAGTTTCTAAGTTGATACATGCATAAATGTAATATTGTCATATTTATATATTAAGTTAAACACCATACATCAATGATCTCATCTATAAACCCTAAAGTGTCAATCTGAGAACTAAGACCGAGAAGCTTTAGATACTCTTAGAATACATCTCAACTAATCTTGGCCCATCATCGTCTCGATGCAACTTGGGTAAAATATATATATTCATCAAAGACAACACATAATTTACAAAATTCGAAACAACTAAATTTGTTTTGTGAACACCAGTTGTTGCATGGTAGGCAACACATTTTTAAACAGAATCAATCATACAAATAAAAGTTACAGAACATATTTTTAGTGGTATCACATCACTAGCAATTTTATATGTCAATTTTTTGTATTCGAAAATTTGTTTTAGGTGTACCACATTTTACTTGTTTTGTATGAACATTTAGGATATATGGACATGAAAAATAAAAATAAACACATCACTTACAACAAATAAAAGTATATTGGAAATAACTGATGCATCATTTGGGGAACATACTGGTCAAGATCTCAAATATGATAATGCCAATGGAGATGCATATTTCGGAATGTTATTAATGTGTGAAGAAGCTGATACATACATGTTGGAAAGCCATGCTAATGATTAACTGGTGAGTTCAGTTGAGAAAGGCAGGCGGCAAAGCAGGTTCTTCTCCGTAGGCAGAGCACCTTACCTCAGCGTTCGGGTGCCGGCGGTGAGGGTTTCTTCTCCTTCGCAGGTCTGGCGGCGGCGGCGGCGAGGTACTTTCTTCTCCACAGGCACGCCAGCGGCGGCAAGGTACTTTCTTCTCTGTAGGCAAGGTGACGTCGCTCTCACACGTCGGACCGACGCGGTGCAACAATTAGGTGAATGATGGCGGAAACGACAACGACAACGGGCTCGTGTGCGGAAGCGGAAACAACAACGAAAACAGGCTCGTGTGCGGAAGCAACAACCGTAAACAGAAGCTCAGACAACACCACGTGAGAGTAGCAGGTTTTGATCGAAATGGCGACCTAACCAACGCAGGCGACATGTTATAGTTAACCTATAGCGTCGGTTAATAGGGGAAAACCGACACTACAGGTGAAGTGGTGCCCGCATTTTTTGTAGACATATAAGGTCGGTTATTTGGAAAATTGACCCTATAGATTGAGGCGCGAAGCCAAAATCAAGCAAATTTTCACCGCAGGAAACCTAATGGAGCCAATTTTTGTCTTGGTCGAGAATTGTTTCGACCGAGATGCCCTACAATGTCGGTTATAAGGAAAAAACTAACCCTAGAGGTACTTATACACACACAAAGGAAAAATAGAGCTAATTTTTGTCTCGGTTGAGAATTTTTCGACTGAGATGCCCTACAAGGTCGGTTATAAGGAAAAAACTGACCCTAGAGGTACTTATACATGCACGAAGGCAAAATGGAGCCAATTGTTTTCTCAGTCGAGAATTTTGTCGACCGAGATGCCCTACAAGGTCAGTTATAAGGAAAAAACTGACCCTAAGGGTACTTATACACGCGCGAAGGAAAAATAGAGCCAATTTTTGTCTCGGTAGAGAATTTTTTCAACCGAGATGCCCTGCAAGGTCAGTTATAAGGAAAAAACCGACCCTAGAGATACTTATACACGCGCGAAGGCAAAATGGAGCAAATTTTTGTCCCAGTCAAGAATTTTGTCCATCGAGATGCCCTACAAGGTCGGTTATAAGGAAAAAACCAACCCTAGATCGTGAAACCTAATGGAGCCAATTTTTGTCTCGGTCGAGAATTTTTTCGATCGAGATGCCCTACAAGGCCGGTTATAAGGAAAAAACTGACCCTAGAGGTAATTATACACATGCGAAGGAAAAATAGAGCCAATTTTTATCTCGGTCGAGAATTTTTTCGACCGAGATGCCCTACAAGGTCGGTTATAAGAAAAAAACTTACCCTAGAGATACTTATACACGCGCAAAGGCAAAATGGAGCAAATTTTTGTCTTGGTCAAGAATTTTGTCGACTGATATGCCCTACAAGGTCGGTTATAAGGAAAAAACCGACCCTAGATCGTGAAACCTAATGGAGCCAATTTTTGTCTCAGTCGAGAATTTTGTGGACCGAGACGCCCTACAAGGTCGGTTATAAGGAAAAAACTGAACCTAGAGGTACTTATACACGCGCGAAGGCAAAATGGAGCCAATTTTTGTCCACGTTTTTTGTAGACACATAAGGTCGATTATTTGGAAAAACCGACCCTATAGATCGAGGCGCGAAGCTAAAATCAAGCAAATATTCACCATGGGAAATTTATGGGTCGTCTTTCTGATCCCATTGCCTATAAGGTCGGTTATTTTATGAAAACTGACCCTATAGAGATACACTACAAGGTTAGTTATTTTAAGAAAACCAACCCAAGTGGTCTTAAGTGGTGCCTGTATTTTTTTATAGACATATAATGTCGGTTATTTGGAAAACCGACCCTATAGAGATACACTACAAGGTTGGTTATTTTAAGAAAACTGACCCAAGAGGTCTTAAGTGGTGCCTGTATTTTTGTAGACATATAAGGTCGGTTATTTGGAAAAACCGACCCTACAGGCAGCGACGTTATTGGACAAAAATGTAGTAGTGCATGTAATAATTAAGATTAAGGGAGACATCCCATTATGTTAAAGATATAATGTTCAATATCATGCTAATGTTCAATTTAAGAATCATGTTATAAGAATTTCATTAAGTTTTATATGCTCTCGCCATCGTGGACCTCAAGTGGTTGTTGTGGGCATTCATGCCAATTATGGGCTTTCATAGCCAGTCATGGACCTCAAGGGGTCGTTATGGGCTTTTTAGCGAAATCATGGGCATTCATGCCAATTATGGGCTATTATGTGGACAAATCATAGAGAGTGCATATTTTACTTATTCGATTCTTATTTATGTCAAGGAATTAATTTCAAGAATGCTTAAGTTAAAATCATGTCGAGACTTTGTTTCTAGTCAATTATATGTACTTTCTGTTCTTATAGTGTGTATAGTGCCGCTTACTGATGTCAGTCTTTGTTTCACATGGCCGTGGAATGAGATGTCCCTAGATTAAGGAGCAAGAGGGAATTGAAGCGAGCCCTTCAAGTGTAGCTGACTCAATGAGGCTTTATCTTGGTGGGGTGCCATCTACCATTCAATAGATTATCTAGTTTAGTTTTTAGTTCATGTTTTAGATTTGTTTAGTCTACATGTTTTAGGCTTGAGATCAAGATGAGATGGTTTATGTTTTTCCTTTTAAAGAACAATGTATGGATCTATTTTTGAGTTAATACATGTTGTTTCATTTATCTTATTGCTATTGAGTATTGTTTTGTAATGTTCCTCCAAGTCAAGTGGCCCATGTTATGGACAACATAGGGTTTGCTTCCGCTGATGTATATATGTGCTTGGAGGGGTGTTACACTTAGGTAATTTTTTATGATTAGTTTAAAGTAAGTATTGGAAGTTGAGTTCCATGACTTCCAGTGAGTTATAGACTTACAAACAAAGCACAATTCCTTAGTTCCCTCTTAAAAAGAGCAGAAAATGAGTTTATGAACAACTAACAATATTTCCTACACAATTATTTTTCATTCTACATAAATGACACATGTATGAGTAGAAATGTTGGCGGCGTGGATACGGTTCATTACAAAACCATAACATAATATGACAATATACTATAATCGTACTATGTTAAACATTATACATTGTAACTACCATTATCAGTGTGGTTAATAAAATAAAAATATATGAACACAATGAAAAGTAATCACATTGCACCATGTGACAAAAATATGATTTATCTGAAATATTTTATTTTTCTTATTTAAACAATATGATGTGAAAAATGATAATTACCTATAGTGTGCACAAAATATACACTAAAAACTAATATTGTACATTGCTAAATAACGATGAACCAAAACTTATATTTATAGACACATAAAATGTAGATTTTATCACAATACTTTGTACATACACAGTGAAATAAAATCATTGTGATGTGATTTTAACCATAATGTTTTATTAAAATTGTAATTATACAACACTAAAATATTTTTTAAAGGAGAAACATCTGTATCAGACTGCTTGTTGTGGTTATTATGGTTAAAAATATTATAATTATTCACGGATATGATTCTTTTTTTGTCTTTTTCGTCTTTACTTATCATATATTGCACAGTAAAAATCAACAACTTTTTATGATTTTCATGTTTACACTTGCTACAAACCAATCACATGGAACTGAGTGGAAGTTAAGTTCCAGAAACTGAACTAGAGTTCCCATAAAATGAGTTACTCATAACTTATGACTTAAACCAATCGGAGCCTAAGTCGTATTCGAGAAGGATTCATGAATAGCCAATGATACTGTGGTGTCTGGATCATGCCCATAGAGCAAACCATTTGATGATTACATATGACATGAAGTACTTGATTTGATAATATTGATAAAGGAAATTTCGGCTGCTATGCTTGTCTCAGTTATGAGATAATGACACAAGCGTAGTAGATGTCTAAAGAATGATGTGACTGAATGACATATATCATTATGTTAACGTCATGAAGAATGAGATCATATATGTGATAAGAGTACATACATTCTTGTCATGCCATTGGTCAAATATTATCGTGGAAGCAAAATAGACTACAATAATACATAAAATTAGAACGTGTGTTGACTGATGATAGTGTCTCATTATTCATATGTGGGATATCAAGTCAAACACATAGATACGTCTTAGAGAACAGTGTACCAGACATACCCACTTTACGAGTGATACACAAAAATTATGAAATGATAGTCAAAATCATCTCTCAAAGTGATAGAGGTGATTATAATTTTTAGATCTGAAGTCACTGTACAAATCACATGTCGTTCGATGAACTTTGACACCATGTAGCGTGATCCTGAATAAGGATTGTTATAAATATAGTAATTAGGTAGGTTATGTCACATAGGGTCTAACTGTGATGCTCCAATTGGTTCACTGTAAGTGTGATTTTATAGGAAGTTGTTTTTTAGGAACTTATTTTCAGTTCTAAGAAAATGACTTTGGATGATTGGTTTGGATCTCAGTGTTGTTTCTGAAAACTGGTTTTTATATAGTTCGCATTGACCTTTTACAATCGGCTTTGTGATATCTCAAAATACAAAGCAAGTTATATATAGAATATTACATAAAGTTCAAACAATATAAGGCCCATATTATATTCATGCAAATATGTTTATGGAATAAAACCTTGTGGCACCGTGAATCAAACATAAAAGTGTCAAACAAATTTGGTATTGATATTATATTAGATTACAACGATCACATGATGTCTATTTTAAAAAGAGGAACAAGGTGACATTTTCTTTTATAGAATAAATATTCATATGGTATGGGCGGACATAGATGTATTAGCTATGTTTCCAAAATTCAATCTGGCAATTAGTAATTCCAGCCACAAGCACATTGAAAAAAGTAGTGCCGATGACATACAAACATAGCTAAGAATCGAACGAGCAGTCGACGTGCCGACCTAAGACACAAATCTGGTGTGCGATGTAGAAGAGTTACCTTTATAAATAAAGAAAAAAATATTTTAGTCATAACTTTTAGATCCTAGTGAATTTTTTTCTGATATATATATCATTGCATTTCTTATAAAATTACTTTTCAACAAGACTATTGTATGAATGTTTTTTTGTACATTACTAACATGCACTTCTTTTGTACCGTACAATGTTGTTTTAATACAATACTAATATTTACTTAATTCTTCTCTTCTTTGTTACTTTTTATCTATACCTCTTTCTTCTTTTCTTGTACTGTACAAATAATTTTTTGTATAGTACTAGGAGAGAAAGAAAAAGAGAAGAAAGAAGTATTCATATAGTATTAAGACCGTCAATGATGTACTTGAGTACATAAATAAGAGAGTTCATAGTCATATTTTGAGGTACACATCTTTTATATTTAGGTACAATATCATATTTTAGTACAATACCCGAATTTTGGGGCACAATACCTATTTTCTCAAAAAAATTATATAAGAAATCTAATGTTATGGGGTCCAATACCCATATTTTTTGAATACTTAACTTTCACTCTTTTATATACTTTTACTCTTTTTCATACTTCTCTCATATTATAATTCTCCCATAATAAAAAAATATTAGATTTTTTTATAAAAATACGTTCAAACAAGAGTA
Source organism: Alisma plantago-aquatica (assembly GCA_963693085.1). Taxonomy (NCBI): domain Eukaryota; kingdom Viridiplantae; phylum Streptophyta; class Magnoliopsida; order Alismatales; family Alismataceae; genus Alisma; species Alisma plantago-aquatica. The sequence goes on from OY856414.1 coordinate 265,336,702, forward strand.
ATGTGAATATACTTTGAAAAAAAATATGAGATAGAAATGAGAGAAGCATACGTTAGTATTGTACGAGAAACAAATATATAGAGTATGAAATATATAATACGAGAGAGGAAAAGAAATACAACACAGAGAAGAGAGAAGTACACTTGGTATCATATGAGAAAAAATACGTACAATACAAGATGTACGATACAAGAGAGGAAAAGAAGTAGGACATAGAGAAGAAAGAAGTACACAATATTACGGTATGAGAAACAAATATGTATAATTTTTACAAGAATTATTGTACGGGAAGAGAAAAGTACACATTAGTGTTGTACCAGAAATAAATATGTACAATACGAGACATACGATACATGTGTATAATACGAAAGATTAGAGATGTATATATATCTCATATATTTTTTATAAGTTTGTCACTATTAATCTTGTTAGAAAATTATAAGTCTATTGATTTTTATTTTGAGAAAAACCTAATTGTGCATTGAGAGTTATGAACAAACTAATTTTCTCTTTCCTTTTGTTTTCTTCACTTCTCTCCTCTTATATTTTTGCAGAAAGGGAGTTATTGCTGTCAGAAAAAGTGGGCTGACTAGCAATCGTTCCCAAAATCGGGTGAAGGAGCGGGTGGATGACCGGTTGTGTATAGAATTTTTCATGGAGAAATTATGTGGTAGATCGATCAATATAAAAGTCTCTTCCATTTGATTTCTTGACTGCCATCTAGGTTTCTGCCATAGCGGCTGAACACGAATACACACCGACGGAGAGTGGGTGCCAGACAAAAACCATTTTCCGTGTGTTTTGTCGGGGAAGTCAGTTTTGGGATTCTATTTATATGTTCAGAAGTCTGGGGAAAACATGAGAAAGCAAAATCTAAACTTACTGTAAGCCAATCATACAAAAATATGATGGGAATTTGACTTTCCAATTTTATTAGATGAGTTACACTGAACCAATCAGAGCCTGAGTAATGTAGATGAGATTTGTCCCTTCTATGAGAGCCCTTGACAACAAAACTGAGAAATGTATGTATATGCTCGTACAATCAATATATGATATGCAATCTCACTATATCTCAATAGTATGCTCTAGTGCAAGAAACACAAATTGAGTATTTAGAGGACGACAATTCTATGCCTCAGATTAACCTGGATAAACAAAGGAACTATCGATCATGTTAACACAACCACAAATTATAGATTGAAGTTGTTCTCCAACTTTCCAATTACTTGGATAGTAATAATGTATTTCTAGATATCACTCCTCACTTGTGTAGTCATAATAGTTATGGTCTTGAATACAAATATAATACAGGACCTATAGGATCACACACATAGGATGCAGATGGAATATAAATCTATTCATAGATATTATTTAGCTTAGTTACTAAAAGAGTTCAATAATCAAATTAAACAATAATAGCCATTCCAGCCAACAGACTGGTGTGTCCAGTCGACTGACTGGACCAGTCGACTAAATGGACCTTACGAACCCTGTATGATGGAACAAACGAGTCAACCAGTTGGAGTGTCCAACTAAGTGATTGAACTGGGTCCCCAACGAATGGTCAAAATATTGAGTCAACTGACTTGAATGTCCACTCGACCGACTGGATTAATGTACAAGTTTGACTAGGTCAAACGACTAATCATATGAGTAACAACATGCATTAATCGTCACATTTAAAGACAATGCTATTGTGCTAATGACCACAAGCTAATCAAATGAATGGATAATGTCGTCGATCGACTGGATGATCCAGTCGACCGACTAGTTGTCTGCAACAGTCATCAAGCCTTGAGATCTAAACTTTCATATCCCCTAGGTTTTGGAAACCCTAACCCATCTGCTCCTCTATAAGGAAAAGGGGTGGCCAAGGCTCAAGACACACAACAAGTAAATAGACACAAAGTCTAAAGAGGAAGTTAAGAGATTGTTTCAAGACTCCTCATCTCACAGTTCTTGAAAAGTGTGAAAGAGACTAGCAATCTTACCTGAAAAGAAGAGATAGTATGGGGAAAGAAAGTTGATGCTAGTACATTGGAAAAAAGGACAAGATCCTTCCCGTTTCCTTTGAAAGCACAACCTGGAGTTCTCAGTGGTCTGCACAGACTATGTAGAAGTGTGGAAGCTTTTGTTGTCATGCTAGGATGCCATCAACCACTATCTGTGTGCTACACCAGGAGGATGACAACGATTACTGTCCATGTGATACTTTTCAAGGGAGCACATATCTTTGTAAGAATAGCCACTAGACTTGCTCAAAGATAAGGTATGTATGGAACCCTCTTTCCTAGATACAACGTTGTTGACACCATCTGCTGGTTAAGGAAAATATGGGTTAAGAAATTTTTCATTTTTTCTGCCTACTCTGTCCCCATATTTTCCTATGATGGTATGAGAACCACATTAATTTATGGCGTAACATGATTTAAATCAATATGATCAGATTTAGTTTTATCAATTAATTTGTTACATACAATGCAAACATTTAAATTGTTAATGTGCATATTCAATTAAATATCACATACACCAGGGAATGTCTTGTAGATCCAATGTATACATGATATGTTATATATGCAATCTATACACGTCACCTTAAATTGGTTTTGATGGTAAATGTACCCCTTGGATGCTTGTATGGTTGGATGGTTTATTTTCTGTCTTATAAATTTAGTTTGCATACCGAGCCTTCCTCTTTCTTCTCTAAATATTATTGATGCTTACCTCCCTATGCTCTCCTCAAATATAACTAGAGGTAGCATCCTTACACAATGTAATATATAGATATGATTAGCATTAGTTTCATTTTGGCAAGAAGAAGGTGTTCAGACTAGGCGAATCGATTGACTGGAAGTTGAGTCGATTGAGTGGAGGAAAGCAAGAGCCAACCGATCGACTGGAGGCCCAACCGACATACTAGAGTATTCTAGCCTACCACTTCAGTTAGGTGCCATTTGAATGATCGATAGAAATTAGTCAACCGATACGAGGTCTAACCAACTGACTAGAAGGTCCAGTTGAGTGACTGACATGTTCCCAACACAAGGTTCCAATACATGTGGATACATATGATGTATGCCCTAAGGTGGACAACAATTCTTTGTGGCTCCAAAAAATTGCATTAGAGTGGTCAGAACCATCACTCATATATTTGTGGTTGCATGTTTTTTTTATAGATACAATATGTATATGATACATATTATAAGTATGTGGTGATTGGATACATATATGTATATATAAAAATATTAAGTCTTAGATGCTTTCCATAAGAAACACATGAAAAATTTGATTGACCAACTGTGGGCTTGCCTTATTACGGTGCACCGTATATCTCTTGAAAGCGTGATGGTAGTTATGTGGGTCTGCCATAGCAGGGTGAATTTCTACCGTGTTGGCTTTTAGGTTAGGCTTAACTAGGTAACTTTAATGGTATTAAGTCTATATGAACTTCTTGATCCATACAATATCCTCTACTCTATTCAAAATAGCTAGGTACTCAACTTTTATTATAGAATTAGCAACCGTCTCTTACTCGAAACTTTTCCAGCTTACAGTTTAATGGTTAAACACATATTTGGATTGCAATCATTAATCTTCTTTGTCACTTTAGAATCTTGCATCAGTGTAACACTTTACACCCAACTCTTCCTCATCGTCATAAATAAGGAATTGTTCCTTTAGTGTTTCTCAAGCACTTAAGGATGTTCTTTATGACATTCTAGCGACCTTCACTGGGATTTGATTGATCTGCTCTCATCATGTCTAATACATACCAAACAACAAGATGAGTACATAACATTTCATACATGATAGATCCAATTGTGAATGCATATGCCATCTTACTCATGTGTTCCCATTCTTCACAAGAAATGGGACAATGGGATATTGAGAGACTAATTCTGTGGACAAATTTTCTCTCTTTAAGACCTACATGCTGAACCCCTTCAATATCTTATCAATGTGTGTTCTCTTACATAGGTCAAGAAGCTTTCTAGATGTATCTCTATATATCTTAATTCCTAATATATTGGATGCTCCACCTAAATACTCTATAGAGAAGGTACTTTCCCTTCTAGGTTTTGACCTTTGTAACATAAATATGTCCTTCCCCATTAAGATGTAGAATACAAATATGCTCCCACTAACCTTTTGTAAACAAATATTTTCACTTTATTTTGACTAAAGTCAAACTCTTTGACTATCGTGTCAAATCAAATCTTCCAACTTTGAGATGCTTGCTCAGTCCACAGATTGATCTTTGTATCTTACATACTTTATTTGCATTATTTGGATTTATAAAACCTTTAGACTATTTCAAGCACACATCCTCAACAATAATCTATAATGGCATAGTCATATCTCATAGTCATAATAATTTGCAATGGAAAACATGATCCTGATGGATTTACCATGACAATTGGTGAAAAGATTTCATCATGTTCAACACCCTAAACTTGTTTGAAACCCTTCACAACCAATCCATCCTTATAGGTTTATACATTAGTATCCATTTCGATCTTCTTCTTGAAGACCCAATTTCACCCTATGAGATTTTCCCTTTTAGGTGGATCCACCAAGGTCATACCTTGTTGGTGTACATGGAGTCCATCTTTAGGTCAAATGGCCTTAAGCCATTTCACAGACTTTAGTCCTTCAATAGCTTCTAGGTAGGTTGTTGGCTCATCATCTATGACCAACTCACTGCCTTCTTGAGTCATAAGATATCCCAATCTTTAAGGATGAAGGCATGTTCTACTAGATCTATGAGGTTCCTGTAACATGAGGAACTTGAGATTACACAACAATTTGTGATTCTCCATGTTCCTACTTTACCTCTATAGGTTCAATGTTTTCTTGTTGGTCTTGAACTTTTTAAGTTTCTACTTTTCTCCCATTGATTCCTTTGGAATTAAATTCCTTTATAGGAATACATACATCCTAACAAAAAACACTTTTTTGTTAAATGGAATATAAAAGTAGTGTCCTCTGGTTTCTCTAGGATATCCAACAAAATAACATTTATTTATTTTAGGATCAAGCTTTTAAAAAAATATTTTTTGATATAAGCATCATTAAAAATCTTCATAAAAGACATATCAATACACTTTCTATGCCATATCCCATATGGTGTCTTTTGAACCATTTTATATGGCAAGCAATTTAGTGTCAAGCACATGCATAAAAGGAAGTCATAAGATCAACTAGATTTATCAACGATCGTAACATGGTACAATTTCTTCTTTTTGATACATCATTATGTTTTCAGGTGGAGTCCATTGTGATACATTATCACGATCTCATAGAAGGATCTCAAACTCTTGGTTCAAGTGTTCTTCACATTGATCATATCGATGTGTTTTAACTAGTACCCACCTTTTGTATTTGTTCTAAAAGCTCTACATAAATTAGTATGTATGAGTCCTAATAGATCACTCGCTCTCTCACTATTTCTAGTGAGAGGATCTTTTGTCATCTTGCTCAACAAATAAGATACACATGTCTCTATTGGTTCAAAACCAAAAGAGTCTAGACAACCATCCTCATGTATTCTAGTAAATCCCTAGACAACAATGCTATAGATATCTATCATTTGAGTCATCAAGTCATTCATTATACATATTTGTCTCTAGAACTATCAAGTATAGACTATGAGACATTGGGGCATTGCCAAAAGTAAGACACAAATCATTCATGATACTCTTATCCAAATAAGATACATATATGATGGTTTTCATGAATGGTAGGTACATAATAGTAGCTCACTAATTCTATTACATGCCCATTAGGCTTTAGATGAATGACATATTCCAATTATAGTGGCAACAACTCTTACTCTGTGTAGTTTTGGATTACTGCTTTTCATATCCTAAAGTGGAGATCTCTATCTCATGCTTTTTCTTCTTGATTTCCTTTACATAAAGAGGACAATTCCTTTTCCAGTATCCGCGATGGTGATAGCGGTGACACTTTCCTTCCTTATTCACTCATTCCTTTGATTTAAGTGTAGAAGAGTTGGGTTTCTGGTTGGTTTTAGAACTCTTCTTGACCTTACCTTTTCCCTTGGACTTTCCTTTTCCTTTGCTAATAATCATCACAAATTTAGGATTTTACTTCTTCATCTAAGCTTTAATAGTTCTCAACATGTCAAGCAATTCTAACAATAGTTTATCAAAATTGTTCATGACAAACTAGCTTCATGATTCTGATAGTGATTACATAATCACATTTGTGACCAACTCTTAGCCTAAGGGAAATCCTAGTATTGTTAGTCCCTCCACATACCCAATCATCTTAAGCACATGGGGTTCACTATATCTCTCTCCACCATATCTCACTTTAACAACACCTATGAGTGTCTTTCCTGGTCTTGAAACATGTTCTTGAGATGTGTTACCATTTCGATGACTTCCATGCTTTCATGATGTCTCTTCAACTCAAAGTTCATTCAACATTGCATCAGGAACTTTACATCCACAACATCTTTGATATGCATCTTGTAAGCATCCGTTTCACTCTTAGGCGTGGTGGGAGGGTGCTCATCTGGCTCTGGTATCTCTAGGACATAGAGCTGGAATTGTTGAGCGAGAACAATTCTTAATATCTTGAACCAGTCTTAGAAGTTATTCCCATTCAATTTGTCTTTCTCAAAGACCGACCACATTGAAAATGTGCTTGTGTTTTCCATTTGTTTCTATAATAAAATTTGCATTTTTCAAAACACTTTTAATTTTATTTGATAAATATTGACAATATTAATTATACTTTTAATTATTTATTGCTCCCATTTTTTCTCTAGATTTATAGTCCTCATTTATCAAATTGAAAGATTGCATCAAACAATCTTCTAGTGAGCCAAGATACACAACAATTAAGTGAACACCTAGCCAACGCTGGCGCACATAACCAATTATTAAGGTAGGAAAAATTTGCCAATTGCATCTCATGCAATTCTTGGATAGATGGTATGCATAACTTCTTGCCATATTCCATATGCATGATTCTAGGCACTTAATTTCATTAAATCCATCGAGTTAAGTTGGATCCAAATGCCAACACGATAGCATATGTACCCTATTTTGGCATACCCACATATCTACCATCACACTTCCACAAGATAGACAATGCATCACGGTTTCACGTAACCTACGCTTGGTCAATCAAGATTTTCATATGTGTCACTTATGGAAAGCATCTTAGAAGTAATATTTATTAAGGGGTTTTATGTATAAATACATATATATATATATATACAATCACCACATAATTATAATATGTATCATGTACATACTATATCGACAAAGGAAACATGCAATAATAAAATAAGAGAAATGTCTATTGACACACTAATGTAATTCTTTGGAGACACAAAGAATCGCTACCACCTAAGGTCCACATAATATGTAGAAACTATTTCATGTAGAGATGTGTGTTGAAACCAGCCTGGTCGGTCAGCTTAACCACTGAGTCGATTGGTTGGCTTTTTGGTCGATTAAATGGTCTCTTGGATTAGTCGACAGGCTTCTGACTCAAGTGGTGTCTAGACTCCTCTAGTCGATCAGTTGGGCCACTAATTGATCGATTGACTCATCCTATCATCTGGCCTCCTCAATCCTCTAGTCAATCGACTCGTCTGGTGTAAAATGCCTTCTATTTGGCAAAACAAGAAATAAAACTATCATATTACATTGTAAAACTGAAACCTCTGGTGAAATTCGAGGGAAGCATAGAGAAGAAAGCATTAACTTACATATGGAAAAGGAGAGAGAGTCTCAGTATGCAAACCAAATTTAAAAATATAGGAAATACCATTCAACCATGCATACAAATCCAAGGGGAATTGGCCATAGACACACATACATTCACCATTAAAATGATTTTAGGACAACATGTATAATTGCATATACATCATACACACACAAATATATATATATATATATATATATATATATAAGGATCATATGTGATCTTTAATCGGATATGCACATTAACAATTTTAAATATTCAGATTGTATGTAATAAAGTAAATGACAAAAATAAATCCGATCACATCAGTTTAAATACCAAAACATAGTAATTGATGTGGCTCTAATACAACTATAGAGAAATATGACGACAAAGATGGTAGAAGAAATAAAATTTTTCTTTTGATATTCTCCATGACTAGTAGATCACATCAACAAATATGGATTGAGAAGGAAGGTTGCAAGGGATATACCTAGTCCTAGAGCAAGTCTATCGATTATCCTTATAATGACGTGCTTCTTTCACAAGCAACCCTTAGATAATTGTCATCGTCAACCTCTTTGTGTAGCACCACAAATGGTGGTTGACAATGTACTCTTAGCCTGTTGGTGATGGCCTCCATGCCTTTACATAGTACAAATGGACCACACTATGAACTGAAGTTGTTCTTTTAGAGGTGATAGGAAGGAGTTGCCCCTTCGATGTCAACGTGCTAGCGCTTACCTATTCTACCTTACTGTCTCTCTCTTTTATGGGTAAAACTTGCTTTAGGATCTCACATTGCCACTACTATGAGAGGACAATGTTTGGAAGCGTTAGTTGTGTCTCTTGAAAGTCTTGAATGCCCCCTTCATATAGGAGGGCTAGGGATAGGGTTTCCAGATCAACTGGGAGTTGAAGAGATGTATTTTCATAAATGTCTGATTGTTGCAAATAAAAAACTGGTTGGTTGACTTCTGAACTGGTCGGTTCACATGTGAATCAGTTGATTCAACACTTGAATCAGTCAGTTCACTATATTTCCTATTCACAAACATATTGACTTATTTTCTATTTAGAAACATATTGGCTTTCAATGCAATGATTTATGCACAACATGACGTCAACATTAACCATTGATCCAATCTTACTGATCGCTCAATTAGTTGTTCACAATCTAAACCGGTCGGTTCACTTTCTGAACCGACCATTTCAAATTCCAACTTGCCAATTCTTAGCCAATGTTGTTTCAGTTGATTACCTGAACACTTAAATAACCAACTCAAAAACGTATCCATAACTAAACTCCTTTTCCAGGTGTATCCAATTTTGAGACTCTCTCATCAATCAACACACATTCTAGTCTTATGTATTACTGTCATCTATTTTTCTTCCATAGTAATATCTGACTAAGGACATAATAAGAATTTATGTACTCTTATCATACATATGATCTCATTGTCTAGGTCCTCAACCTGAAGACATATGTCATGTAGTAATATCATTCTATAGACATCTATTATGTTTGTGTCATCATCTCATAACTGAGACAAACATAATAGACAAAATTACCTTTATTATTATCAAATCAAGTATATAATGTCCCATTACAATCATCATATGATTAGCTCTCTGGGCATAAATACCAACATTAATTAGATGCTGTCGAGGGACAAAAGTGTGAGAAATGTCTTAAGGTCATGATATCTAGGATGGATTCAATGTACACCAACAAGATATGGATCTTGGTGGATCCACCTAAAGAGGTAAAACCCATAGGGTGCAAGTGCGTATTCAACAAGAAGACCGACATGGATGACATCCATCAAGATCATGCTTGCTATTGCAACTTAGCTACAAAGACCAATCTTTGGATTGAAGCAAGCATCTCAAAGTTAGGTTCTTTGATTTGACAAGGCAGTTAAAGAGTTTGGCTCGAGTCAAAATGATGATGAAACATGTGTATATACAGAGGTTAGTGGGAGCATAATTGTATTCCTCATATTGTATGTAGGAATGAGATCCCTATCCTACAAATGTAAAGAACTGGCCAGAGGTGCCTTCTATATGAAATATTTAGGTGAAGCATCTTATGGGATAGGAACCAAGATCTATAGAGATAGATCTAGAAGGCATCTTGGCCTAAGTAAGAGTACATACATTGACAAAGTGTTGAAGGGGTTCAACATGCATGACTCAAAGAGAGGAAATTTGCTCATGTCCCATGGAATTAGCCTATCTAGAGCCTAGTGTCCTGGTTCTTGTAAATAATGGGAACACATGAGTAAGATGCTATATGCGTCCACAATTGGATCTATCATGTATGCGATGTTATGCACTCATCTCAATGTCTCATATGATTGGGCATGACAAGAAGATATTAGTGAGATCCTAGTGATAGTCATTGGAATTCTATATAGAACATCCTTAAGTATCACTAAGGATTAGTCCCATGATTATGGTAATAAGGAAAATGTTGGGTGTAAAAGGTAACAGTGATGCAAGCTTCTAAATTGACAAAGATGTAGATCAAAATTTTTATTTTGCCTCAACATCAGAACTGTTAGATTGAAAGGTTCCAAGCAAGAGTGAGTTGTTGTTGATTACAATAGAAGCCGATTACATTGCTATTTTGGAACAACAATGGTATGTTATGGATCAAGAAGTTCATTGGTTAATTTGGGGTGGTTCCAAGAACTGGCAATGTAGTAGAGATGCTGTGGCAACACTGGAGCTATTGGATAGGCTAAGGAACCCAGATCACATATTACGACACTTCCATCTCATACAAAATATTGTACATTGAGGAGATGTGAAGATATGCACCAACTAGAAGTAAATGTTGCTGATTCGCTGACAAAAGCACATACATAGAAGAAACATGATGGTCATTATAAATCACATGAAATTCTTGGGTGAATGTCTCTAAGTGCAAGTGGGAGTCTGTGGATATGTATGCCCATACAAGAAATAATTTGATGATTATATGGGGCATCAAGTACTTGATTTGATAATATTCATAAAGTCAATTCCATATGTTATGCCTGTCTTAGTTATGAGATAATGACACAAGTGCAATATATGTCTAAACAATAATGTTACTCGATGACACATGTCTTCAGGTTAAGGGCCTGAAGAGTGAGATCATATGTATGATACTATTACATAAATTCCTTTTATGCCCTCAATCGTATATTATTGTGGAAGCAAAATAGACAATAATAATACAGAAGACTAGAATGTGTGTTGACTGATGACAAAGTCTCATTAGTTATGATATTGGATATCAAGTCAAATACATAGGTACATGTCAGAGAATGGTGTATCAGACAAACCCACCTTGAGAGTGATACATAGAACCCATGAATTGGTAGTCAAGAATCAACTTTCAAGGTGATAGTGGTGATTGTGGTTCTTAGACCTGAAGTCACTACACTCATCATATGTCATTTAATGAAGTTTGACACAATCCATCATGATCCTAAATTATGGTTTCCATGAAGGTGGTGATTGGGTACGCTGTGACACATGGGGTTTGACTGTGAGTGATGTAGATGTGATTTGTTCCTTTGTGGGAGTCAATATATGATATGTGAACTCACTGTTATGCTCTAGTTCAATAAATATAAATTGAGTATTTAGAGGATGAAAATTTCATGCCTCAGATTCAATCTAGAATTCAAAGACAAAGAACTATATGATCATGTTAACATCTATCACGTGTTGTAGGATTAGTTGCTCTCAAACTTTCCATTACTTGGGTTGCAATGATGTGTTACTAGACCGCTCATCGATTGTCTAGTTATAATAGTTATGGACTTCATTCCCAACATAATATGTGACCTACAAGGTCAAACACATAGGATGCACTTGGAATATGAGTTTACTCATGGATAAAATTTAACTTAGTCACTAAAAAAATTTAGATAATCAAATTAAATAAGAGTGGCTATGCTAGTCAACTGACTGAGTGTCCAATCAATCGACCGCTGTGCTAGTCAATCGATTAGAGTGTTCACTCGACTGACTGAACCTTACTGACCCTGGATGATGGAACCAATGAGTCGACCGGTTGGAGTGTTCAACCAATTGACTGAACCTGGTGTCCCAACGGATGGTCAAAATACTAACTCGGCTGACTCAAATGCCCACTCGACCGACTAAATGCAAAGTGACTAGTTTGACTGGGTCAAAGGACTAGTTTCACTGAGTTAAATGATTAATAATATGCATAACGACGTACATTAATCATCACATTAAAAGATAGTATTATTGTGTCACTGACCACAAGCCAATCGACTGACTGGATAGTCCAGTCAATCGACTAGATGGTCCAATCTATCGACATGTTATCTACAACAACCGTCAAGCCATGAGATTTGACCTTTTCTATCTCCTGGGGTTTGAAAACCCTAGCCCATCCACTCCTATATATGAAAAGGGGATAAATAAGGGTCAAGACACACAACACAAATAGACACAAAGTCTAAAGAGGAAGTCAAGAAATTTTCTTAAGACTCCTCATCTCACCGTTCTTGTCACGTGTGAGAGAGCCTAGCATTCTTATTTAAAAAGGAGAGATAGTAAGGGGAAAGGAAGTCGATACCAGCACGTTGATAAATGGAAGGGCAACCCCTTCCAGTTGGCTGTGGAAACACAACTTACAGTTTTAGGTGGTACACGTAGACGACATAGATGTGTGGAAGCTTTTATTGTCACGATAGGAGGATGCCGTCAAATGGCGTCAATGTGCTACACCAAAAGGACGCCAACGGCTACCACCCCTATGCTACTTCTCAAGAGAGCAAATATCTCTGTAAGAATAGTCATTGGAATTTCTCTAGGATGCAGTATGTCTACACCCTTATTCCTAGATACATCATTGCTGACACGATTGACTGGTTAAGAGAAATATGGGCAAATTTTTTTTTCCCGTTTACACTGCCTACTCTGTCCCTATATTTCTCTAGAAAATGACCTTCTCGTTCTCCCTGTCTCACATTTCTTCATTTATTTTTCTGTGTACACTTTTAAGAAGAAAACTCATTATCAACCTCTGTAGCATCACCTCAAGTTTCCTTTTGGCTTTTTTTTGCTAACTCATCTTCTTTGTCTTCCTCCAACCAATCAAAGTCAACATAAACTTTCTGAATTGGCTTCAACCTTTACATACTCTCTTATTGTGAATGACATGTGGTCAATACACTCTGTTTGAATCAAACCTCATTTGTTGTATCCCATTAACTACTCTCTCTCCGTCTTTGTCTTATTATTTTCCTTTCAATTTGCAATCAGATTGACTCACATTCTATCTTTTCTCAACCTATCAAATCCAACTAAAATTCAATAATCATTTTCCTCTTTTGATAGATTCTCTTATCATCAATGATATTTAATTTTCTCTTTTGATAGATTCTCTTATTATCAATGAATATCTAACTAACTCTCTCTCTTTGAAGCCAAACCCATTGATAGAATTTATTTAACTTTTCCTCCTTGTTTTTCTTTTCTTATATATATATATATATATATATATATAATGGATATATTTTGTTAGCCAAAGTTATGCCAATTCTTTTTTTTCCTGAGATATACATATAATAAAGTTGCAAAAGAAGTTCCTAGAAGTTGCAATTAAAAAATATAGCCGACTAATTTCACAAACATACAAAAAAAAATGAACAACCTTCTTAGTGAAAATACCTCAAACATTTATTTTGACGTCCACTACACATGTGTGTTGACCGATATATAGATTTCTGTATGTACACATAGATATATATACAAATGTACACATACAAAGATAGACGAGAACTATGTGTGTACGTGTGTTTATGTTAATCATGTGGCACATGTGTAGTATTTCAGTTCGGAATACGCGGTTTTCATTGTGCCATAATTGTATGAAAAATGATACAAACCAATTTTTGTGATGAATTTTGGCAATGTTATTGTGGCCGTAGAACAATTGATATATACCCAAAGGAGATCTAATGTAAGTAGATATATAGTTTTATGTATTAAGGTACACCACCAAGTCTCTACCACTTGAATGTCTAATCATAAATCATTGCCATCATTATGCATGTCACATTTCTAGTAACGAAGTTTGTAGTTTGTTCTCTAGAGATGAATTCTAAACCTTAGAAGGATAAGGTTCACTGATATTACTAATATAATTATCTGGAGGTCGAACCAATGAGTGAATAGAAGTAGTTAACAATAAGTACGAGTTTCAACATTTGTTGTACGTGCTAACGTGAGTCGTTTGAATTTTTTTAGAGATATCAATCATATTTACTTAATATTGAACATTATAAAATAAACTTGCACGTTTTATAATTTTAACAAACGCAACATCCAACTTTATTGGGATGTTTTCACGGTGAGTGAACTCTTTATATAGAGACAATTTTCTAATTTTAGTAAGGATTTGTTTCTTTTTGTTTGAAAGGGTAGAACTGTTTACTGAACAAAATGGTTTCAGTATCAAACTCTGTTTATAAATAAGATGCACACCCTTGTAATCATTATGTTCATCATTGTACCCAAGGAAGGGATCTTATAATATATATTGTAAAGCCTCAGGTATGGAATGCATGATTATATAATAGTTAGGATTCTAATGATGAATAAATTCAAAGGGAACTTAAATACCCAAAATCTTAGATGGAAATTTAGTTATAAAAATACAATTATGAAGAAGGCTTCCATCCAACATTTTTTGGGCATTCAATCTCCAAAAAGCATATCTAAATCCAATTTTACAAGATGTCTATGTTTCCTTTCTAGTATCCAACATTGTTTCTGCTGTGAGGACAAACAAATTGTTGTATGATTTCAGGATTCTTCAGATAAAGAGACATTTCCTCATAAAATATTCACCACCATAGTTGGAATATAGAATCTATTATGGTTTTATGAAACTTATTCATAACCATTTCATGAAATTAAAAAACCTTTAATATGACATCAAACATCGTTTTTGATGGGTAAAAATAAGAAAAACCTACAATGATCATCAACAAACAACCAACAAATATTTAATTCATTAATTTCAGCTAAACGGAGCTAGCGTATCTCCCACCCTTTGCAATGAATGAGGAAAAAAGGTTCATTAACCTTTTCCCCGTATGCTACAAAACAAAACATCTTGTGTTTTTTCAATTCACAATATGAGTAGAAGTGTTTAGTAGTATCGCAATTCACAACATGAGTAGAAGTATTTAGTAGTATCGCTACCGAAAAGAAATTTGATATCCGTTCATCTTTTAAAAAAGTAGTATGTGAGTATGTTCCATCCTTTTATGTCGTTCTTAATCAGTTGTTTTAGTTAGTCTGTTGATCCACACTTTGTTGGGAGAAAGAAATTCAAAATCCATGATTGAAAGTCTCAACAATAACTTGGTGGTTCTTCAAATTCTCACAAAAAACCCTTACTAAAGAAAAAAAAATAGCGTGGGTAGTTAGATACCGATTGCGAAGTAGAATACATATTTTTCAACATAAATAGAAGTAATAATAATTTTAAAAAATAAGCTCTTTTTTGTTTGAATAAAAACTTGACTTACATAAATAAATTGAATACTATGTGTCTGTGGGTAGTAACTCAGGTGGTAAAGACACTGACTCCCCAACAGTGGGACGAGATTCGAAATTCAAATCATGCGCCTTGAAAATGAAGTTTTCCTTCACATAGACCGACCTATAGTGGAATTTAAATGTCCCTTTGGTGTGGGTAGCCAGTGGGAGATGTTTACTCTACTAGGGTAAAATCACTGAAGTGGATCCTCCTCAAAGCTGGTTCCCTTGTTACCTAAAAGGAAAATCTACTACTATGCCCAACCATTATTCAATGACCTCCACTATAAATCATGAGTGGTTAGTATACCTATACTAGTTGTAAAAAGATATGTAACACCACTATCCATGTAGCGGTTGTTAGCCTCTTGACCAAACAGCTTTATCAATGCAAGAACATAGCCACTATCATAAAATTCATCGCAACCTCAGTTTCTCAGTAGCTATTGCCAATTCGATTCCAACTGATGAACACATCATGCCCTCTTTTGTCTCATATGAGACACATTTGCAGTAGATCTAATTGTGAATCTCATAAAACAAAACCCTATAAAAGTGAAATCAGTAGTGCGGTAACTGTGGTACTAATTACATGTAGGTAAACCCAAGTACACCTCCTTGCTTGTTTCAAATATCTTGATCCTATGTGAGACTTGAGAATCTACCTCCACCTCATTTTATATCCCTACTAGAGATGTGGTAGTTTTAAACTACCCTCAATTTCTTGACACAAAATCATATAAGAATTTTTAGTAGTGGATATTGTTAACTCCCTTATTATAACTATTAACATTGAAGCAGATCTTAGTGGGAAAGAATTAGAGTTTTGCACTTCGAAAAGCTATTTCATATTCTGAGATGCCTAGACAACTAAGTAATAAGTAATTTGAATCCAATTTACAAATTAGCTTGCCAATAGTTTGAGGATGACTACAGAAAAGCTTTATGTTCCTCAAATAGCATATCAGGAAGTATTTTTGTATATTAATTGTATGAATCTAGGGAAGAAGCTCATTTGCCAAAGCATCTTATGAGAATATTCTATAGTTTGTGCACACTGGTGAAGTTTACAACCTCCCCTAACATCTTCTTAAGATAACTCCCATATACTAGACTTTAAAAAATAGATTGGGGTTTACCTTGTATCCCCCTTCTATAGTAATGGTATAGGTAAATAGTGCAATCTCTGAGTCATTGATAATCCTCCAAAATGTTAATTTTGATCTTCAAACATAACTGACACAATATAGTCTAGCAAGAACAAAATTCTTGACAAAAATTGTGATATCATGTGAACCAATAGTTGGCATCATGTTGATGTCTGGATTTCACTACTAGTAGAAAGAGGATGTGATACAATGATTTTCTAGATATGACATGTCTTTTTGAGTTCTTCCCCATATATATAAAGTTGCTAAAGGAGATATACAAATTGAGTCTCTATTGATTTTGTTGAAAAGAAGGATAATTTTTTTGTATGAGAATTGTATAAATTTTTTTGAAGTAGTAGGGATAATAGTAACAGAGATGAAGAACTCAAAATATATAAAAGAAGGAACTATTTTGAACTCAGGACCATAGTGAGCTCAGGGGAATTGAATATATGCAATTTCGATACCACATAGAAGTGAACATTTTCTAATGATTTTTCACACATAAAATTTTAACAGTAAAGCTAGTGATGAATACACACGTAGATGAGGTAAGGCCATGATAAAAAATGAGTTTAATATGTAATGGTTGTCTTATGGGGTTATATATAAGACATTAATGATATTAATTAGCATTGAAAAAATAAGGCAAAACTATATACCGCTAAAATATGTAAGAAAAAAAAAGACATGCACATGTTACTCGATTAAATAACAACATTGATTGATAAATCATCATCTATTTTTGTTCTTTGAAAAATTTGTGGGTCCCTAATAGTTTGAAGATGAGACTCAAAAACAATGTAGTAGACATTCCACGATGTCAATTTTGGTATACAAGCTTCCAAATAAATATAAGCCTTATTCTAAATATTATAGTGGAACTTACACTTACTCCATTCTCATTGTGCGACATCAAAGTTTTTCAATCAACAGAAGATAAATGCACATCATCATACATTATATTGTTTCCCTATTTTGTTTAGGTTGTTTTTAGGCCAGTTACCAAATACTTGGCTTCCATTCCATTCTAATTCTGCCATTTTGCTACCCACAAAGGATCTTGTGAGTTATTTATGTAATACATCCTATCAAGTGCACTAGTGACTTGATCTCCCTAGTTCACTCATTATTAGGCTGACAATATCAACCAATATTAATCTCAATATAGGTTGGTTCTCTCATGTCTACATATTCTTCACTCCTATTAAAATGTCATGATTAATTATTAACAACACATTATTAGATTATCACATTTGCAATTGTTTGATCTAAGGGCTCAAAAGGGGGTTAATTGAGCTATTGTAATATCCTCAAAGTTTACACTTTAATATAATAATATGTTGCGGAAATCAAAGTTGAATAATATATGAGATACTATAACTTGACATATTCATTTTGTTCCTAGACTTAGATTGATTCTTCAATTTAAGTAAATAGAATCAAATTTATAAATATGTCTAGGTGGGACTCCATGGAGAGATTAAGCATATCAAGTATTAATTTTGTAATATCATATTGTTCATGAACCCCTTGGATGGCCCAAGATGTAAGTCATGGGCATTCAGACTTGATACAAGCCCAACTAGGATAATTGGGGTTTACAAATGAGTCCCTGAGATGTAAATAATAATTGAAGTGTTTCTAGGTCATATTAAACACCAATAATATTTTTATTTGATAGATAATCATAATGTATGATCATGGGAGAAATTCTAGAAAATTCTAAGAAATATTGTAACCTAGATGATAAAGTAAGTGATTATCTAGATCCTTGAAAACCATGTTGGTATAATAAACAAACTTTCTTTCCTTTGTCTATTAAGAAATGGTAGATAATAACAAGGGGATGATTACCCTAAAATTTGGGATGAAACCATGCTACTATACGATTTAGGGAATTAAAACAATAAAGAGAGATTTTATTAAAAGACATTATATCGTGGAGGGATCCTAGATGCTCCAAACTCTTGGAGTCAGACGAAATTGCAGCCTGAGGGATCACCTTCTTTGCATGGATTCTAGCCAAGATCCACATGGACGAGATTCCCTTGGACCTAGGAATCTCCCTGCTTATCTAGTTCTCAATCTCATTCGATAAGGGGACCATTGGATTTGGGAGAAGAGAACATCTTCAATCGTAAAAATATTACCATTATCGGAAAGAACTAAAATAATGCCTATTTTAATTACTATTGTGTTTTATCAGAGAACCTCCATCGATTCTCTCATATCCACTCCTATAAAATGACATGGGAAGCACCTTTTAGGTCCCAGATCCCGAAGAAACCTTGAGTTTTCCTGAGAAAGCCAACACAACCCTATAGCAATGAGGTCCTCTTCTTCAAAGATCTTACATATGCACAAGATGGAGCTTGGAGGTCCCGACTACCCCATACCATGGAAATGGCACTGAAAGACTTGTGAAGACATGGTATGCCTATTCCAATCATTAGCATTAGCGTTATCAAGGTAAATTGCCCCTTTCTTCATTCCCCATAATACTGTCACCACCATGGACATCCAAACTATGAAACCCGGCTCCTAGTTGTTCTCTAGTTCAACCCAAGCACTCTACAAGTCCTCAAGGACCAACAAAGAATGTATATACCTTTAGTTGCTGCTTCCATGCCCTGGACACGAGAGTCAACCATCGAGTTAACCTTGTCCATGGCTGGAGCACTAACTTGGGTCATAGAATTGAGAAGATGACCATTGGGGTCATGTGACTCGAGAGTCCTAGTATGTGTGACGCATATATGTCACCGCACATGGGCATAATAGTCCTTTTTCCGCTTATCCAAGGTCAACCCGCATAAAGCTATGATCTGATATGACACTTTGCTGTTGGCCAGACCGTCCCACATGGATAAATTTAGTTAATGTTAGTATTTATGACTTGACAATATTTGATTGCTTAATTAAAGTTTATTTTGCATCGATTCTAGAAATTATATTGTACCTCAAATTATAGTCATATTATATATCATTTTGTTCATAAGAACTGAGCAGATCATGAGTAAAATACTTTCTTAGTCAAAATATGTCTCTAGGTCCAAATGTATAGATGGTACATGCATATGAAAACCCTTGTTTTGATTAAATGTGTATTAGACATGATAGGCATGCTTAATTTGAGATGCAATCTGAATATGTTTAGTAATGATGATGGTCTAGGTTACCAAATAGATTTTGTTAACAATGATGATCTTTTATGCATTCTAAGTCATTAATGAGATAATTAGGATTTAATAATGATCCATCTTGACATCTAGATATTTAAACTCATGATTTAATTTAATGGAGTCATAATGTGACAATCAACCTACAATGATGATTAGGGTTCCACCTAAGGATCGATTAGCATTTATAATGTTACACCCCGATCTCACAATTTCCACTAATAATGAGATTAGGGCATAAATTGAGGATTTAACATAATACAAAGATCACCCTTAACTTTTTCTTCTCTTTCAAAACTCTTTGTTTTCTTGCATCTAATCACATAAACAAACTTTATAAGAGAATTAAACTTTTATTTCTCTAATATGATCTCAACATTAATGATACACATCCATACATTCATTATGTTTCTCACACTTCCATGTACATACGACATGGCAATAATTTGCATTCTCTCTTATTAAGGAAACAAACATACAAAACATTATTTACAACTCTCTCACATCTATACAAGGACCTAGAGTGACAGGGACCGACTACACTTAACTATACTCAGACTTAACTCTTGTGGAAGATCTACTTTGATGCAATGATATCTTCTTCAAGTCCATGTGATTTCCCTAAAAATTTTGAGTAGAGGGGTGAGCCTACTTGCTCAGTGAATGAGTACTTCAAAGAAACAGTCTACAATACTGATATAATTACAGATATACTTTTGAGCAATTGATATCAATTATAACAACAAAAAGATTTAGAGAGTCTAATAATTGACAATCATAAATATGGTAGGATACTCTAAATATCCATAAGAGTGAATCAATATATGAAATGCTTGATTGATCATAAAGAGAACTAATAATTCAAAAACATACAAAGAATAATTGAATAACTATACACACTTATTTGACCTCTCATTCATTTTATTATGCCCTGATCATATGCAGTGTACTCTACATATGAAGACTCATATTGCACTATGATCACACCGTATAAGACTTAGCGGACACACCCGGGAAATGCCAAGTCTGACTACTCTCCTAGTTTGCAAAAGGTAAATGGATCTCTGGCCTAAACTGGGCTCCTCCTCTAACCTGAGCACACAGATAGAGAGTCAAGCCACATCTTGGCTTTTCTGTACTCTAGTGCCACCAGGACTTCTGGTTGATGTTGGACACTGCAAACTATAATTTAAAGAGACTTCTACTAGGACTTTGTCCCCCGTGCCTCCTGATAGCACGTTCCAACCCCCATATACTGGATGCTTCCAGGGTTAGGTTGTTTCACCCCTAAGGCGCAGACCTCACATAGGGGTTCTATGGTTTCAGGGCCCTTAAATCTATAATTTTATTATTCCTAGAAAGCTCTTTCTACATTGTACCTTTCTCTTTCTTATACTTGACTCTGGTATCTCTATGGTGTCACATCTACTTATTTGAAGTTATAATACAACATGTATATCATTCTAAACTTGGCAGAGCAGTATATTCAAAACACTGTAGTATACTGAGTAATCAACATACTATACATGCAGACAGACTAAAATTATTAAATAAACATATTACATATCCACTTGGCACATACACACTAGAATCATGCAATTTATCATCTTATTACACCGATAAGAGTTAATTAATTGACATATGAGTAATCGTCAATAGCACCTGCAGCTTATTTGTAATTTCTCAAAGAACGTGCATATCGACCCAAATCTTGAGTTGTGCATCTCATAACTCAATTAAGAGTTAATTACTTATCATGACAAGAATTTTTAATAATAACTGAGAACATTGATATCACAATACTTGATTCATTGAACACCCTACCCTTAGGGTTTCATTTAATCACAACAAATGCTACAAAGAAAGGTGTAATACATCTATCACCTACTTTTCAAATCTTTACAACACATGATACCTGGGATCTCAATCCATTATCACATTAATGGGAATTCTCATCCCTTCACATAATTATCATAATTACTGGATCTGGGTATTCAAACCCTTAGATCATCACATAGCATTGTTACCTCTGTAACAAGTAAGCATTACCTCTAGGTCCTTAGACCAAGGTATTCATTTCACTGGTTGTACAAGTATTCTCATGGCTCACAAGGCCATCACACATCTTGTCACCTCTCACTAAGCAACTTATTCCCATGGCTCCCATAAAGATTTCATGCGACATAAACATTCACTGAATAAAGACTACTATCAACAAATCATATAAAATCAATATATGTATGAAACCTTGGAACTGAACTGAATTTGGGTTTCCATGCCATTCACTGGGATATCATGCATCAATAATAACATTGAATAAATAAAAGTCTATCATGTCAAGAAAATCCCTTCAAATGGATTTCACAATATCTATTCACGAATATCCAACTTTCCTCGCATCTAGGGTTTCACCCTCTTTACTGAGATACCAGACAAACACTACTCACTTTAAACAAAATCCAAGATTGTATCTTACATATATGTACTATGAATTTAGATAAACAATCATTCATAACCAAGGGGATCTAGATAAGCAATTTTCTCTATTTACTTATACAAAAAATTTCAGTCATAGACACATTCCCTACATTTCAGTTTACTCTTATAACCTCTGTGAATACTTAGGGATATCTCATTAGGATTTATTATATACATTTCTAATATGATTTTATCATATGAACTTCATCCAAACAGAGGAAGAATCCATTTCATATCATTTTACAACAACTTAGAACAAATAGACAATTTAGGGTTTGTAGTCACATACTAGCAATTAAAGATTATGGATGAATTAACTAATTTTCGTGCAATATACAGTTTAAAGTAAGTTCCCACTCAAACTAAGGTGTGAAAAAACCTTTAAAATGCAACTCATCCCTGAAAATCTCGATCTCATATCAAATCCGTAGCAATTCACCCGATTCTTCTTTCTTTCAACTCGGAAACCCTAGAAATGAGGGATTATGAAGAAAGAGTGAGAAAAGGACTTGATTTGATATGATTTCAAATCCAAACAGGGGAGGGACGAAATCTTGACATGTGAGAGAAGATTCACCATAAAAGTCTATGCAAAGAAGCTAAATTTACATGATTTCATCATTCCTAAGACCGTAAAACCCTAGGTCAACATCTCCATCAATTTCTCCTCTCAAACCCTAACTCTTCCTCTCTCTCTAGGATTTCATTTCTCTAATTTGAATCACTAATTATGAGAGCTCCTTGTGTGTTAGGTTGACCATATAGAGCAATTGAGCTGATTGGGTCAATTGCACATTGACCCCTCACTATACTTTTTCTTATTTCAGTTGAATTTTTTGTCATAAAATATTACTATAATTCGTCTACTGATAAGGTCTAAATGCATCCAAAAATTATGAAAATTTTAAATGTTGTTTATGATCAAGTTTTAGGTCTCCAGTTAAAATTTAATATCATTTGGAGTTATCAATAAATAATTAAAAATAAAACACTACACTTATGAAAAGCACTCTATCAACATTTTGGTCAAAGTATAGTTCGACCGAGAACCACATTCAAAGAGCACTCAAATATTCTGACATTTTTATCCAATATGAATGATTGAGTTATCCATATCATATCCAAAATTAAATTAAATAAAAAATTTGTAGAAAATATGAAAAATAATTTACCACACTGCTATCCTGATCAAATTCTATATTCATGTACTATCAAAACTCTAATTTTTGCCGATTAGGGTTTACATTTCTCAAACCCTAATTCTTCAAACTAAAATCATAGTTATAGTTTCTTCTTAGGTTTTAAACATCACAATTTATCTACTATCATTAATCAAGTGTAAACGATGCTCAATCTAATCAAGCATGTAATAATTCAGGTAAACCCTAGTTTACCAATTAAGCACAAATGTGGTCATTACATATAACCTTTAGGAACCATGATGTTGTGAGGTTAGGGGTTAGTAACCTTTTTATCCTATCACAAAAAGCCCTGAACCCTAGTTAGGATCTAGTAGAAACCTAATTAGTATGATATGAATGTAAGATGAATCTTTATGGTATACATACATGCAAATCATGTAGATTGATTGTATTGATTGCTTAGATGATGGAATTTCTTAAAATACATGAAGTATACTAATGCATGGATTCTGCATGGTTCTACATAAGGTATGTGGGTACGATTATGAATACTCACATGCATTGACTTACAGATATTGCCGATGGTTTCTCAAAGTTTGATGAAAATAACACGTTCAATGTTTATTTATTTCATGCAAACTATAATGCCCCTATGAGTATAATATGAAGTATATAATATTTTGAACCTTGGGTTACACTCAACAAGGTGTAATGCACATAAGTTCGATAATGGACAATGATTACACCCTAGAGGGCATACATGGCATGGGTTAGAATATGAAATGAAAATTTAAGTTTCATATGTGCCATGAAATGAGGGTTAAATATATATGTACATATGATGCTTTTGATGAACCCTCATACCAGCATAGAAGTATGCTGACCGCATATTGTTTATCAGTTTTCTAAGCAGTTGGTAAAATGATACAAGGTCATGAAGATAAAGATGACATCCATTGAAGATATTAAAGATATGCCATGAGGATTAGCTAGACAGTATATCTCTTTTTTTATTTATATACAAATTAGTTCTTGTAGTATTCATGTAACACCTTTGAGGTGTATACTTCAATATATATATTCATTAAAGTTCAAACCATTGGAAATTAATTACTATTATTTATTATTTGTTAAATATGATTCTAGAAAAATTAGGCACTGATTCTTATTCTTTAAGCCTCTCTTTACTGGGGAATCCTAAGAAATGGCGGCTGTTACAGTTGGTGTCATAAGCCAAAATTTTCAAATAATATCTAATAGTTGATAATTTCAAATATCCTGTAGAATCATAAGGAAAATATTAGGCATAAGCTAATGGTAATGGTGTCTAAAAAGGATCACGGTTTTGGGACTGACAATATTTTCCCCCACATCATTAAGTTGGTAAATTGGGACTCCCTTAGACAATGTGGTTCCTGCCTAGCCAGAACCTAGGGTCTTCCTAAAATAATGTTTCCTCTTAGTTTCTCATCTCTTATTTCACCCTATTTTGATCTCCTTGCTTCATAAACCCTAAAATCCACTTCTCTCATCCTAAATTAGGTTCAAAGAAGAAGTAGGACTAAGACATCCTCCACATATTAATGAACATAAACTATTAAAATAATTATATTGTTATGAAATGTTTATGTTCTATATGGGTTTTCCCTAGTAAGAGTAAACCCTAGAACTACCTGTGTATGGGTAGGAAAACCAATTCATCCCAAAAGGGCTTGAGTAGGGTGACCCAGTAGGGTATGAAAACCCTAATGGGTCAAAGGAATTGTAAAACCCTAAAACATGGGGTGTAATTCCTAACCAAACCCTAATCATTGGTAATGTGAGTAGTACGAGTGAAATAATAACCATAATTAACCAAACACTAAGTAGGGCAAAGGAAATAGGAAAACTCAAACTGGTTTGGGCAATTTAGTTTTGGTACTCTAGTTTAGATACAAATAGTTCCCCATGCATGCAAGTACATGTACATCAACCCTACATACACGGTGCACATGATGAGTTTAGCATATGCAAATGAAACATATGAAGTCGGTGATTACATAAGGGAAAATATTATACCCTCAATTCACCTTTAGGGTTGGTGTCCCTACCTGGGGTGGCTCAAATCAAGAATGCAAAAAGACATATGATGGGGGGCATAAGCCTAAACCCATGGGAGAAGGTTGTGCTTAGAAATCCTAACCTCCTCATGGATGTCAAGGGGACCTTCCCTAGAAGGTAAGCTGACTAAATCATCTTAAGAATTATGGAAAATTTGCATGTCCTCTAAGGACCTAACCCTAAAGTGGATGGAATGTGATGGTATGGTATGGGCACTAGTCACCCTCACCTAATCATAATAAGTCATCAAGTGGGAAAATATAATTCCAATGTATGTAAATATGAGAACCCTGGTTAGAGAAATCCTAGGGTACACATGTAATGAGAAGTAATTTACATTGAAGGAAACCATGCATCTAAGGTATAGAAGTGTAACGACCCCATTTCCCGGTAACCCCCAATCAAGGAAGACCAAGAGGTCGGAGGCGTTATCCCAAAATTTAGGATCAATGGTTTAACAATTTAATAAAAAATAATTATCAAATTCTACTAAAACTAAACTGGAAAGCTGGTATAAAATAAAACTCTTGCATACCTTTTCAAACTAGGATCTAAGACTTATATCCATAGTAGAAATATAACTATCTAATCCTCCTTTGGATTACTTGAATTCATCTTCACATATTTTGCTTTACTATTTGTGCTTTTCCGACAATACTGAAAATGCTGACAAACAAAACGTCGGTCAGTATATTGCTATACTGGTATGTAGGGACAAATGAAACATAACAATTAGGCTCTAACAACCTATACATATCAAATAGTTGATTAAAAAACAAATTACGTTTCCCATGTAATTTATCAACCACTTTTACACATACCCTGGAATACCCTCTCTTAGGGTCTTGTCCTTACAAGGGACATAAGGCCACCTTCTCCATATTGAGATTGCTTCCTGGGGTCACCACTCTAGGTGCCCAATGGTCTTCCCTCTCGGGCTTGACCAACTCAGACCTTCCCTCTGGAGCTTGGTCTTGCATCATACATCAGGGATGGTATGTAGGTTCGAGACAATCACACTTATACTTAGTTGTTATACACATAGTCCCTTTATGAGATTGCATAATTGAAACAATCAAGAAGTTTAGGATTCATGAGAATCGATCAAATTTTGAGAAAACACCGTGAAACATAAATCAGTTAATCATAATTTAACCACATACTTGATCAGCAGATTTTACAAGCCAATAGTAATTCTAACCAAGAAAGCAACCCAAGCAAGTACTTCATTCATACAATCAAGGATCCTAAAAAGCACATGTACTCTATTTACTACACACTTTATCAATATTCTATCTATTCGACTTGAACTTTCTTCCTAGGGTTTCCTACTCCTTTTTAGGTCAACAAACCCTAAAATAGCTTTTCTACACATAGGACCTTAATTGCTCAAATTATACACATTAAGGATCTTTTATACTCAAATTGTCTTAGAATCATCATATCTATGTTTTAATTCATGGATTTGCACAATTAAAACCATTAAAAGACACATTCACCTAAATTAGAATTTTTAAACCCATTAATGCATATTCATGTACATGGAACCCTAAATCAAGCCATTATGTATAAAGATCATCATTTTAGATCTAATTCGTCCTTTTATTAACAATAGGTTAATATTTGCTCAAAACATTCAAAGAACATTATTAGATCCAACTATCATCAAATCTAAGGGTTTTTCATTAATTCAACCATTAAAGAT
The DNA here is from genome assembly GCA_963693085.1 of Alisma plantago-aquatica. Taxonomy (NCBI): domain Eukaryota; kingdom Viridiplantae; phylum Streptophyta; class Magnoliopsida; order Alismatales; family Alismataceae; genus Alisma; species Alisma plantago-aquatica. The sequence continues at coordinate 265,363,766 of OY856414.1, forward strand.
GATAACTTTATACACTTTTGGAATTGAAAGCGAAATTAGGAATCAATTATATTTTTATTTCATTCCTTGCATTTTTCTGATGAATTTTCATATATAACTTTGCTTCATCAGAGCTACCAAATAATTTCTAGAATTATTTTAAGATTTATACTACCTGAACCAATCGAGGCTTGACACGTCATCTGTGATTATTTTCTTGATTTGTTGGGCCGGCTCAGGTGGAAAGATGCCCGCACCCTTGCGTCATGAACACACTTTCAGGGGCAAACATGTCATTTGCCACTTTCCTCTGTCCTCCTTGTGCTAGGGTGACTCCCTGCCCGACGTAGGGACTCCAGTGCACCTCTGTGCAGCCCCCGAAAACCCCTCTGTCTCCAGCCGTGTGGTGCCACCACCCAGGTGCAGAGGTCAGCTGCCTCCCTAGCCTCTAGGGAGCTCGATCCGGAGGGAGATGCTCTCCCTTGGGTACCGAGGCATGCTGTAGATAGCCAAGCAACGGTTTGGCAGACTGTGGCTTCATGTCGGGGTCCCGTAGGAAAGGGACACGACGGTTAGGTTTCTTTGTCGTTGGATGACCACTGTGACGGTGCCTTGGGCCATGTCCTAGCATGCGTGCAGATGCCCTCCCATGGAAGACAGAATAAGGAGGAGAAAAGATGGTTTCCAAGGGATCACCGGCTAGGGATGTTGCCCTCTTCAGGTGCTGCACATCCCAGGGTCAACAGACCTTCACATAGAGCTACACTCGATCTCCTCCAGGTCAGGGTATCATTGGAGGCATCACCGATCATTCCATAACGTCAATATGGAAGAGGGATCATTGGTCATTAAGGAGTCTGAAGGGAGATGTAGGGGAGAGGGTAGGTAGTTTCTGAATCACACACTATGCATATATATATATAAATATATATATATATATATAATATATATATATATATATATATATATATATATATATATATATATATATATATATATATATATATAGATGCTCATTCTCATCTTTCCTTTCCACGCACTATGAAACCTCCCTATTTCACACCTTGGATTTGGTGGCCTTAACGTATAAGGAAAGAGCGACCAACACTATTCCCATCCTATTTTATAAATATGGATTTGGTTGAGATAATCATATACACAATACTTGCCCTCCAAGCAAGTAATTAGTTACCATTATCATATGGGAGTTATTTTTATGTGAAAGGTATTTCCAAAATGCCAAAAATACATATCCATTAAAAGACATTTCTTTGTATTCCAATTTTACCACAAATTATAAATATTACTCATGATGCCTTAAACATTGTGTTGCTGCTCTTGGCAAGATAATTATCCCTTTAATTATCCTAAAACACCATGTATTTTATTTTCTTTTGGAACCATGCTAATTATTTCATTTATCATAACAAAATTCATGATTATTTATTCATGAATGAAATCCTTTTACCACTACAAACCTTGTGGATTCAAAATTATCATCCATGATGATCCCACTATCCATATTTTCACATATTTCTTATCTTTTCCTCATTATCTCAAATTTCCTTCTTAATATTACATTATTTGTTTTCTTCTTTTCTTATAATCATGTTGGACTCATTAATATATTATAATCCATGAAATCACATGCAAAAAGGAAATATTGCAAAGGGAATCCATTTAATACATATAATTCACACCATTCCCATAATCATACATTTATTGGGGAAATTGCATTTCCCACCATATGAACCTGAAAATTGGGGTTGTAACATCCTTCCCTTCTTATAGAAAATTTCCCCTCAAAATTCCACCAAACACACAAACAAAGCACAATAAGACCTTTTCATGTCCATCATGGCTCCCATGTGGCTTCATCCTTTCCATGGTGCTTCCAAAGAACCTTTATCATCTTTTTTTCTTACATCTGAGTTCTCTCTCACCTTGGTATCTCATACCCTTATAGGTGACTTAGGATATGTCAGCCTCCCGTGAAGCTCAATCGGTTCAATTCTCAACACTTGGCTCAGGTACATCACATAGTGCTCTAAATCGAACTCATGGAACACATCATACAACGTATTATCCTGAGGGGTAAGACTAAACATAAGCATATCCACCATTCCATTTCAAATGGACTCGTGTATTGGGGACTCATCTTTAGCCATAGCTCAGAGGGGTCGGGTTATCATAACACATATTCTCCCACAGTGAACTACATGCCAGTCTACTTTGCATCAGCTCATGACTCATGTCGCCCCTGAGCTTTCTCAACCATTGCACGATCAAAGCAAATTCATCTGCACACACTGTGGTCTCTCTGACTTTCACAAGGTCCTTTCACCAACATCATCCTAATGAAGAAGTGACCAACATGGCCTCCCTTACAGAGCTTCTTACACCCCAATAGTGGCTACGATGGCTATCATTACAAGCAAACTCTCCTAGGGTAGGAACTGCTCCCATGTATTACCCTGAACGAGCACACATGCTCTCATTATACCCTCTAGTCTAGATCATACTCTCTTGACCATCTATCAGTCAGGGGTGGTAAGTTGTACTCACTTCAATCTAACATCGAGTTCTTCATGCACCTACTCCCACCAAATATAAGTGAACTCGAGGTCATGCTCCAAATGTTGAACTCAAATCATAGTGTAGATGAACTATCTCTCTCTCATATATAGTTCAACTAGATCTGTCACACTGACAATGCTCTCTCTCTCAGGCAAGGGATTAGGTCAACTTGGTAAAGCGATCTACCATAACCCATATTGCATCTGGACCTCTCTTGGTTTAGGGAAGAACCACCACAATGTCCTTGGTGACCGACTCCCATTCCCTTTTGGGGACTCTTCATTATACATGGAAACTAACTGGGTTACTGGTGTTCATCCTTCACCTCCTGGAATGCATGGTGACACATCACATGCAACTCTATCTACTTCTTCAACTCAGGTATTCAAAGCACTATTGCAAACTTTAATCATCTTAGTAGTACTATGATGCAGGGTGTACTTAACATCACAAGCTCCTACATGTCATGATTCCTCAAGGTTGACTCCTTATAAACCCTAAAACACTCTAGTCGTGGATTCCATCACCTTCCTTTCCAGAGAGGTGTATCTGAGGTCCTTCAATCATCCATCTATCACATCAAGCTCTAGGCTGGCTAACCAAACAACCACTAACTTGACCAACATGTCTGGTTGTATCAGAGTGTTATCCTTTTATGTCTCACAAACTTAGGGTTCACCTAACAACCTCTTCTAGCCTCTCTACCGGCTAAACAAGATAGCTGTGTCTCGACTAAGAGCATCCATTACCACCTCACATCCTTATGTGCTAGGTAATGGTGAAGACATAAACCTTCATATACTCCACTCCTCATCCTCATCTCAGATCTGGGTCTAACCGAGTCAAGAAAACTTCAAGCTCATCATCTTGGTTATCAAACTCAAACTTATATAACTCATAAATTCCATACTACTCTTGATAAGAACGTCCTCATGATGACTACCTTAGTTCTCTTTGTGTTTGTAAACCATTCATTCTATGTACTCTCCAAAAGGTAGAATACTTTATCTACCCTCAAACATCAAAGCAATGTTTCAACTCACATCATCTTTATCCTTAGTGTATGGCATGCGTATTTCCCTATCTCTCACACCCATAATGAGAGGAAATAAGCATTTGGCTGCAGTCCAAATACAAAGTTCATCCCGTTCCAAGAGTAGAGATGGTGCATCACACATCACCAGTACACTTTCCAAACTAAGTTGAAAGATACATCACATGTCTCCACATCATAAACAACTCGATTATGGGTCTACATCCAAGGGAAGACTTTTCCCATCACCTTTTGGATCTTAACATATCTCCTTTATGTACAATCCTTAGTCGTTACCATAAGGTCTCTAGGGTGCCAAAACTTTTGGGGTGATCTGAACCTTATGTATCTAAGGAGTGCCTCTCATTTTACCCCTTAGGCCCCATGAACTCATGAAGGTGGCCAACCTCCTAACCCATGGTCCTTGGGCAAAGGTAGCTGTTACCTCCTGACCCTATGGTCTCATGCATTTAGGGAATAGACAACTCCTACTTCCATCAGTCTTATCCCTTCATGACCTTAGTATTGACTTAGGATTCCTTCATAGCACATCTCATTCTTGAATCTCTCTCACTGGGCACTCATGGTCAAACTTACATCCTTTCATAGGGATCATGGTGACCTACCTAACTTGGTTAGGTCCCATAAGGTTACCTCCATGACAACATATCTTCATGCCCCATAGAGATGGCCACAAAGGGTCTATAGATTCGTGCTCATACCATGTGCTCTCCACTTATCTCATCAAGATCCTATGAGAGACCTCTTTAGGTTACCTCAAACCCATACAAAAGCTACACCTGACAGAAGGGTCCCTCCCCAGGATGGAGAGAAAACTATCTCTTGATAGAAACAAAGGTAATAGACGTCCCTACGTCTAGGGTTCACATCATCATGTGCGGGCTTATCCCTATCATGCTACTTAGGCATGTAGCTAGCAAGAAGACAATCCCCCTCTAAGCCACTCTGGGATCTTTGGTATAACATGCTTATTTCTTATTCCTCAACATTGACCCACTATCATGCCTGCATAAGTCACCAACATGGGTGAGGGGTTCAACGAACATATACCTTAGTCCAAGTGGTTTCCTTTCCCTCTAAACATGAGGGGGTGCCATGCTCGAATCTGTAGGAACTCAAACATATTCATGAGCATCAGGTGCACCAGGTACTACTACTTCCCCTCTTAGGTCTAGGAACCCTAGGTTCACTCCTTATGCCTCAACTGCCTAACTGCATGCTCAGCTTTTCAACCACGACCCAATCATGTACAAGGGATAACATACACTTCCTACTATCCTTCTACATGAACAACACCTTAGAGTCCTACACAAGGACAACCAACTCGATGTGAGACCTCATAACTTGTTACCGTACCTCCCCAAGGCCTAAGGAACTCTCCTTTCTATACCTATAAGGTAAGGTAGGTACCTACAAATTCTATACATCAGTTCAAGAAGCCCCTTTCTCTTTCTAGGATTTGTTTCCTCTAAAGGTAACCAAGATACAACAAGCCTCCAAGGATGATGCATGAGGCAACCATCTCTATCTACTTAGGTCATCCATTCTAGATCATGTCATACCCAACTTCTCGTGATTCCTCATGTCTCGAAATATAAGATTCCAACCTTCTTTCTCTGCTCTTTCTTTCTCTCTAGAGCTAACCCTACAACTGATCTTACCATTAGAGGTTCTCTCTCTAATAAGGTGGATCAAGCTCTTAAGGATACATGCATACACCTACATGGGTGAAATGTATGATCCAAACCTATGTTCGATCAAGATTTCCAAAGCTCTGCATGTTCATCTCCTAACCTGTTAGGCATAACCCTTCTAACCTAAGTCTCAACCTACTGCCAACACTACTGACGTTCTCTTCCTACATAGGTGCATGCTCTTCTATGCTCATATATGCCCATATGGGTTTCTATATGGTCACCACTATCCTCTTCAATGAAGGGGCTATCCTTCACCCTAACAAGCACGACCACCCATGGTCGGGTCACAGACAGGCACTAGGTCAAACCATTACACATAGCCCCTTCCTCTCAAGCGTACACAAAACCTATATGCATGTCAACCTACGTACACTCTTGCATGGTCAACTACGATATCTAACTCATCATGTCGTCTCTAATTTCCACTTAGGGTTAGGGTTAGCATCATTCTCAGAGGATGTGTCTGATCTCTACCTCTTTCTGGAGGCCTCTGCCTCCAAGGCTAACTCTCCCCTCATCCTCCCGACAAGAAGGTCTTACCTTAGGGTTCTCCTGCGGGCACAACAACACATCCATGCAATCTAAGCATGTAACTATTCTTTAGTTTACGTTGAAACTATTAAGCTTATGTCCATGACTTCTTGTTTACATGATTTTCATTGATTTGGTGGAGTATTCCTTAATCCTTATCGTACTTACCCTGACCTCAAGAGGGTGAGGAAGAGAGAGAAAAACCCTAAACCATAGAATCTTAATTGAATTAGGGTTGAGAAGGGACGAAATAGATGAGAGAGTCCTAATGATATCTTATTTTGAGTCAAAACCTCAGACTTTGTCCAGGAAGTCACACTGCATTCGGGTGTCCTCATGACTGACTAGCGGGGCAGAGGAAAATATTGCCAGCCCCCAGACTATGATCCTTTTCTAGACACCTCCGTCATCAGAAAATCCTCTAATAACTCCCTCAGGTTCTACATAGTTTATATAATTTAATAATTATTAAGGATTAAATGAGAAACCATTGGCTCTGATACCAAATGTAATGACCCCGTTTTCTAGTAACCCCCAATCAAGGAAGACCAAGAGGTTGGAGGTGTTATCCCAAAATTTAGGATCAATGGTTTAACAATTTAATAAAAAATAATTATCAAATTCTACTAAAACTAAAATTGAAAGATGGTATAAAATAAAACTCTTGCATACCTTTTCAAACTAGGATCTACAAATTCTATCCATAGTAGAAATCTAACTATATAATCCTCCTTTAAATTACTTAAATTCATCTTCACAAATTTTGCTTTACTATTTGTCCTTTTCTGATAATACCTAAAATGCTGACAAACAAAACGACGATCAGTATATTGCTATACAGGTATATGGGGACAAATGAAACATCCAAATTAGGTTCTAACAACCTATACATATCAAATAGTTGATTAGCAAGCCAAATTACATTTTCCATGTAACTTCTCAACCGCTTTAACACATACCCTGGAATACCATCACTTAGGGTCTTGTCCTTGCAAGGGACATAAGGCTACCTTCTCCATTCTGAGCTTGGTGCTTGGGTTCACCACTCTAGGTGCCCAATGGTATTCCCTCTAGGGCTTGACCAACTCAGATCTTCCCTCAGGGGCTTGGTCTTGAATCATACATCAGGGATGGTATGTAGGTTCGAGGCAATCACACTTATACTTAGTTATTATACACATAGTCACTTTATGAGATTGCAGAATTGAAACAACCAAGTAGTTTTGGGTTCATGTCAATCGATCAATCTTTGAGAAAACACCATGAAACATAAATCAGTTAATTATAATTTAACCACATACCTGATCAGCAGATTTCACAAGCCAATAGTAATTCCAACCAAGAAAGCACTGAAGCAAGTAGTTCATTCATACAATCAAGGATCCTGAAAAGCACATGTACTCTATTTACTACACACTTTATCAAGATTCTATCCATTCAACTTGAACTTGCTTCCTAGGGTTTCCTACTCCTTTTTAGGTCAACAAACCCAAAAATAGCTTTTCTACACATAGGACCCTAATTACTCAAATTATCCACATTAAGGACCTTTTATACTCAAATTGTCGTAGAATCATCATATCTCTATTTTAATTCATGGATTTGCTCAATTAAAACCATTAAAAGACACATTCACCTAAATGAGGGGTTTTAAGCCCATTAATGCATATTCATGTACATGGAAACTAAATCAAGCCATTATGTATAATGCCCATCATTTTATATCTAATTATTCCTTTTATTAACAATAGGTTAATATTTGCTCAAAACATTCAAAGAACATTATTAGATCCAGCTATCATCAAATCTAAGGGTTTTTCATTAATTCAACCATTAAAGATGAAAACTTTATACACTTTTAGAATTGTAAGCAAAATTAGGATTCAATTATATTTTTATTACATTCCTTTCATTTTTCTGATGAATTTTCATATATAACTTTGCTTCATCAGAGCTACCAAATAATTTCTAGAATTATTTTAAGATTTATATTACCTGAACCAATTGGGGCTTGACACGATATCTGCGATTATTTTCTTTATTTGCTGGGCCAGCTCAGGCGGAAAGATGCCTGCACCCTCACATCATGAACACACTATTAGGAGCAAATCAGTCATTTGCCTCTTTCCTCCATGCTCCTTGCGCTAGGGTGACTCCCTGCCCGACAGAGGGACTCCAACACACCTCCACGCAGCCCCCGACAGTCCCTCTATGTATGGCCGTGTGGTGCCACCACCCAGGCACAGAGGTCTGCTGCCTCCCTAGCTTCCAGGGAGCACCATCTAGAGGGAGATGCTCTCCCTTGGGTACTGAGGCGTGCTGCAGACAGCCGAGCGGCAGTTTGGTAGGCCGTGGCTTCATGTCGGGGTCCCATAGGAGAGGGAAACGATGGTTCAAGGTTCTTTGTCATTGGATGACCTCCATGATGGTGCCTTGGGCCACGAACTAGCATCCGTGCAGATGCCCTCCCATGGCTGATGGAAGAAGGAGGAGAAAAGACGGTTTCCAAGGGATCACCGCCCAGGGCTATTGCCCTCTTCAGGTTCTGCGCATCCCATGGTCAACGAACCTTTACATAGATCTAAGTTCAATCTCCTCTAGGTCAGGGTATCATTGAAGGCATCACCGATCAGTCCATAACGTCCAGATGGAAGAGGGATAACTAGTCATTGAGGAGTCTGAAGGGAGATGTAGGGGTGAGGGTAGGCAGTTTCGAAATCACGCACTATGTAGACCTATATATAGATGCTCATTCTCATCTTTCCTTTCTTCACATTACGAAACCTCCCTCTTTCATACCTTGGATTTGGTGGCCTTAACGTATAAGGAAATAAATGACCAACACTATTCCCATCCTATTTTATAAATATGGATTTGGTTGAGATAATCCTATACACAATACTTGCCCTCCAAGCAAGTAATTAGTTACCATTATCATATGGGAGTTCTTTTTATGTGAGAGGTATTTCCAAAACACCAAAAATACATATCCATTAAAAGACATTTCTTTTTATTCCAATTTTACCACAAATTGTAAATATTACTCATGATGCCTTAAACATTGTGTTGCTGCTCTTGGCAAGATAATTATCCCTTTAATTATCCTAAAACACCATGTATTTTATTTACTTTTGGAACCATGATAATTATTTCATTTATAATAACAAAATTAATGATTATTTATTCATGTATGAAATCCTTTTACCACTACAAACCTTGTGGATTCAAAAATCTCATCCATGATGATCCCACTATCCATATTTCCACATATGTTTTTTTATCTTTTCCTCATTATCTCGAATTACCTTCTTAATATTGCATTATTTGATTTCTTCTTTTTCTTTTAATCATGTTGGACTCATTAATATATATTAAAATACATGAAATCATATGCAAAAATGAAATATTGCAAAGGGAATCCATTTAATACATATAATTCACACCATTCCCATAACCATACATTTATTGGGGAAATTGCATTTCCCACCATATTAACCCAAAAATTGGGGTTGTAATAAGAAGCCCCACCACCACCAAGTCTCGAAAGGAAGGGCGTGCATTCAGATTAAAGCCCTGGATGCATAAATATATAAAAATGAAAACTTTGGTTTGAGGAATATCAAGTAAAATGTGTAATATGAAAAGTTAACACATTGGAATAAAATCCTATGAAGGAAATATAAGTCCTAGTCTCTCATGGGGAAGGACGAGTCATGAAATATAGAATATATCGATAATAGAGATTCTTGTCCTGGAACAAGATATAGTTAATAAGAGAAACGAATTTGGGACATCTCAATAAGCGTTAGGTAGGGTAAATACCTAAGTCAATCCTAGGGTCAAATAGGGATGCTTAAAGGTACATAAGACCCTAGGGGTCATGAGGTGATCATTCCCTAAGTGCATAAGGCCCTTGGGGTTAGGGGAAATCCATCCTTGTGTACTCAAGGCCCATGGGATCAAGAGAATGGCCACCTCCATGAGTACATAAGACCCCAGGATCGGGGGTCAATGTAAAAGGCACTCTACAAGCACATAAGACTCATGTGAATAAGAGGAGATCACTCCAAAAGTACCTATACCCCTAGAGGCATCAAGGGAATGACCAAGTCTAATGATACATGAGATGTAAATGTAAATAATATAAGAATTTAGGTAAATTTTTTTGATAAAATTCTAAAGGGAGTTGTGCAAAAACTCAAGGATTATGAGAAAATCACTTTCCCTTTGAGTGCATGAAAATTTAAGAACAAATGTGGAATTAAAATGTATGCATGATTTGATGTCATTGTTAAAGGACAATTTAACCAAAATTTTGAATTAGAATATAATGTGGGGATACAACATCTCTGCTATTGGAATGGGATGAACTTGGTATTTGGGATACAGCCAAACACTTATTTCTTCTTATTACGAGCATGAGAGATTGGGTAGACACATGTTATGCATTAAATTGACAAATGGGAATGAATGCCCTAAGTTAAATCTAATGGAATAATGTAGGGTTTTGAGGTGTCACCTAACCCTTATACTAGAATAAGGGAACAATAGTTTGTAAACCTAGGTGAAAAGGTGATTACCAAGTGAACCTGAAGTTACAAGTAAAAATGGAATTAGGAAGTGATAACATCATGCAATGGATGAGGTTGTGGATCTACCCTATAACTGAATTCGGTTCCAACCTCACTAATATGATTGTTATACATATCAATAAAAGTTATTTAAGATATCCAAGAAGGGTTGATAGCACTAAGGTTTGAAGCAAAGTTGAGTTATCATTCACCTTAACCTTACTATGTTTAAATTTTGGACACACAATTCCTTTTTAAGGAGGGGTGACCGTAAGATCCTCAAAATTTACAATTTTAAATATAATCCAATAACATGATGTGGAGATCAAAGTTGACTAATAAAAAAGATACTATGACCTGGCATTTTGTTTTTGTTCCTAGAGTTATATTGATTCTTCACATTTTAGTAAATCATATTGATAAATATGTCTATGTGGGATTCTTTGGGGACATTAAGGCATCTCAATTGTCAATTTCATGATATCAAAAAGTTCATGGACCCTTTGGATGGCCCAAGATGTAAGTCATGGGCCTTAGGACTTGATACATGCCCAATTGGGAAAATTAAGGTTTATATATGGGTCCTTGAGATGTAAAATAATAATGGAAGTGTTTCTAGATCATTTTAAATACCAAGAATATTTTATAGTTGACAAATAATCGTAGTATAATATCATGGGAAAAATTCTAGAGAATTCTAAGAAATTTTGCAACCAGATAATTAAGTGATTATCTAGATGTGCCTTGAAAACCATGTTTGTTATACTAAACGAACTTTTTGTGCCTTTATCTTTTAAGACATGGTAGATAATAACAACATGACAATTATCCTAAAATTTTGAATCAAACCAAGAAACTATGCCATCTAGGGAATTAAAACAAGAAATAAGGATTTTATTGAAACATTATTAAAACTTTATCTCATCGAGGAATCCCAGATGGATCCAAACTCCTAGAGTCAAGCGGAACCACATGTTGAGGGATCACCTTCCTTGCCCAGTTTCCACCCAAGATCCATGTGGATGGGATTCCCTTAAACCCATGACTCTCCCTCCTTTTTGATCCTCAATCTCCTTCTATAAGGGGACCATTGGATTTGAGAGAAGATAATGTGTTTAACCATACCTACATTTTCCATTATCAGTAAGAACCACGATAATGCCTATTTTATAGTGACACCAAGATGATAGGGCAAAGAACTTCTATCAATTTTCACATACTCACTCCTATAAAAAGGACTTGTGAAGCACCTCTAAGGTTCCTAGATCCTGAAGAAACCCTAAATTTGTCTAAGAAAGCCAACATGACCCTATGACGACAAGGTCCTCTTCTCTGTCGACCCTACTACGCAAGATGGAGATCAAAGACCCTAACTATCCCAGACCATGGAAAGGGTGTCAGAAGACTCATGGAGACATGGAGTACCTATTCCAATCTTTAGAACATACGTCGGTAATGTTAAATTTCCCCTTGATTCATTCCCCATAGCACTATCACTACCATGGACAACCAAACCATAAAACCAGACTCCTACTTGTCCTCTGGTTCAACCCAGACACTCTATAAGTTTGCAAGGACCTACTGAGATTATCTATACCTTTGGTTTCTACTGCCATGCCCTGGACATGAGAGTCAACCATTAGGATGACCTCATCCATGGTTGGAGCACCGACCTAGGTCGTAGAAGGGACAAAATGACCATTAGGGTCATTTGGATAGAAAGCCCTAGTATGTGCGACACATCTATGTCACTGCAAGAACAATCCTTTAGCCTCTTATCCAAGCCCAACCTACATGGATCTCTCACCTGATATGATGTTGCACCATTGGATAAAACATCCTGTGCTTAATGTATTACTAACTTGGGAATCTTTGATTGGGAGTTAATGTTTATTTTGCATTAGATGTAGCAATTACATTTTAATTCATATGATAGTCATATTATATATCATTTTGTTTAGAAAACATGAGTAGATCAAGAATAAAATACTTTCAAAGGCAAAATATGTATCTAGTTCCAAAAGTATGATGATAATATGATTAATATATGAAAAACCTAGTTTTGATTAATTGGGTATTAGACATGATAAACATGCTTAATTTGAGATGCAATCTGAATATGTTTTGTAACAATGATGGTCTAGACTCTCAATTGTATTTTGTTAACGATGATGACCTTTTATGATTTCTAAGTCATTAACGAGATAAATAGGCTTTAATGTTGATCCATATTGACATCTATATCTTAAAACTAATTCGATTTAATGGAGTCATAATGTGGTAATCAACCTACAATGATGATTAAGCTTTCATCTAAGGCTGAATTAGTGTTTATAACCTTTAGGAACCATGATGTTGTGAAATTAGAGTTTAGTACCCTTATTCCTAATCCAAACCCCATACAACTGCAAACCCTAGTTAGGATCTGGTACAAACATAATTAGTGTGTTGTGGATGTATGGTGACACTTTAGGGTATATGTACATGCATATAGTGTAGATTGATTGTGTTGAATACTTGTAAGGTGTGATTTATTGAAATACATGAAGTATACTATTGCATGTATTATGCATGGTTCTACATAAGGTACATGGTTACAATTATGAATACTTACATGTATTGAATTTTGGAGATTGTCGATGGTTTCTCAAAGTTTGACAAAATAGCATGTTAAATGTTTATTTATTTCATGCAAACTATAAGGCCCATATGTCTATCACGTAAAGTATAGAATATTATGGACCGTAGGTTACACCCATGAAGGGGTAATGCACATAAATCAAACGATTGGTAGTGATTACACTCAAGAGGGCATATCAAGCATGGTTAGAATATGAAATGAAAATATAAGTTTCATATGTTCCATTATATGGGTGTTTAATACATATGTACATGTGATGTTTTGGATGAACCCATGTACCAATATAGAAATATGCTGACGACATTTTGTTTGTCAGCATTTTAGGTAGTTGGTAAACATGATACAAGGATATGAATATAAAGATAAAATCCATAAAGATACTAAAGATATTGCCAATAAGGATTAGTTTTATAGTATATATATTCTTTTCATTTATGTAAAAATTGGTTCTTGAAACATTCATGTAACACCTTCAAAGTGTATAATTCAAATTTATGTATTCATTCAAGTTCAAATAAATGGAATTATTTAATATTGTTTATTATTTGTTAAATTTGATCCTAGAAAAAGTAGTATTCAATCCTTAAATTATAGATCTCTCTTAACTGGGGGATGCTAAGAATTGGGGGTCATTACATCCATACAAACCTGAACTAAATTTATTAGACCTTCAAGTTTTATCGCAAGATAAACATTGCATGTATTTAAAGCAAGGGATGAGGATTAAAACTCACATGTCAATTAAGTTGTGATTATGTTGTAGGAAGTTCCTTGTAACACCATTGTGTAACTTTATGTGTCAGGAGATTTTCATATGAGAGTAAAACTTTCATTTGACTAAGACAAAGACCATTGCTTTTTATAGCCATACAATATCTCAATTCAATAGTGAGCACCAATAGGGAAGCATTCTGATAATCCTATACCCCCAAAATTTGAATTTCCTTTCATCTTCAACATCATGCATGCAGAGAGTGAGATGGTTGTAGGAGTAGGAGTGAACAAATAAGTTTCAATTCTTATAGGAATTTTGTAATATATGAAACATACACAATTTATTAATTGTCTCCAATAGTACACTTTTAATTTTATAATCCAAAGTTGTGTCTTAATATGTGAATATACATAATATCCTTGTCTAGAGAGAAATTTAAAAATACCTATACAACCATTCAAAATACTCAGTTTTGTCACAAAGAAAGACATCATAAAAATGACAATCTTTTGGTAATAGTTGTAACTAAAAAATAAATATGTACAAAAAATAACTTACAATAGAATGTAATAGGTTAAACATGTGGTAGTGATAAGAATTATGTCCACCAACATTGGTATAACCTTTTTCCATTTCTAAGTACCTAAGTATATCAACTATTTGTGATACCATGCACTAATACTGGATACTAAAGTACATCAATGATCATTGCAAATGTGTCCCTGTTAAATATATCCATTCACCAATATATGAGTAAACATGTGCAAGTTCTGAGCATTAAGGTGAAACCATTTTTTTAAAATCATGTGCCAACTCTAACTACTAAAGTGCACCAATATTTTGTGTAAAGTGTTCCAGTTTTAGTTACATGCATTCACCAATATTTGGTTGACTGTGTGGTAGTTATGAGAATTTAAGTTCATGAGTTTTCTATGAAACTATATGATATCTCCATGTATCATTGCGCACAAATATTTGATGTAGAAGTTATTAGTGATAAGTAAATACACAAAAAACCACTATGTAATCATGTTAAAGATAACATGACATGTAAATTGATGATTTAGTAATAAAATTAGGGTTTTCTATGTCATAAGGAGAAGCCAAGTTAGAAAAATGAAACCTAAGCACAATTATTTTTAGGACATTGATTTAATTATGAGAATTAATTTACATGTATCTAGTATATATTTGGAATCTTCCATATTGAAAAATAGTTATTTTCCTACTTCTTTTCCTACTGAACAATAGGCTTAGGCTAATAAACCCTGATTCAGATTAGGATCTGGGAAATAGATAGAACCTAATTTAAGGAACATAATACTAATTTGTGTTTATGTGATATCCCTAATAGATAAGATACAAAATGAAAGATGAATATTGTTTGTAATAGAATTAGAAATGTATAGATGATAATTTAGGGTTCCAGGGCCTAATGTATATACATATACAAATAGCTAGGGTTTATTATGAATGGTTTGGAAATTGGATATCGAGATAGTTTTGCTGATTTTTTTAATCCCAGAACTTGACCAAATTTCCATCCAATCAATTGATTTGGTGTTAATATTATCCTGTGTTCTAATGCACAACTTGTCTAGAGTTCCTTGAACTCAGGATGGCTGTGTTTGATTGAACTCAATAGATTTCCACATAGATCGAGCGAGTTGGCTAGTGAGTGCTTGATTTTGTGGGATGGATAAATTGAATAGGTTCCCTTGAACTTTACTGAGTTCGTTGGTAAGGTTTTAACACATCACGATTCCTGATGCCTGATGATCCTGTCGAGATTGGAAATTAGATTGAGTCCCCCTTGACTCGACCTAGTTTTATTCTTTCTCTACTATTTGGTTAAGATGGCGGTTTTACCAAATTGTTGATCTATATATGCTCATTTTCTCTCTTAAATTGTGACCAAAGCTGTAACGACCCCGCCTCCCAATAACCCCCAATTAAGGGAGACCAAAAGGTCAGAGCCGTTAACCCAATTAACATGATCAAAGGTTCGACAAATAATCAGTAATAATTATGAAATTCTACCAAACTAAATTGAAATTTGGTATAAAATAAAACTTTGCATACCTTTTTCAAAAACTTGGATATCTACTTCTATCCACATCTGGATTCTATTCTAACTAATCCTCCTTTGTACTTTAATTCTTATTTAATTCCACATATGCCACTTTAATGTTTGTCCTGTTCAAACTTGTACCTAAAACACTGACAAACAAAATGTCGGTCAACGTAAATGAATATGTCGGTATGTGGGTACAACCAAAATTTCACAAATATGGCTAACAATCTAAATATCACAATCAAGTTAATTAACAAGACAAATTACGCTTTCAGTGTGACATTCTCCACTGCTTTTGCCCTAACCCTGGCATACCCACCTAAGGGTTTCTCTTATGCCAATGACTTAAGGCCACCTTCTCAATCCCCAGCTTGGTGCCTGGGGTTACCTCTCATAGTGCCCATTAGTCATTCAACAAAGACCACATTCTCAATCCCGAACTTGGTGTCTGGGGTCACCACTCATGGTGCCCATGGGTCTTCCCTCCTGGGCTTGACTTTTTTACATCATCCATCAGGGTGGCATGTAGGTGTGAGAATACACACTTTTATTATTATTG
The DNA here is from genome assembly GCA_963693085.1 of Alisma plantago-aquatica. Classification (NCBI taxonomy): domain Eukaryota; kingdom Viridiplantae; phylum Streptophyta; class Magnoliopsida; order Alismatales; family Alismataceae; genus Alisma; species Alisma plantago-aquatica. The sequence continues at coordinate 265,380,164 of OY856414.1, forward strand.
TGATAATCATAGTGACTTTATGATTTGCAATAATGAACATCGAAACTGATAGGTTGCATACAATGTGATGAATCATCTTGAAAACCTTTGGGAAACTAATGCGATTAACCATAATTAACCACATACCTGTCAGGCTGACTTGAGTGCATAAATAATCCAACTAAGAAAGAAATCCAGTAAACAAATAAGAACACAAGATGATCATGAAACATGTATCCAATTTTCCTATCATTGATTAGGCCATCAAGGTCTATTAAACCTAGCTCGCTTCCTAGGGTTTCTAGTCCACTTTTAAGGTTTCCATTGCAATTAGGGTTTCACTTCATTTTTACTATTTTAACCCTAATTTTATACAATTACTCACAAACCCTAATTATCTCATCTACTACTCATGAAAGATATTAAGGTTACCTTTTAACAACATATAACCCTAATTTCGGATTAAAGTCACAATTAAAAGTCAAATAAGTCTATTTTGCCCCTTTTACATTAAAACTACCATTTTCCTTTTACTTCATGATATGATCTTTATGCCCAATTATCATCTTTGGTTCCTTCTGGATTAACAACTCATAGTTCATTATGGTCTAATTCACATATGAACTCTTTTATCATTAATTCCACCTTTATCCATTAGAAAATCCTAATTACCATATTAAGTGTATTCATCCACAATTAGGAACTTTTATACTCAAAATAGCTTTGAACCATCATATCTCAGCCTTATTCATGAATTTGAACAATTAAAGTCATTAAGAATCATAATCACTAACATTAGGGTTTCAAGGCCCATTAAAGCTCATTCATGTACATGAAATTCTAAAATTAATTTAATTACGTGTAAAGTTCATCCTTTTAGATCTTGATGTGTCTTTTTATAATAAATAGGTTAATATCAACTTTAATCATCCAAAAAACCCCTTTTAATACATTAATCATCTCAAAATAGGGGTTCTTAATCATTAATACATTAAAGTTGATAACTTCCACTATTTTTCGAATTTCAAGAGGAATTAGCTTCTAAATCTATTTTTATTGGATTACTCACATTTGTTTGAGCAAAATTCATATTTTATAAGCATTCATCCGAGCTACCAATAAAAAGATACGAATTTTGCAAAGATTACTTACTTGGACCAATGGCATGCTGACACGTCAGCATACCCATGCAACACAGCCGATTTGGAAACATAACAGATTGCCTATTGCACCCCCGTGCGGCTCACTGATTCTTCAAAACCCAGATGGGCAATTTCGTCCAACATGGCCTTGTCCGTCACCTACCTCGCAGAACCCTCCACTTCCTCCAACAAAGCTGACTGCGCAGGGTTTATCTCCCCCTCCTAGGGTCCAATGGTCACTCGAGCTGCTTCCTCTTCCTTCTTCATCCTCCATCACACCCAGAAAGACCTCCAGTCATGGTCAGAGTGACATGTCTCTACAACATCTGGTCCACGAACCGCAACCCTCTTGCAGACGAGGTGTAGGTGACCACGGCAAGGATCTCTCTCGAACTAGAAACCATGTTTCTGTCCAACCTTTAAGGGGCATCTGGACTTCCTTAGAACTCCTTCCATGGTCCACCATTTCCCCTGGGATCACTCCATCCCTCGTGGTTGTGGGAAGAAATGATATGGGGTTGGAAGGGGGGGCACGACGCCTACGAACATCCTAGATGCGAGGTATCGGGTCCCAACTCTTATATAGCCAAAAGTTTAAGGATTCAACACACTCACAAGTATACTTATCAACGAACAAAAGAGTCCTATTGCCCATACAACTACCATGCTTCCTTGGCGTGTAGTTGGTTCTTTAATTACATCTTTGCCAAAAGAATGTTTCTTGGTTAGTAAGGAATCTTTTTTCTATCTCTCTCTCTCGATTATGGCAACCCATCTATATTAAAGGGTTTTGTGTAATTGTCCATCAGTGAGACATTGGTTATTTTTCCTTTCAACTTGATTTTTAATCCATTGGTCATGAGGGAACACTTCCTAATTTCCAATAGCAAAAGTATTTCTTTTTGATAATACCAAAGAGTCATTAACCATATAACACATTATCCTCATATTAATACTTTTGTATTATTTGCATTTTCTCTTTCCTCTTCTCCATTGGGACTCCTTGGACCCCAAGAAATCTTAATATTTTGAAATCCTTTTTAGTGGATACTCATTATCATTCTAGATGCATCTATATCCATTATTTCTCATTATTTTACTTATTTCTTTTTTAAAATATCTCTTTTCGAGGATTTCTCTTTATCTCTCCTTTTATTTTCCTTATTGGAATTCCTTCTAACATTAGAAACCTTATGGATATGAAAATACACCAAAGATGACTCAATCATACCTCTTTCCACTTATTTTCCACATTTTATCATTATCTCCAATTTCTTTCTTAGTAAAGAAATATTTAATTGATCTTTTCTTTTCTTATTGCATTATTTTTGCAACTTTGGACTCCTTGGAACCCAAGAGGCATGAAATCCACCTTTGGATAATATTCCCTTGCCTTCTAGAGGTTTCTACATCTTTCTTTTCTCCATTTCTTTAATAATGGAGTTTCCTTTGTCTTTTCCTTGTTACTGGGCCCAATAGCCAATAAAGCCCACAAAACAACCAACAAGGCTATTATAAGTGAAATACTTTTAATCAAAACAAATTATATCATTATTTGTTCAAATATCTTTAATAGGAGAAATTATATTTCTCACCAAAAGAACCCAAAAATTGGGGTTGTAACATCCTTCCCCTCTTATAGGAATTTTGCCCCCAAAATTCCACCAGGCACACAAACAAACAAGATAACCCTTTCTTATGTCCATAATGGCTCCCATGTGGCCTCTCCCTTTCCATGGTGCTTCCCAAGAACCTTCATCATCTCACATTCTTTTATCTGAGTTCTCTCTCACCTTGGTATATCGTACCCTCATAGGTGACTCAGGACATTTCATCCTCTCATAAAGCTGAATAGGTTCAGGGCTCAACACATGGCTTGAGTACCTCACATAGTGCTCTAGATCGGACTCATGGAACACATTATACATCATGTTATCCTTAGGGGTAAGGCTAAACATAACTATCTCCACTAATCCATCTCAAATGGACCCATGCAGCTGAGACTCAACTCTCTTAGCTATAACTTAGATGGGTCGGATTTCACATCACATACTCTCCCATAGTGAACTGCATGTCAGTCTGCTTTGCATCAGCTCACGACTCATGTCGCCACTGGGCTCTCTTTCAGCCATTGCATGATCAAAGTGACTTCATCTGCACACACTGTGGTCCTTTTTTGACCTTTGTGAGGTCCCTTAACCAACATCATCTTAATGAAGTGGTAACCGACACAACCTCCCTTACAGAGCTCCTTTACATCCCGATACTGGCTATGGTGGTTATCATTACATCTTGCAGAGGACAAGAACTGTCTCTATGTATCACCCTAAACAAGCACACATGCTCTTATCAGACCCTCTAGTCTGGATTATACTAATCATTAGTTAGGGGTGATAAAACTATACTAACATCGAGTTCTTCATGTACCTACTTCCACCGCATGGAAGTGAATCTTTAGGTTATACTCAAGAACTTTTGAACTCACATCATGGTGTAGTTGAACCATCTCTTTCTCATATGTAATTTAACCGGATTCGTTCCGTGACAACATTCTTTCTTTCTCATGTCATCTAGGTAAGGTGATCTTACATAACCCATATTGCATCTTGACCTTCCTTCGTCTAGGGGAGACTTACCACAAAAACCATAGTGATGAACTTCCATTTCCTCTCGAGGACTCTTTATTCTCTATACCAACTCATTGGGTTACTGGTGTTCATCCTTCACCTCCTGGATTGCATGGAGACAAGCCACATGCAACTTCATCTTAAGCATCCAAAGTACTACTGTCACTTACTATCTTAGTAGTACCATGGTGTATGATGATCTTAAAATCATGATCTCATGTATGTCATGATTCCTCAAGATTGATTCCTCATAAACCCTAAACCACTCTAGTCGGGTTTCATCACCTTCTTTTCTAAAGAAGTGCATCTGAGGTTCTACAACCATCCTTTTATTGCATCAAGGCCTAGGCTGGCTAACCAAACAACTACTAAATTAATCAACAATCTCATTACATCTGAGTGTTAGCCAAACATATCTCCTTTTCAAACTTAGGGTTAACCTAACAACCTCTTCTAGCCTCTAGCTAAACTAGGTAGATGTATCTCAACCAAAGCATCCATTACTACCACACATCCTTAAGTGTTAGGTAATGTTGAAGACACACACCTCCATGTATTCCACTTATCATCTCATCTCAGACTCAACAAGAAAACTTAGAGCTCATCTTCTTGGTTATAAAAATCAACCTTGTATGACTCACAAATTCTACATAGCTCATGATACAAGCATCCTCATGAGTTGACTACCTTAGTTCTCTTGATGTTTGTAAACCATCCACATATCATTTACTCCACAAGGGTATGTTATCATCTCTGTCCTCATACCTCATAGCAATGTTCCAACTCCCATCATATTTATCCTTGGTGTATGACATGCGTACTGTCCTATCTCTCACTCCCATAATAAGAGGAAATAAGCATTTGGCGACCATCCAAATACAGAGTTCTTCCTATTCCAAGAGTAGAGATGGTACATCCCACCTTGCCAATACACCTTCAAATCTAAGTTGAAATGTGCAACATATGTCTCTACATCACGATCATCTTGATATCAAGGTTACTTCCATAGAAAACTAGTCTCAAACCTACTTGGGTCACCACACAATCCTTGGCCATCTCCTCTAGGTCTATAGGGTTCCATCACTTTTGGGGTCATCCCTCTTCCCTTATGCATCCAGAGAGTGCCCTCCTCATCTGCCCTTTGGGTCCCATGAGTTCATGAAGGTGATCAATCTCCTAACCCATGGCCCTTAGACAATGATAGTGGTTACCTCCCGACCCTATGGTCATGTGCAACTAGGGAATTAGGAAACTCCTACTTCCATCGGTCTTATCCCTACCTGACCCTATGATAGACTTAGGATTCTAACATAGTACATGTCCAACTTAGAACCATACTCACGCCTTCATCATCTCTCGCTGCATTCTAGGGCTCACTTTCATCCTTTCATAGGGGTCATGGTGACCTTCCTACCTTGGTCAGGCCCCATACTGGTTACCTCCATGGTAACACATCCACATGCACTTAGAGATGGTTATCTCTGGGTCTACAGGTTCATTCACATACTATGTACTTTTCACTTAGCTTCTCAAGATCCTACGAGACCTCTTTAGGTTACCTCAAAACCAACAAAAACTGGTATACACCCTACAAAAAGGGTCCCTTTCCCAGGATGGGAGGAAACTATCTCTTGATAGAAACAAAGGTCACAAACGTCATTATGTCTAGGGTTTACATCCACCTGAGCATGCTTAACCCTAGCATGCTACTAAGGCACAAGTAGACCACCTACTAAACCATGCTAGGTCATACTTGTTCTCATTCCTCAACATTGGATCAAGATCATACCTTCCCCTGTCACCAACTTAGCTATGAGGGGTTCATCAAACATACCTTAGACCTAAGGGGTTTCCCTTTCCTCTCAACATGAGGAGTTCCATGCTCGAATCTATAGAAACTCAAATGTCATCATGAGCATCAGGTACACCACTTCCCCTCTTAGGTCTAAGAACCCTAGGTTCACTTTTTGGATGTCCAACTACATGCTCAACCTTTTAACCACGAACCAAGCATGTAGACGGTATGACATGCACTTCCCATGATCCTTCTATTTGAACAACACTTCAGATTGGAGTCCTCCTCAAGGACAACCAACTAAATGTAAGGCCTCACAACTTGTTACTAAACCTCTTCAGGGTCTAAGGAACTCTTTTTCCCATCTCAGAAGGTAAACACCTATACCATAGACACATAGGTACCAGAAGCCTCATCCTCTCTCTAGGGTTTGGTTCCTCTAAAGGAAACCAAGATATCATCAGCCTCCAGGGATCAAGCATGAGGCAACCACTATCATCCACTTAGGTCACATCCTCCTCAACTCCCCACTATTACTCATATCTCAGAGTCTAAGCTTCCGACCTTCTTGCTTGGGTCCTGTTCTCTCTCTCTCTCTCTCTAGATCTAACCCTATGAACACCCTTACTACTAGAGGTCCTCTCTCCAGGTGGACCAAGCTCACAAGCATACCCCTACATCGGTGAAGCCTATATTCAAACTTATGTTTTCTCAAGATTATCCATAGCCATTTATGTTGATCTCATAAGCCATCCATCATACTCTCTTCAGGCCTAGGTTTCAACCTACTGCCAGCACTACTGACGTACTCTGGGTGCATACTAAGCCATGCCCATAGGGTTTCTATAGGTTCCTCATCATTGAAGGAGCTATCCTTTACTCTAACATGCATGACCCTTCCCAGGGTTGGGTCGCCAAAGGTACTAGGTCATCCAACCTCACATGGCTCATATCGTTATGGGTATCCAAACCAAAAGCATGTCCACCCACACACATGGTCGACCATGACATCTAATTCATCATGCCATCTCTCTCTAACCACCACTTAGGGTTAGGGTTAGCATCATACTCAGAGGATGTGCCAGGTCTCTACCTTATCGGAGGTTTCTACCTCCAAGACCAACTCTCTACTCATCCTCCTGACCAGAGGGTATAACCTTAGGTCTCCCTTAAGGGCATGACAACACATGTCATACGACCTAAGCATGCAACTATTCTTTAGTTTACGCTTAAACTATTAAGCTTATGTCCATGACATCTTATTTACATGTTTTTTTATTAATTTTAGTGGAGGATTCCTTAACCTTATCATGCATACCCTATCCTCAAGAGGGTGAGGAAGAGAGAGAAACCCTATTCCTTAAAATCCTTAACAACATTTGAGTTGAGAAGGGATGAACAAGATGAGAGAGTCCTAAAGGTATCTTATTTTGAGTCAAATCCTGAGACATTGGCCAGGCAGTCACACAAATCCGGGAGTCCTCATATTCTGACTAGCAGTGCGGAGGAAAATATTGCTAGCCCCCATACGTGATCCTTTTCTAGACACCTCTGTCTTTCAGAAAATACTCTAATAACTCCCTCGATTCTATGGAATTTGTCAAATTTAATAATTATTAAAGATTAAATGAGGAACCTATGCTCTGATACCAAATGTAACGACCCCGCCTCCCGGTAACCCCTAATTAAGGGAGACCAAAAGGTCAGGGGTATTAACCTAATTAACAGGATCAAAGGTTCGACAAATAATCAGTAATAATTATGAAATTCTACCAAACTAAACTGAAATTTGGTATAAAATAAAACTTTGCATACCTTTTTCAAAAACTTGGATATCCACTTCTATCCACATCTGGAGTCTATTCTAACTAATCTTCCTTTGTACTTTAATTCTTATTTAATTCCACATATGCCACTTTAATGTTTGTTCTTTTCAAACTTGTACCTAAAACACCGACAAACAAAACGTCGGTCAGCATAAATGAATATGCCGGTATGTGGGTATAACCAAAATTTCACAAATATGGCTAACAATCTAAATATCACAATCAAGTTAATTAACAAGCCAAATTACACTTTCAATGTGACATTCTCCACTGCTTTTGCCCGAACCCTGGCATACCCACCTTAGGGTTTCTCTTATGCCAATGACTTAAGGCCACCTTCTCAATCCCGAGCTTGGTGCCTGGGGTCACCTCTCATAGTGCCCATTAGTTCAATAAAGACCACCTTCTCAATCCTGAGCTTGGTGTCTGGGGTCACCACTCATGGTGCCCATGGGTCTTCCCTTTTGGGCTTGAGCTTTTTACATCATCCATCAGGGTGGTATGTAGGTGTGAGAATACACACTTTTATTATTATTATGATAATCACACTGACCTTATGATTTGCAAGTATGAACATCCAAACTGATAGGTTGCATTCAATGCGATGAATCATCCGGAAAACCTTCGGGAAACTAATGCGATTAACCATAATTAACCACATACCTGTCAGGCTGACTTGAGTGAAGAAATAATCCAACTAAGCAAGAAATCCAGTAAACAAGCAAGCACACAAGATGATCCTGAAACATGCATCCAATTTTCCTATCATTGATTAGTCCATCAAGGTCTATTAAACCTAGCTCACTTCCTAGGGTTTCTAGTCCACTTTTAGGGTTTCCATTGTAATTAGGGTTTCACTTCATTTTTACTAGTTTAACCCTAATTTTATACAATTACTCACAAACCCTAATTATCTCATCTACTCCTCATGAAAGATATTAAGGTTACCTTTTAACAACATATAACCCTAATTTCAGATTAAAGGCACAATTAAAAGTCAAATAAGTCTATTTTGCCCCTTTTACATTAAAACTACCATTTTTATCCTTTTAATTCATGATACAATCTTTAGGCCCAATTATCATCTTTGGTTCCTTCTGGATTAACAACTCCTAGTTCATTATGGTCTAATTCACATATGAACTCTTTTATCATTAATTCCACATTTATCCTTTAGAAAACCCTAATTACCATATTAAGTATATTTATCCACAATTAGGAACTTTTATACTCAAAATAGCTTTGAACCATCATATCTCAGCCTTATTCATGAATTTGAATAATTAAAGTCATTAAGAGTCATAATTACTAACATTAGGGTTTCAAGGGCCATTAAAGCTCATTCATGTACATGAAATTCTAAAATTAATCCAATTACGTGTAAAGTTCATCCTTTTAGATCTTGATGTGTCTTTTTATAATAAACAAGTTAATATCAACTTTAATCATCCATAAAACCCCTTTTAATACATTAATCATCTCAAAATAGGATTTCTTAATGATTAATACATTAAAGTTGATAACTTTCAATATTTTTCGAATTGCTAGAGTAATTAGCTTCTAAATCTATTTTTATTGGATTCCTCACATTTTTCTGAGCAAAATTCATATGTTATACGCATTCATCCGAGCTACTAATAAAACGATACGAATTTTTCAAGGATTACTTACTTGGACCAATGGCATGCTGACACGTTAGCATACCATGCAACGCGGCCGATTTGGAAACATAACAGATTGCCTCTTATACCCCCGCGCAACTCATTGATTCTTCAAAACCCGGAGGGGCAATTTCGTCCAACGTGGCCTTGTCCGTCACCTACCTTGCGGAACCCTCCGCTTCTGCCAGTAGAGCCGACCGTGGGGGGTTTATCTCCCCCTCCCAGGGTCTAGTGGTCACACAAGTCAATTCCTCTTCCTTCTTCACCCTCTGTCACACCCAGAAAGACCTCCAGTCATGGTCGAAGTGACTGGTCTCTGGAGCATCTGGTCCATGAACCGCAACCCTCTTGTAGACGAGGTGCAGGTGACCAGGACGAGGATCTCTCTCGAACTGGAAACCGTGTTTCTGTCCGGCCTTGAAGGGGCATCTAGACTTCCTTAGAACTCCTTCCATGGTCCACTGTTTCCCCTGGGATCGCTCCATCCCTCGTGGTTGTGGGCAGAAAGGATATGGGGTTAGAAGGGGGTGCACGACGCCTGCGAACATCCTGGATGCGAGGTCTCAGGGCCCAACTCTTATATAGCCAAAGGTTTAAGGGTTCATCACACTCACAAGTCTTCTTATGAATAAACAAAAGAGTCCTATTGCCTATACAACTACCATGCTTCCTTGGCGTGTAGTTGGTTCTTTAATTACATCTTTGCCAAAATAATGTTTCTTGGTTAGTAAGGAATCTTTTTTCTATCTCTCTCTCGATTATGGCAACCCGTATATATTAAAGGGTTTTGTGTAATTGCCCATCAGCGAGACATTGGTTATTTTTCCTTTTAATTCAGTTTTTAATCCATTGGTCATGAGGGAACACTTCCTAATTTCCAATAGCAAAAGTATTTCTTTTTTATAATACCAAAGAGTCATTAACCATATAACACATTGTCCTCATATTAATACTTTTGTATTATTCACATTTTCTCTTTCCTCTTCTCCATTTGGACTCCTTGGACCCCAAGAAATCTTAATGTTTTGAAATCCTTTTTAGTGGATAATCATTATCCTTCTAGATGCATCTATATCCATTATTTCTCATTATTTTTCTTATTTCTTTATTAAAATATCTCTTTTCGAGGATTTCTCTTTATCTCTCTTTTTATTTTCCTTATTGGAATTCCTTCTAACATTAGAAACCTTATGGATACGAAAATCCACCAAAGATGACTCAATCATACCTCTTTCCACTTATTTTCCACATTTTATCATTATCTCCAATTTCTTTCTTAATAAAGAAATATTTAATTGATCTTTTCTTTTCTTATTGCATTATTTTTGCAACTTTAGACTCCTTGGAACCCAAGAGGCACGAAATCCACCTTTGGATAATATTCCCTTGCCTTCTATAGGTTTCTACATCTTTCTTTTCTCCATTTCTTTAATAATGGAGTTTCCTTTGTCTTTTCCTTGTTATTGGGCCCAATAGCCAATAAAGCCCACAAAACAACCAACAAGGCTATTGTAAGTGAAATCTTTTTATTAAAAACAAATTATATCATTATTTGTTCAAATATCTTTCATAGGAGAAATTACATTTCTCACCAAAAGAACTCAAAAATTGGGGTTGTAACAAAAGTTCATTTCTACCATGATCAAACTTCTTGACCTTGGTGGGGTGACTAGAGAGGCATTCTAGCATCCTCTTGGGTGGATGTTGAAGTAGACACACTATTGGAGGTTGGTTCTTCTCTCTTTCATGGTTTCTATTTTTATTCTTATTATCTCTTGGCACCAAGCTGAGTTGTTCTTGTATATATTTTGAGGATATCAAGCCTTCCTTCTTTTCTACACCCCCTCTTGGTGTTTTTGCTAGGTCTAAGGTACAAGATGATAATCTTGAGCATGACGTGGCATTAGGGATGCAGGTTAGCCTTGAGGAGAGCATGTTTTTGTGGCCTTCTTAATGGAACTGGAAGAATGGAGCTTTTTTTGATAGATCTAGGTAAGTGGACTGCTCTTTCTTGGATTTTTATACATGCATATTCTTAAAGCCTACAAAACCTAAGATTTTACATTATTCTTTCTGAAAGCACAAGTTTGCAACTAAAATCCATACATTATTTGTAGAATACAAATTTGGCTATCTCACATGTAGTTCTATTACTTCCATGAACATTTTAATAATACAACGGCCATAAAATGTTTATGACGCAAAATCTCATATTTCCCCCTAAATTCCTCTTATGAAATGATCAACTTCTACTGATATTAGGTGATTTCTTTAGGGACTGAATGCTTTTTTTATCTGATGTTAATGTTTTGGTCAAATTATATTATTGATGGGTGAATTCACTTTTATTTCTTGTATCTACATTATTTCATGTTACTCTTATCCTTGGAGAAGGCCGATGTTGTTGTTAATAAAAAACAAAAATCTACCTTGGTTTAAAAAATAAAGGGGTATAGAATATTATTGTAATATCCTCAATTTTGTAATTAAATTATATAAATATAAAGCATGAATTGATAAGTCAATTCCTCAGTGGTATAATTGGCAAAATAATAATGTTATCCACTTTTGGAATGGGTGCAACCCATCACCAAATAAGGTCCATGAGACCATTTTCTTTGCAAATAGATCCTTGGGGCAAAAGATTAAGAATTAAGAGAGTTTCAAGAATAAATAAATGATGGTGAATTTGTGAATTATTAGATAATTGAATTATGGGATAATTTCCAAGTTTCCAAAAGAAAATAAGATATGTGGTATTCTAGACAATTAAAAGAGTAATTATCTAACCATGAAAGGCAACAAAATATTTGAGGCATCAAATAAAAATATCTTGGACTTACTTTTGGTATACTTGAAGATAATGACAAAATTAAGATTATTCTAGAATTTGAGACAAAAAGGACTTTACATGGGGTGTGCGTAATTAATTTAAGGATATTCTAAATAAGCAAGTTTAGGGTATAAAAGTGATAGCAATAAGCCCCAAAAATTAGATTTACATTGGGAAGGTTGTTAATGAGTTGTTGTCAAAGTTTCATGCAAAAAGGACATTCCTAGTAGCCTAGGGAAAATTGAGAAGGAAGAGGGGCCTTTATGCAACAAATGAATATTTCTATTTTGGAATCTAATTAAATGGATCCTAACTTTATCCCTGGTTAAGTGGCACCCCTTTAACGTGTCACATATATAGTGACCGTCAGATGGAAGATCGACAGTGATCTAGTTGACCTACTTCTAACCAAAAGGGAAACAATGCAAATAATAATGTTCTTCCTAACCGACACCTCTCTTCTCCTGTAGACTCCTTCACATTCTAGAAACTGCCCCTTTAGGTTCGTGAGAAGAAACTAAACTAAATGACCCCTTTTTGCATGTGGGATTGGGACTTCTCCCAAAATCCTCATTCGATCTAGGAACTCCATTAAAACATGTAGACTACCCTACGAAACAACACCTATATAAGGGAATATGGTGGCTCCTCTAAGACCCTCAGATATCCATTGAATCCCCAAATTCCTCTCTCCGTTTTCTCTTATATTCTTGACTCCCTATGCATGCCCAGTGATGCCAATACTACTCTTTGACATTGAAAAGGGCATTAGGCCCCTTTGGATTCAGGTGATTGGGAAACCAAAGATCACTGCGTCGATATGACTCGAATGAGAAAGAGGAGTCATTGCACCCTCATGAACCAATGTGGGTGTGGGATTTCACAGTAAAATAAGGGCATGTCATGATATCATGATCCTTTGCAGAAATAGGGGTCACGTTGGGCGAGGTAAGGGCAACGAAACATGCATGAAGCCATGTCATCCTACCTAGAGGCTGCTAATGGGCCAGTGAGGGCACCCGATCAATGACCAACATGGGAGGGGGTGACTCCCTTACATACTTACACTTTCCAGAACTACCCAGGCTATGACATTAGGCAGAGCATGCGTTCTTGTTTATAGTGGTAAGAGAAGGGGATGACTAGACCAGACCTATCAGTTCAATATTAGTGGCTATCCAGGGGATGCTAAGTTGCGTCTGCCCAGTGGGCCACCTGGTGGCCGAGCCTTGGTGGAGCGGCCAATCATGGGCCACCACCTAGCCCACCAGGCAAGATATTTTCCTTTACACATCCCTAATTGTAGGTGCATATTTCAGAAACCCTAGAAATTGCTAGGATTATCCATAGAAAAATTATATATCAAATTTATAAGAAAAACATGTAGAATCCAAATATGATACATTCGATGTGAAACTATGCTTCATGTTCCAAAAGTATTGGTAATATATGTAATTAGTATATTCCTTGCATAAAACCCAAGAATTGATGATTAATGTATTAAATACATTAAGTACATGCATTGTGGAGATATAACCTGATTTTGATTAATATGATGGTGATCCAAGATGATAATGATAGTAATGATGATGGATAACTAGGTTGTCTAGACCAATAATCACATACATGAATAATTAGGGATTTCAAACCAAAGATCATAACTTGTGAAAATATTAATGAGCTTAATCGGATCTAAGTGTTCATAATGAAAGGATATGATAATTAGGGTTTCACATAGTGTTAATATGCATATAACTGGGGTTTTCAAAACAAACCTAAACCCTAGGTTAGGACTGGAGTAGGGTTTAAACTGATTAATATGATGGCTACTCTTTAGGATTTATGCAGATTAAATGTTGAATTGCTTGGATTCCTCTTTTCTTTGTTGATTGGATGACATGCTTGCATGATCTTATGGTTCCACATTGAGGTATGTGGTTACGATTATGACTACTCACAATATCAATTGATGGTGTTTTTCGAGGATTTCTCCAGGATTGCAAAAAGAAAATGTTGGATGTTTATTTACATTCCATTCATTTATAATGCCACTATGAGTATCACATAAAGTAAGATAATGTGAAGAAATTGCCAGTTATTATTTGCAATTAATTGAATGATTGTATGTTATTATGTACTTGCAAACTATTTCATGCACCCACGTACACTATACAACAATATAATGATTGATCCCCATTTTGTTTCGTGCCATTTTAATAAATGTTATACATGAAGATATCTAGACTTGATGCTTAAAAAAACATAAAAGATACTTCCCTCTTCATCTCAAGATAGTTTTTGAGAAGTATGATTAAGGCATCCTCTGCCAATCAATGTACATGTAATGTGGAAATAATGGCAAAGTAAAGAATTTTTTTATGAGTTTTTCCTTACAAAGATAAGCTTTAGATGGAACTAGGGTTGGTTTAGAAAAACCCTAGTGGGTCAAGAGATATGTAAACCCTAAGATTCATGGTGTAGTCCCTAACTTGAACTTTAAACCCTAATGTTGGGAATGGGGTAGTGTGGGTGAGGTATAAACCCTACCCATATAAACCCTAGTTAGGGTAAGAGGAAAGAGGAAATATAAATGAGTTTAGGTGACCAAGTCTCCTATGCATGAATGTAGAGAAGTTCATCCATGATGCATGTGAAAGGATTTGAATATACATGAGAAACGTAAGTAACCAATGGTTATACATGAAAATGCAAATATGAATATAATTTTCTTATCACTCTAATTCCATTTCTAAAGGAATGAATGAATAAAGAATACCCACCAGCGACTGGGTATGCTATAGAAACTACCCCCAGTGAGTGGGTATGCTATTGAAACTACCCCAACGAGTGGTATGCTATTGAAACTACCCCAGCAAGTGGGTATGTTATTTAAAATACCCCCAATGAGTGGGCATGCTACCCCCAATGAGTGTGTGTGCTATTTAAATATACCCCCAACGAGTGGGTATGCTATTGAAATATACCCCAGAGAGTGGGCATGCCATTGAAACACTCCCATCGAGTGAGTATGATATTATGGACACCCCCAACAAGTGGGTATGATTAGAGATTACTCCCAACAAGTGGGTACATCATTAAAATACTTGTAGTGAGTGAGTATGATACTATGAATACCCCCAACCAGTGGGTATACCATAGAGATTAAGAAAATATAGGTTGAGAAGTTAGAATAGAAAATGCATATTTTGGTTGCATTATGAAAATATGACATACCCGATTTAACTTTGAGGGTGGGTGTCCTGACCTGGGGTGGGTCAACCCAAGAATGGGAAAATGACCTATAAGGGAGGTAAAACCCTAAACCCATGGGGTTGAGTTGTCTCTATAGAGCCTAACCTCCTCCCATGAGTCAAAGAGATACCCAAGGTTAGGACCTACCCTAGAAGGGTGAATTCACAAATTAGTTTAAGAATTGGAGTAACCTTTAATTTCACCTAAAGCTTGGAAAATTAAGTATACAAAAATGAAGGCACATATGTCTTTGAACCCAAATATGGCATAATTGAGGAGCATAAGGAAAAGTCACTGAGAATGGTTTAAAGTATAAGAACAAGACCATAAGGGAAGGTCACCATGATCCCATTGCATGGACATAAAGTAAATAAGGTGTACCCTAGAAGATGAAGCAAATCCAAGTTAAAGAATCACATGAGAAAATAATGTACTAAAATTGTTAAGGTTGTGATACCTGGTGCGTCCCTGCCAATGACGTTACACACCACTCAATTGAAGTTTGAATGGATGCAACTCCATGGATGAAGGAACACATGTGGATCTTTAAAAATTTATATTAACCCTAACACAGTCGATCATAATACCAAATAGGTCACTCACAAGCGCACGAGGTACTATTGTGGCATAGGTGAAGGGCAAGTGTAGGGGTCAATCCTCAGGGAGAAAAGGGGGCACTAGAGCTAGGTCAATTTGGCTGGGTTCCTACTGTGGATACTAGGGTTAAGGGTTGTTTGATAGATTACACTAAGGTGAGAAAGAAGGTAATTAAAGGTGAGAATGAAATCTAAGCTAACCCTAGACTAGATTAAGACTAACTAAGCAATAAAAGACTAAGCTAGATATGAAAAAGGCAATTTACACTAAGTCAAGCAAAATATAAGAAGAAGTGCAATTAAAAAGCTAAACTAGTAAGAACAAGGCAAAAATAGGGCAAGAAGCTAACTAAGAAAGAAAAGAGCTAACTAGGCTAACACTAGCTAAGCAGGATGAAAACTAGGATTTTAAAGCAATTAAGGAAGGTGTGGGCTGTTTAGGGGATGTACTTATCACTTAAGTTAGGGGATGACATATGAACATTTTGATTCCATTTAGATTATCCAAACCAAAAAACAAGTTAGAATCTAATGAATTAAGCTAAGCTACTAATTGGCCATGGGTATGCTAGGTTGTGTATAGGGGAACTAGTCACTAACACTCCCTACTACCCTTGCAAGGCTCAATTGGGTTAGGGATTAGGTTAAATTCAATTAGAGTCTAATTATGTCTAGGTTTCTAGATTAGACATTCCTAGGGCAATTAGGGGCCGAGGGTAGTAATGGGGAGGTGAAATTAGGGTTTTGGACCCTAATTCCCCCACGTTCTAGCCTTGAGAAGGATCCATGCTAATTGTACTAGAGTCACCTAATCTAGCTACTTAGATCTCTCACTTAGGCTTAGGGAGATTTGTTAGGATGTAGGAATATGGGAGGCAACCTAGGGATCCAAGGATTGGACCTAGGGGCAAATCCCAAAATTCACACATATAAGCAATTTCCCTAAATTCCTAGGTGATTTCATACACAAACCAACAAGAAATTCATGGAGAATGAGATAGAAATAGAACATAATCATTAGCAAATGGAATTACAAAGTTTACATATCATTTTCCCCCAACATGGTATCAAAGTAACATTTTACACCCCAACCAGCCCACCCAGGGGGGTAGTTACTCATGAAAATGGAAAATACAAAAAGAAAGGATAAAGAGGTAGAAGAAGACATGGAGATCGGTTTAGATGAATAAATCCTCCTCTCCAGCTACTACAGGACATCCTCCTCTCCCCTCCAAGGTGTAAGGGTGTGGAATGAAGGGGATTATGGGTAGGAACTGGGATAAACTAGTGTTTTGGTGGTGGAAACGGTGAAATGGAGGTGGAAATGGGGTGGAATGGATAAGGGGAGAAAATGGAGTGGTAGGAGTGAGCTAGGGGTGGATAACCTCAGCCCCCAACTGCCACCTAGGTATATATAGGTGTGGGGGAAGTACTAGGTTAAGTAGGGGTAGTATGGGAAAAATAGTGGAAAACGTAGTTGGGTTTTGTGAGTAGCATGGCCGTGGTGGGTAGGGGGGAACACGGTCGTGGTGGTCACCACGGGTCGTTTCAATTAAAATGTCAAAATAACAGGTTTAGTCTCACTCATCTTACTATATATTTTATATATGATAGTGGTAAGTTGAAGATTCTTAAATGTGTTGGACTAACCCGTATTATATTGTTCTTCATTAATTGGTTCTAATATATGAATAATTGGGTTAGGTAATGATATTTACTATAATCATGTAGAGTATTCACTAGCACCATTTGAGCTATTTGTATGTTGAGAAGTGGGGGTAAGAAACAAGTATCTTATAGAAACCTTGGGGTTGTGAGAAGTTATACAAAGTCATTTATATGTTGCATGTACATGTTTGTTTTTCTTGAGGGAGTAGTCCTCTTGTTGGAACTCTTTTTCAGACCCTCAAATGATTATTCTGCATGTTTTTGGGTATAAACAAACTACTAAAAAGGCCAAGATGGTAAAAAATTATCAAAATAACAAAATTCTGTATCGAGTGTCCTTGTACTCTCACTTCTTGAGTACTAGGTGGGCCATAATGGAGATATATTACAAAATATTTTCTTTACTATTCCCCATGGTTACAAAAGTGTGTACTGGCACAGATTACCTATGTTGTTGTATGTTCTTGCATTTGGATCTCCTTGTAGATTACATTTTTATATGATAAAGATGATATATATATTTTTTCAATCAGATATTCTTTTCAAGGATGACATTTTGTTATTTGTACACTTTTTTCATGATGTTATTGGATTTTGATGATAACTTGCCTCTTTGTTGTATGATTTGTGGGTCATAGCTTTAGGACTGCATGATTTGTTCCAGGCCTAAGACTTCCATGTCTTGTTTTAATGTTTTTTTGCACCTATTTCACCAGGAGTTTTCAACGCTTGCTTTATTTGGAAAAGGAAAATTTACTCTAATTTTCCAATTCATCTTTCTTTAAGGGTTTTATCGTATGCTATTATTATGTGGGTTTTATTTGGGGATATGTCCTAGTGATCACTTTAGGGTTTGATGTGATAGGTGGTCCTCATAGTGTGGTATTAGAGATTAGGTTAGATGAGTCTAAGGGGACAATATGAACTAGGATTATATGATTAAGTGATGAATAAGACACGAGCATGATGCATACTACTTAAACTTAGAATATGGGTGCCGTATAAGGTGTCTAAGTATATATATATAGAGTTAGTGTGCGAGTCTCTTGTTGTATATTTTTGGTTTCTTTGGCCAAGCAGTCTGTTAGAAACGTAGAAAAGACAAAAAGAAGAAAAATTATAGCAATACGAATAAAATAAACTCGATGATATGCCCGTAACATGACTTAAATTTGAAAATATTGAACTAATCGAAATGAAAAACTAATTCAGTGTTGGGACTAACAAAATCATTACTTGAGTAGATAATAAAAAATAGCTAAATATTTGAAAACTAAACAAAAATATAGAACCAAATGATATTTAAATAAAAAGGAGTTCTTAAAACTTAAAGAAATGCCTTGATGGATAAGGACCCAATCTGAATTGAAATTATAAGGAAAGATGGGACTGTGACTAAATGATTCAGTAAATGAAGACATCGTTGTGTACAATAGTAAGAAGAACTGCAAATGAATATTTATAATGGATTAATTTAAGTGTGGAATTCCATGTAGTAAAATATAATGAGAACCATTTAAGGCATAAATCATAAGTAATAAGATTGGAATTAAGAAATTAAAGTGGATTAGAGACGATGAGGTGTAATATGACATATGAGGAATGTTAAAGTCTAATATTGTCACAACTAGTAGAAAAGTTTCATGAAAGAATTAAATCAACCCATTATGTTCACATTTTTGACTCACATTTTGCACTTCTTTAGTTCTAGAAATGTTCCATTTCAATCATGGTTATGTCTCTTCATGATATATAATTCATCATAATTTTGAATATTTCAATGCCACCCTTTTTTCTATAAAATTATCAATAAAACTCAATTGTTTTTCTATGATATGCTTTGGAGAGATAATTTTTGATCTCTATCATTTGTAATCCACTTCCTAAATATGCATAATGGTCTAGGACCATAATGATGCTACCTCAGATATTAAAAAATATTATTCACAAGAGAAAATATAATTTGTCATGTGTGTCTCTAATATCCCAAAGACTAACTTAGAAATAATCATCAAATACAAATTATCATATTTATGGGCTCAACTTCCTATTTTCTCTAGTTTACTCCTGGTTATGTGCATGTTATACATTTTAAAATATGTATTTCTATTTTGTTATACTACATTCGACATAATACTGACACCTTGAAATTAATTTGTCTACCGAATTTGGAAATTGGAAAATTAGATTTTTTATTTGTAGTATAGTAGATTAATATAATAAATACACCTCTTAGAGTGGGTACACTCAAGGTGGTACAAACATGACATGTAATTATGCATGTTCCAGCAAAGGATGACGACAGTGGTTAAGAAAAACTCAAATTTGAAACCACCAACTGCAATTTGGATGCTACATTAAAGATAGATTAGTATTATTAGATCATATATTAAATACTTGGAAGGTTTACTCTTGATCATTAGTTAACTATGTTTCTTTTAATATTTGATATATTGAACACAAATAGTTAGTATACACTTATTAAGCACTAGTAACATTGAATGAATGCCGATCTTACGTTGAATATGATTTCATGCCTTATACTTCACCTAATGGGGTGCATCATTTTAGGTAAAGAAGATTCTTAAATAGCACACCATATGATCATGTGGATATACCCACTATTGAAGATTTATGTTAATTTTTATCCATTTTTGAATGATGTATTCTCCCAGTTATTAAAGAAAAGAAGAAGGCTTCCTCATGTACTTTGATGTATAATGTTTTGTATGACTATATCATAATCCCTTTTATTTTTTTGAGAAATTTTAACCTTTAATATACTATGTACATCTCTTTGTCTTCACATACTTTTCCTATCTATGTACATCTCTTAACAATGTAGCTATTACAAATCCAAGGTCAAGAAAGAACAATACTTGGTAGGTTGATAGCCATTTATAAAACTTCATCACCCTTTTTATGACATTGATATTTATAAGACTTTTGTTAGAGAGGACACAATTACAAATTAACTGCACTAATACTCTGGTGTAATGATAAATATACAACATGATTTTGTACGTCAGTGTTTCAAAGGACATGTAGGGTCTCCACACCATAGCTGAGTATGGGTAAACAAACTAGTATTGTTGCATAATTGTTTGTATGTAGTGAAAAATGTCCAAGGGAAAAATCTCAACTAATGAACACAAATAAGAAAGTTTAAGAATAAATGATTAGAGCAATATCTTGGAATACTGGTTCTTACACAAGAAATTTTGAGATACATATATAATTGTAATAAGAAATGTCAATATTGGATGATTATATGCGTTACTAGATAATCCTTGTTTATGTTTAATCTATGATGATGGTTTAATTATTACATATATAACTTTGTAAGGCATTATAAACACACACTCCTTTCAAATAATTAGTATCCGGAAAGTGAAAATCCTAGTTGGATGAAATTTGCATGCTGAAAGTACATGAATCAAAATCATGTAAGAATTTTAGTGATAACTATAGCCATATAGTAAATAATATTACTATTTTATTCATAAATCAATCTTCTTTTAAATTTGGATTTCGACTTAAAATGAAAAGTGTCACTTATTATTTCTTCAAAATGTTTGTTGGACCTATTGGTGGGCCAAGTTTTCTTAGGAAAATCTCAAATGACCTTGCTATACTGACTCTTATATTTGGATTTTTGGTATAAATACCCCAGTAACTCATAATTCAACATTCATAAAAGAGATGGAGAAATAGAGTTTGGAAGAGCAAAGAAGAGGAGACGATGATATGGGGTCTTATATTCCTAGAAGTGATGAAATAAAGTAGGTTAATCTTTTTGGATATGTTTTTTTGTTAAACCTTGTCTACTATTTATAAATTCTATGATTCCTCTTATTTGATTCGAAAGGATATCAAAATTACCTTTTTTTTTATCTATCTTTCTCTCTGATTCTCCATTTGTAGTGTTCTTGAGCTGAAATGAGGAAGGAAAGGAGTCAGTTTCTAGGACTTAGATGATTTCTAGAATTTTAGTCTTTTACCTAGGAATTTGACATGTCCTAGTTCAAATATTTTAACATGTTAAAAGCATAATTCTATTTGGCTAAAGATCAATGTGATTATGACTTATATTTTTATACTATTTGGTAATCAATTTGGGATTGTCTTTGGGAATAGAATAACTCCTTATTTTGATTTATTCTTAATACTTATATTTTAAAGCTCATGATTTGTAAACTCAAATTATATTGAAAATCTGATGAAAAACTAACTAATAAGCATTTTTAACTCTATTACTGAATCTTTGGTGCACTTAAATATGATTTATGTAATGCAGACCAATATGAATGTATTAAATTGAGACATGCCTATCTAGGGTTAGTACCAGAGGATTGACTTAAATGAGCCAATGAAACAATATTGACTTAAAATTGATGAATAGGTTGTATGGAAATAGAAACTAAGGTTCCATGCATTTTTAATATCCTTAATGAACCCCGATGCACCCATGAATTTAGTGAACAAAAAGATTCTTATGATGATTTAATTTAACCATCTCCTTAAAACCCTAACATTGAAATTGAAAAAAGAAAGAGATAAGGGCCTAATATAGATATCATTTTATAATTTGGATGAGCTCATGATGTAGTTTATGATATAGTTTGAAGGTAATAGATCTTATAAATACATCATAACCTAAACACCTCTCTTATGGTGCATCTTAAGGGTAATGTGGATAAAGACACTCATTTATGATAATTATCTTAATTAGGACATTACGAGGTAAGAAGGAATAACCATTGAGATGCCAATAATGATAATGTGAGAGAAATATAATCATGGAATAAATAGTTTACTAAAATGAGAGCGTGTACACATTTATTGAAATGACACTGGAAGTGAAATGATAATAATATATGGAAACTTTATTATAACAAATTAAGGGGACTGAGTTGAAATTAATAAATTTTGGTGTAAATTCGATTAGTTATATAAGGGAATAAAATAATGGAGGCTGAAACCAAACCCTAACTTTAGTCCTAATATGATGAGCTAACAAAAAATTATGAATATAATTCTTAAATGATAGATCAACTATTGTAGGTAATTGAATAGTTCAACCCAATTATATGATGAAGTTTGAGGATGTGAATTGGTATATAAGAGTGTGTTATTGGATTGTAATTGTGTGGTAAAATACTTATGTTTTGAGAATGCTCTATTCTAGTGGATATTAAACAAGATAAGATGTGTTTTGAATAGTAATCTTGAGTGAGGCATGGAAAATAGTAAAATATGAGGAGTGAGTGTTCTATGAATATTTATTCATTAAGAATTAATATATTAGGTAACTTAGATGGTATACAATTATATTACTTATTACAAATCCAATCTGAACATGATCAATAACAAAAGCTATTTATACGATCACAATTTTGAAGGTCCTAATGACTTTTGAGTATTTAGTTAATAATGTAATAAGGAATGTAATGATAAAATTGTGTTGATATTGAAATAGAATGAATTGCTTATTTATGATGAAGCCTAATTAGGGCAAATACTTTAGAATGAGATTATATCTCAAGCGTAATGCTCATTGATGGTGATTCAAATGAAATGCTGTAAAAATGGAAAGAAACATACATGTTATAAATTGTAGATTAATGTGATGACAAAATCGAAGCAGAGAATTGACTCTGTTTGGGTGAACGTCTTGATGACTGCTTCATCGACGTTCCCGAGCCTTATCAAGCTGCACATTAATAAAGGGAAATGCTACTCTATGCAGGTGGAGTATGAGTGGATGCCTGAGTGTTGCCCTCACTACAGCACATTCTGCCATGACAAGAATCTCTGCAAGCTGAAAGAGACAACCAACAAAGTGGTTCCAGATCAAAGGCAGAGTGAGGAAGTGATACAACCTAAAAGCTCTCAGGAAAGCACACAGGACATTCGTCAAAATGGCTGTGAGCCCCCAACAACAATGACTGCAATTAGCAAATCAGATGAAGGCTTCACCCAACCAAAGAAGACTGCAAGCCCACAGGGGAAGAGAAGCACCAGGGCCCAGAAGTCTAAACAAAAAGAAAAGCAAGCAAACGTATTCCATAACCTGGAAGAACAGGAACAACAAGACAATGCTGCATTGGTGGGAGGCAATCTAACTCCCCCAACCCCAATGATTAGTCTTCCTACCATCTTGGCCTAGAATGTCAAAGGTTTGTCCTAAAAGGATAAGCAGGACATGATCCGAGCCGAACTAAGGAGAGTTGAGGCTGACATAGCTCTCTTAGTTGAAGTTAAAGTGAAACGAAGCAAAGTCATAAAGATGATGAAAAGAAACTGGCCAACGTATATGTGGATTGACAATTCATCCAACTGCAATAAGACCAGGATCATCATCATGTGGGAGGACCCTAACTACAACTTTACACATATCTCTCAATCTAGATAGTTCATTCACTGTAAGCTTGAAGTAGGTGAAAAGATTCTTGAAGTCATGTTTATCTACACCGACAACAAAGACAATAAAAGAACTACCTTATGGAATGACTTAAGATGCATCAAGCCTCAAGCCCCTTGTCTTATCATTGGGGATTTCAATGCTGTCATAACTACCACTAAAAGATTGGGACGGTCTTCCCCCTCTAATAGATCCATGGAGGAATTCAACAGTGTGATCAATGACTTAGGCATTACGGAGATTCATGCCAAAGGTCCGTTCTTCACCTGGAACAACAAACAAATGGGGTCCAACAACACCAGAAGCAAGATTGATAGATCCTTTTGCTAACTACAGCTCCTAAATGACTTCCTAATCTCTGGTTGGAGATTATGCCCACTATTTACAGTGATCACCATGCACAAGTTCTTCACCTCGATGATGAAAATCCTAAGCAGAAATACCCTACCAGGTACTTCAATGCGTGGGTAGGTATGGATGGTTTTAAAGATATTGTCACAAGAGGCGTGGAAGACTGATGTAAGAGGGAACCCTATGTATGGAGTATGCTAAAAGCTCAAAGCTACTAAACAAGCCCTACAGACTTGGAACTGGGAACATCTTGGCGACCTCACCGACTCTGCTAGGAATAAGGAAAAGGAAGCTCTAAGAGCCCATGTGCAATCTGATTTGGACCCTACCGATGAACTACTGTGGGAGGTAGCTAAAAATAAAAAGGAGGTAGCCCTCCAAGCAAGAGCTGCGGAGGAATCCATCCTGTGTTAGAAATCTAGAGTGCAGTGGCTCCAACTTGGAGACTGTAACTCTAAATTCTTCTATGCATCCTTGAAAACAAGGAGTAGTAGAAATCAGATCAAGACAATTCTACACGAGGACTAGATCATCAAAGGAGAAGAGAACATCGGGTAGTATTTCACCTAACACTATAGTAAGTTGTTCAATGATAAAAGAGGAAGAGAGTCAAAACATTGTGAGAAACTCAAGCAATGATAAAGCACCGGGCCCGATGGCTTTAACGCCCACTTCTTTAAATCTACGTGGGATATAGTCGGAAAAGACGTCTGCACAACAATGAAAGATTTCTTTCTTAAAGGCAGGCTATTGAGAGAGGCCAATAAGACCTACATCTTACTTATTCCAAAGGTGAAACAACCAAAGAAGATAAATGAGTGGAGACCCATCTCCCTCTAGAACTATGTCTACAAAATTATTTCAAAAATCCTCGCCAACTGACTCAAAGATGTGACGCCTACCATCATCAGTTAAAATCAATGTGCCTTTGTAAAGGGTAGACGCATATCCGATGCCATTCTGCTTGCTAATGAACTTGTGCATGATTTCAAATGCCATTCTTCCGGTAGTAAACTCTGTCTTTAAGCCGACCTGAGCAAGGCATATGATACAATTGACATGAACTACATCCTTGAAGTGATGAAAGAAATGAACTTTCCAGACTGCTGGTTACTTTGGATCCGCAAATGCATGGATTCTGCTTCTTTTCAAATATTGATTAATGGTGCACCTACTCAACTCTTCCAAGCTACCAGAGGGATCAGACAAGGGGATCTCCTCACCCCCTACCTTTTTGTCATAGGCATGCAATGCCTCACCTCAATTCTAAATAAGGCAGTCTCTGACAGGGAGCTAAAACCTCTAAGGACAGGGGATACCGAGGTTTCACATATATATTCACTGATGACCGGCTAATTTTCTCGAAGGTGACGGAGGCAGATACAATAAGCACTAAAAAATTCCTGCAACAGTTTAACTCCAGATCGGATCTACAACTCAATCCAAACAAGAGCCAGCTATTCCTTAGCTGCGAAGAACCTGAGCACATAGCAAGTATGCTTGGTGTCAAAGGCATCGATTTTGACATACTCACAAAAAGTTTATGTTCTCCACTTATCGATAAAATAAAAACTAAGCTTGACACTTGGAAAACTAAGCTTCTATCCATGGTTGGTAGGCTTGAGCTAGTAATTTCCACGCTGTCGTCATATCATATGTTCTAGACAGGAGTGTTCCCACTTCCCAAAGTCGTAATTCTGGATATTGAAAAACTATGCAGGACCTTCCTTTGGGGTGAGCATGATAGAGACAAACACTTACATTCAATTTCCTGGGAAACAATTTGCAAGCCTAAACCTGAAGGCGGGCTTGGCATCAGAAGGGTGGAAGATTGGAACCATGCAGGCCTGATTCGCCACCTGTGGGATATTGCTAATGGCAAAAAGAACTTATGGATTAGATGGATCCACAGTTGATACTTACAGTCCAACACCTTGTGGTCGTGCATCAGCAAGCAAACCCACAGTTGGACGTGGAAAGCAATCATCAAGACAAGGGATGCCATGGCACACCTGGTTAAGTTCAAAGTGGGTACAGGGGACTCTATCTATCTATGGAATGATCCCTGGATCAATGGGAGTTTCCTTCATGAATTAATCAGTACACAACTGAAACTCAGAACCGGTTTCTCTGACAAGGTGAAGCTGAGTGAATTCATCTGTGATAAAAGGTGAACCATTCCAGTAGTGAGAGGAGCTGAACTCTTGGCCAAAACCTGTTCACGGGTCAGAATTTAGGATACAAACCGATGCTATTTCAAAGGAATGAATCATTATTCACTTAGAAATGCTTGGGAACTCGTCAGGACCCATCACCCCACACTTTTGTGGACCAAATGGCTTTGGAGCAGCAAAGCCCCCAGCCGTATGAAGCTGACTGGCTGGAAATTATTCCATAAAAAAATGATCACTGAAAAGATCATGCAAGAGCGTGGCTTTCAGCTCTCATCCAGATGCTGCCTGTGTGGCTGTCACGAAGAGAACTATAACCATCTCATGTGGGAATGCAGGTTCGCAAAAAAAATCTGGTCCAAAGCCCAAGGTTTCATTCCAACCAATCCAACAATTTGCAATGAATCGCTGAGTCTTACTGGAAAAAGTTGCTTACTCAGTATTATTATTTACTACCACATATGGAGCGTGATAAACCAGACAATTTTTGATAGCATTGTGCCATCTACGAAAGTAGTTTGGCGAAAGATTCTTTCAGATTTTATCGTATTGATGCATAGATAATTTTACATTCTTCATGTAAGGGGTAAAATCCTCAATCACTATGTCAATTCGTTTAACATGGAATAAAGTTACACGCTTACAGATTAAAAAAAGACATTATAGTGATTGTCTTTATTATTAACTCTATTATTTTTCATGTCACTCAGGTTGCACGTGTAACAGTCCAATTCACACATATGCCCATGAGCAAAAGCATCAAATCCTGACTAATCACTTTAATTGGATATCACACGCATTGAGTATCATGCTTTAAACATGAATGATTACATGAGGCAAACCATTCTCATTCTTATTTTACACAAAAGAGAAACTTAATGAAAAAGAATGACATAATAAAAAAATCTCAAAATAGACAAACTAGTTTGATACATGAAGTAAAGTTGGTGTGATTAATGACACCCATCCATGACACTGCTATGCTTTCATTGGGTCCTCATCTTCTGCAACTTGATACTTAATTCCCCTTGTCTCATCACCTATGGACATCCCCTCCACAACCACAAAAGGCAACATAAAACTTGTTTGAGTTGCACTAAGTAGTTATAATTAAAATAACATATAAAGTTTGCAAGGGCTTATAGTAACTTAGAAAACTTGAATGTTTTATATAATATACATAGTGGCATGGAAACTTATTTAATTAACATGATTTCCATGCTAATATTGAAACATTAATATGATTAATGATATAAATATTGAAAATTTGATTGAACTTGAGTTGATATTGTCACTCTCTTTACCGTACCCATACTTCTCAAAATGCCATGGCCACTTAAGGCTCACATAATTGCTCCAACTGAAATTATTAGGCCGGTTAAAGCTCACATAAGGCCAGTTAAGACACATAAGGCCTATTAAGGCTCACATAACATGGTGAAAGGGCTAATAAAAAACTTCTTGATTTCTTAAACTTAGACATGATTATCATGATTTTTTAGTTCATTACCATGGACAAGATTCATAGTGTTCAATTTGAAAGCATAATCTTGGAAGTAGTATACAACTATTAGTTCTTAACATGTTCATGATTTTCAATAAGAACAAAATAAATAATAACATAATGTTACTTTAAATGAGACATCATGAGTACATTAGCAAATAATATAAACCCTGAAGCCCTAATGTAATTGTCAATGTGCATGACACACTCATATGAGCTTGAGGAGGGACACTACTATATCGTAGATCATGAGTAAAACTCTAAAACATGAACGACAAATAATCATGAATTAGTTACCATTAAAAATATAAGGTTTATGTTTTATAATCAAAGCTTGGAGACATGGTCAGGATATGAGGTCTAGTTTTAGGTTAGAAGGATTCATTGTCCCAAGATCTTTCCAAATAATATATACACTTAACTTACGAGGTTAGGAAAATTAGTTAAAATTGTCTAGTCTAAGTAATCATAGAAAAATTTAATTATTTAACAATCATGTAAAAATCATTGTACACTTGATTGATTAGGAGAATGTGCACCTAAGCTAGTCTGTGTAGCAGAGTACAAATAGACAAATTCATCGACATAAAGCTAGAATGGTGTATCATCATAAGTATATGGGAATTATCATAATACCAATATGGGGCGTGACAAACTAAAATCAAGTATGGGAAGAAATCTAGAAAACAATGTCTATAACATCTTCTTCATCCACAACAGGAAGCAATCTGACTTGAAGCTTCAAAATTCAATAAAAATCCATAAAATAAGGAACGATGGCGGAGGAGGAGATCACCAATGCATTAACCAGGCTTGTGTGGTCCTAGAAAGTCATCATGAAGGCTATGGGACACTATGGGGAAACTGACTCCAGGTTGACTCCATGACAATGGATGTTGTAGAGGGTAAAACAAAAAAAAATATATTTCACAACTGAGGCATTAGTTATCTTTCTACTATTCCAAAAAATATAAGGGAAGAATCCCCATTGTAAAAAGACGCAAGGAACCCTTTAAATGTACCATAAATTTGTATTGAACAAAGACATTAATTTGAGAATTATGAGGTGAGACTAAAATGATGAAATGTTGAACTAATCATGGAATTAGTTACAAATTAGTATAACAAAGGTAGTGAAGGAGTTTGTGCAAAAGAAATGGTTACTATATAGGTCCAACTTCCTCTCTTCCATTGGCTCAAAAGCTCACGGTATGGGGCGCAACATAGCTAAAAGGACATTGTATGGGTATCTGGTTAAGATAGAATACAAAATTAGGATGCTTACTTGTTCTAAAATATTGGTGGAAGTTGCCTGTGATTCTTGGTTGAACTCATCACTACTAGAGAAGAAGGTCTTCCTCGAGAAGATCTATCAGCTATCTTTGATATTAGCTTATTGTAGGGAGGATTTTTGGGAAATAGATGAAGCTATGGAAACCTTTATGTGGAATGTGACTTGGTGTGGTGGACTGAAGAGGGTTCTGTATCAGTGAAGGACGAAGGGAAATAGAAATTGGGCATTTTGTCATTGAGTGGGGAAGTAGTGGAATGAAGGTAGTTGAGTTTATACGAGAGAATTGGAGTTGATTGTGGCATGAAATGAGGAAAAGTTGGAGGAGGGAGGGAAATTGAGAGTCCAAAAACTCAAGTTTATGTTCCTCTTTGACCTTGTATCTTAATGGAGGTAGAAGATGAGGGTATGACCCTCAAAGCATCATCTAATGGCTGAGCAAGTACATGTAAACTAAAAAATCAAGAACCCACATGAGAAAAGTGTATGACAACCTGACTTAGGATAATCTAGGTTAAATTAGTTACATGTAGATACATTGTCTATATTTGTTAGATAATTAGGGTAATATATAGGATTTTTTCCCTTTTCTTTTTGGTAATACTTAACTTAGTTACGATTATCCAAATCCAGTGAAACTAGATGAGTCACCTCATTCAAATATGGAGAATCCAATTATATACTTATTTCTTACATTTGAACTGCAAAAATATATGATTTTTATTACTAGACACACACGGTAATTGATGGAATTAACTATAAAAAGGAATTACTTTATAAAATTTGAGAAAACTCTAATATCTCATGAAATACCAAATATCAGTTAAGGAAAAATATAATGGACATATATGGTGTCATATTATAATTAATTATTGTTCATTTAATTGTTGCATTATTTTGGCTTGGCTATGTGAATTATTCAACTATAATGCTAAATAAGTTTAAATATTCACATACACATGTTATTCAAGGATTTCCCATGAATGTTGAACAATACTAAATCATGTAGGGTATAACAAGTACCAAGGGATTGGATTTCATTAATTGAAAATATAAGGGTTAAAACATGTTAATTTAGGATTTCACAAGGTTTGGCATGAAAAAAATTGGGACTTATGATTTTTAATAAGGTTATTTGTAATATGAAATTTTGGGCTTTTACAACTTACCAACCTTATAGGAAGTTTGTCCCAAAAATTTTACTGCACTAGTATAGTATTAGTCACCTTAGGTTCATATATACAACTACATAATTGACCACCTTAATCTTGCCATATTGGTTCATAGTTCTAACGATTGAAATCCTTGATACCTTAATTAAATCAATATGTTCCTCAAGAAAATTTCAAATCGATTTCCTTGATTAAACCTAGGTCCATTTATTCTATTAAGCTTTGGATCAATGACCTCAAGAACTATCAATATTTCTAAAATAACTTATTGCTCTTAAACCTTTATAATATTTTTTATATTATATCATCTCTATATTTATATCTTAACCCTAAATGCATGAGTCATCTAACATTGAAATTATTGATGTCATTATACTATATAATTGCATTAAGTTAAGGTGACTATCTAATTTAGGCCATCTACATTAACCATTTGTGACATACTCATATATGCATTGATCAAGCACATACCCAATTATGTGAGACCTTATTATGCTACTCATCACCAACCTAATAATGCACGTGTCCCATAATACATGCATTATTAGGAGGGGTAGATTTGCATAATAAATCTTTATGCTTATGAAAGTCCTCTACGACTCTCAATTGGTAAGCCATTTGACCACCTCTGAAAAAAGAGTGGATATGTAACTCTCTAACATAAAGTTAATACATACAATACAAAGTAGATAAACTCCTATCCCTGGCATGCTTGTTTGTTGTACTTAAACTTTGAAGAGTTATATTATTTTTCAAGATTCTTATCTTTAACTATTCCTCAAATGGTAGGTGTATTTGTTGTTACCTCTTAACTTCAATTACTAAATCTGGGAAGCATAAGTAGATATAAGCATAGAAGACTAAATGGTACATTAAACTAAGTTCAGATTGTGAGAGCGTTGGGTGGCCAATTGTCCTTATGCTATAGTTTGTTGTATTTTGTGTTATTTATTTTCTCTTTTGTCAACAAATTGGGCTCTCTCTACTTAAGCCCATTATCTAGCATTGGTTTAGTTTATGCTATTGTGTCTATGATACATCGTACCTTGAGAAATAACTACATATATGACTCTCTGTAACCCTAATTCTTTCAAAATAAGAATTTCTCTTCACAACGTATCAGGTGTAGCCATCAAAATCTCATAGTTTCTAGAGAGGAGCCCCAACCTCTCTCTCTCTATAACTTACTGTGTTTTGAGCACTAAATTTGTGAGGAGCTACATATCGTAATTTAGTAGATATTGACTTCATATGCAAGGTTACCCTTCATTTCAACTCCTACTAATCTATTTTGAGAAATGATCTAGTACTACTTAATACTCAAGGAGGAATTTGTATTTGCAATCCAATCCCTCTTCTAAGTATCACATGTCATACTTGAAATCATTTAGTAAAACTTGAGGCTTATGGGCCTAATTATCTTGATTTGACCTCAAGCCCACTTGGTACTCTCAATTTGAAACTAATCATAGTAAAAGAAATTAGTATTAGATTTTGTGAGTAGTTAAGTTAGATAGGTCATGTCTAAAATGACAAAGCTAGTATCTTTATAGTTTAGTCAAATAGAGATTACATCCACGATTAAAACTTTGTGACCTTTGGCATTCCACTTTAGAAGTTACAAAAGAACTAGTAACTATGGTAATAACTACTTATCTTAGCATATAAGTTAATACCATGTGCATCTTTCTCACGCCAACCCTCGCATTGCCATAGATGCCCGTTACATAATACTACACCGCAACCTCCACCAACACCATCCTGCCTAGGGTCGGGCCATATTCATTGCGTCGCTCTAAAGCCATCTTCTCCAACGGCTGAGGGTCATAAACCTGAAAATGGCCCCACCATCTCCCTTCTCGTCAGGAAACGGCTGTGCCGTTAACTGCAGATCTTCACTGACATCACCACCTACAAATCCCCTGATCACAAACCTAGTCACACAGTGCGATCTTCTAGAAACCTCCAACGCTCCAACTCGCTCCAACAGTTCGATTAACGACCATCAACGCCACCATATGACATCTTACTTACAATCCTCCGCCTGGGCCTCCATCTACCTGCACCGCCAGAGCCATCACCAACGCCCTCGCCATCACAAGCCTGCAACCCACCGGACGGTGCACCACCAGCAAACACCACCGTCCAAGTTCAGATCCGCCACGATGCTAAGCCGCCGCACTCTCCAAATCCACTCCCCTCCTCATCTATTCCGAGCTCGACGCCATCAGCTTTTACAGAAAATGCTGATTGCTCCCGACCTATGATCTACATCCATCAACATAGTGTTGTTCACCGCATACCCAACTTGGAGGGGACAAGCCTGCAAAACATCTACTGTCAAGCATCAGACAACTGCAGGTGATATCAAAGTCTGAGATCTCCAGACGATCGTCAACAACACCTGGACTCCACAGCGCCTCCCACACAAGCCCTTGATCAACACATGAATCACTGGGACGCTGGTCTCTTCTTGCTCGATCACGGCTGCGCAGCCCTGCAACAAAAGCTCGTCGGCCTGCCTTATCCACCATGTTGACGACAACCTTCGTCTCCCTCTGATCAGTGACAATCTACACAAACTCAGATCCGATCTACTAGACTTGTTGACCATCTGCGTCATGCTAGCGAGGATAGATCTAAAATAGCCATGATAGATTAGAGCCAATATCTGCTGCTACTTGGCACCAACCTGACACCTTGCACCATTGGCATCACTAGAACCATCAGTCTCCATGAATAGTAGGAGCAACCTACTATCAGCCTCCCCTTCAGAGCACGCGCCTAATCCATAAGATCTGATTAAAGTAAATCATGAAGTGAAGTACAATAGACTAAAGGTTATATAATAATCACGTGGTATAAAAACATGATTGATCTTATGTAATATCATATTACAAAAATAAAACATGTAATTATTACATACAGGGAATTCCTCCCTACATGTATTAGAAGCTGTATAATTATGTTCATAGGTGCATTTGAAAGCTAGTTACTAACATATAAGTATATTGATATTCTCTTCGTTATAACCAAAATCACTAGTTACCTCATGGCTAAGGAATAATGTGGAATTATATTCCTAAGATATATTACTATATGCATAAATATAGACAATCAAGATCTAAGTACAAATGTATGGAGATATATTGATAGAAACCTAAATGTTCTAGTAAGGGTATCTAAAACCCTAGTTACTAAATGGAAGATTATATTGGAGATACTATATACATATTCAAAAACTAGAAATGAGAGCATGAATAGAATGTGTTTTGGATATAAACCCTAGATATGCCTAGTAAGCATGAATGAACACCTACAATCCTAGTGACTAAATAGAATTATGTTTTATATAAGAGAGAGAAACTTGAAGATGTAATTCAAAAACTAACCTAATTGGAAATCTAAATGATAATTGTGGGAAGAAATATATGGAATAGAAGTCCTAGATGGAAAATCTAATCCTAAATAAGTTAAATTTAAGAACATCTAATTTCAATCCATACAGTGATCCATATTTCTCTACATTTTAGATCTCTTATTGAATTAATTTCTTGGAGCCGGATACTTGGATTTCATAGTGTTAATACTTTGATTCAAAGGTATGAAATTTCTATTTCTGTTTGGAAAGTAATTTCCCTAATTGGTTGCATACATAATTAGATAGGTTGATTGGCTTAAAATTATTGTAAACCTTAGCCTCCTCTTTGAAACCACCAATGATAAATCCTGGAAAATAGTAGCACATTGTTTAAGCGTCTAAAAGGGCAGTCTAGCGTTCATAGTTTAGTGGAATAACACTTCTACAACTCTGAGCAGAGAGGACATGAGATCCCTTAGTATACTGGGAAACACAGTTGGTGTATTTTCGTTCTCATGAAGAGAACATATGTCTTCCCCAACAACATAGACATTGCCATGTTCTAACTATTTTTAAAAATTTAATATTGAATATTGTAGAACTTGAAAACCCATTGCTACTTTTTGATACTTGTCTATGTTGTTCATTCCTTTGCATTTTGTCATATGAATTCTTTGTAGATAGGTTCATATTGTTTTACTTTCCAAATACTGATTTTGTACCAACTTTGCTGACCTCAATTTCCCTTATTAGGGCCCATATGTAGTTTTTGTTCCCTTTGGGAACTCATGGGCAAATGATTAGAGAAGACCTAGAAGAGACTGCACAAGATAGTCCTTTGTTAGAAGATGAAGATTAGATTTATTAAAGTTTTTCTATTCAATGTATATGTATCATAAAAAAATCATGTACTCGAGAAAATTGTATGAATGAAAAGATTGTTTATATTTTCTGATACAAATTTGGTAAATATTTGATCTTAATGATCATGCCTTTACAACATGGTATAAAAGCCTATAAACAGTCAAAACTCATGCATGTCTCATGGAAACTAGGGTTAAAAAGTAGTACACCTAGAACATAGACAAATAGTTAAAAAAAAGGCCCTAGAAGCATCAATTCAATTATTAGGGTTTTCCTAGACCATAAGAAGGAAATACTAAGAACATAGGATATTAAGTATCTACCTTAAAATTTGGAAACTCATAAAACATACCTACCTCATCTACTGGATTTGAACTTCCCCCGCATGAATTCTCATTGAAATATTATTGAGGAAAAAGTGTCAAAGACAAATGTATGTAGATTTAGAATATGACCCTTAGAACATTAAAATCACCGTGATAGGTATACAAACGATTATGGTGCCCTAGAGTCAATTATTTGCAAACGACAAGAAAGAAATATAACACATAAGTGTCATAACATGGTAGATTTCATATTAAAATAGCATATGATAGCTTTCATTTGAAACCCTAAAATATAGTTGACAATGTCGCAATGGAAATAATATACTTTAAATTTGTTGATTGAGACTAATTCCTCACCACATAAGAAGGAAGGATGTTCAATGAATGTTCTAGTATAATTACTGTCAATCCACTTAGGTGGTGGTGGGGTTCCTCGCATTACATGCCGACCTACCCAAAACAATATCTACTACTTGGGAAAACCCTAATCTTGAATTTACTCAATAACATAATATAAAAAAAGATTATGGTTAATGACCTTCAATAGAAAGGAAATAAATAATAATATGTTGGGACTTAGATTAAGACCCTATTCATACAAAAATTGTTTAAAAAAAACCCTCCTAATAATTTTGACATAAAACCTTTATGAAATATGACAAGTAAGAGTTAAATAATAGATTCTAAGAGTTAAATAATAGATTCTCCTTTTATATTTGTAATTGTGATATTTGTGAGACATTTTTTTCTTCCAAATCCAATATTATGATGAAAAAAAGAAAATAGGGGGACTAAGATTCAAAAATGCATCCTAATTGATAATAAGATGATTAAATAGTAAAATATGATAAACACCTCTAGATTTTGGAACTTCCAAATTTTCTGAGATATAAGATATTTTTCATTGAACTGAGCATTATATTGATGTCAATCCCATCCAGTGAAAATGGAAAAATTGAAGTATATCTAAATTTTGATCCAATAAAATTTTACATAAAGATTTATTAAAATAGTATTGAGTACAAATTGATAATGTTTTAAGCATATATATGATAACTATAGTTTATTTTGTGTTGCAACACAAAATTTTGATATTAACTTAGATTCTTAACATAGAAGGGTGTACTTGACCCTAGAGACATTATATGGATTGAAATCATGAAGTGGTCAAGTGACGCCCTTTGTTTTTAGAAATTGAATTCCCAAAATATGTAAGCAGTTGGAATGATGAACTAGTAGTGATTAAAATGTTGACAAAAGATGACTGTGACTTGGTTCTCGCATTGTTTTTTCCCATTATTCAGTTTTGTATCAAAAAGTTTTTCCTTAAAAAAATATTTTACTCATTATACTATATGTACAGAAAAATGATTTTATAAAATTTGATCGATGATTTCTTGAGCTAAGTCACAATCAAGGAAATATAAAGGAAAACCCTAGAAGTGAAAACCAGAGCTTGGTGCAGGGTAATGGTTAAAAGAAAGTGAAGAATACTACATTGTAGTTGACATGCTATTTCCAGTGGGATCTTTTTAAGGGGAGGAGAGTGGTATATGACCTAGCTCGATTTTAGGGACAAAATCCTCTTTAAGGGTGGAGAGTTGTAACATACTTGATTTTGAGTACTAAATCTGTGAGGAGCTATAGTTCTTAATTTAGTAGATATTGACTTCATACACAAGGTTTCCCTTCATTTTAACCCCTACAAATCTATTTTGAGAAATGATATGGTACTACATAATACACAAGGAAGAATTTGTATTTGCAATCCAATCCCTTTTCTAAGTATCACATGTCATACTTGAAATCATTTATTCCAACTTGAAGCTTATGGGCCTAATTACCTGTACTCTCAATTTCGAACTAATCATAGTAAAATAAATTAGTAATAGAATTTGTGAGTAGGTAAGTTAGATAGGTCATGTCAAAAATGATAATGCTAGTATCTTTACAGTTGAGTCAAATAGAGATTACATCCATGATTAAAACTTCATGACCTTTGGCATTCCACTTTAGAAGTTACAAAAGAACTAGTAACTATGGTAATAACTACTTATCTTAGCATATAAGTTAATATCATGGGCATCTTTCTAATGCCAACCCTCATGTCTCCCTAGCGTAACACTTCCATAGATGCCCATTATAGAATACTACACTACAACCTCCACCAACACCTTCCTCCCTAGGATTAGACCATATTCATAGCGTCGCTCTAAAGCCATCTTATCCAACGACTGAGGGCCATAAACCCGAAAATGGTCCCGCCATCTCCCTTCTGGCCAGAAAATGGTTGTTCTATTAACTTCAAATCTTCACTAACATCACCACATACAAATCCCCTGATAAAAAACCTAGCCACAGACTGTGATCTCCTAGAAACCTCCAAGGCTCCAAATCACTCCAAAAGTCTGATGAACGACCACCAACACCACCATATGACATCTTCCTTACAATCCTCTGCCTGGGCCACCATCTACCTTCTTCACCAGTGCCATCACCAATGCCCTTGCCATTACAAGCTTGCAACCCACCAGATGGTGCACCACCTACTAACACCACCATCCAAGTTCAGATCCACCACAATGCTCAACTACCACACTCTCCAGATCCACTTCCCTCCTCATCTATTCCGAGCCTGATGCCATTAGCTATTATAGAAAAATCTAACTGCTCCCTGACTTGTGATCTACATCCATCAACAGACCGTTGTTCACCTCATGCCCAGCTTGGAGGGGACAAGCCTGCAAAGTTGGCAAGGTATGCCCATAGAGCCAATCATATGATGATTGACATGGCATAATTACCTAAAAGGATTTGATTAATAATAACATATATGAAGGCAAGCTTCCAATTCATCTGTTTCACTCAGTTATGGGATAACGAGGATACAAAGTGAATGTCTAGAGAATTATATTACTCAATGACGTATGTTGTCAAGTTCCTACCCTTGTGATGAGATCATATGAATGTTAAGAGTACATATACATATTCTCATTATGTCCATGATCCATTGTTATTGTGGAAGGTTTATAGACAACAATAACACATAAGATCAGAGTGTGAGTTCGTTGATGACTAAATCTCATTACTCATGATATGGCAATATTAAACCAAGCACATAGATACATGTTAGAGAATAGTGTATCAGACATACCCACCTTGAGAGTGACACATCGTTTTGTGGTCATAGTCATCTCTCATAGTGAAGGTGGTGATTGTGATTCTTAGACTTGAAATCACTGCACTCGTCACACATCATTGGGTATGCTGTGACATCATCAAATGCAGTCCTAAAACATGTGTTGTTATAATGGTGATGATTGGGTGACTTTGACACATAGGGATAGACTGTGAATGATAGATATGGGATTTGTCCCTTCTATTGGAGTATGATATCCTGGCCACTTGATTAGTGAGACTGAGAAACGCATGCGCATGCACATGTGAATCAATATATGATATTGAGGTCACATTATCTCAGACAATCTGCTCTTGGTTCAAGAAACATGGATTGAATGTTGATAGGATGACCAACCATGCCTCAAATTCATCCTGGATATCAGAGACAAAGGAATTATACAATCACTGTAACACCTTACACATATTGTAGGTTGAAGTTGTTCTCTAACATTTCACCTGGGTAGCACTGATGTGCGACAAGGTGCCACTCATTGCTTATGATGTCATAAGCTAGTTATGGACATTCACTGCCAATGTGATATGGAACCTATAGGGTCACACACATAGGAACTCATCTAGAAGAGGAATTTAATCTTAAATTACAACTGGATTGATTACTAAAGTGTTTAGATATTCAATTCACGTAATTGATTATTTGATTGGGTGACCAAGATTGCCAAACAACCATCTCACTATGTGAGACAGTCATTTGGGTAGCCATATGGGCATCTCATGTAGTGATATGGGCATTTGGGGGTTAGGTTAATCGAAGATCGATTTGGCTAACTTTAGCCCTTGAACCAATTGGTTCAGTATGATTGAACTGATCAGCTCATCTCAACTCACCAGACGGTCATCTGGGTGAGTAAGACGGGCATCTTGCTTGGATGAGACAGCACAGTTGGGTCGAATGAAGGATTGAGATCTTTCTTGAATAGTTTATGTTGTTCTTTACTTAAGGAACTAGGGAATTAATGTGAGATATTATTTGGATTCAAAATGGCCAAATTCTTTTCTAACTGGAAACTGGCAAATGGCCATTTGGCAGTGTGAGGTGACCATCTCACGCACCAGACGGCTGTTTAGGTGTGCGAACCGACCATTTTGACTGTCATAGATTGCAAATTTTTGTGAAAAATCAAGATCTCTTAGTCATTTCCACTCCCACTTTTAGTCCCGCATTGACTGGGGACTGGAAACCCTGACCCTAACCCCTCTTATATATAGAGGGGTACTGGGGAGTTCCCAAGATACAAAAACTACACAAAAAATAGAGAATCAGTTGCTCTAACAAGTGTTGTTCTCTCCAGTTGTGGTAACCAAGAGAGCTCGGGCAAGTCCTACCTGAAAAGGAGGAATATCCAATGGGAGAGAACAACTGAGAAGTTGTGGTTGTGGGAGAGTAGGTTGGTGACTAGTACACCAATGGGGAGGACAACTCCTTCCTGTCTGTTCTTGGTGAATGATAGGAGTTCTAGTTGGTCCGTGTGAACTACTCTAGATACATGAGTCCTTTGGCTTCTACTCGGAGAGAAAAGTCAACCTGTAGTCCATGATGAAACCACAGGAGTCACTGCAGAGGTTGCACAGACATTGTTCGTGGTGAAGACCAGGAGCTGC
This sequence comes from Alisma plantago-aquatica, assembly GCA_963693085.1. Lineage (NCBI taxonomy): Eukaryota > Viridiplantae > Streptophyta > Magnoliopsida > Alismatales > Alismataceae > Alisma > Alisma plantago-aquatica. The sequence continues at coordinate 265,419,807 of OY856414.1, forward strand.
ACAACCACTATCCAAGAGCAACTTATCAGCAATTGCAAAAAAGCAACTTTTGTCACTGGACTTGCTCCAGAACCAGGTATAACTTGCTAAAACTATCCTTCCTATTTCATAGTAGTTGACGTGATCTTTCTATATTGGGGAATATAGATAGATAATTTTTTTGTTTCTGCTGCTATACTCTGTGCCCATATTTCCCAACAGTTGTATCAGAGCCACAACAATTTACTATGTTTTAGGATAATCAATATGATCAAATTTTGGTTTTATCATTTATTTATTGTATATGATGTGAATATTTAAACTTCTCTCATATGCATATTCAATAAAAGACCACATAATCCCAAACTAATATATATATATATATATATATATATATATATATATATATATATATATATATATATATATATATATATCTACTATTCTACCATACTAAGTACCACTACTCATCTCCGTCCTACACCTATCTTATTATATTTGGATTCTAGCATAGTGCTTTGTGAGATAACATTACTTTTCAGCTTACAAATCACACACAACACTGAGGCTTTTATCTTCCAGTTCCATGAAATTTGGACTCTTGCTATTTCCATTTCTGTTGAGATCATATTAAAGGTGGGACTCTTATCTCTTGCTTCTCCTTGCCGTGGCGTTGAGATGGGGCTGCCGGGTAGATGAGCGATAAGAATAGAACCAGGTTGACATCTTCTATGACAATGCACAAAAGAACACCAAACGCCATGAAGGAGACTACTCCGAGAACTGCACGTCGGTATGGTAGCGAGAACATGGACGAGACGCTTATCTTTCATCATTGTTGTTTGTAATTTATGGTGCTAATCGGTGTACAAGAATTATCAAAGAAGTTAACGGTCAAGGTCAACCTACAACATATGCCAGTTCCACCTGCTATAACAATATGTATTTGTGAATTTGACTAGCATCAAAAGGAGGTAGATGAGAAGTGCAACCGTGTAGGTGCACGTTTTGTCAGATGAGAGAAAACCTAAATATATCTATCTACTTAGTTATAGTGTTGCCGTTGATAACTTATCGTCCAGATTCAGTCAGATGTCTGCAAGTAATTCTGGGTATTCGCTGGTGCTTACATCAGAGCAGACGATCCTGAGATATGTCTGTTTCAGATGGTCGAATATACCTATGCCAAAAGTATCTAATACAATATAAGGCGACTATGATCTGCATGTGTCTTCTGGCCAACCGTGCGAAGAGGTGCACCCAGAGAAGAAAGACACATTGAGAGTGAGAAAATAGTCTTGCTGACGGGAATCTTTGGCAGTCAATTTTGATCAGTTCTGTGTATGTCTGATGGATTTGCATATCGGATGCCGCCCCTGCGATAAACGCGTTTGCTAGCTCCAATCATTATGGCTAGAAACAAACTAAACTTTTTCTGAATTACCTGATCCATTCTTAGATCTCCGTGAATATATACATCTAAACGGAAGCCACAACTCCTCCTAGACATCCAGTTCTTCATATTCCATAGTGGCAGCTACAAAGTATCCATTCTTAATTGAGGTTGAATATTCGACCACATATGCATCATGCATATGAAAAATCAAACAAAAACATCATCATGCAAGTAAGATATTGAACATACATTCTTGGCTTTTATTGAAGATTAATGTCATTTTGCTATTCATTTCTGATTCTTTTAGTATACTTTTTGGTTAAGCTATTTTAGCAAATTTTCCATCTATATTGTATGGGATATGTATGGTCAATGCACTCACGAAGGTAATGTCTCCCCTTGATAGGTGTATTTATCATCAAGGTTGTTTGTAATGACTCCTTAATACCAAATCATAGTTTTTCCAAGTGATAATATTTGTGATTATAATTCACATATCTTAATTATGAGTGTAGTGCGTCATGCGCACATGTGGTACATGAATAGATGATTTAGGACGAGAAGAATCAACAATGATTTATTATATGGCTATCATCCATATATTTAGAAACAACACAAAATCATAACGTTCTATTCACATTATTTTTTGCTCTACAATTTTTAACTGATGACTACTAGATGATTATTTTATGTATCAAGAGAAGTCAAAATGAATACTTAGCCAATACTTATTTAAGTGTAAATGCTGAGTTCATTGTTCTCATGTATTCGACAGGACTTGTGTCCATCGAACAGACAAAATCTTATTTTTATGTGGAGCTTTTATAATTTCCTTATTCATTACAATTGTTCACAAAAGAGTCAGCATGCATATCATTTAAGCCAAGTATAATTATTGGTTCTACAAACATATTCTAGCATTCCCTCCTTAGCAACCCTAAATGCATATCGATCTTTCTTTTTAGATTTTTTTTCTCTATTTTGTTAAACATGTTTTTCGTGATCTAACATATTGAACGTTACAAAATCAGCTTTGCATACAGTATAGAACATCGATATAATATTGATTCAATTGCATTTACTCTTATATATGGATATATGGTTAAATTTGAAAATTGTTAGGACGTTGTATACAACTCAACAATATATTATTAAGACTTGGCTTTTTAGTCCATGGCAAACTTTTTTTACATCCAGAGCAAGTGTATCATTTTTAATAAATTCATTACTACTGCTGAATATATAATATTTAAATGGTATTGAATTCTACTTCATTCTTTGACTAGCATTATATATATATATATATATATATATATATATATATATATATATATACTTGAACTAACTCCCTTTTTACATCCCAAAATGTGTTAAACTAGAAAGTCACTTTTTTTAACCCAAATTCATTGAATTTTTATAATTTCAAACATCCCATCATTTTACATATTATATTTATTTCTATTTTTTATTTTATCGAAGTTGCTAGAAAAGAGTTATTCACGAGAATATAAACAACATTTTATGTTATTTTCAAATACTATCTTTTAATCACTTAGTATACTGAACTATTACTAAATTTTTATAAGAAAAATATTTGCATGAGATTTGATTCAAAATATACATTATATCATTATTAACGACACATATTAAAATCAAATATTGTTAAAAAAATCAATTATGTTCTAATCTAATTAGGAATGCGTGCTTGAATAAGAAATGTGTTATCGAATTGTCGACAAACCATAGTGCCTCACCAATAAATAGGGTCTAGACATATTTCTTCCAATGATATGGGGCTAGCCATGGATTATAAAATATATTTTTGAATATACACAAAATCCTCATAAATTAAAATGACTTTAATGTCTTAAAAATAAAGAAAACTTCAAATGGATGTGTAATTCTCCATGTACTTCTATATGTTTATAAAGATCCATTGTTGTGAAGACTCTATTTATGTGAACAATGTAGAATTGCATCTGAAATATTTCCCGTATAAAGCAATAACTTCACAACCTAGATAGAGAATATCAGAACCACATTGATATTAGTTTTTTTTGAAAACAATACTATATAACATTTTTAGTTGAAAAGGCTAGACATTTCCTATGGATTTTCAAAATTCTCCAAAATTATTCATTCCAATTTTTTTAATGAATTAATTGACATATGCACATTTTGTATGAATGTTACATGTAAAAATTCTACAATAGAGTACAAATACTCTTTTGTCATTTTAAGTAGAATTATATTGATGTATTTTTTACAAACATTGGTTTAAGAGATTGTACTAGAGAATAGCCATTTACTGAATGCTTCAAAATTTTGTCTATCATTGTCTATTTCTAGGATTATTGATCAATTTTTAATTAGCTATACATAAATTTAATTTTGTTACACAAATAGGTTTGAAAGGTATAAAAATACTTCAATTTAGTCTATACATGCATCTATTTTACGATAAAATTGATTTCTGATAACTGAAAATTTTAACTACCACTATAATTATGAAAAACATGGCGATATATTGAACTAGAGTTCCATGTTTATGTAGTCATCACCCACATTCACACAAAAATAAACATTAGTTCTCTTTCTCTCTCATATGCATATCATCAGTTGTGTAACAATATGTGCATAAATTAGGAAAAAGTTAAAATTTTACCACTATATTGACATTAAAACTTTTGAACTCTATAATATACAATATTTATTATTTTTTAAAGTAATTTCCTACACCAAGATAGATTCATGAATAAAAAAGAACTTCTTTTAATGTTGTTTATGTACTGAAAACTTTTGAAATGTACTGAAAACTTTCAAGGATGACAATTGTAGACATTTGTTGCATATAGTTATTTCAGCCACCTTCTTTTAAAACTGAATATGGCCAATTAAAAATGATGATATTGAAAACTTATGAGAAAAGTAACAATGCAAGATTAACCAAAGTTCTGACCAAGAATGAATTTTTTCGTAGTCAATTCATTGCATATATTATTACGGGATTAGCTCTTTAAGATGTAGATGATTATGAAATTGCCAGCCTTTGTAATGCATCACGGGAAATGATTTATGATAATATCATATACTACCTATCTTCTTGGAATGTTGCTATGACTTTCTACTATCTATGCTATATTTTTTATTTTATAATATCTTTTAATAGTGAACTATTTTCAAAATTAGGCTAGATAGCAATAAAATTGTGATATACTTCTATTTGAGATAGAAAATACAAATGAAAATTTTGAAAATCCAAAGAGGGAACGTTGAAGTATAGACTTTTAAATGTAGTGTGATGTGTGAGTTGGTCTTTCAAGATGATAACAAGTCCATTGGGGTAGAACAAATCCTAGAACCAATACATTTTAAATTCTGTATATACACTAAATTTGATGTTATAGAGGACGTGCATAATAGTATCTATGTAGATCATTAGAAAATGATTTTAAATATCAGATATCTTAGATCTTTATATGATATGTTCAGTAAATGTGTAGTATGATATCACTACTGATTCTTTGGTAACTATGGAGTCAAACAACCAACTATATTGGAAACTTCAATAATTGAAAGCCAATGCATAGAATATATGGTAAATGTTTACTTGATAATTAGTGGGCAAACGGTCTGAATTTGAGGTTTATGATGTGTTTGAATTTAATTTTTAGGAAACCTAACTAACAAACATATTTACAAAATTTATAAAATTTGGTGCAAAAATAATTCAAAGAAAATAAACGAAAAGACTCATACAACCCATTAAATATCTCAACATTTGGTGATAAGAGGTCCACCAAAAATTATTATTCCACCATTAAATAATAAATCATATGTTCTTAATATAATGATCTTGTGAACTTTCTATTATGCTATTTAGTGACAGATAACCTACAATTGTAACCAGAATGATAGACTTTCATCATATTGTAACATGTATAAACATTTATATTGTTTATGTAATAATGCTTACAAAACAATATTAAAAAGGTACACATCTATGTTGTATAGTTATTAAGACATGAAAAATAATTTACAAGCATCAACTTTGAATAAAATGCATTGTAGACCTATCCAAACTTGATAAACTATGAATATAGTGTTCTGACTAATTTCTTAAGTAAATCAACCAAGATTTTAAGTAATTAGTTATGTATATTATTTCATAGAGTTACTTTGTGAACAATCATTTAATTATCTTCAATGTTTTACCCACTTAAAATTACAAATAGTGATAAAAACTATGAAAAGATTTTTATGAGGAGTCAAAAAATCTATCACTTGAGTTATCAAGGTAAATATAAAAACATTCAGAGTGTTAGTTGATTGAGCTTAACTATAACATGTCATTTTTCTCTCACCCACTATCTGCTTACTTATTTATGCAAATTGTAACAAATGAAAAGCTTAAAATCATGTTATTCCTCTTAGAAGTTGAAATTTTTTCTTTCAATTGTTAATAAAAGGAAAAAATGATGGGAACTATTGCCATGTATGTGAGCATTTAGTTTTTACCATGCATATGTAATTGTATAGTTAATGTCAAAACTTTCACAATCCTATTTTATTATTATAATAATGTGTCACTTACAAATTTTGAGCCAACACAACCATTTCCTATAAGTTAAGATATTTGATCATGTCAGATCTAGATAGGCATATTTTACAAGAAAAATATAAACAAACAGACCATGCATTCCTTTAACCTATAACAATAAGAAGTGCTATTTGTAATCTTTTACTTCATCAAGAACAATATTTTACATCATAAAAATCATTTTACTCGTGAGCATGGTGATTAATAGAAATAGAGAAGTACAAACTTTGATATTAGTTTTATGATGTAATATTCATGAATAATTCTGACAATCAATAGATAATATAAATGTTAAAATAACTTATGTAAATGTTAATATAACTTATACTATCAAATGTAGTGTCTACAAGAAGCATGACCGTGGCTACATTTATATAGATGCTAAAATAACTTATATATATATATATATATATATATATATATAATGTCATGCATGTGGAACTAAGTTTTAGAATTATTATCCCAAGGTAGAAATAGGTGGACGTAACATCAAATTTAACATAGGTTTCTTAAGTGTGACATCTCGTAGCTAAGTAGTAGTTGCTTATATTTCCTCATAAAATGTGGAATATAGATTTGAGGGACAAACAAAAAATATTTGTTTATATCACAAGTAGATAATGGATCCACAATCCAACTACAAACACACATAGAAAGAAATAGATGTTTTTTCAAACTACTTAATATTGACTGCATAATGAGTTTAGATCTAGGATATATAGTGCAATCAACAACAAACATTATCATCTGAATCAACAACATACATTACCATCAATACAATGTAAAATGCCATCAAATACAAAAATATGAGACAAAGGACACTCGTCAATTATCTTATATTAATAATGAGATAAGCTTAAAATAATTCTAATTAATTATACTTATGTCCATAGAGTATATATCTTTAAGTCGTTAAATAAAGTATACATAGGATCATCGTGCAAAGCACGTGCCTATACTAGTATATATATATATATATATATATATATATATATATATATATATATATATATATATATACATACATACATACATATTATATATATATATGCACATCGCCCTAAAAGCAGTTTTGAAGGTTGATGTGTAGAGTGGTTATGTCCTAAACCCTATATCTATGTGTGGTTGGATGGTTTGGTTCTTGTTTATCTCGGTCTACGTATTGAGTCTCTACCTCCCTCTTCCCAATGTAAAGTTAATGCTTTTTGTCTTTTCTTCCCTCGAATGTAACTCAAGGTTTTCCTTATTCAATGATATTTAAGTAGCAATAGGATAGTTTCTTTTCATGCAACGATGTTGAAGATGTTCATCACTGGTTGAGACAACCAGTTCATGAGACAATCCGACTGTATGGAGGATAATGGAGGAGAGAGGATGATGGAACCAGACGACCTTTTGGTGGGCCCAATCGACCGTCTAGAAGTAGTCCAGACATCGTTTGGATAGGAGTCCAGACGAACATCCCTGGAGGCCCAATCGACCATTTGGAAGGAGTCCAAACATCAGTTGGATAGGAGGACCAACCGACCATCCAAGAGGTGAGACGACTGGTTCAAGGGTTGAACCGATCTACCCAGATTGGCAAGAACAGATCTACATCAATTGCAGGATCATACATGTGATGATTGACCTAGGTGGTCGTAATTCCTTGTGGCTCCAAGGAATTACAAGTAGACATGGCCATAACCATCACTTTTTGTTTTATATTGCATGTTTACAGTGTGGGATATAGCATGTATATGATGCATACTATATATGTGGTGATTGGATACAATATATGTATATATATGATATATATAAAAACCCCTCTATTAAACATGTTAAGTCTAAGATGCTTTCTAATAGCAATACACATGAAAAACTTGATCGACCAAGCATTGATTTGCACAAAGCATGGTGCACTGTCTATCTCATAGAAGTGTGATGGTAGGTATGTAGATTTGCACAAAGTATGATGTTTATCTATCGTATTAGCTATAGGGTCAGGCTTAATTGGTGACCTGGAGAACCCAGGCCCTGAGGCATGCAGATGATAATGTCAAGGTGTTTCACATATAATCTATCTAAGAGTTGCATATGATGCAATTAGCAAGTTGGCCTACCTATATAGTCAGGTTGTGGGTGAATGACAAAAGCCGACTCATGATTTGATGAAATATGGATCTTGGCTCATTAGAGAATTGTATGCTACATTTTTTTGAACTGATACTTGAGGGTTGTCAATTTGAACAAAATAATGATAACAATAATTAAAGACCTAATTATTATCGCCCCCAATTTTAATCAAATCAAATCAAAAATTGAGGTTTTGATAAAAATTGCAAATTCTTTTGTAGAATCAAATGGACACACCGAACACTCACTTTTCTCTATGCTCGGTCTTTGAGAAGGACAAACTTGTTGGGAACAACTTCCATGAATGTTTTAGGATGCTGGGAACTGTCACTACTACAGAAACAACATTCAACATCACTTTTAGCGGTGTCGGTTTTTTATTAACACCGATGCTGGTACCATTAAACGTCGGTTAATAAGTACATCCGACATCTATATTTGAAGACCAGCCAAACACGGGTATCACTTTTCATTCAGTGTCGGTTGAAGAAAAGAAACCGACGCCTAAAGTAGCCCGCGAAATCCAATTTTTTTGAGCAAAAAAAAATTGCACCAAAGTATCCCTTATAACGTCGGTGTTTTAACTAATAACCGACACTGAATGAAGATAAAATTTGCACCAAAAGTTCCAATATGGGCATCGGTTGTCGTAGCATAACCAACATTATAAGGGTACGCGTGCCGTCCCCGCCAAAAAAATTAGGATAAAGGAATGTCCAATTGGACGTTGGTTTTATTTAAGAACTGAAACCTTTAGTTTTAGGTGTCAGTTTTATTTAAGAACTGACACCTAATGTTAACTTAACAGCACCCACGCAAGCCCGACTCTTCCCCTTTCTCTGTTTCATTCATTCTCGCGCTATCAGGGTTTGGTCCGGCGATTTCTCCCCTTGCTCCGGACGCATGCTGCTCCACTCGGTTGTTGGTCCTCTACCCACCTCCAGTGCCGCTTGCCCTCTGCCCCCAGCTCACTACTCCGGTGGCCTTCTCCTCCTGCTCCGGCGGCCCTCTCTCCCCGCACCGCCAGACTTCTCTGCTGCTCCGGTAGCCTGCTCTGCGCACACCGCCGCTGCTCGCTGCTGGTACTCTCCCCGCCGCTGCCACCGAAGGTACCTACTCTTCTCTTCTTCCTCCTCTTCTTCCTCCGCCCTCAAGTAGGTACCCTGGTATGAAATCGCAAGTTGGCACAGCCGTGTTGGGCAGCACGACCGTGTTGGCTGATTTTGTGCTATATTGCTCAATTATAATCAGATAGCTACATTTGTGTGTAATGATTATCTTGATGATGAACATGCATCTACATTTGTGTGTATTTGTGGATGATTTTTTAAAAGGAGTGGTTTTTTAGATTAAATGACTGCATAAGACATAATATTAACTCTAGCATAATATCATGTGTAGGTGATATTAATCTTTGAGATATTAATTTTTGCTCAGACCCAGGTGATATTTTGTTTGATTTAAACATGATTGGGCATTATTATGACTGATTTTTCCCATAATGAGGCGATTTTTACAATACCTTTCTCTTGTTCCAATTGTTGGACAATTCATATACTCTTAATTAGGAAATATTATTGCTCTTCTAAAATTATTCTTATACGTTGAATCAGGTAAATGAACACCTGCTATTGTGCCTGAATTATGCCATGTATGTTTGTACAAAGTGAATCTTATCGCTCTAATTGTGAATTATTGCATGTTTGAAACTATTGAATTCTTGATTTATTATTTAATAATGCTCTAATTGTGAGTGATGCAATGTAAGTGAGCAAATACATGTAGTGGATATGTACTCATTAGCCTAGAAACCCATCCAAGATTTACTCATTAGGAGTAAATCTTGGATAGTCCCCAGTTTGGGACTGTTCTTGAACACCTAATCTCACTTAGGATGTAAGTGTATAATGTGTATTGGGTTTTCAAGAAAATTTCGGCAGCATTTCCCTGTTTGTTCTCTAAGTACATATGTACTTGGAGAACAACGGGGAAATACTGCCGAAATTTTCTTGAAAACCCAATACACATTATATTTACTAGTGAGATTAGGTGTTCAAGAATGGGATAGGTGGTACACATTTATTATATATAAGAATGACAACACATGTATTTGTTGGCCTAAAGTTTTAACCATGCAAAAACTCTAATATGTTAACCCTAGACCCTAATGTTGTTGTAATATATACTTGTTTTCTCTTTGATCATAGAATGGATAGATCATGGATGTCCATTCACAATCTCTACACCCCAGAGTTTATATCTGGTCTTGACCAGTTTATTAGATTTGCCGAGGAACATAGGAAACAACTTGGAGATAAGTTCTACTGTCCATGTAGGCATTGCGGTAACAATTTGAAAGTCAGCACTAGTGACGAAATCAAAAGGCATGTCATGTGAAACGGGATTATACTAGGCTATACAGAATGGCACTGGCATGGAGAGATTTCAAACTCGAAACTAGTGGATATCGATAGCAGTGCTTGTGTGGAAGAAGAAATTGCCTCCGATGACGTAGATGTGAATGAACCAGTAGACATCGTTGATGCGATGCTGGATAGTTGTGGGGTAGAGTACACTGATCCACCTCACATTTTTAGAAATATTGTGCATAATGCTGAGATATCATTATACATAGGTTGTACTAAGTTTACAAAGCTTAGCACTGTGTTGAGATTGTATAAGCTGAAAGCTAACAATAGATGGAGCGACAAAAGCTTCACGTCATTCTCCTCTTTGTTGAAAGAAATGCTTCCTAAAGGAAACGAGCTGCCAATATCAACATCCAGATAAAGAAATTGTTGTGCCCAATGGGAATGGATGCCAAGAAGATACAAACATGCCCGAATGATTGCGTATTATTTCAAAAGGACTATGTGGATTTGAAAGATTGTCCAAAATGTGGTGCGTCACAGTATAAATTGACGACTTCGAGGGAGTCCAAAACTGGTTCTCCTACCAAGGTGATGTGGTATCTACCTATAATATCACTGTTTCAATGCTTGTTTGCCAATCCGATAGATGCGAAGAATTTGAGGTGGCATGCAGATGTTAAGAAAAATAATGATGGAATCCTACGACATGCGTCTGATTCCCCACAGTAGAAGAAGATTGATCTATTGTACCCTGAATTTGGTGAAGAAGTCAGGAATCTAAGACTTGGGCTTTGTACAGATGGGATGAATCTGTACGGGAAATTGAGCAGCCAACATAACACTTGTCCAGTCATGCTTGTTATATACAATCTTCCTCCCTGGCTGTGTATGAAAAATAAGTACGTAATGTTGTCGTTGTTGATATCGGGCCCTAAACAACTTGGAAATGATATCAATGTTTATCTTGAACCTCTGATTGATGACTTAAAGAAACTCTGGGGTGAAGGTGTGATGACCTATGATGCTTCACAAAGAGAGAAATTTTGTTTGCATGCTATGTTGTTTTGTACTATAAATGACTTTCCAGCATATGGGAATTTGTCTAGATATAGTGTCAAAGGAGCTAAAGTGTGTCCTATATGTGAAGAGAACACTGATTCAACAAGACTAAAACATGGCGGTAAGACTGTATATCTCGGTCATCGAAGGTTTCTTACAAAATTCCATCTGTATCGTAGGAAGCGCAAAGCATTCAATGGATTGAATGAGGAACGGAGTGCACCTAAACCTATACCAGGGGAGGTTGTTTATGAAAGAGTAAAAGACTTTGTCAATGAATTTGGTAAGAGATCACAATGTACTATGGCCACACAGAGTGACAAATCTTTATTCAAGAAGAAGTCATTATTTTGGGATCTTCCTTATTGGAGTTCTTTGAGAGTCAGACATTGTATCGATTTCATGCACGTTGAGAAAAATGTCTGTGATAGTGTCATTGGTACTTTGTTGAATATACCAGGTAAGACTAAAGATGGGCTAAAATCCAGACTGGACCTACGTGAAATGGGAATAAGGTCAGAATTAACAAAATTATGTGAAATGGGAAATCAGAGAACATACTTACCTCCCGCTTGTTACACATTGTATAGAAAGGAGAAGAAAGCTTTTTGTGAATGTTTGGTAAATGTTAAGGTGCCACAGGGTTACTCATCCAACATCCGTAGATTGGTATCAATGAAAGATCTGAAGTTGATAGGTCTTAAATCTCATGATTGTCACACTCTAATACAAGAAATATTACATGTGGAAATTTGATCTATATTGCCGAAGCATGTAAGGTTTGCAATCACCAGACTTTATTTCTTTTACAACAGTCTGTGCAGCAAAGTTATTGACCCTGATACTCTCGATAATTTGCAAAGAGAAGTGGTTGTTAGCCTATGTCAGCTTGAGATGTATTTTCCTCTGTCGTTCTTTGATATCATGGTACATCTTGTTGTCCACTTGACTAGGGAAGTGAAAATGTTGGGGCCAATTTTCTTACATTGGATGTATCCCTTTGAACGATACATGAGCATTTTTAAAAGTGATGTTCGAAACCGTTATCGGCCTGAAGGGAGTATTATTGAGGGTTATGTGGCGAGAGAGGTTATGGATTTTTGCAATGACTTTCTCAGTCATAATGACACTCCTGGTAATGACAAGAATATTGAGGAGCAATTTGGCAAAGGAAATTTGGGATCATGGGTGAAAGTAATCAGACATGAGCAGTTAGAACAAGGTCACTTGTATATTTTACACAACATGGACGAAGTGAGTGTTTACATCGAGTAACATACCAATTGCATCAAGAGACAATATCCTCAAGCCAATACAATGTGGCTTGCTAGAGAGCATAACAAGACATTTATTAAGTGGTTCGAAGAGAAAGTCTTACATCAACTATCTCAAATACCAGATGATATTACTGAAACTATCAAATGCCTCGCCTTTAAACCAAAATTGACTGTTATGTCTTATGAAGGGTATGACATTAATGGATTCACATATTACACAAAGTGCCAAGATGATAAGAGTGTCATCCAAAACAGTGGGGTCACCCTTCAAGCGTCGACTATGTTATTTGCAAGTGCAAAGGATAAGAGTCCACGTGAAACTAAAATGTCATATTACGGTGTCATTGAAGACATATGGGAGTTTGACTACATAGATTTCAGAATTCCGCTCTTCAAATGTAATTGGGTTGATAACACCAAAGGAGTTATAGTGGATGAATTGGGTTTCACTTTAGTGAACTTTGAAAAGATTGGCGAGAAAGGTGAACCATTCATATTGGCATCACAGATGAAACAAGTATTTTATATCGATGATCCTGCAAATGATAAATGGTCGGTTGTTCTTCATGGTAAAAGACAGTTCATTGAAGATCCTATAGATGAAGACGAGTACTATGATAAGTATGATGGCTCCAGTCCATTCTCAGTTGGGTTGCCAACACCAGCAAATATTGAAGCTAATGATGACTTGTATGTGCGCGAAGATCACAATGAAGGATTGTTAATTGATAAAAAATCACAATATTAGAGGCATGTTTATATTTTTTATATGTTTTATTATTCTGAATGTGAACTTTACAATGTCAATTACAATATTTCCTGTGAATGTGAACTTTACAATGTGAATTTTACAATGTGAATTACTTTACAATGTGAATGTGAACTTTACAATGTGAGTTTTACAATATGAATTACTTTACAATGTGAACTTTACAATGTGAATGTGAACTTTCAGATGGCTGAGCATTATCCTGATGACCATGTTGATGATTACCGTGAGGGTGAGGACATCAATGCGCCGCCTCACAATGTAAGTTTTAAAAATATATATCATATATTTATATCTATATGTCCATTTCTAGTTATATCCTGTAAGTGTGTTTATTTTGTTAAAATTTTAGGTTGATGATGCAAATGTACCCTATGAAGCACTTGAGGCACTTGATGAGAAGCACCAAAAAGTTGACAAGAGAAGGGACATCACTATGATGAAGAAGTTAATAGCACAAAGGGGAAATGGACCCAAACTTGTGGATTTTGATAATGCAGGAAATGCACTTCGAGTGAATCGCAATTCGTTTGTTTCATATCTTGGGTATGTTATATACTCGTAGCCATTGCGGTTGTAAGATAGATTCTTGGCATAAAGTTCCTAAGGAGAAGAAAGACATAATATGGAAGGATTTATGAGTGAGTTATTATTAATTTGCAATTCTATTTGTTAGATTACTAATTTTTTTGGATACTAGTTAATAGCAATTCTATTTAGCAGAGTATATTTGAATTGGATGAAAAGCTGCATCGTAAATGTGTGATGCAATGCTGTGGGAGAGTCCTAAGGAACTATAGGACAAATCTCACCTGAGAATACATAAAACAAGGTGACAAGAGGAAGAAGAAAGCCACAGAACAGTGGAACTTCCTGGACCAAGAAGAATGGGACGCATTTATTGCTTCAAGACAAACTGATGAATTCAAGGTATTAGGCGTCACCCCCAATTTAATATATGTTGTATTCACCTATTCAAGATTAATATTTAGTGTTACTAACCAAATCATTAATGTGCATACTAACTAGGCCCTCAGTGAGGAGCAAAAAGCAAGGCGTGCACTGAATGTGCATGACCACACAATGGGCCCAAAGGGGTATGTAGACATTTGCCAAAGACTATAGTCTGAGGCTAATGCTCAGCCTGCTGCTACTCAGGAGTCCTCTACTATAGGTAGCACACCTCTGCCTCACCATGATGTCTGGATAGCTGGGAGGCAAAATAAGAAGGGAGAAATAAGGAAGCCCGCAACTGCTGAGACAGCTAAAAAATGGTAAAATACAACTCTTACATCAATCGTTCGAATATTGATTATTTGTGGTGTTTACTTGATTACAAATTTTTGTTTTGGCGATTAGCGGGAGCTGCACGAGCTGAGGAAATAAGGAAAGTTCATCCCTGAGGGAACAAGGGATGAATTGACAATTGCTCTGGGTAACCCAGAGCATCCTGGACGTGTTAGGGCTACAGGCGCTGGTGTGGGCATCAAAGCATTCTTTGGGCCATCCCAGTGCAACATGTCCCAAAAGTGGGACTTTCAAAAGAAGAGGTAACCTATTCTTTCTTTATAACGTTACTATAAAAGAGAATTCAATAATCCGAAGCTAACGTTTCTTTTATCCATGCATAGGTAGATAAGCTAGTTGATAGGAAACTCGAAGAAGCACTGAGCAAGTGGCAGGCATCTCAGACTGCCACTCAGCAAACAATAGCTATGGTGTCCCGCTCTACTCCTACTGTAGAGGTTGGGAGTAATCCTATAGACCCACCACCTAGCACATCCAATGTAAGTATTTTTATGACATAATAACTAGTCTTTTCAAGATGATATATTTTCAAGATGATATGTATATATGTATATAACATTATTTACACAAAAATTTATAGGGGTTGAAGCCATGCCATCTAAAAAGAAAAGAATTTGTCATTGCAGAGGCATCGACTTACCCATCCCTACCAGGGGAAATGTTTCATGGGTCTCCATTACCAGCTGGTTGGGTTCGTGTGAGCCCGGTATGTGTATTCCCCAAGTGGATGGATCTTCCATTGCCATATGCCCACCCAGATTGTGAAACACTTGGTGAGGCAGAAGGCGGAGTGATATTGTGGCCAAAAGTGGCTTTCCTCTATACTGAAACTGTATGGTAAATTTACGTTACGTTAAATTGTTAGTGTGTGTATATGATGTCAGTTGATCTGAAATTATATATAGATACAGGTTAAAAAGAAGACACCCACAACATCTAGGCCTCCACCTCCACCTCCTACACTACCAAGTTGGGTTCCACAGGACCTATCTGTCTCGTTAGGTCCTCATTTTAGGGGTATGGCAATATGGTTAGGCGAACATGATATAAATTGCCCTATAACTGTTTCTGTAGATGCGGATGATGTAGGTCAATCATACGAAAGCAACCTATTTATACAAGATATTTTGGAGTTGTTTCGATATGATTGGCTGAATACATCTGTGATAGAGCTATGGATAAGGTGAGATCTTCTTTATACATCCATATACCTTTCTTAGGATCTGGTGATCTGGTTTCTTATTTATTAATGCATACGTAATACATGTTTTGTAGCTACTTAGACAAGATATGTGCAGATTTTTCATTCGAACATGTAGGATTTTTGATTCCATCTTTGATTAGTCTAGTAGATAAAGACCCTCCGTCAGTTCAACAATACTACTGTGATGCTTTTAGAAAATTTTCTCAAAATAAGAAGACGTTGATAATAGCTCCATTCAATGTGAAGTTTACTTTGCTTGTAATTTGGACTTAAGAAAATTACATTTTTATTGTGGATTTTGAGTTATTGATTTTTAACTTTTTCACCTCTAGTGGTATGCATTGGGAGTTACTAGTTATTGTCCCCGAGACATTCACTGTCTATTATCTAGATCCTAAGGGGACTAAATTGAATTCAAGATATGGACACAAAATGAAAATGGCATTATTCCAGTGAGAAATATTTCATTTTCATATCCGTTAATATATGTTATTACATTACTATTTAATTATGCAATGTACTGTGTTACATTAACATGTAGGGGTTTAGATGAGTTCAAAAAGGCTAGAGGAAAGGTCTCCAAGAAAAAGAACCAACAAATAATTTGGACAAACGTGGAAGTAAGTTCCCGACTGCAATGTATATATTATTTATGTGAACAATGCTTAATTAGTTGTATTTTTAAATATTTTGTATGTTTCAATTTATAGTGTGCTACACAAGACAACGGATGGGAATGTGCATACTATGTGATGCGATTTATGCACATGATTATCAAATATGCCGCAGTGGACATCGATACCATTCCTGAGGTATTATATATAGTCTCATTAGATAATATGAAATATATCACTCTTATTTATAGCTCATTAATTATATATATACATCATTCTCTTTGCATGTGTTTAAAACTGACCACACTACAAGAAAGGTGTTACCAGATGTACATTCTCCCTATACGACGGGAGAATTAAATGAAGTAAGAGAAGAATGGGTAACAACCATACAAGTAGTGGGGTTTTTAACATAGAATTGGGATGTTGATAGCGAATAATGACTAAAGAATGATATTTTGTAAATGAATTTTTGAATTATAATATGTGCGAATGTTTCTACATGTCTGAATGTTTCTACATGTGTCTGAGTGAAAATGAATGAAACTGCTGGTTGCTATATTAATGTTTCTACATGTGTGAATGTGAAAATGAATGGAACTACAGATTGCTACATGAATGTTTCTACATGTGTGAAAATCGAATGGAACTGCAGGTTGTTAAATGTGTGAACATTTATGTTGTTAATTTTGCAGGTTTGTGGCCTGTTGTTGGCTGATATCAATGGATGTTGTAAAACCTGCAGTTCATAACTGAACTGCAGGTTTCTCATCCTTCGACCAACCACAACAGGTCTACAGACTGGCAGAAAAAAAAACATAAAATCGGCGTCGGTTATTTGTATAAAACCGACGAAATGGTTACAGTGACAGTTTCCCTACTAGTAACCGACATCGATTTCCCTAATGAGGCCAGACACCACGGCCGTGCTGGCCAGCACAGTCGTGTCAGTGGGCCAGACACCACGGCCGTGCCGGCCAGCACGGCCGTGGCAGTGGGTGAGATGGTGTCAGTTATCACTACTAAACCGATGTCGATAGTTCCCCATATGGTGCCCTTTCTGTGGCACGAAGGTATATGGCGTTGTTTGCAAAGCTAATAACCGACGCCTATACCCCCTGCTGGCGTGTTTTCGGTGGCGCGCGAAGGGTTGTGGCGTCGGTTTGAGAACTGACGCATAACGGTTGGGCTTTTAGCGGCACCCACATAGGTGTTGCTTAAAAACTGACACTAAAGGCCTTAAATAACTGACACTAAAGGCAGGTTATGTACTAGTCTATTCTCACATAGGAGCGCAAGCTCTATGTCCTAGAAATGCCAAAACTAGAGGAACCACCTGAAAATGCTCCAAGGGATAATAAGGATGCTTACAAGAAACATACTGAAGATGTTGTGAATGTCAAGTGTCTGATGCTTTGTTCAATGAACCATGAGTTGCAAAGGCAACATGAGAACATGGGGTGATTGAGATGGTCATACATGTCAAGAACATGTATGAAGATTAAGAAAGACAAGAGAGGTTTGATGTCTCCAAAGCACTATTTAAATGTCACATGGCAGAAGGAGATCCAGTAGGTCCTCATGTGCTCAATATGATTGGGTATGTAGAGAGCCTAACCAGACTGGGATTCCCCTTGGGCCAAGAGTTGGACACTGACATGATTTAGCAGTCTCTCCCAGAGTCATATAGTCAGTTTTTCATAAACTACAACATGAACGACTTTGACAAGTCATTGACAGAGTTGTTGGGCATGTTGAGAATAGATGAGACACAAATGAAGAAGGAAAAGCCCAAGTCTGTGATGATGATCTACAAGACAAAGGGGAAGTTTAAAGGAAAAGGAAAAGCTAAGAAAGGTTCTAAAGCTAGCCAGAAGACCTAGTCTTCATATCTCAAGGGAAAAGGTGGAATAAAGAAACAAAGAGGCGATTGTCACTGTTGTCACCAACCTAGATATTGGAAAAGAAATTGTCTACTCTGGTTAGTGGAACTAAAGAAGAACAATTATGGCATTGAGGTCTCCACTTTAGGTATAAACCACATAAGATAAATTCTGTTACTTCTTCATTTTGGTATGTGATACCAAATAGAGATCTGATATACTAATGTGCAGAATCTGATAAGAAGTAAATGCCTTCATGGAAATATGAAGATGGACAAGGCAGAGCAAATGTTGTAGAAGCTAGAGTTTGCATTTAAATTTATCTTAGCTTGATGGGAATGTAATAGAGTCACTATAACTGCTATTTCAGTATGCCATTAGAATAGAAACATTTTCTTTATGCATCTTGTATGGACAAGTATGATTATAAATAAAGAATTATTAGAGATTCTATTTCAAAGATATGATCTTTCATGGCATAAGCCCTAAAACATCTTGTGATATTTTATGGAATGATCCAAAGATCAATTTTTATAGTGTTTATACCACTGGACTATAATTGATAACTCAATATTATCATTAGAATTAGTCATTTTTTATGTACACATAAGAAATGCATACCTAAAATACATATTGATGTTGATCTAGATTCCCTTGGTTATTGAACCCAAGGAAATATGCAAGTCTTACACACAATATGACATGACATCCTTCACTAACGTAGTGGGAGGATAAAGCTTTCATTAGACCTTTTGCATATGAAACATGGAGATCTTATGGAATGAATGCTATAGAAAATTAATACTTCAATTTCATTTTCTGGTAATATGATGATATGTAAATGGTTCAAGGAGATTATAAGTGAAGTATGACATTGATGAAAGTATTAAGATACTTTGATATGATCAAAAGTTGAAATACTTTATATCAATACCTTGAGTACCTTCAGGAATGAACTATGATAATGTATCACAAGTCCAATCCATATGTACATGATGATGTGTCAGAATGAATAAATCATACCATGACGAGTCATGATATAATTATCAATTAATTTAATCTTCTTATACCCTCACATATATATACCTATAACTAAATAATGTAACTATCAAGACAAAAGAAGAAATATGTGTTTACAGAAGATTTAGTGGGAGCATATATGAATATTCCACATATGATGAGGAATAACATCTCAATATTGTGAATATCGAGAACGAGCATAAAAACTCCTTCAACAAGGAAGGATAAGGTGAAACACCTTATGAGATAAGGACCAAGACCTATAAGATAGTTCTTATAGGTTTCATAATGAAAGTTTGTGTATAATAGCAATATGTTGAAAGAGTTCAGCATGGAAGGGTTTATTGATGAGTCATGATATAATTATCAATTAATTTAATCTTCTTATATCCTCACAAATATATACCTATCACTAAATAATGTGCCACGTGAATGGTTTGTTATACATCATATATGATATGATTTGGGAATATCCCAATAGGTCTAAATGATTGAAACCCACCTTGAGAAAGTAGTTTCTTGAGAAGGTTTATCCATAAACCATGATAGGTGAGCATTACTAATCCCTTTCCAATAAAAAAAATGTTTTCTTAATAGAAGAACTAAATTTCTAAAGAATCAGTGGGAGATAAAGTAGAACTCAAAATGTTTGAGGTCAACTACAAGGGTACAATGAGAATAATGAGAATCACAAGTTGTTGAGGAATCTCAAGTTCATCATTTAATATTGAACAAAATATTCTAGTAGAACACATCTGATATTGGAGGATTGTGAATCCAACAATTTAGATGGGTTCATCATACATGATGAGAAAACTAGTCAACTAGAAGCCTTTTTCTAAGCTATATGGAATCCATGTAAGCTAACAAGGTAGGACCTTGATATCGCCACCTAAAGGGGTAACACCTAAAGGGTGAAATTGGGTCTTATGATCAAGACCTACATGGATAACATAAAAGGACAAATTGGCTGAATAAATTAAGTTCAAAATGTTGAACATGATAGAAATTCCTTTACCAATTGTCATGCTTGTTGTTGTAGTTAGAATGGACTATGATATTTTGCATATGAAAATGGAAAATGGGTTAATTAAGGGAATACATTAGAGGATGTGTATGTGACACAACCTAAAAGGTTTCATAACTTCACGAATGAAAATTAGGTCCATAAACTACAAAGTTCAATATGGGATTGAAACAAGCAACTCAGAAGTGGGATCTTTTGACTTGACAAGATAGTTAAAGAGTTTGACTTGAATCAAGACAAAAGAAGGAATATGTGTTTACAAAAGATTTAGTGGGAGCATATATGAATATTCCACATATGATGAGGAATAACATCTCAATATTGTGAATATTGAGAACTGGCATGAAAACTCCTTCATCAATTAAGGATAAGGTGAAACACCTTATGAGATAAGGACCAAAACCTATAAGATAGTTCTTATAGGTTTCACAATGGAAGTTTGTGTATAATGGCAATATGTTGAAAGAGTTCAACATGGAAGGGTTTATTGAGAGAGAATTCAGATTTGTCTCTCATGAAGCCTATATTCCTATTCTTGTGAAGAATGGAAATATCATGAATAAGATTCCATGGGCCAACCCAATAGTAGATCTATCATGTAAGCTGTTTACAAGCTTATCCCATATAATCTTATTTGTATTAGACATGACAAGATGATATAAATTCCAATAAGAGTTATTGAAAAGTCATTAAAGATATCAATTAGTACTTGAGAAGTGATTGAGGATAGATTGCCAGTCAATGATGATGGCAATAAAAGGAAGAGTTGGATGTAAAGAGTTACATCGATTCAAGCTTCCATAATTGACAAAAGTGATCACAAAATTAGAACATGTTTGATTTAAAAGAATAAGTGATGATTAGTTGGAAAGATTTCAAACTAATAGACATTAATGCTAATCTACAATAGAAGTCGAGTATACTTGTGTTGTGAACACAGAGTTATACTATATGGATCTAAAAGTTCATATGATGAATTTATAGATGTTCCCACCATTGATGACTCAGTAGAGATATTATAACAACAATAGATCTAATTGTTAGGCAAGGAATATCAAATACCATATAACAATGGTTTCATCTCAGAGCAAAGAGATAAGAAACATGCAATATACCTACTATATGGAAAGTGTGGCTAACCCACTAAATCAACACTAGCACAACAGAAGCATGTTGCACATGTTTAGATCACTAAGGATAAGATCTGTTGGTGATTGGCTCTAAGTGCAAGTGGGAGTCTATTGGTAAGCTATGCCTATAGAGCCAATCATATTATGATTGACATGGCATAATTACCTAAAAGGATTCAATTAATAATAGCATATATGAAGGAAAGCATCCAATTCATCTATTTCACTCAGTTATGGGATAATGAGGATACAAAGTGAATGTCTAGATAATTATATTACTCAATAATGTATGTTGTCAAGTTCCTACCCTTGTGATGAGATCATATGGATGTTAAGAGTACATATACATATTCTCATTATGTCCATGATTGATTATTATTATGGAAGGTAGATAGACAACAATAACACATAAGATCAGAGTGTGAGTTGGTTGATGACTAAATCTCATTAGTCATGATATGGCAATATCAAACCAAGCACACAGATACATGTTAGAGAACATTGTATCTAGGGCTGTCAATGGGGAGGTATTATCTGTTTATCCTTACCCATACCCTGGAGGGTAAGGGTAAGGGTAGATATTTTTATTACCCTTTACCCGTTTACCCATTCCCCGTTTCCCCGCTATGCTATAAGGGGAGGGTAAGGTATAAACATTATCCATACCCTTTTACCCACACATGATATAAAGGTTACACAAAAATATATTCTAAAGGGGTTTATATGTAAATGTTTAACCCTAATTCTTTATTCTATCATTGGAAAATGAATTGGTGTTGTGCTTGTAATACTTTCTTGTCGAGGGAAAAACATATATATCTTGTAGAAAATGAGGTGTTGGTGAAACACTTATTTGTTATGCATACTTATGCAAAGGAAAAAAATGATTTATGCATAAAAAATTGTTATTGTGTGAATTGACTTAACTTTACACGGAGAAACATATGATTTTGAATTGGATATAATGTTTTATATGTTGTATCAATAAATTAGCTATAAAATTATTAAAAATCAACACACAATGTGTATAAAACCATTTTTTGTCAAAATTACCCGCTTACCCTTTACCCTCTCCGTTTACCCTGTGGAGAAGAGGGTAAGGGTAAGGGGAGGGTAAGGAGATTGATGAGAAAGATAATTACCCTTACCCTTACCCACTACTCAAAGAGGGTAAGGGTAAGGGTAAGGGTAAGACCTTACCCTCCCCATACCCTCCCCATTGACAACCCTAATTGTATCAGACAGACCCACCTTGAGAGTGACACATGGTTTTGTGGTCACAGTCATCTCTCATAGTGAAGGTAGTGATTGTGATTCTTAGACCTAAAATCGCTACACTTTTCACATGTCATTGGATACGCTTTGACATCATCAAATGCAGTCCTGAAACATGAGTTGTTTTAACAGTGATGATTGGGTGACTTTGACACATGGCGATAGACTGTGAGTGATAGATATGAGATTTGTCCCTCCTATTGGAGTATGATATCCTAGCCAATTGATTAGTGAGACTGAGAAACACATTAACTTGCACATGTGAATCAATATATGATATTGAGGTCACATTATCTCAGATAGTCTGCTCTTGGTTCAAGAAACATGGATTGAATGTTGAGAGGATGACCAACCATGCCTCAAATTCATCATGGATATTAGAGATAAAGGAATTATACAATCACTGCAACACCTTACACAGATTGTAGGTTAAAGTTGTTCTCCAACTTTCCATTTCACTTGAGTAGCACTAATGTGGGACTAGGCACCACTCTTTATTTGTTATGTCATAAGCTAGTTATGGACATTCACTACCAACATGATATGGAACCTATAGGGTCACACACATAGGAACTCATCTAGAAGAGGACTTTGATCTTTAATGACAATTGGATTGATTATTAAAGTGTTTAGATTTTCAATTCACACAACTGATTGCTTGATTGGATGACCAGGACTACCAAACGACGATCTCACTGTGTGAGATGACCATTTGGGAAGCCAGATGGGCGTCTCATGTAGTGAGACTACCGTTTGGGGTCAGGTTGATCGAAGATTAATTTGTCTAAGTTCAACCCTTGAACTGACCAGTTCAATATGATTGAACTCATCGGCTCATCTCAACTCACCAGACAACCATCTGGGTGAGTGAGATAGGCATCTCACTTGGGTGAGATGGCCTGGTTGGGTCAAACAAAGGTTCAAAATGTTTCCCGAATAGTTTCAAATGTTATTTTCTTAAGGAACAAGGAAATACATATAAGATAATAATTGGATTCGAAATATCCAAATTCATTTTAGATTGGAAACTCCCAAGCAGGCATTTGGCAGTGCAAGATGACCGTCTCGCACACCAGATGACCGTCTGGGTGTGTGAAACAACTGTTTCGACTGTCACAAATTTCAAATTGTTGTGAAAAATCAAGATCTCTTAGTCCTTTCCACTCCCACTTTTAGTCTCGCATTGACTAGGGATTGGGAACCCTGACCCTAACCCCTCCTATATATAGAGGGGTATTGGGGGCTTCCCAAGATACAACAACTACACAGACAACAGATAATTAGTTGCCTTGACAAGTGTTGTTCTCTCTGGTTGTGGTAAGCATGAGAGCCCGGTCAAGTCCTACCTGAAAAGGAGGGATAGCCAATGGGAGAGAACAATTGAGAAGTTGTAGTGTGGGAGAGTAGGTTGGTGACTAGTATACTAACAGGAAGGACAACTCCTTCCTGCCTGTTCTTGGTGAACGACAGGAGTTCTAGTTGGTCCATGCAGACTACTCTAGAGGCAGGAGTCTGTTGGCTATTGCTTGGAGAGAAAAGTCAACCTGTAGTCTGTGATGAGACCACATGAGTCGCTGTAGAGGTTGCGTAGATGTTGTTCGTGGTGAAGACCAGGAGCTGCACAACCACCATCCAAGAGAAACTTATCAATAGTTTCAAAGAAGTGAGTTTTGTCGTTGGACTTGCTCCAGGGCCAGGTATAACTTGCTAAAACCATCCTTCCTATTTCATAGTAGTTGACACGGTCTTGCTGTATTAAGGAATACATATAGATAAATTTTTTGTTTCCACTGCTATACTCTGTGCCCGTGTTTCCTAACATGCAAAACATATACTGTCGAGCATCAAACCATTACAGGTGGTACCAAAGTCTGAGATCTCCAGATGATCATCAACAAAACCTAGAATCCTTAGCACCACCCACACCAACCCTCAATCAACATATGAATCACCCAGATGTTGGCCTCTTCTTTCTCGATCACAGTTGCGAAGCCCTACAACACAAGCTCGTTGACCTGCCTTATCCACCCTATCGATGACAACCTTCATCTCCCATCTGATCAGTGACAATCTACACAAACTTAGATCTGGCCTACTAGACTCGTCGACCATCTGCATCATGCTGGTTAGGATAGATCTACAAATAGCCATGATAGATTAGAGACAACATCTACTACTACTTGGCACCAACCTGACACCTTGCACCATTGGCATCGCTAGAACCATCAGTCTCCATGAACTATAAGAGAAACCTACAATCAACCTCCCCTTTAGATCACATGCCTAATCATGGTCGCAGAACTTCTATGGCATCATGTACTCATCGCTCGTGCTCCCCACCACCACCAATGACCCTACATCACCTGACGTGATCATGACTCTGCCTGCCTGGTCTCACCAAATCATTAGAATATCAGCAACACTAAACTCCCACCTTGAATTTGAGGTTTTTTTGGTTTCTTTAGCAGAGATGGTGCCTTAGTCGTTGACCCAACAAGGCCTTCCTATCCCCAATGGCCTCCACATGACAATTCTAAGACCCCATCCACGAACAAACTTCCCTACCCTAGTTGCAAGTCACCTGAAGTAGGTTCCTACTAGGTTGCAAGATACATCTGGGTCACCAGGATCAACCATGAAATGGACATCATGGAAACAACATCGATGAGTCATTCTATAACATCAGAAAGGAGGGGCATCCCAACCTACTCAACCCTTGATGTCAATGGATCACCAACATGTAGATCATCTATGGCCAAACTCATGGACCCCCATACCATAGGTAAACTACATTCTCCTCATATTCTAAATTTGGTAAATGAAGTAGAACATGAAATGGATAGATAACATATGAAAGGAGAATCTAAAAACCTAGGACATAAAAGTACCTATACAACACCTAGAGTCAATTACAGTAGTTGTACGACCATATATATTCAATAAAATTCCAAGTCCATCAGGCCTGATTAGAGTAAATCATGAAGCAAAGTGCAATAGGATAAAGGTTATATAATAATCACATGGTATAAAAACATGATTGATATCACATAATATCATATTACAAAAATAAAACATGTAATTATTAGATACAAGGTATTCCTCCCTATGTGTATTAGAAGATGTATAATTATGTTCATAGGTGCATTTGAGATCTAGTTACTAACATAGAAGTATATTCACATTCTCTTTGTTATTACTAAAATGACTAGTTACCTCATGGTTAAGGAAAAATGTAGAATTATATGCCTAAGATGTATTACTATTTGCATATGTTGATGGAAACCTAAATGTGTCTAGTAAGGATATCTTGATAAATTATATCTTATAAAGTAAACATCTTAAACCCTAGTTACTAAATGAAAGATTATATTGGAGATACTATATACATATTCCCATATACAGGAACGAACCATGTATCTTTTTTGAGTCTTAGGGAGCCCAGCTCCCCCTCCTCCTCAAATAGGTGCTAGAGCCCGGATGACCCAAGGAGTTGGTAATTATAGTGCGCTCAGGGGGATTCAAACCCGGGTCCCCCAGGGAGGACAAGCCGAAACGAACCACCTGAGCCACATTGGCTGGGAGATACTATATACATATTCAAAAACTAGAAATGAGAGTATGACTAGAATTAATTTTGGATATAAAACCTAGATATGCCTAGTAAGCATAAATGTACACCTACAATCCTAGTGACTAAAAATAATTATGATTTATATAAGAGAGAGAATTTTGAAGATGTAATTGAAAAACTACCACATACTTGACTCTATAACCTAATTGGAAATCTAAATGATTATTGTGGGAAGAAAAATATGGAATATAAATCCTAGATGGAAAATATAATCCCAAATAATTCAAATTGAAGAAAAACTAATTTCAATCCATATAGTGATGAATATTTCTCTACATTTTTAGATCTCTCATTGAATTAATTTCTTGGAGCCAGATACTTGGAATTCACAGTGTTAATACTGTGATCCAAAGGTATGAAATTTCTATAGCTATTTGGAAAGTTATTTCCCTCATTGATTGCATGCATAATTAGATAGGTTGGTTGGCTTAAAATTGTTGTAAGCCTTAGCCGCCTCTTTGAAAGGAAACAATGATAAATCCTAGAAAATAGTAGCACATTGTTTAAATGTTGAAAAGGGCAGGATAGTGCCCATAGTTTAGTGGAATAACACTTCCATGACTCTACATAGAGAGAAGGACATGAGGTCCCTCAATATACTGGGAAAAGCAGTTGGTGTATTGTCATTCTCATGAAGAGAACATATGGCTTCCCCAACAACATAGACATTGAGATGTGCAAACTATTGAAAATTGAATGACTAGTTTTAAAATTTGAATATTGAGTATTTTTGAACTTAAAAACCCATTGCTACCTTTTGATACTTGCCTATTTTGTTCATTCCTTTGCATTTTGTCATATTAATTCCTTTTAGATAGGTTCATATTGTTTTTCTTTCCAAAGACTGATTTTGTACCAGCTTTGCTGACCTCAATTCCCCTTATTGGGGTCCATATGTAGTTTTTGTTCCCTCTGGGAACTCATGGGTAGGTGACTAGAGAAGACCTAGAAGAGACTACATGAGATATCCTTCTGTTAGAAGATTAAGATTAGATTTATTAAACTTTTGGTATTTAATGTATATGTATCATAAAAAATCATGTACTAGAGAAAATTGTATGAATGAAAAGATTGTTTATATGTTCTAATGCAAGTTTGGTAAATATTTGATCTTAACGATTAGGTATTTACACTCTCTCTTGACACCACATCTTCTTCTTTTCTTCTTCCTTCCTTCCTTCCCCACCCTGCTCTACCTACTGCCCCCATAACCCAAAGCCCACACCCGGAGTACGTGCCACTAGTTTCTGCCAGCACCCATCAATTAGTAGCTAGCAACGACGTGTTAGGTCGGTGGCTGGCAGTGGTGTAGTATCATGTTGTTGTACTATTGATGTCCATAAGGGGCATCGATTCCCATCGGTTTTCCCTCTTTGTTGCTACATCTAGTGGGATTTCTAGAATGGTTTGTTTGATCTTTCAGTAGAGGAGTCGTAGGTCACCATCCCTTATGGAGTTGCATTTGTGCCCGCTTGATAGGGTGCTTTTTGGCATAGCAACCTCTATTGGAATATGACTAGTACTCTCCCATTTTATATCATCCATTGAATCTGACTGGTGGTGTGTTGATCTTAGCTTGGTTGGGAATTTTTTCTAGAAACAATGTTACAACAACCTTGGACCCCCTCTTTTCAATACTTTCCTCCCCCTGTATTATCCCTACATACATGGATGAGTGTCGTTAATTGTTACAAATCCATTATTTCTTTCCTATCACAATGCCTTTGTTATAACCTCAATTTCAGTTGTATTTTAAATAATTGAAATGTAATTATTCTATGAAAAGAGACTTGTTTGGAAATTTGGGTGCTTTGTTTTAAAGAATGAATTTCTTTGCAAAATTCCTATTGAATGATAGATTTTGTGAATTCTACTATTTTACTAATCCAATGACGGATAAAAGGTAAAAAAGATAAAAGAAAATCCCATAATAAGCAAAAAAAAGAAAATAGATAATAATTGTGTGTGCTTGAGAGAATTGTGTAGAGTTCTCTAGAAAGTGGCAATGATGGCCACTATTAATTAATTTTGATTTGCACATGGTTTCTAATAGAAAGAATAACCAAAATAAAGAAAATAGAAAAGGAAGAAAGAGAAAAGGATTAGTTTTTATGCCTTAAATGAATAAAGTAGAGATAGACTTGCATATAAAGAAAATTCCCTTTTCTTTTGAATTTTGGTCCCAATATTTGCAAAGATCTAGATAAAGTCATTAAAGACTTTCCCCTAATATTTGGGATTAAAAGGAAGTATGGTTTGGGAGATATGTATTTTATAAAAATACCTAAAGTATGGGCAATATAGATGGAAATTATTAAATGTCATGACTTTTATTTCTAATAGGGTTATCTTCTATCTGGCACGCACGATGTGGTTTGTCAGATCTAGAATGCAACTATGATTTCAACATCTCCTAGATGGTGAAATATAAGGAAAATTTAGAATAGTAAAACATGGGATCCCAATAGGTTTTGTTGTGTTGGGGGGATCGATCCAGATGCATCCATCCTTGTATGACCTTGCCTCGAGGAGACACAAAGATTTCCCCAATTTCCACTATACACAGACCCCAACCCTTAAAAACAAAACTATAAAAGGGGGAAGTCATGTAATGAGAGAGACCATCAAATTTTGAGAAGAGTGCAACTCATCAGGACAACCACTTCCCTACCTCCAATTGCTCTCCAAACCTTATTTCCCTCTTGCTTGCTTCTCTATGCTTCAATCAAAGTTGCTCGTCATAGTCTGCCTAACTTATGACTCTCTCTAAGAAATTGAAGGGCATCAGTCGACTGAGAAGGAAGAGGCAGAGGGAGTCCCATCTTCATCTATTGGTTGCGAGGCCAGAAACCCAGAGTCAATATTAGTGTTGACTCGTGTAGAGAGTTTTGCTTCATGAAGGAGAGACATGTGAAGGTGGAAGAAGACTAGTGCTCAAAAGATCATATTACCCTCGTATCTTCTTCATAAAAGTAAGGGTAACGTAGACCTTTCCTCTAATCCTCATCCCAATCAGCAAAGTGCCATGTAGGGGGGCAACCCAATTGGCGTAAGCCAATTAGCCAGCCCAACCGCATTGGCAAGGTGGGTCCAATGGCCCTTTGCCTAGATGGTGGCCTACGATTGGCCCAAACTGATTAATTTTGCAAAAATCCTAGTAATTAGTAGGATAATCAGATAATAGCAAGTAATACATGATTTTTATTTAGAGAATACAAGCAATCCAATAAAATAAAATCAGGACCCATCTGCTTCTAGTTGAAAAAGTGCCTAAAGTTGGCATCTTTAATGTAGATTAATGAACTAGAACCCTAATTTTTAATATTTGATGATTCTAATGAATTCAAATGATGTTGATGACCAAAGACTGATCTTTCATGAATAAAAAAGAGCAACTTGAAAGTTATGTGAACTTAGCAACCCATAATTTGGTAAATTAGGTGTTTCTTGAGGTTAAAAGTGCAATTAATGATAAATTAGGGGTTGTGAACCAAAAAAACATGAAAAGTGACAATTAGGGACTGAAAAGACAAAACTCAAATGCAAACCCTAAAGTTGACCTTGAAACCCTAACTTGAGATCCATGTCAATTTTAATGATGATTTGGATAAAATAATAATACATGGGTGCATTGCTTTAACTTTTAGGATAATTTGCTTGGTTGATTATTTGATTACACTTGGTTGGACATCCTGTGCAACTGGTCACGGTATGAAGTTACACCTATGACTAAATACTTTAGTTTCCCAATGTTTTCAAAGATTTTACTAGACTGATTGAAATTAAATGCTTGGATGATATTTATTTACTACAATCTATAATGTCACTATGGCTATCAAAATATTATGCTTATAACTTGCTCAAAGCCACATACCAACTTTGAAAATTTGAGAATGTAAAGAAATGTAAAGTCACAGTGATGACTAAAGACCAGGCCGCATATTGGGAAGGTCAGACAATCCCCATATTGGGAAGGTCATAAGAGGTCATGCCCCAAATTGGGAAGACCCACTTGGCACCTAGATCCAGATTGAGAGGTGGCCAATAAGGTACCTAGATCCAGATTGAGAGGTAGCCTAGAGTCGCTGTAGGAATAAAACCCTATGAGAGGGTATACTAGAGGTTGAGAAAAAATGGTTGATAACTTATGAAGAAAATGGTAAATTTTGTTTCTATAATAATTGTTTCTTGGTTACGTTGTTACAAATAGATGCAGACATTTTGGTTTCCCCACATGCTGGTATACATTGTTATACTCACCATGCTTTTGTTTCATGCCATTTTAGGATAATCTGCTATTCTGTAAGTAAGATGAAAATGGATATCTAAGAAAGAAGGCATTCAAAGAAAAGACAGTAATGCAATCTTTGAAAGATTTAGTTAGTTTTCTTTCATGTTGTCACTTTATAAAACATATTATGTAATTCCTGTGTGGAAATTCAATATTGTACAAACTCATTCCTATTTTGTGAAATTTATTAACTATTTTTGGTTATTTTCTAAACCAACAGTCTTGTATAATTGATAAAGGCGCTTGCCCTCTCGATTAGCCTAAATAGGGGATAATTGGGAGAGGGGGTTGTTACAACCTTATTCCTAAGATAATGCTTCATATATGTTTCTCTGATTTTCTCTCTTAATCCTTTCACTACTAATGATTGCCCATATCTACCGCTATTCTACAAGTGTGAATAGTGTGTTATCCTTCTCCTCGCTACTTTACCAATTGACTACTTTGATATACTTCTCCACAATTGTCCTATCAGTGTAACTTTTCAACATGTCTGAAGGCAAGACTGATGACAAAGATTCACCTCAGACCATCATCAAATGCTCCTATCTTCATAACCAAGTTGAATGGATATAGTTATTTTCTCTATATGAATTCTATCCAAACCCTCTCAAAATCTAGAGACAAGGTGAAATTCATAAAAAATAATGTAGATACCCCTGAATTGAAATAAGGAAAAATCCAAGTCAAAATTTGGATACAAAACATCATAGAACCTTCTATTTCCTCCAAGTACATGTTTTTGAAAAATAAAATGAATTGTGGGACACTACCTTCCATCACTACATGCAAGAAAATAATACCTTGAGGCTTTATAAATAAGTGAAAAATTGTTTGGTGAAAATCAAGGTAATAGGACCCTCGATGAATACTTTGATTCCATTGTCATCTTGTTTCAATAGCTTGCTATTTTCAACCTATCTCTTCTAACGATCAAACCAAAGAGTGAACAATCTTATTAAGGGCAAATTTTTTAATGGAATTCTCCCAAACTATGCCTCAATCTACATAATCATTTTGTTAGGACATAACTTCCCCCCTCTAGAATATGTCTTCTCTTATCTCCAGAAATCTAATATCTAGATTTTATCTTCAACTCCACCACAATCACAACTAGATATTGCTTCCATTACTCATTGATGTGGCCATGGATGTCCCCAAGGCAAAAATGTACTTATGAAAACAAGTTGGGACACTTGAAGGAGTTGTTCTATCAGAAGCACGATCATCCCTATGGGTGCAATCCTTGCACTGGGTCTGCTCATGTTGCCCAAGGATCATACAATGTGTCTATCACCATGTCTTCAACTTAGTATGAGAAACTCCTACATAACTCTCTACATGGTCCTCCACAATATACATTATCTAGGGATTTTATAACCATGCAATTCATTGCGACATCTTTAGTGTGTCTGGTCTCCAACCAAGGTAATGTTAGGGTCTCCATGTTGACATCCAACTTTTTCTGAATTGTTGACTCTGGGCCACTTGACATATATTTGGTATGAGACACCTACTTTCCTCTAAAGAACCTCATATACCACCTTATTATATGGCTCCATAAAAACTATTCAACAATGTGGGAGTGTTAATGTCTCACATAGTCTCAAACTCAAATATGTTTACCTTATTCTTCATTTTCCCTTTAATTTAATTTCTATTACTAAGTTGGTTGATGCCTTTAATTGGATTGTAATATTTGATAACCATGATTCTGTGATGCGAGATTCTCAAACTTTTGTGTGAGTTTTGGAGTCGGTGACCTTTATTACTTTGGTGATGTTGTCATCTCTTCTCTACCCTTTTTGTTAGAAAACCTCTTCATCTTTACAAATGTTACAATAACCCCCCGTGACAAGTTATAGAACCTTGATGCTTCTTTATATAGTTTAAAAAGTCTCCTATGTGACTTGCGTGAGTTTAGGAAGCATCATAGGAGTTATTTTCTTAGAAAAACTAGTATATGATTTAAAGCATTCCTGATGTGACATTTGTGACCCTTTTTGAGCCACTAGTTCAAAATAATTCCATTATTTCATTACCTTTTTGATGATTTCTCTCACACGACTTAGTTATATCTTTTTGATGATTGTTTTCTCTTAAGTTTTCATAAAAGGATCTTCACATAGTTTAATAAATCATAACATAGTTTAATAAATCCATTAAATTTTTTCTAGAATAGTAATGTTTTAGACTATGTAATGACCCAGTTGTCTTCTTTTTTATCTAGAGCTGGAAACCATCCATCGACATTTATGCACTCACACCCCACAAAAAAAAGGTTGGCATAACATAAAAATCATAATTTGCTTGACATTTCTCATTCTCTTATGTTTCAGGGTAAATTTCCTAATCCCTATTGGTATGAGACTGCTCTCACAGCCTGCTACCTTATTCATCGACAACCACCATACTTTCTTTAGAACAAGACCCTTAATTCTATTTTTTCCCCATAGAAAATGACTTTTCATCTTCCTTTGAGTGTTTTGTGTGTACGATTTATGTGCAGAACTTTGACTCAAAAGTAGATAAACTTGATTCCCACTTTATCAAAATTGTTTTCCTTGGCTATTCAAACTTCTAGAAAGGTTATCACCATTATAGTCCAAGAAACCATTGCATGTATGTCTCCACCTACTTTACTTTTCATGAATTAAATATTTTTGTGGATTCTATATCATCCTCTCTGCCTCAAGCTCAACCTAAAATCGGGTTCATTAACCTTGAACTTTCTAACTCAGTGGATCATAAACCCAACACCCTTTCCCTATCATTCCTTCTCCACCAGCAAAAGGCCTTCCACAAACATTCACATTTGAGGATCTATCACACCTCATGGATTTCGGAAAAGGAATACATTCTTGTATTCTTCACCACACTACATATCATATATGTTTCCTATTAAATCTTTCATGTATTGTTACATCTATTTCCCATCAACTCGGCTCTATCCATATTCCAAAAATTATAGTGAGGCACTTCAATACCCTGGTTGGAAAGGTGTAATGCTCAAAGAAATGACAATGTTGCATGAGAGTGGGATATAAAATCATGTACCTCCTCCTCCATAGAAAAATATTGTTGATTGTATATGAATCTTCTCTATTAGATATAATTTAGATGGATCAGTGGAATAGGTTAAAGAAGGGCTTGTTGCCAAAGGATTCACCCAAACATATGGTGTGGATTTCTTTGAAACATTCTCATTGGTCACTCACATTGCTTATGTTAGGATTCTATTCTCCCTTGTCACTCACATGGACCAAACTCTATTCTATATTGACATTAAAGATGCCTTCCTTCATGGTGGTTGAGAGGATGACGTATATATGAAACAACCTATGGGTTTTTGTACTCAAAATGAGTCTTCACAAAGAGTCTGTCATCTCATATACTCTTTTTATGGCTTCAAGCAATCATCACAAACCTAGTTTTTAAAACTCAATGGAGTTCTTGTTATCTTGGGTCTTTCCAGATAATACAATGATAACACCCTCTTATTTAGTTCTTATAAAGCTAGAACCATCATCCTCACCATATATGTTGATGATATTATTATCACCAATAATGATGCCCATGAAATTTCTACATTGAAATATGCACTCCAGCAACACCTTCATACCAAGGATCTGTCACAACTTGTCCACTTCTTGGGCATAGAGGTGATACTTTCTCATGATGGAACTTATTTATCTCAGTGGAAGTACATACTCAACCTCTTGAAGGACTCTGATATGCTTAATTCTAAGCCTATTTCTTCACCTATGGACTATCACAACAAAGTTATATCTGAGGGGGAGTCTTTTTCTGCCTAAATAACATTGACACACTTTTGGGAAACTTATATATCTTACAATTACCCGAATGGACTCGTTGGTGTTGTTTTTGTTAGTGAACACATCAATAAACACCTTGCATGCCACTAGAGTCAGGTACAACATATCATATGATATCTAAAAGTGCACCTAGAAAAGGTCTCCTCTATAGGAAACCATAGTCTTTGGCTATGCCTTTGTCCTAATATGTAGATGTCAATTGGTCCAGAGATGTGAATGATAGGAGATCTGTTATGAATGTATCTGAGTTTAATTAGTAAGTTAGGGTTTATTTGTATGATTACATGCTTTACTAGATTGATAATTACTTAAACATGATTAATGATGATATCTCAATCATGATATGTTAAACCTAATGAGAATTCCAAGTATGCTATCTCTTTGTATAATTAGGGTTTGAGAAAATATAAACCCTAGTCGACTGAAATTAGGGTTTTCACCAAATAGGCTCACGTTGGGGAGGAATGAGAGAGGTATGCAAAGGAGAATGAAAATGGTAGTTGAAGTCTAGGATAGCACGGTTGTGCTGGGTAGCACGACCGTGGTGGGTCATTGGTGGCACGTGCATTCTAGGCCACATAGCCATTTTGAAAGAATTTAAATGTTGACCAACTTTTATACTCAAATATGATTAAACCAATTCATTACGGCTATGGTAGGTAGAACGGCCATGCTGGGTCCATCTTAGCACGGTCGTGGCAGCTAGCATGGCCATTCTGGGGCATTTTCTCTTCAACCGACTGTTCTGTAGATTTCTAGATAGCATTGTATTGTTCTATTTTTATTTATTTAATGGTAATTCATAATGATCTAAAATTTTAACTAATGCCTTATAACTCAATTACAAACAATATGATAAACTTTTATAATTTTTGGAGAAGGTTTGATCTCTTAAATACACGAATTACAATAACTTTTTTATGACAAAAAAATCTACTGAAATAAGAAAAAGTTTAGTGAGGGGTCAATGTGCAATTCACCCAAGCAGCTCAATTGCTCTATATGGTCAACCTAACACACTAGAAGATCTCATAATTCATAATTCATTCCATATAAATGAAATCTTAGAGATAGAGGGAGAGTTAGGGTTTGAGAGGAGAAAGTGGTGGAATTGTTGATCTAGGGTTTCTCTATCTAAGATATGATGAAATCTAGTAAGTTTAGCTTCTTTGCATAGACTTTAATGGTGAATCTTCTCTCACATGTAAAGATTCTGTCCCTCCTATAATTTGATCCAAAATGGTATCAAAACTTCCCCTTTTCTCACTCTTTCTTCATAATCCCTCATTTCTTTTTTTTGGTCGGTAAAAAGTCATGTTACTAAAAAAATTGATGCCCAAAACTTTGGGTACAAAAGAGTTTGCGCCCCCATTACAAACCTGAATGAAAAACATCCGAACAACTAAAGAAAGCAAGCTAAACACTAAGCTACTTACAGTAGCAATCTACCTAGATAAAAGGAGTAAAAAAACCTGCAATACTAACTCAAACAGATAACAGAGAAACTGAAGAGACCATCCTAATCTACACATGCCGACACTGGCAATAGGCTCATCCTCTGAAAGTGTGGCAACATGGGCAGCCAAATCATCACTTCAGCAGCCTGGAGATCTCAAGGGCAATACTGTAGAAAAGTCCACTACTACTATCATCCAGATCTTCAAATTTCTGGCAAGCAAAAGAAACCATCAAGAGAGCCTGCAAACCATTGGATCCTTTAGAGAAGATTGACTCAGCTAGCTGATCATTCACACGCTGAACGTTATCCTCATCCCTCTGAAATTGTGTGGACTAATCCGCCAACAAAGGAACATCCTGAACTACTGAATCCAGTTTCCAGAACACCTGGATAGTTCTTTATACAAACCCAAAAACCAAGTTGTAAGATTTCTCGCTACAGTAGGAAGCCAGTCCTCAGGCTAGCAGGAAGAACCGTAGGCTGAGATGGCTTCCTTCATGTCGGTGAGCAGGGGATCCGGACATAGAAGGACAGCGCCCAATCCATCAAGAGGAAACCAGAAACTAGCTGCCGCTAAGGCCTCCACCCGATGCAGAGCTTCAGGGGCAAGACCGGAGCACGTCATCTTGTAGAGGTCACCGCTAGGAACACTGGGGTCATACCCAGGACAACCTTCCCACCGACCAGGCAACCAAGAAACGGGAACTAGGCTTAATCAGCCACCCTCCACATTTCCTCAAACACCAAGCAGGTGTACCTGCACACAAGCGCCGAAAGGTTTGAGCTAGACCCAAACCGCAGATGCAGGGAAGCCTCGACTAGACACGAGCCTGACGCCGGAGAGGGCGTCCAGAACCCCTGAGTCGAAGACCCTTCGTGGACCTAAGGTTGGCGATTGGGGGAAAAACCTTCTGGAGGACGAACAAGACGTAAGCCCCGCCGCCCAACAAGAAGCTCACCCATCGCCCCTATTGTCTGGAGCAGACCCAACCACTTCTAGGCCACCAACTCCATGGATACCAGGTTGATCACGGATCAGAGAAGAGCAGATGCGTGAGGAAAATGAGCAGAACTCGAGCGTCTTCGCATCAATTGACATGACGCTTCAATTCCCCTGGGATCTACGGACCTATGCCTTAACTAGTCCAGCGCAAGATCTGGATCATGGTTGCGTTAAAGCTCAAGCTCCGACGAATGCCGCTGATATTGTGTCGGGGTCGGAACCCCTGAGCAGGGAGTACAGCCTGGAGAAGGGAGTCGTCATCAGGGGAGACTTGGAGGGGTCCTGGCCTAAGGCGAGCCACCCAACAACATCATGGTCGCTGAGGAAACCCATGGGACTGTGGACTCACTCGGAGAGAGGAAGAAAGGGGTGCTTGAGAAGCAAGGGCAACAAATCCCCTTCGCTTCGCCTACGAGAATGGAGTATCAAATGTGGAGCCCCAAATCTGGGAGGGGAGACTCTTCTCCATCAGTCACCTTAAACTGGGTGGAGTTCGATCAAATCGACAAAGCTGCTCTGCTGATCTGTGCTTGACTTCACGCGATGCTCCATGTATTTCCCCCTTCCTCCAGGTCAGCCGAGGAGAAGGCCCAAATGCTTCTTAGCTCCAGAGATCCGCAAAAACCTTCGATCAGATCTCGTCGTGGCTGTGTGGATGCCAGGGGGAGGAAAGCGCTAAGGAATCACTCCCTCCCCCCAGCGGCGACCGTCGGGAAGGTCTAGAGAGAAGGGAGAGCGGGTGCCCTAGAGAGAAGGGACAAATGTAAATGTTAAAGATACGAGAGCATGAAATTTACTCACACAAACATTGACAATGGGTAAATCTTGTACATATAATCCCTCATTTCTGAGTTGAAAGGAAGATGAATCGGGTGAATTGCTAGGGATTTGATATGAGATCGAGATTTTTAGGGATGAGCTGATTTTTTAAGGTATTTTCACACCTTAGGGTGAGTGTGAACTTCCTTTAAATAGTATATTGCATGAAAATTGGTTAAATCATCCATAATCTTTAATTACTTAGTATGCGATTACAAACCCTGAATTGTGTGTTTGATCTAAGTTGTTGCAAAATGACATGAAATGGAATCTTCCACTATTTGGATGAATTTTAGATGATAAAATCATATTAGAAATGTATACAATACATACTAATGAGAATTCCCTAAGTATTCGTAGAGGTTATAAGAGTAGACTAAAATATAGGGAATTTGTCTATGACTGAAATTACTGCATAATTAAATGGAGAAATTTGTTTATCTGGATCCCCTTGGTTATGAATGATTGTTTGTCTGAATTCATAGTACATATATTTCAGATACTATCTTGGATTTCATTTTAGGTTAATAGTGTTTGTTTGATATCTCAGTAAAGAGGATGAAACCCTAGATGTGAGGAAAGTTGGATATTTGTGAATAGATATCGTGAAATCCATTTGAACATATTTTCTTGACATGATAAACTTTATTTATTCAATTTTATTATTGATGCATGTTGTCTCAGTGAATGGCATGAAAACCCAAATTTAGCTCAGTTCCAAGGTTTCATACATATATTGATTTTATATGATTTGTTGATAGTAGTCTTTATTCAGTGAATGTTTATGTCGCATGAAATCCTTATGAGAGCCATGTGATAAGTGAATGAGGTAAATGAAACCCTAGGGATACGGTGTTCAATGAATTAAACATTGTGATTACCATGTTCTCAGTATGAAATGTGGTGATGCTTAATAGTTTAGTTGTGGTAAATGTTATCAGTTGGTCTATGAAACAAACGGTTTATAGAGCTAAACTAAGATATGTAATGTGATGATTGAATTGTGAATGTAAAGAGTGAATTAGACATGAAGATGCCATGAACACTGTAGATTCCATATGAGAGGTCTGCGTCGTAGGGATGAAATGACCTAACCCTGTAAGTGTCCAGTATGCGGGGGTCAGAATGTACTAACAGGTGGTATGGGGGATGACGGCCTAGTGGAAGTCTCCTTAAAAATATAGTATGTAGTGTCAAACATCAACCAGAGATCCTGGTGGCACTAGAGTACAGAAAAGCCAATAGGTGGCTTGACACACCACCTGTGTACCCAGGTTGAGAGGCGGAGTCTGAGATATCTGGCCGCTCCCATTATCCGCTGAGAGGCAGACGTGCCGAGGCCCACTGCAAATGAGGTCTTACTCGAGAGATAGGCTTAGGAACCCAGGCATGCTTCTAAGCCTTGTACAGTGAGATCATAGCTTGTTGCGATTATTTCACATGTTGTGGTACACCTCATGTGGGTTCATGGCATAATAAGATGAATGAGAGGTTAAACAAGTGTGTGCAGTTATTCAATTATTCTTTGTATGTTTCTGAATTATTAGTTCTCTTTATGATCAATCAAGCATTTCATATATTGATTCACTCTTGTAGATATCTAGAGTATCCTGCCATATTTCTGATTGTCAATTAATTGACTCTTTAAATCTTACTGCTGTTATAATTGATATCAGTTGCTCAAAAGTATATCTGTAATTATATATCAGTGCTTTAGACTGTTTCTATGAAGTACTCATTCACTGAGCGAGTAGGCTCACCCCTCTACTCACAATTTTTAGGGAAACCACATGGAATTGAAGAAGGTCAAAGCATCATAGTAGATCTACCACATGACTTAAGAATGAGATTAGTTAAGTTCAGTCGGTCCCTGTCACTCTAGGTCCTTATATAGATGTGAGAGAGTTGTAAATGATGTTTGTATCTTTGTTTCCTTAATAAGAGAGAATGCATTTGATTATCATGTCATATGTACATGGAAGTGTGAGAAACAAAATGAATGTATGGATGTGTATCATTAATGTTGAGATCATATTAGAGTAATCAAGGTTTAATTCTCTTGTAAAGTTTGTTTATGTGATTCAATGTGAGAAAACAAAGAGTTTAAAAAGAAAGAAAATAAATAAATAAAAGGTTGGGAGTGAACTTTGTATTAAGTATACTCATCAATCTCATGCCCTAATCTCATGATTAGTGGTAATCATGGGATGCGGGTGTGATAAGATCTATTTCTAGCTTCTATGTTCTATTGGGTGGTCTCACGTCAGTTGATGGAGTAAGAAGCAGTATGTTGTGGCTCATTCTAGCACCAAGGCAAGATAACATGCCTGGATTATGCTCTTTGTAAAATTAAATGGGTGACTTCTATTCTTAATGAATTAGGTTTGGCTCTCTCATCTTTAAAAACTCTGAAGTGTGATAATTAGGCACCTATCTAGATAGCTAACAATCCTATATTTCATTAACTTACCAAGCACATTGAGATTTATTGCCACTTCATGAGAGACTCGATTCGTGAAAAGAAGATCATTAAATCATATCTGAAGACAGAGAACATGTTGTGAATATCTTCACCAAGCCATGCCCACCTTCGTCCTCCTCTAATATGCATGGAAAGTTGGTAATACGTTAAGTGTGCTTCGTAGGTTGAGGGAGAGTGTTGGTGCTATTTTACATTATTGATTTTCTCTTGTATTAGATAATTGGAATCCCTATACTTACACCCATTAGCATCGATTTAGTTTACAATATGTTGTGTATTTAGTAC
Organism: Alisma plantago-aquatica; assembly: GCA_963693085.1. Taxonomy (NCBI): domain Eukaryota; kingdom Viridiplantae; phylum Streptophyta; class Magnoliopsida; order Alismatales; family Alismataceae; genus Alisma; species Alisma plantago-aquatica. Next base: position 265,460,641 of record OY856414.1, read on the forward strand.
ATTATACCTTGCGACAAGGCTATTTATATGACTCTCTGTAACCCTAATCTCTCATAATAATAATTTCTCTTCATAGCTCTAATGCCAAGTTATATAACCTCAAATTATCACACATGCACATGAGAAGAAGTGTCAATTCCTGACGCATAATATTAATGGGGTATCACACACATTGAATATCACACATTAAGAATAATTGGAATCTAAACCATCACATGAAACATTATAAGTCTTGTTCTCAAAAGTTTACATAAAAGGTAAAGTGCATACAAACTAATCATATAATATAATTATCTAAACATCAAAAAAACTAGTCTGATACATGAAGTAAATCTGGTGTGGGTCTTGACATCCCACCACACCACTCCTACTCTTTTATTAGGTAGTTATTGTCTTAACCTAATGCCTTAAGTCTCCTTGTCTCACCACCTAAGGACATCACGTCCACTACCATTCAAAGAATGTGAAACCTGTGTGAGTGGCATTGAGTAGTTATAGCTAAAAATAAAAATGTAAACTTTGCAAGAGCTTGGTATAACATGTAAAACCTAAATAATTCACGTGATTCACATCATGACATGGAAACTTATTTAATTAACATGGTTTGTATAGTTAAGTGAACATTAATGTAATTAACATGATTGACACAATAAAAATTAAATTTTAACTTGAGTTGATGTAGTAGATCTCCATATTGCACTGGAAATACTCATAAGGCTAATTAAGGCTCACATAATTGTTTACACATATCTCATAAGGATGATTAAGGCTCAAATAAGGGAAGTTAATGCACACATATCATGTAGAGTAGTCTGATCAGCAATTTAACAATTTCTTAATGTAATGCATGATTATCATTATTTATGAATTCATTAGGATATCAATGATCCACAATATTCACTTGAAAGTATATCATGAAAACAAGTGAAAATACTAAATCATAGCATGTTTGTGATTTTTAATAAGCATAAAATGAGTAATATCATAATTGTACTTTAAATGAGACATCGTGAGTAAAAAATAAAATAATATATACCTAAAAACCTAATTTAGTACTTTGTGTGCATATCCCACTTACTTGAGCCTAAGGAGGGACACTAATGTATCTTGGATCTTAAGCAAAATCCCAAAATCCTATAATACACATAAATATGAATTAATTGATATTCACTAAGGGTTAGGGATTGTAATCAAAATTGGGAAACATGATCAGGAACCAAAGGATGGTTTTAGTTTAAAAGGATTTATTGTCTCAAAATCTTTCCAACACATATTACACATAATTTTCAAATATCGGGAGAATTAGTGATGAATTGTTCAAGTGTTACCAATAAGAGAAGAGAGAATATCATTTATATATAATTTCAAAAATTAGAGGACACTCTACTATGTAGACTAATGTACCTCACATTGTGCGTCTAAGCTAGGCCATGTGACATGGTAAAATAGTCAAATTCCCTGACTTAATGATAGTGCAATGTATAATCATAAATACATGGGAATGACCTAATGCCCATATGGGTCGTAACACACTAAAATCAAGTAGCATAGGAGATCAAGAAAAACAACACTTGTAACATCTTCACTGACATGAAGAGATCTCACTAAAATCTTAAATATCCAATCAAAATGCATAAAACCTTGTAAAATGGATGAGTAGGAAATCAACAATGTATTCTTCATGCTCTCGTGGTCCCATCAAGGCATTATAGAGGATATATTATACTAGAGGGAAACCATCTATAGGCCGCCTTCATGTCAAGGAGAAGTTTAGGAAGGTAAACTAGTAACACATCATACAATTCATTATTGAGGCATTGTTTAGCTTTTTGGTTATCAAGCAAAGCAAGCGAAAGAATCTTCATAGTAAAAAGACACAATATCACCTTGAAATCCATTAGAAAATCATAAAAAATAGAAATACTAAATTAAGAATTTGGAAGTGAGACACAAGGGATAAAATACTAGAATTAAGCATGGAATTTGCAAAAAATAGTATAATGACAACATGGGAGGAGATTGTGCACAAAAATGGTCGATGCATAGGTCCATCAACCTCACTATCCATGACCCAAAAACTCGAGGTAGAGGCACAATATGGCAAAAAAGGATAATGTCTAAGTATGTGGGTAAGAACAAATATGACATTAGGATTCTCACTTGCATACTATTCTCATTTAAGAGTAGATTCATTTGTTTCTACATGCTTATTTTCCCAATTTTACATATATTATATAAATTTTCTTTTATTCTTGTTTTCTATGTTTTTTATATGAAGTTCTTGCTTCATTGCATGAGAAAATATCAATATTGATCCAAGGTCATCTCCATGGTGCCCCTAACCTATTTCTCCCATCTACGACCATTGGGAAGTCATTTGGGACCAAATTGAACAACCATATTGTATGGAAAGCCCCAATCGAGAGACTAAATTTACTTGTCGACTAATTGAATTCACTAGTCATTGGATTGGGATAAGACAAAAAGGGCATAGTTCCCTATACAAGCTAGTGGCCCAACTTGACTTGTGAGTTGGCCAATAGGTTTAGGATACAAGGCTCATAGGAAGACCAGAAACCCTGACCCCCATGCGTTTCCAGACTAGCTAGTAGGAGTGTTTTTCAAACACAAACTAGTCTCCTCGTTGGAGAACTAGTCGACTGAACTGAGTTTCTTTAGTGATCTTAGTAGAAAACCAATTATCTAGCTCGCCCAATGCGTTTCCCAAATGGGATCTTATCACGCACACCCGCAATATCATAGGACAACCCAACCGTCCAACCCATCACACTAGTCAGTTGATTGGAGGTCGGGCATGCCAAAAGACAAGTGGCCAGTCAGCCGACAGGTCATCCATTCACCCAACTAGTGAAACCCTAAGAGCCACAAAAGAGCACTATTGAGCCAATGATTGACTAATTTCACTAGTATAGAAATGATGTATAACGTCACATTTGCTGGTATCGGTTAAAACTAAAACACTGACGCTAATATACTATAATGTTAGTTTAAAATGACAATTGACACCTATATGTGAAGGTCGTACGCTTTACAAAAGACACATGTATCACTTTTTCTTTAATGTCAGCTGGTCAAAATAAAAACCAACGTCCAAAATCAAGCGTGAAATACAATTTTCCGGGGAAAAATTTTGCCTCCAAAATTTCCAATTCAACGTCGGTTGGAGAAACACTAACGACTCATGTTCCGCGCCAAGCCCCACGAAAGTTTTATCCCCCCATATGTCATCGGTGGTTTCAAAAATAACTGATGGCTAAATATCCTTTGCGAGGCAAATTCTTCATTCCTTATATGGCGTTGGTTTTTGCACAAGAACCGATGAGGATGTGTGTTCATGCATTGTCCCACGACTCCCCCCTCCCCAATTTTCCTAATCGGCATCGGTGTTAGGGGAGAAACTGACAACTATGATTGTAACTCAAGAACAAATTTTTTTGTCGGCATATGTGGATAGACGTCGGTTATTATACATTGAAACCGACGATGAACACCCCGTCCCGGTGCAAGTTTTTTTGTTTGAAGTTGTAGATAGGTGTCGGTTATGAGTTTATACCAACGTCTATTGCTTTTAAGCATCAGACTTACATAATATCTGACAATGATAATTAACTTAATTAGCACCCGCACGCGCAAGCTAGACTCTTCCCCTTCTCTGTTTCATTCCCGATTCTTTGTTGCCGCTCAAGCTAGGTCTTGCGATTCTATGTTGCCACTCACCACCACCGTTGCTGCTGTTGTGAAGAGGAGCTCACTGCTTCCATTGTGGAGAGGAGCTAGCCGCCTCCGCTGTGGAGAGGAACTGCCACTGAGGAGCTCACCACTGCCGCTCCAGTTCAGTCGCTGAGGAGCTCGCCGCCACTGCTCTAGTCATTTGTCATCGCTCCAGTTCAGTCGTCACCGCTGCTGCTCACTTGCTCAGTCATCTCTGCCAATGACCACAACCACAACCCGCCATCCTTCCACCGTTGGCCACCTTCTTCATCACAACTTCAGTCATCTCCTCTTTCGTCATTTGCCATGTGCTTCACCTCTAGTGGAAACCGCCTCCACCTCCGGTAGCCGCCACCACAGCCTACTCCACCAGTGCGGTGAGGATTTTGTAAGATTATTATTGATTAATTAGGGTTGATTAATATTGATTAATAAGGGTTAAACGAGGAATGAATGAACTTAGTTCAATATATAATTGTTCTCCAAAATTGTGTAGTTGATTAATAATGATTAAATATGGTTAATGATGATTGAATGAGTTTAATTCATTGATATTGCTTTCTTTCTCTCTTGTTAGTGATTGATTTAACATATTTCAATATATAATTATTCTTCAAAATTGTGTAGTTGATTATTAATGATTAATTTGGGTTAATGATGAATGAATGAACTTACCCAAATGGAAGAATGAATTGAATTAAATGATGTTACACAAAACCTAGGATATGAACGATGATACTATGATTGTAGGTATATGAATGACAACATATATGCATGTATTTTGTTGGCCTAGAAATCCGTCTGAGATTTACTCATTAGGAGTAAATCTTGGATAGTCCCTAGTTTGGGACTGTTCTTAAACACTTAATCTCACTTAGGATGTAAGTGTTTAATGTGTATTCAATTTTCATGATGTTTGGTCAGCACTTCCCCATTTGTTCTCTAAGTACATATGTCGGTGGGCATTTGCCCATGTACATTGGTGTACTTGGAGAACTACGGGGAAATGCTGCCAAAATTTCTTGAAAATTGAATACATATTATACACTTACTAGTGAGATTAGGTGATCAAGAATGGGATAGGTGGTACACATTTATTATATATAAGACCCTAAACCCTAAACTTTTAACCAAAACCCTAATCTTTTAACCCTAAACCCTAATATATACTTGTTTTGTCTTTGATCCTAGAATGGATAAATCATGGATGTCCATTCCAAATCACTGCACCCCAGAGTTTATTTCTGGTCTTGATCAATTTATTAGATTTTCCAAGGAACATAGGAAACAACCTAGAGATAGGTTCTACCGTCCATGTAGGCATTGTGGTACCAACTTGAAAGTCAGCACTAGTGACGAAATCAAAAGTCATGTCATGTGCAATGAGATTGTACAAGGCTATACAGAATGGCACTGGAATGGAGAGATTTCAAACCTAAAATCAGTGGATGTTGATAGCAGTGCTTGTGTGGAAGATTTAATTGCTTCCGATGATGTAGATATGAATGAACCAGTTCCAGTAGACATTGTTGATGTGATGCTAGATAGTTGTGGGGTAGAGCACACCGATCCACCTCCCATGTTTAGAAACATTGTGCATGATGCTGAGAGACCATTATACATAGGTTGTACTAAGTTCACAAAGCTTAGCGTTGTGTTGAGATTGTATAAGTTGAAAGATAACAATAGATGGAACGACAAAAGCTTCACGTCATTGTTGTCTTTGTTGAAAGAAATTCTTCCACAAGGAAACGAGCTGCCAATCTCAACATACAAGTTAAAGAAATTGTTGTGCCCAATGGGAATGGAGGCCAAGAAGATACATGCATGCCCGAATGATTGTGTATTATTTTAAAAGGATTATGTGGATTTTAAAGATTGTCCAAAATGAAATGATGACTTCGGGGGAGTCCAAAATTAGTTCTCCTACCAAGGTGATGTGGTATCTACCTATAATATCACAGTTTCAACACTTGTTTTCTAATCTGATGGATGCAAAGAATTTGAGGTGGCATGCAAGTGTTAAGAAAAATAATGATGGGATCCTACAACATGCGTCTGATTCCCCACAGTGGAAGAAGATTGATTTATTGTACCCTGAATTTGGTGAAGAAGTCAGGAATCTAAGACTTGGGATTTTTACTGATGGGATGAATCTGTATGGGACATTGAGCAGCCAACATAACACTTGGCCTGTTATGCTTGTTATATACAATCTTCCTCCCTGGTTGTGTATGAAAAATAAGTACATTATGTTGTCATTGTTGATATCGGGCCCTAAACAACCTGGAAATGATATCGACGTTTATCTTGAACCCCTGATTGATGACTTAAAAAAACTCTGGGGTGAAGGTGTGATGACCTATGATGCTTCACGAAGAGAGAAATTTCATTTGCACACTATGTTGTTTTGCAGTGTTAATGACTTTCCAGCATATGGAAATTCGTTTGGATATAGTGTCAAAGGATCTAAAGCATGTCCTATATGTGAAGAGAACACTGATTCAATATGACTAAAACATGGCGGAAAGACTGTATATCTTAGTCATCAAAGGTTTCTTCCAAAATTCCATTTGCATTGTAGGTTGCACAAAGCGTTCAATTGTCGGAATGAGGAACGAAGTGCACCTAAAACTATACCAGGGGAGGTTGTTTATGAAAGAGTAAAAGACTTTGTCAATGAATTTGGTAAGAGATCAAAATGTACCATGGCCACAAAGAGTGACAAATCTTTATTCAAGAAGAAGTCAATATTTTGGGATCTTCCTTATTGGAGTTCTTTGGCAGTCGTCATTGTATCGATGTCATGCACATTGAGAAAAATGTTTGTGATAGCATCATTGATACTCTATTGAATATACCATGTAACACTAAAGATGGGATAAAATCCAGAATGGACCTATGTGAAATGGGAATAAGGAAAAAATTAACAGAAGTAGTTAGTAGCAATCGGAGAACATACTTACCTCCTGCTTGTTACACGTTTTCTAGAAAGGAGAAGAAAGCTTTTTGTGATTGCTTGGTAAATTTTAAGGTACGATAGGGTTACTCATCCAACATCCGTAGATTGGTATCAATGAAAGATCTGAAGTTGATAGGTCTAAAATATCATGATTGTGACACCCTAATGCAACAAATATTACCTGTGGCAATTCGATCTATACTGCCAAAGCATGCAAGGGTTGCAATCACCAGACTTTGTTTCTTCTTCAACAGTTTGTGTAGTAAAGTTATTGATCCTGAGACTCTCAATAAGTTGCAAAAAGAAGGGTTGTTACCCTATGCCATCTTGAGATGCATTTTCCTCCTTCATTCTTTGATATCATGGTACATCTTGTTTTCCACTTGACTCGAGAAGTGAAAATGTTGGGACCAATTTTCTTGCATTGGATGTATCCTTTTGAACGATACATGAGCATTTTTAAGGTGATGTTCGAAACCGTTATCGTCCTGAAGGGAGTATTATTGAGGGTTATGTGGTGAGAGAGGTTATGGATTTTTGCAATGACTTTCTGAGTGGTAATGACGCTCTTGTTAATGACAAGAATATTGAGAGTATTCTGGCAAAGGAATTTTAGGATCACAGATGAAAGTAATCAGTCGTGAGCTGTTGGAACAAGCTCACTTGTTTATTTTACACAACATCGATGAAGTGAGTGTTTATATCGAGGAACATACCAATTTCATCAAGAAATAATATCCTCGAGCCAATTCAATGTGGCTTGCTAGAGAGCATAACAAGACATTTAGTAAGTGGTTTGAAGATAAAGTCTTATATCAACTATCTCAAACACCAAATAATCTTGCTGAAAATATCAAATGCCTCACTTTTAAACCAAAATTGAATGTTATGTCTTATAAAGGGTTTGAAATAAATGGGTTCTCATATTACACAAAGCGTCAAGATGATAAGAGCATCGTCCAAAATAGTGGGGTCACCCTTCAAGCGTCTTCATTGTTTTTTGTAAGTGCAAAGGATAAGAGTCCATGTGAATCTAAAATGTCATATTACAGTGTCATTGAAGACATATGGGAGTTTGACTACATAGATTTCAGAATTTTGCTCTTTAAATGTAATTAGGTTGATAACACCAAAGGAGTTATAATGGATGAATTAAGTTTCACATTAGTGAACTTTGAAAAGATTGGCGAGAAGGGTGAACCATTCATATTGGCATCACAGGAGAAACAAGTATTTTATATCGATGATCCTGCAAATGATAAATGGTCGGTTGTTCTTCATAGTAAAAAACAGTTCATTAAAGATCATATAGATGAAGAAGAGTATTATGATAAGTATGATGACTCGAGTCCATTCTCAATTGGGTTGCCAACACCACCAAATATTGAAGATAATGATGACTTGTATGTGTGTGGAGATCACACCAAAGGAATGTTAATTGATAAAAGATCACAATATTAGAGGCATGTTTTTATTTTTTTATATGTTTCATTTTTCTAAATGTGAACTTTACAATGTTTTATTATCTTCTAGTTATGTTAAATGTTAAATGTTTGATTTTTTAATGACACTTTCAGATGGCTGAGCATGAGTATGATGACCGTGATGATGATTACCGTGAGGGTGAAGATGCCAATGCACCACCGCACAATGTAAGTTTTAAAATATATCCTATATTTCTATCTATATGTCCATTTATAAGTTATATCCTGTAAATGTGTTTTTTGGGTCAAATTTTATGTTGATGATGTACCCCCTGAAGAACTTGGGGCACTTGATGAGTAGAAAAAAAATTTAAAAAAGTGAGGGGCATCACTATGATGAACAAGTTACTACAAAAAAGGGGCAATGGACCCAAACTGGCTGTGGATTTTGATCATGCAGGAAATTTAGTTAGAGTGAACCGCAACTCGTTTATTTCATGTCTTGGGGTTCTTACTCATAGACATGGTAGTCCTAATGTAGAATCTTGGCATAAAGTTCCTAAGGGGAAGAAAGACTTAGTATGGAAGGAACTATGTGTGAGTTATTATTATTTGCAATTCTATTTTGTAGATTACTAATTTTTAGGATACTAGTTAAATATATGAAATTTTACAGAATATATTTGAACTGGATGAAAGCCTGCATCGTAAATGTGTGATGAAGCTCTGTGGGAGGGTCCTAAGGAACTATAGGACACATCTCACCCGAGATTACATACGAGATGCTGAGAAGAGGAAGAAGTCAGCAACTAAGCAATGGAACTACCTGGACCCCAATGATTGGGATGAGTTTGTTGCCAAAAGAAAAACTGATGAATTCAAGGTATTAAGCGTCACTCCCAATTTAATTAATATACATTCTTATGTATTCACCTATTCAAGATTGATCTTTAGTGTTACTAACCAAATCAATGTGCTTACTAAGAAGGCTATCAATGATGCTCAAAGAGCAAGACATGCACTGAATGTGCATGACCACACGATGGGTCCAAAAGTCTATGTAGGCATTCACCAAAGACTACAGGCTGCTGCTACTGCTGAATCTGCTGCTACTTAGGAGACTAGGGAGTCCTCTATTGTTACTCCCGCACCTCTGTCCCGCCATGCTGTGTGGATAGCTAGGAGGCAAAATCAGAAAGGAGATATAACCTAGCCCGCAACTTCTGAGGCGGCTGCAAAAATGGTAAAATTCAACTCTCAAAGTAACCGTTATTGATTATTGTTACGTTTACTTACCGATTTTTATTGATGGTGATTAGCGGGAGCTTCACGAGCAGAGGAAGCAAGGCAAGTTCATCCCTGAGGGTACAATGGATGAATTGACATTTGCACTTGGTAACCCAGAGCATCCTGGACATGTTAGGGGTGCATGCACTAGTGTGGGCATAAAAGCATTCTTAGGGCCATCATAGCGTAAACATTTCCCAAAAGTAGGATTTTCAAAGTCTGAGGTAACATATTCTTTTTATAGAATGTTATTGCAAAAGGGAATTCAATAATAAAAAGCTAGCATTTCTTTTGTCCATGTATAGGTAGATGAGTTAATTGATAGGAGAGTTGAGTAAGCACTTGATAAGAGACTCCATGAAGCAATGAGCAAGTGGAAGGCATCTCAGACTCCCATTCAGATAATACATGTGGTGTGCCGTTCTTCTCCTACTATAGAGGTGGTTGGGAGTAATCCTATAGACCCACCACCTAGCACGTCCATTGTAAGTATTTTTATGACATAGTAGCTAGTCTTTTCAAGATGATATGTTTATGTATATATGTATATATAACATACTTTACATAAATTTGTAGGGGTTGAAGACATTTTGTCTAAAAAGCAAAGAATTTATCATTGTAGAGGCTGAGGCTTACCCACCCCTTCCAGGGGACACATTTCATGGCACTCCAGTACCAGATGGTGCAGTTTGTGTGAACCCGAGACTTGTACTCCACCATTGGAGGCATAATCCATTGCCATATGCCCACCCGAATTCTGAAACGCATGGTGAAGCAGAAGGCGGAGTGATATTGTGGCCCAAAACAGATGTCATCTATACTGATATTGTATGGAAAATTTACATTACGTTAATTTGTTAGTGTGTATATACGAGTCAATTGATCTAAAATTATATATACATGTCAAAAGGAAGAAACATGTTACAGCTCAGCCTCCACCTCCACCTCCACCTCCTCCTGAAGTACCTAGTTGACTTCCAAGGGACCTATACGACTTGTTAGGTCCTAATTGTAAGGGTATGGCAGTATGGATAGGCGAACATAACCCAAATTGTCCTATAAATGTTTCTATTCCGGTGGATGTTGCAGGTGAATCATATGATAACAATCTATTTATACAAGATATTTTAGAGTTGTTTCATTATGATTGGCTAAATACATCTATGATAGAGCTATGGATATGGTGAGATCTTGTTGATATATCCATATACCTTGTTTTATATATGGTGATCCAGTTTCTTATATATTAAATGCATACATAATATATGTTTTGCAGCCACTTACACACGATCTATAAAGATTTTTCATTTCCCCATGTGGGATTTCTAATTCCATATTTGATCAGTTGAGTAGATAAAGTGCCTTCATCAATTACCTTGTACTTCTCTGTCACTTTTAAATATTTTGGTAAAAAAAAGAAGATGGTGATAATAGCTCAATTCAATGTTGAGTAAGTTTACTTTGCTTGTAATTTGGACTTAAAAAATTACATTTTATTGTAGATTTTGAGTTATTAATTTTTATCTTTCTTACCTCTAGTGCCAAGCATTGGGAGTTATTGGTTATTGTACCCAAGACATGGAATGTTTATTATCTAGATCCTTTGGGGAAGGAATTAGACTCATTATATGGACACGCAATGAAAAGGCCATTATTCACGTGAGAAATATTTCATATTTTATATCCATTAACATCTATTATTACATTACTATTTAATAATGCAATTAAATATGTTACATTAACATGTAGGGCTTTGAAATAGTTCAAAAAAGATGGAGGAAACATGTGTAAGACAAAGAAATCGTTACTTTGGGAGAATGTGAAAGTAATTTCCTAACTCCAATGTATATATTATTTATGTGAACTATGCTTGTTTGTATTTGTTAACATTTTGTATGTTTCAATTTATAGTGTGCTACACAAAACAACGACTAGGCATGTGCATACTATGTGATGCGATATATGGACTTAATTATCAAACATGCTGCAATGGAAATGGATACTATACAACAAGTATTATATATAGTCTCCTTAAATAATATGAAATATATCAATATTATTATATATTAATTATATATATGTCATTCTCTTTGTAGGTGTTTAAAATTGACTTCACTACAGGTGAAAAGTTATTAGATGTACATACTCCCTACATGATGGAAGAATTAGATGATGTAAGAGAACAATGGGTAAAAGCTTTACAGGTAGTGGAAATTTTTTATTATCATTGGAATACTGATGATGATGATGACGATGATGATAATGATGTTGATAAAGAATGATATTTCTAAACTTTGTTGTCATAATTATTTTTGTATTTGATGACATGTTAAACTTTCAAAGACACACTTATATATACATGTTTGTATGAATTTTTTTGAAGTCTTATTATACATATGTGTGAATGTGAAGATGAATACATGAATGTTTCTACATGTGTCCGAATGTGAAAAGAGATGAATGAATGGAACTACAGGATGCTACATGTGTGTGAATATGAAATAGAGGAATTGGAACTATAGGTTTCTACATGTGTGTGATGAACCATAATAATAAAATATTGTCCATCCTTGTTAATTATGCAGGTTTGTGGCCTATTGTTGTCTGAAATCAATGGATGTTGTAAACCTACAGTTTAGAACTGAACTGTTGGTTCTGCATCCTACTGACCATCCAGACAGCAGGCCTGCAAGCTGATAAGAAAAAAAAATCAAAACATAGTCATCGGTTAAAAAAAGAAACTGACAACAAAAACTTAACTCGTTGGTGATTAATAGTTAAACAACATCTTTATCCCTAATGGTGTCAGTTACTATTTTGTAAACTTACAAACTATCAATAATTTTAGGTCAACAGAGTCATTTTTTGTTACTAACTGACACCTATGGTCTAACCTGGGGCCAATTTTTTTGTTCGGGATGGGATGTGGTGTCAATTTTGACTTGATAACCGACACATGTGGTCCCCCTACTCGCTCATTTTTTTGGATTGCAATCGGGGGACAGATTTGTGTCATCGGTTATGAAATCGACGCTGAAGGCGTCTACATTTAGTGTCACCCACTTGGGTGTCGATTGGAAACCAACTTCTAAAGTCATATTTAACTGATGCTAAAAGTGATATCTGTACTAGTGTTTTGAGGGACCCATGGCACCCTTATAAATGGGATTTTGACTTGATTGATAAGAACACGATGGATAACCTTAGAACATAGATCATCAAAGAATACAAACTAATTAGAAACAAAGAACAACACCTCCTCTCTGAATTTATTCTGATTGCTTTGCTGCTAAAGGTATTAATTTGCTTGCCATATACCATGGCTTCTATCCATCAACATCTACAAAGATATTAATTCTCTCTCTCTCTATTCTTGTGATTATCCTTGTTCTACGAGTGAGTAGTTTCCCTCAAAGTGGCATAGGGATTAGCTGCATTGCCCATACTTTTCTCCATTATTATGATTATGTGATTCTTTACATTAGCTTCTTGTGTTCCTCATGGATTTATCGCCCTTTATGAATGTATCAAAATATTTTATGTAGAGACCATGAAATCTAGGATTAAAATATCAAATGGTATACATTGAAACCAACATGCAACCATGAAAGGATGTTTTTTGAGGTGATGATTTAATGAACTATCCAACAAATTATGTACTCCTATCAAAAACATAATTTCTAGGTCCAATCTAAATAGATGTAGTGAAGAGTAATGTAATGTGTAGCATAGAGTACACATGCACATGAGTTAAAACCCACTCAAATGCCTTTAATATTGATTGAATTACCTTATCTGCTCATTTTTTGATTTAAAATTTATTTTAGTACAATCAATCAACCAACTATTTTAGACGTTAATCTTAATTCATCAGATTTAATGACAATTTCTTAAAACAAATTCCTCTACATTTCCATCCTAAAGCTATACTAGAATAAGATTCATCCACTTGTGAGTAATTACTATTGTATGTAGATTAGGTAAAAATCTAGAGAAATTTCCCTAGATGAATTTACATGTGTGATTAATCACACAACAAATTTTGCCACCATTTCTTGTGCAACACAATAGTTTTTGAAATTGATTATTGAGATTAATTAGGATTTTAATTTTTTCAATTCATACAAACTCTTATCTACTTGAATTCTATAATTTCTTCCATCATAATCTTGTTGCTTCTTATTTTGGGTACACATCTAGTGTATATCACACTATACTAACATAGACTCTGCATCTCCAAACTTCAATCATGAAATAGAGAGGACCTTCCATTGTCGGAATAGAGAAAAGAGAGGCATAATAGATGAGTAGGAAGTCACTTGCAGGGTGAACCAAGTTCTTGCTACATAGAGGGAAGCACTTATGCAAGAGATTGCAAAATAATTAGAATGAGATAAGCTACAACCCTTGTAGGTGAGAGACAAAAACATCTTAGGAATTTTTTTTCCCCAAATGCAACTAATAGCCATTACCATATGGTTCTATCGTATATTACAGATCCACAATTTCAAAACCATTTTTAGTGGGTTACTATGATGCAAAGCAACTCCATTGCTGATCACAAGGGCAAAGACTATCAAGACCATTTTCAATGATTCTTGGATCTTTGTTCCTTGAATAAGCAACCAAGAGTTTTAGAAGATTCCATAAAACTCTAAATGCTTAAGTTCTCCTTGAGAGACAAGGTGAGAAGTTGGTAGAACTCCATGTAGGGAAACAATATCATGACATGGGAGGAACTACAAACCACGTTCCTAGAAAAATTCTACCTACCCCCTCACATACTAGATAAGGAGGAAATCACTCAGTTTCCAATGGTTCTAGGGGAATACCTTGTTGAAGTTTGGGAGTGCTTCAAGGAACTTATCCACAGATGCCCACACCATGGTGTCCCATAGGTAAAGCTGACTAGACTTTCTAGTAAGATGTTACAACCCCAAATTTTGGGTTCATTTGGTGAGAAATGTGATTTCTCATATTAAATATATTTGAAAAAAACAATGATATAATTTGGTTTGAATAAATGGATTTTGTTTACAATAGCCTTGATGTTTGTGTTGTGGGCTTTATTGGCTATTGGGCCCAAATAACAAGAAAATTCAATTAGTGAATGAATAATTGAATATTTGCAAAAATAAAAATGTAGAAACCTCTAGAAGGCAAATCTAAAGAGGGATTTCATGCTTCTGGGGTTCCTTGGGTTCCAAGGAGACCAAAGTTGCATAAAGAGTGCAATACGAAAAGAAAAGATCAATTAAGTATTTCTTTATTAAGAAAGAAATTGAAAATAATGATAAAATGAGTGCAAAGAGGCATAAATGAGATTTCTTATGAATTTTCGTATCCATGTGGTTGCTAATATTAAAAGGAATACCAATTGAAAGAAAAAGAAAAAGAAATGAAAAAGGAATTCAATGGGATAATGGGAAATATAAGAAAATGAATAAAGGATGATTAAAGGCTAAAAGATATTTTTCCCAAAAATAGAATTTCAAGTTATAAAAGTTCCTTGGGGTTCAAGGAGCTCAGGATAATTATGTAATAGCAAGGGAAATAAAGAATATGAGGAAAATATGAATAAAAGGGTGTTTTCTTGCAACCAAAGAAAATGGGCCTTTTAATTAAGATAATAATCCTAATTTTTGCAGGATGAAAGGTAAAAACATAAAAGAGTTTCCCTTAAAATTTGAGGCAAAAAGGAGTTAAGAGTTGGGAGTTATCGATTTTTCAAGATTATCCTCAAAATAGGATTTTCCTTGCTATTTGGGAAATCTTTCCCTTTTTGTTGGAGCACAGATGTTTATCGCCGTTGGATCTTGATCCAACGGATCCGGCTCATCGTCTAAAGTCCTATGGGACACAGACTGTAGCATGCCCACAGGGGAACTTTCCCCTTTGATTCCGATCGATTCAATGCTTGTGCAAGCATGGAAAACTGTTCTTTGGGTTTGAGAGTGTGAGGCGAAGCTTCTCGACCCTACTTTGGTGGGTTCCCATCGCGAATAGGAAAAGCGCCCAACTGGGCTAAGATGCAGTTGACGGCAGGGTTAAGAAACCCTAGGTAGAGACCCCCATGGCCTATAAATAGGCCCTCGGGTGGTTGCTCTCACCCTCACGATCTTTGGCGGCAGATTCCTAAGCCCTAGCACCCTCTCCCTCTCTTGATTGCTCGTGCTCAGGTGAGGTCGCCGCCGCGGCACCGCCGCATTCTGAAGAAAAAATTAAGGAGAAGGAGACGAGCAACATCTGTAGATCTCTGGACCACTGTGAGCCCAAGCATGATCCAACAGATTGACTAAAAGGAGAGGGCACACATTTGAGTAGTGGAGTTGGAGATCACGAAGCGTTTGATCGAGGGTCCATCGTGGACCAAGGATCATCCAACGACTGACGGCAAGCAACGGGGCACACCACTTAGTTAGTGGAGCCAACCAGTTAGGAGCGTCAGATTGACCAGGAGGTCCATAGGCGCATCGATCCAACGATCCAGGAATTTCGGTAAATATCCCTCTCGGATCGAAATTTCAGATAATTTCTTTTCCTTGATAAAATCATGGAAATAGCTAGGAATCTCATATAAAGGAGCTTTATATATGAAAGTTGGGTAGAAAAATGCAAGGAACCTGATAAAAATGATTTGAGAACCCGGTTCTAGTTCGTTTTGCAAAAGTTCCTTGATTTGTTAGAGAAATGCATTACAAGTTAATTAGAAACTCTAACTGTACATAAAGGATGATTCTTTGTAACTTAATAGGTTAAATTGAGGATTATCAACCTGTTAATTGATAACATGGAGTTTTCATCTATTTTGAGTACAAAGATGGTTAATTTAGGGTTTATGTATATAAATGAAAGATAATGTACATGAAAACCCTGATTTAGGGTAAAAGAAGAAGAAAACCTTGTTATTTTGATAAATTACTAAATAATGATCCTAAGACTGTTAGGAATATTAAAAGAAGAGAATTTAAAGGTTTTAAGTGATTTTGAGGAATTAGGGTTCATGATAACTAAGAATGAAGGAAAAACCCTAGTTTCCAAGAAACCCTAAAATTGGAATAGAAACCCTAAGGAATAAGATGGAACTAGATAAATTTTGATAAAATGAAGTTGGAATGTTTATTTCAGGGTTTCTATGCAATTGCTTGATTGTTTGGATTTCTCTCTACAAAGTTAATTCTGTATCCGAATCTACAATAAGAGGTATGTGGTTACGCTTATGATTATCCCGATTAGTTTTCTGAGGATTTTATCGATGTTTCCCTCATGGCTTGAAACAACTGTTAGATGCTTTTATTTCATGAAACTATAGAGTGACTATGACTATCACTATGAGTATACGTGTACAAATGGCTAGATCCGAGTCTACCCCTGTGGCTATGCAAAGGCTAAGGATAACCTAGAGCAAGGTCTAGGGTATCATGAGTTAGAAACTGGGCTACACATGTGTAGTGCCATGATACTCTTAGCATACCATGAGTTAAGGAGTGGGCTACCTACGGGTAGCGCCATGTGACTCAGCCCTAGAAATTGATTCACCTATTAGGTGAAGTCATGAGGGGTATAATGGGAATCTACCATAAGGGAGGTAGTATCCAGGTCCACTGTAGGGACAGTGTAGGGGATAGGGTACACATGGATCGCGTAGTTATACTTAAAACATAAAATCGTTTGTTAAATGATAATTGAATGCAATACATTGTTATGGATAATTGCATGATTAGTGAATCCCCCACATACCAGCTTTGGCTGACTGACGTTTTATTTGTTGGCATTTTAGGTACAAACCAAAAAGGACAAACAGTAAATCGTCATATTGTGAAATACACGAATTAAAGTCCAAGGAGGATTAGTTAGATTAGTCCCAGTTCTGGATAGAAGTTTAGAAATCCAAAATTTTCAAAGGTATGCAAAATTTTTATTTATTACAACTTTCCAGTATAGTCTGTTAAAATTTAATACTTGTTCTTGGTTAAATGTTGAACCTTTGATCCGGAAATTATGGGTGCGGCTTTGACCTCTCGGTCTCCCTTAATTGGGGGTTACCAAAAGGTGGGGTCGTAACATTTAGTATCAGAGCGTAGGTTCCTCACTTAACCATTAATAATTATTAAATTTTACAAACTCCATAGAACCCAAGGGAGTTATTAGAGGATTATCTAAAAGACAGATGTGTCTAGAAAAGGATCACGACCGGGGGCTGACAATATTTTTCTCCGCACCGCTAGTCAGAATACGAGGACTCCCAGATCTGTGTGACTTCCTGGCCAAAGTCTTAGGGTATGAATCAAAATAAGATACCTTTAGGACTTTCTCATCTTGATTCATCCCTTCTCCACTCAAATTCTGTTAAGGACCTTAAGGATTAGGGTTTCCTCTCTTCTCCTCACCCTCTTGAGATATGGGTAAGGTTAATAAGGACTAAGGAATCCTCCACCAAATTAATGAAAAGCATGTAAATAAGGTGTCATGGACATAAGCTTAATAGATTAAGCGTAAACTAAAGGATAGATACATGCTTATGTCGTATGACATAAGTTGTCATGCCCTCAGAAGAGACCTGAGGCTAGGCCTTCTTGTCAGGAGGATAGATAAAGAGAGTTAATCTTGGAGATAGAGATCTCCATTACAAGTAGAGACCTGACACATCCTATGAGGATGACGATAACCCTAACCCTAAGTGTTGGTTAGAGAGAGATGAAGTGGTGAATAGATACCACGATAGACCAGGTGTTTGAAAGGACATGCCCTTGGGATGCCATATGATCCATGGGTGACCTAGCACCTTAGGCAACCCAACCCTGGGTAGGGTCGTGCATGTTAGAGTAATGGATAGCTCCTTCGATTATGATGTTAGTGAAGGACATGTAGAAACTCTATGGACTTGTACAAGTAGGGTATAGCTTGCACCTAGGGCGCATCAGCAGTGCTAACAGTAGGATGAAACCCTAGTTAAGGAATCATGATGGATGGCTTATGAAATAAGCATAAAGGGATATGGATGATATTGAGCAAACATAAGTTCGAGCCTAGGCTTCACCCATGTAGAGGATGCTTTTGAGGTTGATCCTTCATGAAGAGAGGATCTCTAATGGTGAGGTTGGTTGTGGTGTTAGCTCTAGAGAGAGAATAGGAAACCCAACAAGAAGGTTGGAAGCCTAAAACTCTGAGATATGAGGAATAGTGGGAAGTTGAGGATGATGTGACCTAAGTGGATGATAGTGGTCACCCCATGCTTGATCCCTAGAGGTTGATGTCTTGGTTGCCATGGGAGGAACCAAAACCTAGAGAGAGGATGAAGCTTCTAACACTTATGTGCCTATGGTATAAGAGTTTACCTTTTGAGAAAGGAAGAAGAAGTTCTGTATACCCTGGAGAGGTTTAGTGACATGTTGTGAGGCCTTGTACCTTGTTGGTTGTCCTTAAGGAGGACTTGACTCTGAAGTTTTGTCGAGTAGAAGGATGAAAGGAAGTGTGTGTCATACCTTATACATGCTTAATTCATGGTTAAGAGTTTGAGCATGCAGTTGGTCATCAAAAAGTAAACCTAGGGTTCCTAGGCCTAAGAGGGGAAGTGGTGTACCTAATGCTTAGGATGAGAGTTGAGTTTCTATAGATGCGAGCATAGTACTTCTTATGTTGAGAGGAAAGGGAAAGCCCTTAAGTTAAGGTGTGTTTGACGAATCCCTTACAACTAAAGTTGATGACATGGGAAGGTAAGATCTGGATCCAATGCTGAGGAATGAGGACAAGTATGATCTAGCATGGTTTAGTAGGTGATCTTCTTATTCCTTAGTAGCTCCTGGGTTAAGTATGCTCAGATGGATGTAAACCCTAAATACATTTGTGACCGTTGTTATCAAGGTGAAGTTTTCCTCCCATCCTAGGAGAGAGACCCATTGGTAGGGTGTATACCAGTTTTGTGGATTTTGAGGAAACCTAAAGAGGTATCATAGGATCTTGAGAAGCTAAGTGAAAAGTACATGGTATGATAATGAACCTATAGACCCATAGATAACCATCTCTAAGTGCATGTGGATGTGTTACCATGGAGGTAACCGGTATGGGGCCTGACCAAGGTAGGCAAGTTGCCATGACCCCTATGAAAGGATGGATGTCAGCCCATGTATCTAAAGAGAGATTATGAAGGCTTGGGTAAGGTTCTAAGTTGGACATGTACTATGATAGAATCCTCAGTCTATCCTAGGGTCAGGTAGGGATAAGACCGATGGAAGTAGGAGTTGCCTAGTTCCCAAGTTGCACATGACCATAGGATCGGGAGGTAACAACTATCATTGTTTGAGGGCCATGGGTTAGGAGATTGATCACCTTCGTGAAATCATGGGACCCAAAGGGCAGATGAGTAGGGCACTCTCTGAATGCATAAGGGAAGAGGGATGACCCCAAAAGTGTCGGCACCCTATAGACCTAGAGGAAATGATCAAGGATTGTGTGTAAACCCAAGTAGGTTCAAGACTAGTTTTCCATGGAAGTAACGTTGATATCAAGATGATTGTGATGTAGAGACATAAGTTGCACGTTTCAACTTAGATTTGAAGGTGTGCTGGCAATGTGGGATGTACCATCTCTACTCGTGGAATAGGTAGAACTTTGTATTTGGATGGCCGCCAAATTCTTATTTCCTCTTGTTATGGGAGTGAGAGATAGGACAGTACGCATGCCATACACCAAGGATAAAAGATGAAGTGAGTTGGAACGTTGCTATGAGGTATGAGGACAGAGATGATAACATACCCTGGTAAAGTGAATGATACATGGATGGTTTACAAACACAAAAAGGAATGAAGGTAGTCACCTTATGCGAATGTTTTTATCATGAGCTATGTGGAACTTACAAGTTATACCAGGTTGAGTTTGATCACCATGATGATGAAATCAGAGACTGTTCTTAATGATGATAGACATAGAGTTGAGATGAGATAATAAGTGGCATACCGGAAGGTTTATGTCATCAACATTACCTAATACATAAGAAGGTGAAGTGGTATCAGATGCTCTGGTTGAGATATATCTGCCTAGTTTGATTGTTAGACTAACCCTAAGTTTGGAAAAGAAGATATGTTTGGCTAACACTAATGTAATGAGATTAGTTAATGGTTGTTTGGTTATCCAGTCAAGTCCTTGATGTAATAAAAAGGATGGTGGTAGAACCTCAGATGCACTTCTTTGGAAAGGAAGGTGACAAAACCCTGATGAGTTTGGTTTAGGGTTTCTGAGAAAATAATTTTGAGGAATCATGACGTACATGCGATTATGATTTTAAGATCGCCCTATACCGTACCACCAAGTTAATAAGTGATAGTAGGACTTTGGATGCCTAAGATGAAGTTGCTTGTGGCATGTGGCCATGCAAGCTAAGAGATAAAGGACGAACCCCAGTAACCTAGTGTATCGATATAGAGGACAAAAGAGTCCCTAAGAGGGAATGGGAGTTCATCACTATGGATCTTGTGATAAGTCTTCCCTTAGACCAAGGAAGGTCAAGATGCAATATGGGTTGTGGTAGATCGCATTACCTAGATGACATAAGAAAGAAAGATATCTGTCAAGGGATAGATTTGATTGAACTACCCATGAGAGAGATGGTTCAGCTACACCATGATGTGAGTTCAATGGTTCTTGAGTATAAACTAAAGGTTCGCTTCCATACGTGGGAAGTTGGTACATGAAGAACTCGATGTTAGTATAGTTTATCACCCCTGACTAATGGTTAGTATGATCCAGACTACAGGGTCTGATGAGAGAATATGTGCTCATTCAGGGTGATAGCTAGAGACAGTTCTTATCCTATACAAGATGTGAAGATAACCACCATAGCCAGTATTGGGATTTAAAGAAGCTCTGTAAGAGAGGTTGTGTCGGTCACCACTTCAATAAGGTGATGTTGGTGAAAGGACCACGTGATGGTTAGAAAAGGACCACAATGTGTGTAGATGAAGTCGCTTTGATCATGCAATGGCTGAAAGGAGCCTAGAGACGACGAGAGTCGTGAGCGGATGCAAAGTAGACTAACATACAATTCACTGTGGGAGAATATGTGACATGAAAATCCGACCCCTCTAAGTTATAGCTAACAGAGCTGAGTCCCCTATGCATGGGTTCTTTTAACATGGTTTGGTGGAGAAGGTTAAGTTTGACCTTACCCCTCAGGATAAAGTAATGTGTGATGAGTTCCATGTGTCCAATTTAGAGTACTATGTGTGGTACCCAGACCATGTGCTGAGCAATGAACCTAGTGAGCCCCAAGGGAGGATGAAATGACCTGAGTCACCTATGAGGTTTATAGATGCCAAGGTGAACGAACTCAGAGAAAAGAATATGTGATGATAAAGGTTCTTTGGAAGCGCCATGAGTAAGGTAAAGCCACATAGGGGCCAATGATGGACATGGAAAAGTCTTATCCTGAATTGTTTATTTGCTTGATAGAATTTTAAGGACAAAATTCCTATAAGAGGGGAAGGATGTTACAACCCCAAATTTTGGGTTCATTTGGTGAGAAATGTGATTTCTCATATTAAAGATATTTGAAAAAAAATGATATAATTTGGTTTGAATAAATGGATTTTGTTTACAATAGCCTTGATGTTTGTGTTGTGGGCTTTATTGGCTATTGGGCCCAAATAACAAGAAAATTCAATTAGTGAATGAATAATTGAATATTTGAGAAAAGAAAAATGTAAAAACCTCAAGAAGGAAAATCCAAAGAGGGATTTTGTGCTTCTTGGGTTCCAAGGAGACCAAAGTTGCATAAAGAGTGCAATATGAAAAGAAAAGATCAATTAAGTATTTCTTTATTAAGAAAGAAATTGAAAATAATGATAACATGTGGAAAATGAGTGGAAAGAGGCATAAATGAGATTTCTTGGTGAATTTTCGTATCCATGAGGTTGCTAATATTAAAAGGAATACCAATTGAAGGAAAAAGAAAAAGAAATGAAAAAGGAATTCAATGGGATAATGGGAAATATAAGAAAATGCATAAAGGATGATTAAAAGGCTAAAAGATATTTTTCTAAAAAATAGAATTTCGAGTTATAAAGGTTCCTTGGGGTTCAAGGAACTCAAGATAATTATATAATAGCAAGGGAAATAAAGAATATGAGGAAAATATGAATAAAAGGGTGTTTTCTTGCAACCAAAGAAAAGGGACTGTTTAATTAAGATAATGATCCCAATTTTTGCAGTATGAAAGATAAAAAAATAAAAGAGTTTCCCTTAAAATTTGAGGCAAAAAGGAGTTAAGACTCAAAATAGGATTTTCCTTGCTATTTGGGAAATCTTTCCCTTTTTGTTTGAGCGCGGATGTTTATGGCCGTTGGATCTTGATCCAACGGATCCGGCTCATCGTCTAGAGTCCTATGCAATGCGGACTGTAGCACGCCCACATGGGAACTTTCCCCTTTGATTCTGATCGATTCAATGCTTGTGCAAGCATGGAAACCTGTTCTTTGGGTTTGGGAGTGTGGGGAGAAGCTTCTCGACCCTACATTGGTGGGTTCCCATCGCGAACAGGAAAAACGCCCAACTGGGCTAAGATGCAGTTGACGGCGGGGTTAAGAAACCCAAGGTAGACACCCCCATGGCCTATAAATAGGCCCTCGGGTGGTTGCTCTCACCCTCACGATCTTTGGCGGCAGATTCCTAAGCCCTAGCACCCTCTCCCTCTCTCGATTTCTCGTGCTCAGGCGAGGTCGTCGCCGCGGCACCACCGTGTTCTGAAGAACAAAGAATGGAGAAGGAGACAAGCAGCAGCTGTAGATCTATGGACCACTGTGAGACCAAGAACGATCCAACGGATCGGCTAAAAGGAGAGGGTGCACATCTGAGTAGTGGAGTCGGAGATCGTGAAGCGTCTGATCGAGGGTCCTTCGTGGACCAAGGATCATCCAACGACTGACGGCAAGTAGTGAGGCGCGCCACTTAGTTAGTGGAGCCATCCAGTTAGGTGCGTCAGATCAACCAGGAGGTCCATAGGCACATCGATCCAACGATCCAGGAATTTCAGTAAATATCCCTCTCTGATCAAAATTGCAGATAATTGCTTTTCCTTGTTAAAATCATAGAAATAGCTAGGAATCTCGTATAAAGAAACTTTATATATGAAAGTTGGGTAGAAAAATGCAAGGAACTTGATAAAAATTATTTGAGAACCTAATTCTAGTTAGTTTTGCAAAAGTTCCTGATTTGTTAGAGAAATGCATTACAAGTTAATTAGAAACCCTAACTGTACATAAAGGATGATTCTTTGTAACTTAATAGGTTAAATTGAGGATTATCAACCTGTTAATTGATAACATGGAGTTTTCATCCATTTTGAGTATAAAGATGGTTAATTTAGGGTTTATGTCTATAAATGAAAGACAATGTACATTAAAACCCTAATTTAGGGTAAAAGAAGAAGAAAACCTTGTTATTTTGATAAATTACTAAATAATGATCCTAAGACTGTTAGAAATATTAAAAGGAGAGAATTTAAATGTTTTAAGTGATTTTGAGGAATTAGGGTTCATGATAACTAAGAATGAAGGCAAAACCCTAATTTCCAAGAAACCCTAAAATTGGAACAGATCCCCTAAGGAATAAGATGGAATTGGATAAATTTTGATAAAATGAAGTTGGAATGTTTATTTCAAGGTTTCTATGCAATTTCTTGATTGTTTGGATTTTCTCTCTCTACAAAGTTAATTCTATATCTGAATCTACAATAAGAGGTATGTGGTTACGCTTATGATTATCCTGATTAGTTTTCTGAGGATTTTATCAACATTTCCCTCATGGCTTGAAATAACTACTGGATGCTTTTATTTCATGCAACTATAGAGTGACTATGACTGTCACTATGAGTATACATGTATAACTGGCTAGATCTGAGTCTACCCCTATGGCTATGCAAAGGCTAAGGATAACCTAGAGCAAGGTCTAGGGTATCATGAGTTAGAAATTGGGCTACACATGTGTAGTGCCATGAGACTCTTAGCATACCATGAGTTAAGGAGTGGGCTACCTATGGGTAGTGCCATGTGACTCAGTCCTAGAAATTGATTCACCTATTAGGTGAAGTCATGAGGGGTATAATGGGAATCTACCATAAGGGAGGTAGTATCCAGGTCCACTGTAGGGACAGCGCATGGGATAGGGTACACATGGATCACGTATAGTTATACTTAAAACATAAAATTGTTTGTTAAATGATAATTGAATGCAATACATTATTATGGATAATTGCATGATTAGTGAATCCCCCACATACCAGCTTTGGCTGACCGACGTTTTGTTTGTTGGCTTTTTAGGTACAAAACAAAAAGGACAAAAAGTAAATCGTAATATTGTGAAATACACGAAATAAAGTCCAAGGAGGATTAGTTAGATTAGTCCCAGATCTGGATAGAAGTTTAGAAATCCAAAATTTTCAAAGGTATGCAAAAATTTTATTTATTACAACTTTCCAGTATAGTCTGTTAAAATTTAATACTTGTTCTTGGTTAAATGTCGAACCTTTGATCCGGAAATTATGGGTGCGGCTTCGACTTCTCGGTCTTCCTTAATTGGGGGTTACCGAAAGGTGGGGTCGTAACATAAGGTGTTGACAAAGACACCAATATGCAATTGGATTCCACATATGGTGGAAATTTTATGTTCTAAAATTTCGATATCACATGGGAATTCAAGAAACATGGATCTAAAAACTAGTTCAACTCTAAGAGGACATGGTGGTTCCATCAAGTATGGTACAATGGAAGACAATTTCGAGCTCAAATTCTTTGCTAATTCCTTAAAGCAACTGGCTTTATAACAAGACAATATCGAGACTTCTTTCAATGCTTATAAGATAAGAGGGCATCTAAAACCACTCAAGTAACAAGTGAAATATGCAAATCTCTTATGTTAATATTGTAAGGATAATGACCATTCTACTCTTGTATGTCAGTTACTCAATGACATCATGATCAACAAAGATAGGCCCAAGGTGATGACAATCAAGTGAAGGACTTGAAATCTTTTCATTGCATCCAAGAACAAGGCTACTACAATCCAAACCAAAGAAAACATTATCTGAGATTTTAGTATGGAAATCTAGGTAGTGTAGAAAATGCTTCCTAGTTGAGTGTAGTATAGATGAATTATCAAGTTCCAGGTTCCCCTAGGTTCGGGAACAATTAACAGTAGAGCTTCTAGAATTATGGTAACCATAGAGGCAATTTTAATAAAATGGGCTACAGTTAGTGTTGCTAATTCAAAAACCCCAACCAAGTCACTGAACAACAATTATAGGGCCAACAGAGGAATGCACTCTCATATGACCAGGAAAAATTCCCATCCATCCAATAAATTCTGCAATCCCAATAGACTATGATTACCAATTAGCAAGATCATCCAAAATCTAAAAAGTCTTAGTTGGCTCAACTCACAACTACCCTACACCCATATAGGTGTATTTATTGGAAAAACCTTAAAAAGTTGAGCACCTAGTGCAGATAAATGCGATTTCTACCTGATCTGGGAATGTTTATCCAAACCCAATAGTCACAACCATTGCACCAGCCCCATACTGTGTTGATGAAGATGACTTTGTGATGGTTGATGATCCATAAATTAAGATAGTTGAGGATAAAAATATAGACATGGAGACATAAGAGGCTAGCGCAAAAACATAAGAAGATATGAGAAAATCTAATGATATAGGGAAAGAACATGAAAAGACTATTGAATTGGAGGTTCTAGTGTATAAGACAAGTCCCCTCCTACTGGAACTACTTGAAGCACACAAATCTGGATGCTCGCTTCATGAAGTTCAAGGAAGCTATGAAAAAGCTTCATGTTGACATCTCATTTTTAGATACACTTTTTGAAAGTCCTGATTGGTCCAAGTACCTAAGAACTCTTCTCACACAGAAATGCACTACTGAATAGTATGAAATTGTGAGAGTAGCTAGTACAACTTTAGATATTATACTAAACAAGATGACATATAAGAAGAAGGATCTAGGTCCGTTGGGGATTTCTTCTTACAAAGGATACATTGCCTATAAGAAAGAATTAGAAGATCCTAACACTTGCATTTCCATCATGCCATATGTCCTATGCCAAATATTGGGGTTCACTAATCTTTTACGTACAACCATGACCATTCAGCTAGAAGACTCTCCAGTGACCAAACCCATGGGGATCTTTGAACATGTTCCATTAGGGTAGGAAAAGACTTCTATGTTCCCTAAATTTTTTATTATTATGAGCATCAAGGAGGATGCCAAATATCCTCTCATATTATATTGTCCATTTCAAGATTCTACACAAACACTCATTGATGGTGAGGCAGGTACATCACATCTATGCTTAGGGAAGGAGACACTAGATTCTCGTGTCTTTGATAGTTTGAAGGTGCCCAATTTTGATATAGAGGTATTTTTACTTTATTGTATTGAAAAGGTATCCCAGCTCAAGAAAGATAACTTTATGTTTGATCACAACTTACCAATAGCCTCGAATGTCTCTGAAGCCTCATAGTTGGGAGATTCATAGGTGGAAAGATGCATGTTTCACTTTGATGCTTTTAAAGAAGACATAAATGTTGTTTTGGAAGAGTTTGTATTTACTTCCGTTGTTGAAGAGGAAGAACAAAAACTAATGCACCAGAGATGAATCCCCTGCCTAAGGGGTTGAAATATGCCTTTTCTTGATGAGAAACAAGTCTTCAAAGTCATTATAAATTCTGACCTCACCATAGCATAGGAGGACAAACTACTGACTGAGATAAAGAAGAGGATATCAATTGTGGGGTACATTATTACATATCTTATAGGTGTTAGTCAGACCATATGCATGCATACTATCCCCAAAGAGGATGATTACAAGCCATTTAGAGACCCACAACACATATTGAACTCAACATGAAGGAAGTGGGTTGTTTAGAAGTGATCAAGTTACTTGTTCTTGGGATCATCTATCCTATCTCTGACTTTCGATGGGTTAGTCATGTTCAAGTGCTCACAAAAAAGGGGATCACCACTATGACCATGAATGAGAAGAACAAATGGATTCCCTCTCATACTATCACTATAATATCCTCAATTTTGGTGAAATTGAATTATATGAATATAAGGCTTGAATTTGTAAGTGAATTTCATAATAACAAAGCCATTCACTTTGTGGCATGGGTGCAACTTATGACCCAAGTGATGCCCATGAGACCATCTACATTGCAAATAGGTTCTTGGTGCACAAGATAAAGAAATAAGAGATTTTACACATATATAAAATAGCAATGGCTTATGAATTGTTGAAGTATGAAATAATAAGCAAGTCTCCAGAAGAGAATAAGATTTATGGTGTTGTAGATAACTAAAGGAGTAATTATCTAGCCAAGAGTGGCAACACAATATTGGAGGCATGCAATATTGTTATATCAGTCTACCTTTGAGTGTACATACAAATAATAACAAAAAGAAAAAGGATTCTTGAATTTTGGAGAAAAGGACGTTCCATAAAATAATGATAATTGTTTTTATGAAATGTTTAAAAAGCAAGTTTTCTATATGAAAGACATCCCAATAAATCCCACACATTAGTGAGTTTCCATGAGATATAGATAATTGACTTGAGGAATATATCAATAAGATAAAGAGTAATCTAGATCACAAATAATAAAGTGTTTCCTAATAGATTTATGATCAATTACCAATAGATACTTGACATAATGGCATTTCCCAATCCAATAATATCCTTTTGAGGAGAGACGTTGTCAAATCTGAGACTCCATTCTAAGAAACAAGTATTTAATCATTGGAAATCCATTACTTTTATCTAACATAAGTGGGATATCGAGACTAGGAGGGGCAATGGTTATTTAACCTGCATGAATTACTTTCCCTGAAGACCATCGCCTACATTTTCATCAAAAGAATGGAAACCAACCCAAATCCCTCACCCATATCTCTCTCCATCGTCTTTCACCTAACCCTAGTTCTATATATGTGTATATGTAGGCATACACATGAGAGGAATCACATCCAATTTCCCCTTCCTTGAGGCATAACCTTCCACAAAAATTAGAAGCAAACCCTTCTCCTAGCATGCCATTGACATAATAGTCTAGGCATGGAGCCTTCTGACCCACAACAGAGAATAGAAGAAGTAGACTACCTCTGGATGCTTACCTACTATTGAGAAACAGTTGGAAAAACCCTTGAATGGGCCTGTAGCACGTTGACCTAGTTCAGGAAAAAACTATGCGAGTTGCACAACCTGCCAATGGCAGATGAGAAGGTGGGTTAGAGGTGGGTGCTTGGTGAAGGTTCCTGGTCACAGAGCTAGGTCCATCTATCAAACCTTGCTCTGGAGGACCCTTATATGGTGGTGCTAATGCTCATAGGAGCAAAAGAAGGCTTGGTGAACTTGGAGGAAAGGGCGAGTAGTCAACCCCTATTCAGGGATCCCAGGAGTATAGCAATGTGTAATGGATGATGGAATCATGGTCCGTCGGCAAGAGAGGAAGTGTCGTAGAGTATAGGATAGAGAGAAAGCACTAAAGAGAGATAAATATTGAGGATATTTATGGGACCAATTCCTGGCAGCTGACACCATCGGCCATCCCATGATAGGCTTTGGGGTCGCAACTCCGGTGGTGGTGTGCGTGACTGTAACCACGTGGGGGCAGAATCATGAAGGAGACAAGGGCAAGCGAGAAATGGTTGGGTTGGAATGGTCGGTTAAGTTCTGACCCCAAGTGTGGATTGTGGGTCACTTATCTAGATTGGAGGTTGGCTAGAAGAGGGCAGACTAATGGGGAGCTTCCATGCCACAACATATCCAAGGTATATTTGTTTTTATAAAGACAATCTTCTGCAAATCGTAAAAATTAGTAGGAGTATCCAAATATGCTGAAAGTATATGTCAAAATGATCAGGAATATGATAGGAATAGAAATAAAATAGTTTCATACCCTAGATCTGAGCCATATTTCAAAAGTGGTTCCAATATGTTTTAGAGTAGTAATTAAGGCATATCAACCCTAGTTTTTGATGAACAAGTTATTACTCAAGTTAAATGTGATTCTTTGAGATGTAAAGTAATAATGGGGAATATAATGGTGATTTAAAATGATTATAACCATATTAATGATAATGAGAATTGCTAATGTGAATAATCATGCACATGAAGAATTAGGTTTAAAAACCCTAACTTAATATTTTGTTAATGAACTTAATTGAATCTAAGTGATCTTAACAAAAGGATATGATGGATCCAATGGTTAGGGTGTAGAACCTAATCTTGTTTATCATTAGCATCTTAAGTTACATAATTTAACCTATCCTAATGAAGTAAAAGGAATAACTTTATAATTAGGGTTACACATAATGTATAACGTGGATTTATAACTTTAGTAAAGTATTGCACGATGGAAATATGGTTTCTACCCTTATACCAAAACCAAGACAACCTAAACCCTAGATTAGGATCCAAGTAGGGTTTAATCTAATTAATGTGATGGTGACACTTTAGGATTTACATGCATGTAGATTAAATGTTGAATTGCTTGGATCTATTGATTGGATTGATTGAATATACTTGAAGTATATACTACATGATTTACATGGTTCTACAAAAGGTACATTGTTAAGATTATGAATGCCCACAATAATTCTGCAATGTTGGTCGAGGATTTCATGAGAATTGACAAAATAAACTATTGAATGTTTATTTACGTTCTATTAAATTACAATGCCACTATGAGTATCACATAAAGATGAGAATATGTGGTGAAAATGCTAGTTATTATTTACAAGTAATTGACTGATTATATGTTGTTATGTACTTGCACACTTCTGCATGCACCCCACATACACAATATATTTTGATATACTGATATGTGCTTTTGTTTTACAGTGTTTTAGGTACATTCTAAATAACAAGAATTTCATAT
The DNA here is from genome assembly GCA_963693085.1 of Alisma plantago-aquatica. Taxonomy (NCBI): domain Eukaryota; kingdom Viridiplantae; phylum Streptophyta; class Magnoliopsida; order Alismatales; family Alismataceae; genus Alisma; species Alisma plantago-aquatica. Next base: position 265,490,987 of record OY856414.1, read on the forward strand.
AAGATGAACCAGAGGAAATTACCTGAAGACATCAAAGATAAGTGGAGGAATAGATAGATACTTCTTCTCATATGTACAATTATGATGATAGAAATTCATGCAAGTCCTTAGAGAATCATCTTGTAAATGATATTTTAATTAATGGAAAGTATTCAGTATTATTTTGTATTCGGTAAAGTCTAGATCCTTGGGAATTTTATTTAATGATTCTCAACTTTTTGGTTCATTCCTTAATTGTGGGAAATGCTACAAAGTGAGGTCATTACATTTGGCATCAGAACCCCATATTTTTCAAATAATATTCATTAGTTTATAATTTTAAGTAATTTGTAAAAATATAAGGAAATTTATTAAGGCATAACCCAATGGTAATGGTGTCTAGAATGAATCATGGTTTTAGGGCCTCACAATATTTTCCTTTTCTCCACTAAGTTGGTTATGAGGACAGCTTTAGTCGGTGTGACACTGGCCTAGCCAGAACCTAGGATTTGTCAAAGTAATGTTTCTTCTAAGTCTTCTCATCTCTAATTTCATCTACTTCTCATCCTCTTTATTAATAAACCCTAAAAGATACCTCCCTCCTCATCTCAAGTTAGGCATTTTAAGAAGTAGGATTAAGGAATCCTCTGTGAATTAATGTACAAACAATGTGGAAATAAAAAATGTTATATAGGTTTTTACTTGGTAGGGTAAAACTTTAGGATGGGTTAGGTAAACCCTTGGTGGGTCAAGGGAATTATAAAACCCTAAGATGTAGGGTGTAGGTTGTGTAATCCCTACTGCTAACAAAAAACCATAATCTTGGGTAATGAGAGTGGTGGGGATAAGATAGAGACCCTACTGATATGAACACTAATTAGGGTAAGAGGGAAGAGGAAATATACAATTGGGTTTAGGTGACCCCCTCTTCCATGCATGAATAGAAATTCATACATGATGCATGTAAAAGGAATTGAATATACATGAGTAAAATAAGTAGCTAATGATTTTACATGAAAATTTAAATGCAAAAATAACTTTCTCATCGCCCCAATGTTATCTTTTGAGGAATGAATGAATAAAGAATACCCCCAGTGAGTGGGTATGCTACCTCCTTCGAGTGGGTAAGCTATCAAAACTAACCCCAACAAGTGGGTATGCAATTGAAACTACCCTCATAGAGTAGGTATGTTATTGAAATTGCCTCTAGATAATGAGTATGATATCCCCCAAAAAGTGGGTATGCTATTGAAACAAACCACCGGAGAGTGGGTATGCTACCCCCAACGAGTAGGTATGCCATTGAAATACTCCCAGCGATTGAGTATGATATTATGGACACCACCAATGGTATATCATTGAAATACTCCCAATGAGTAAGTGTGATATTAGGAATACCACCAGAGAGTGGGTATACCACAAAGATTGGACAAATATAGGTTGAGAAGTTATAAACAAAATATATTGTTAGAAAATATGAAACCCTTGATTTGAATTTTAGGGTTGGTGTGTCGACCTGGGGTGGGTCAACCCAAAAGTGGGAAAAGGACTTATGGGGGAGGAAAAACCTTAAACCTGTGGGGTAGGTGTCTAGAGAGCCTAACATCCCCTTGAGAGTCAAGAAGACACCCTAGGTTAGGACCTCCCTAGAAGGATTAGTTCATATTTCAGTTGTAAGAATTGAGGTAACCCTAGATATCACCTAAAGCATGGAAAAATTAAAGATGTGGTATCTCAATAAACCCTAGGAGGGGTAGAGCCCTAGTCAATCCCAAGGTCAAGCAGGGATGATTAAAGGTACATAAGACTAATGAGATTAGGAGGTGATTGTCCCCTGATGCATAAGACCATAGGGTTAGGAGGTATCCAACCATGTTTTCCAGAGGCCCATGGGTCAGGAGATTGGCCACCTTCTTGAGTTTATGAGGCCTAAGGGGTAAATGTGAGGGGCACTCATTAAATGCATAAGGATGAGATCACTACAAAAACTTGTACCCTATAGACCTTGAGGAAATGACTAAGGCTAAGGAGACATGAAGTGTAAATATAAAAGATGCAAGAAGTCATGTAATTATGAAATCCTAAAGGAGTTTTGTACAACTCAAAGATGAGAAAGACACTCAACTTCATGAAATATAAGAAAATTGTGAGATTAAAAAGGTATTCATGGTTTGGAATTATGGTTAAGTATAGTTCATCCAAAATGTGAAATTTTGAGATTGTGTGTGGATACACCATCTTTTCTCTTGGAATGGGATGAACTTTGTATTTGTGTTGTAGTCAAGTACTTATTTCATATTATTATGAGTGAGAGAGATGGGGTATACACATGTTATTCTTAAAATTAACACATGATAATGAATACCCTAAGTTGAGTTTAAAGTTCTTAATCTAGGATTTGAGGTGTTACCTCACCCTTATGTGAAGATAAATGAAAAATAGGTTGGAAACCTAGGTATAAAGGGTAATTACCAAGTGAAAGTTCAAATCACAAATGAAAGGGTAAGAATGTGGGTATATAACTTGAAATAAATTCAAGTACCACTGTTAATAATGATGTGTGGAATTTGTATATCAATAAAATATGGTAAAGATATCCAATAAGGGATGCCAATCCAAAGTTTACAAGCTAAAATGAGCAATCATTCACCATAAACTTACTATATTTTGAATTTTATGAACAAAATTACATTTAAGGAGGGGTGAATATAATATCCTCATTTTGGTGAAATTGAATTATATGAATATAAGTATTGAATTAATAAGTGAATTCCTTAATTATATTATTCATAAAATAACAAAGTCATTCACTTTGTGGCATGGGTGCAATCCATGTCTCAAGTGAGGGCCACGAGACTATTTGCGTTGCAAATAGGTCTTTGCTTCATAAGATAAAGAAATACCTAGAGGATAGGGTGAGTAGTCGACCCTAGTTAGAGATCCCAAGATTAGAGCAACATGTAATGGAGGGCAGAACCATGCTCCGTAGGCAAGCATGGAAGTGCAACAAAGAAGATGATAGAGAGCAAGTGCTACAAAGAGAGAGAAAGATATAGGAGAGTTATGGGATGGTCATAGTGAAGGGACTGATCCCTAGAGGTCGGTGATGTATCCCTATTTTAGGTCATCTTGTGTCTTTTTGCATCTCAATCATAAGTAAACATGTTAAAATGCAAGTTAATTCCCTCAATATGCATATTATTGTCAAATGCATGTATGGGCGTTCTTTTCATGGTTTTCAGGTACTTGAACCATGTTGGATGGATGAGTGAGATAGAGGGGTCCAAAGCAGATAGAAAAGCTTCCCCAACCTACCCTTAGTGGCCAAGAGTCAACCCAAGTTGGGAAGTCCATGGATTTTAAAGAATGGATCTCAAAGTGATACTAAAGATCCCAACACGATCGTGGTGCCAAGGAATGACCATGCTTGCCAATGCAAAAATCACAGGTTGATGTCCACTTTTGACATGCTACAACAACTCCACCAAAATGGCCATGCTACCCAACACGGTCGTGCAAAGAAGGCACCGAAATGGTCATTCCAGGCAGCACAACCATGATGCCAAAGACTAGAATGACTATACTAAAGAGAATGACCTCCACTCGACCTCACCTACCATGGTCGTGCTACCCAACACGACCGTTCTACCTAGACCCCACCACAGCCGTGCTACCAGCCTTCATTTCACCACCTCCAACATGACATTTTTCACTTCCCACTAGGGTCATTCTCTGCCACCACAGTCGTTCTGACCTCCACCCACCATGACCATTCTTCCACCTAAAACCTAACTTTTCTGCACTAAATTTTGAACATTGCCACTACTTTCCCTAGTTCTTCCACCATCACCTATATATACATGGATGGAGGCCACATCACTAGGTTGGCTACTCTAGAGTATTCATTGCTATCTCCCTTCCATTCAAGACCTCCACCTACCTCCCATCTCCCATTTCCACTTCATTTCCACCCAGAAACCCTAATTTTCTAGGGCTTTCACCACCAAACCACTACAGTTCATGCCATTTCCATCCTTTAGGGAGGTGTATGAGCTACTACAGCAAGGAGGTGAAGAATAAAGGGACTTCCACGAGTTCCATGGATTTCTACCTATTTCTTCTCTTCTCTTTGCTCTTTTGTTTAGTCATGTGTAGCTAAGCCCCTTCTAGTGGGTTATTTGGGGGCAAAAATGATACTTTGATACCATGTTGGGGAAGATGATTTGTAAACTTTAATAATTTCATTCTATGATGATTGCATGATTCTTAAATCTCATTTCCCATGTATCTACTTGTGGTTTGTATCTCAACATATGAATTGCTTGTGTTTGTGTGCTTGAAGCCACCTAAGTCTAGGAGAAGATAACATATGTGGGGCTATCTTGGGACTTGCTCCTAGGTCCAATTAGTGGATCTGTAGCAATCACCCCATCTCCCCCTACATATAGTCCTTCTCCTACTCCTAGGTTTGTGATCTAAGTAGCTAGTATAGGGTTTATTGGTGCAATTGCCTTAGGAGTTTGATAAAATCTAGGTGGTGGGTAATGTGGGGTGAAATACCCTCACCTCTACTCCCCAATTATACCTTTGGCTCCCAATTACACTAAAAGACCCTATGCTAGAAACCTAGATTAGTCAAATCCTGATGAAATATCACCTATACCTTAGGCAAACTAATAGTGTAGGGTGATTTCATAGCATTTGACTAGTTGTTTAGTTTAAGTAATCTAGAATGAATGATTAAGCTTGCTTGTTCTCTCTTTCCCCCAATTGGAATCTCAATTTCATTCCCAAATGGCCCACTTATCTCTATCATTTCTAAAACCCGTCTTGCTAATTTAGCTTGTTAATGATAGTCAGTTTCTTGTTCTTGATTTCTTCTTAGTTAATTTCTTAGTTCTTGATAGATAGGTCTTGCTTGAGTAGTTAGTGCTTTTTTGAGCTTGCTAGTGCTAATCTTATTTGTTAGTGATAACCAAGGTCCTTGTTTTCTCTAGTGCTTAACTTGTCTCTTAGGTGTTAACTTGAATTGCTAGTCTAGTGTAGTTTAGTTTTAGTTCCTTGCTTTTACTTAGTTAATTTTCTTTCCTAGGTTCTTAGTCTTAACTTGTTTAGGATAATTTGTAGTTTTTTATAATCTAGTTTTCTTCTTGCCTTTAATTGCTTGCAACATTAGAGTAATCAACCAAAATCACCTTTAAACCCTACACTCCACTTTAGGAACATAGATCACACTAACCTAGCTCTAGTGCCCCTCTCTCCTTGAGGATCCACCCTTTTCTTACCACTTTCATATACTACAACACAACCCCGTGCACTTGTGGGTACGTGTGATTAGTTTAAGTAGTTGTATCGGACTAGGTACACTATAAATTCAAAAGATCCCCATGTGTTTCCCTTGGGTGTGCATCCAATCATTTAATTGATTTATGTGTATGTTTGAGAATCGCACCAAGCTTTCTGGTGTTTTTGTTGGGGATAGAGGCGCTCATCCTAGCTAGTTAGTGTAGCTTAGCTTTGCATACTTCCCTCACCATTGATATTCATTATTCTTTGTTTACTCTTGCATACTTGCCTTTTAACTTGGATCTTGTTGTTTGTTTGTGTATTGTGTAGGTGAAAGCTATGCATTCTTGGTAGACACTCTATTTCTACCACCTTGGTGCCACTCCACCCAGAGATAGGTAGAAGAAGATGCCAACACTGACACAAGCAACACTATGAGTGTAATGACCCTGACCTGGGTTATGAGGTAACCCTATTTGTTTTGGCTAAGTAAGTTTCTTAGAACTTTAATATAATCCTCTAAGGTGTTTTGTTATCATGTGACACACTTATGTTCCAAGTTTAGTCCTGATTGAATGTTGTTTGAGCTATGTTCCTTTGTTTTGGACCAAAGTGCAATTTACCCAAGATGAGGGGCTATATTGCAAAATGTCACATTTTGAACATGCCTTAAGTGTTTTAGCATCATAAGAGAGAGAGAGAGTGATGCTAAGTTGTGGCTTGTGGAAAGCCTAAATGCCAAGTTTGAACATGTTTGAATAATGTTAGTACCTTGTGCACCAATTTTGGTACAAATTGTAATTTACCCAAAATATAGGGTTTATATGTAAATTACCACCTCTAGAGTGTCCCTACTTCCTGTATGTATCATTTAGAGGAGATATAATGAATTATACACCATGTTTGAATCAATTATGAGTGATGGTACTCTTGGTGATGAAATGACCAAGAAAAGGGTTGAATATGAAACCTTAACTTGAGTTGTATCAAGTTGAAAAGCTTATATATGAGTTCCTATCGGACAAGGAGCCAAAGGAGGAGTATCATATCATTTTGTGGACTATTGGAAAATCACGTGATGTGCAAAGAACCTCAAGGAGTTGAAGTGTATCAGTTTACAACTTCCTTAGAAAAGTTGTATCGGGTTGTGAATAAAGTGGTGATTTTGTTGATATATTTTATTCAAAGGGATAAGTAATGGACGAAATTTCATCCCTAGATTATCCTCACCTGTTTTTCATGTTAAGATAAATTTTAATGCATGCATGTACATGTGTCACCCATGCATTCACATGTGGCACCTAGTAGCTCAAATTGATGACACCTCATTTTCACACTTCTGCATGAACAATAAGTATATATACCCCTTCTTTCACCCCTTAGTGGAATTTTTTGGATCTTACCACCCTCCTTCCCTAAGGTATCATGCATAGGGTCCTTTTATCATGCAGTAGTGAAGTGGTATCGTGCATAGGGCCTTGGGTATCATCCATAGCAAGTTCATATCGGCCAAGTAAGGTGGTATCGGCCAAGTAGGGTGATATCACCCATAGTGAAGTATTTTGATCACAAGTGAGGGGGATATCGGAAAAGGGTGGTGGAATATCGTGCACAAGTGATGGAATATCGTGCAAGGGTAGTGAGGTATCGTGCAAAGGTGCTAAGGAGCAAGAAGGAGCTCATACTTAACCCTAAGGTGAGGCCATGATCATCTTCAACCTTGGATTGAAGCATGATTTTAGGGTTATGATCTTCCTTTCTTTTCGTCTTCACCAATTGCTTATCCATGGTGATTCTTTGCATATATTGGAGTTTTGATGTTCATCTTAAACCTTAGGAATGTGTATCTTTGGATCTTGGAGCTTTGAAGTTGTTCTGAAGGCGGGTTATATAACTTGAACTCAACCATGTTAGTATTCATCACCTAAATTGCTATATTTAATGAACTACTTTTAATTATGAAATTTACTGAGATAGTTGATAAAATTATGAGTTCTGGTAGTTTCTTAAACCTATTATCATGAATTATAATTGTTAGAATGGAGGTCTAGAGCTTAAAGAATATGGTATCACTTTGCAAAAGTGATATCAGGTTCAAGCATATACACAAGTAGCTCTAACCCGATATGGGTATGTCTTTCTCGATATGTCTTGCTCAAGATTCTTACACGATATGCTTGCAAAATATGCTTGCACGATAGGAAGTCAAGTATAGACTCCATGCACGATACAAGGTTAAATGCATACTTGTAAATTGATATGAAACCCTAATTTGGGTAACCTGATATGAGTAAAGAATAGCAAGTGCTATTGCATGATATGATCATATAATATATATCATTGGTACTTGGTATTATGAAGCACATACATATGGTGTACGATATGAACATTTAAGTAAATCCTATTGCACGATATGAGGTATGGAACAAGATGTAACCCGATATGTTTGGAATACATCTACCTGATACATAAACCTAGATGACATGTATCCCATCACGACCAACCCTAACCCGACATGGGTGATGCAACCCAACATGGGATGGTGTAACCTGACATGGGTGTTATAACCCAACATGGGATGGTGTAGCCTGACATGGCTTGGTACTTTTCACTCCTATCAACTTATGTAATGGGTTGAGAAGAGTTTAACTAATTGTTTAACCTATTACTCATCCTTAAGATAAGATGGTAACCTTGAAGGAGGTAATGAGATGAATATATTGGGTTGAGCCCGATATGGAAAACCCTAACCCGTCACGGCCAACCCTAGATGGTGAGCCACCTGATATGGTGATTGAATGCACCTCTAGCTTGACATGGTGATGGTTTAATACCTCATACACGACATGGGTAACACATACAAATACCTCTATCCCAATATGGTGAGTGTTCATACACCCCAACCAGATATGGTGGTCTCTATACACCTACAACATGATATGGTGAACATATGCACATCTCCAACTCGAGACACCTTGTAAAGATAAGGGTACAACACTCCTAGAAGTAAAGAGTGTATTACTAAGCAATGGTGTGACTAATATCTTGATAGGTGAGACACCTAAGTGGAGAATGTATTAATACAAGATGAGTTCTTACCACCTAATTATATATGGATAATTCAAGTGTGTGAATTATGGCTAATGCACCACATAATAAATATGATGAGTTAGTGCATAAAGTATAAGGATGGGAAATACCCTAATACAAGGTAAATTGATGAACTTAAGTGTAAGGACCCTGATCCAAGTTTTGGGAACCCTCTTTGCTTTGCTTATGAAAGGTGATTAGAACCTTAATCTAATCTCTTAAGATGTTTTGATATCATGTGACAAGCTCATGTTTCCAGTTTGGTCCCGTATGGATGTTGTTTGAGCAATGTTTGCATATTTTGGACCAAAGTGCAATTTACCCAAATTAATGGGTTATATTGAAATATGTCACATGTAGAGCAGGCCTTTAGTTATCTACCATCATTATAAATAAAATGACGAGGTGGGTCGCCTTGTGGAGGACCTATGTTCCAAGTTTGAGCTTAGTTGGATGATGTTTGTGCCCTATGTGCTAGTTTTGGTGCAAATTGCAAATTACCCAAAGTGGAGGGGTCAATATGCAATTTATCAGCTCTAGAGTCACCTACCTTCTGTTTTTCATCATCTAGGAAGTGGATGGAAGTTGGCGCGCCTTGTTTGGTTGATAGTTGAGGAGTAACATCTTTATATGGTCTTTATATCACATATGTGTCACACATGCTACCTTGCCTTTTAGTGTATCGGGTAGAAGCTTGAGAGTGTGTCTCCCATGATGGTGTGTCACCCATGGGAGGTACCTAGATGCAAGATACACATACTAGATTATATCACCAGGTCATGCATGTGAAGCTTGTGTGGCAACAAATGGCGTTAAGTGCATGAGCAAGTGGCATCTTGGGTTATGTGGTTATGACACCTCTCTGTTGCTACCTCTCTCTTCCTTGGTGTATATAGCCCCCTTCCTCCTTAACCAAGTGCTCCTTTTCGGCCACCTTCTTTCCCCTTCATGTATGGGACGAGCATGGGAGCTTGGGAGCTCAAGGAAACTCCCATGGAGCTTGGGAGGGCGAGCTCTTTGGCCATGGAGACTCCTTGCTCAAGATCCGACCTTGGTGAGTCATGCTTCCTTGCTAGTTTTCCCTTGTGCCTTCTTCTTCATCTCCTTCTCCTCCTCTCGGCCATGTATGGGCTCTTTATTTGAGTAGGCAAGGCCATGGTTATCTCCCCCTCTTTTCTTCTTCTTGAGCTATACATAACCATGGTATCTTCTTCTTCTTCTTCTCTTGTTCCTTGAGGTGATGATGATGGAGTCGAAGACAAGCTTAGAGCTTCAGATGGATGGTTTCCATGGAGATGAATGTGGGTTTGCTTCTTGGATCAGGAAGCTTTATGCCTTTCATGGAGATCCTCTTAAGGTAGGTTACATAAGTCTTAACCATCTCTATTATGTTCACTCTCCATATGTGCATGTGATGATTCTTGTCTTTAAATTGACACCCTTCTCCATGATAGCCATGCATGTGGAACTTGAGATCTATTTTAATGGAAATGGTCACGTTTGACTAATGTCGTTATCTTTTTCTTCTTGCATTAGATGGTAATGGGTGGCTAGATGTTGAAGATGACTTGCCCGATAGGGTGCTTTACCTGATATGGGGGCTTGCCCGATACTATGCTTTGCCCGACATAGTACCTTGCTAAATAGGTTATACTTCGGTTGATGGTTTGTGACAATACCCCTTTCTCTCCTTTGGACTTGAAAGGTGAGCCTATGGCCTACCCTAGGGTTAGGGTTTGGATGTTATGGATGGTGGCTCCTTGAGGTTGCTTCTTGATACCCTCTTCTAGAGTTGAGCCTTGGGTGATATGCTAAGTGAACCCTTTGTTGACCTTGTGACCGATATGCACCTCTACCCAAGATGATGATGGTGGGTGATATGGTGGTTGACCGACATGAAACCCTAACCTTAGTGTCTTGGCCGACATAGAGCTCCAACCCTAGATTGGGCGATGGGGTTGCCCTGGGTGACATGGATGCTCTACTCTAGTTGCACGATAAGCTCTTGGGGTTGATCCCTTGGATAGTATCATGGGCGATATGGTGGTAATGCCTTTGGTGATAGGTATCATTGATAGTGTTGGGAAACTGATAGGTTGTTCCTTGGTGTGGGCGATATCCCTAGAAGTAGTGTCTTGGGCGATATGGATGCCCTAACCCTAACTTAAGGTGATATGATTGCTTTGGCCGATGGGATGGTCCTAACCCTAGAGTGCCCAACATGTTGTCATGGACATTGAGATGCCTTGGCTGATTGGCTAGCTCTAACCCTAGTTGCCCAATATAGCATCCTGGACATCATGGAGTTTTGAGTGTTGGGGGTTGCCCTAACCCTAGCTGACCGATAGGGGTGCCTTTGTGGTAATGATCCCTTGGGAGATATGAAAGGTGCCCAAGATGGTGCTCCATGAATGAAAAAGGATGTGAGGATGGGTGTTATGAACGGTCCCTTGATATGTTGCCTGATATCATCAACCCTAGAACGTTATGAGTGTGTATGTGTGCATAGCTTGGGCGACATCAAGGTTAAGTGCATGGCTGATACCCCCACAAGGAGATATGTTACTTTGGCCGATATGCCTTGCCCGATACATGCTCTCTCTTGGTTGGTTACCTGACATGTGTATGTGCTTGATAGCTTGGATGGTCCTAGGGTTGAAGGTTTGGCCGATACATGTGGTGAGTTTGGATAGTATAAGGTCTTGGATGATATAAGTTGAGGGTTGGACGATATAGTACTTTGACCATTATAGGGTCCCAAACCCTAGTTGGACGATGGCTACCTTGGGTGCCATGGCAATGTTTGATGGATGGTAGTAGTGTACCTTGGGCGGTATGAGAGTTCCTTGGACATCATGATGTGCTGACCAAGTGGGTGCCTGTTGGGTGATATAGTTGTGGCTTTGGGTGACATGATTTGATGGTTGCCCGATATGAACCCTAACCCTAGAAGGGATATAAGGGGGTCTTGGCCAAAAAGGGTTGTTGTGATGATCATATGTTGTCCGATATACTCTTGGTCCATGGTTGCACGACACATCATTAGGTCTAAGTCTAGTCGTTATCCCCTTTGTGCATGGGTGCATGTCATGCTTGAGACCGATAGCTTTCGATGAGGGTTAGTACCCTACCCGATACACCTTTAGTGAGGGTTTATGGTCGCTGCCTAGTATTGGTGAGGATAGGCGACACTTCTAGTGAGGTTTGTGCCCTAACCCGATAACCCTAAAAGTTATCTTGAGATGCATAATGTCAATGTAATACCTTGTTACCTTTGGCTCGTACCTTTGATCAAAATGGTGAGACATGATGAATAAGTTATCGAGCCTTAGTATGGGGGTTACCTATGGTTGATGATAGGTGAACCATGGTGTGTGATCCTTAAATATGAATCTTGAGGGATGGTGTGCGTGATGATATGAGGCTTAGGGTATGGTGGATACCCATGCTCTGATAACAGTAATGAGTATTGTTTAATACACCATCTATGACTTTATGCTTCATATGTTCATAAAAGTGGATGATTGTTCCAAAATTTAATCCTAATAACATGGTAATCATGATATGCTCCATAAAGATTATTTTTGGTGATCAAGTTATCTCTTTGCTATACTCTCTAGCCATGCATGTACTATCAATTGGATTCATACCAGGTAAGAGCTATGATGATTATATGATTATGTGCTTTATCTGGCATTTGGTATATGCAATATCTGAGTAATGATAATGTGCCTTGTTGATGAGATAACATGTAACATCAGTATGATGAGGAAGGTTTAATAACATAATAAAGGTTGAGTGCCTGAATGAGGTGTTATCCTCTATTGATAACATGAGGGATTGATATCCCATGATGATGATGATGCCTTGAGGGGTAATGGTATTATGTGATGAACCGAGGGATTGATATCCCATGATGATGTATGATGATGAAAGGGATTCATGTCCCATGGCAATAAGATGACTGTTGAGGGCAATGAGAATATCAATAGAAGTATAATACCAAAGTAATGAAATATAATGTTGTTCATGTTTTATATATGGTTTCTTAATACAACTTGGTTGCCCCAACAATCTACTTAAAATGCATTAACTAATTACAGATGAACCTTTCATGTAGTTTGCCCTGGCCATAGATCCATCATCATCAGTAATTAGGTGATGCTGAAATGGGTTCTCCTACGGGTTAACCTGGAGCGCATATTGTTGAATATGTGGGGTTTCTCCTAGCCGAAAATAGGAGGATTAGAGTGCATCTGCGATTGTGGACTCAAGATGTGTATGAGAGCATGGTGATCAGGCCCATGGCTTAGTGTGAAGGAGCATGAATGTGTTCATGGCTCAGGAGCACAGTGAATAGGCCTATGGCTCATGATAAAAAGGGTAGACTGTGTGAGCTAACCCTATGGCTGAGTCCACTCAAGCAAGAGACTGTGGTCCTACTTTGGTTAATGTGTAATGACCACAAAGAGGTGAGGTCATGGAGTCCAGCTCTCCCAATGACCTTGTATGGCACCGGTTTTGGGCTTCACAGCCAAAGGTTGGATTTGAGCGGGACGACTCACTTCCTCAAGGCATAATAAATCGTAATCCAGCCGTATAGAATATATTGCTTAAGTCAAAACACAGAGCATTGGTTGTGGTCTTGCTTGTATAGTTTCTCTAGTTATATCTTGCAAGTTATTTGTACACTTTTCATATCTTGTCATAAATTCTTATAAAGCTTGTCTTGTCAATCATGTCCCATAAAGAATGTCTGTTATATGCCTCTTGGATATGTTTGGCAAGATTGTTAATAAAGTTATCTTTGCTCAATATGTTGCTCCTATAATCTGCTTATACCAGTTATCTGGGATCATAATAAAGTTGGTAGAGGGTTATGTTTCTCGTTGGTACTGTGTGTCTCACCCCGGTGGTTAATAAAAAAAAAATTTGAGGTGGACGTGCCTGGCGAGATGAAGATCATGTGGCTATGGATGATATGTAGAGGTATCATACCCAGTGGAATAGATAGTGTCTAGCAGTAGAGTCATATGTGTCGTCCCTATACACTCAGGTCTTGGGGAAGCTTTTTGATGTTTCTTGTATTACGATCAATGTACGGTTTTTGGTTTATGTATCGTGATGTAAATCAGCATGTGGAACAGTTATTTCATGTAATGAGATGATGGGAAATTATGTTGTAGCACGTTGGAAATATGTTATGAAAAGAAAAGTGTTGGCTCAAATATTATATGCCTCATCTTGTGGTGCTCATTGTAAATCGGTTTTAATTTCCCGTGATTTTCTGTAATCCACTGGTTAGCATGTAATTGTGTTTTGTTGAGGATGGGGTGTTTCAAGTGTTTGGTATCAGAGCTCTAGGTTCGCTGAGTCTATAGGGACACTAGGACTAGGATTAGGATGATGTCTAAGGTTGGACCGTGATATAAAATATGGTGCATACTACCTAATCTCAGTAATTGTATGCCCTGTCCAGGTATTCAAATATTGAAGACATAGGTAAGTGTGGAGCCTTAGATTGTTTCCTCCTTGATTACTCTGATCAAGTAGTCATTCTGGAGCAATCTAAAGAGCATAAAAAATCAAGAATATGATGCTAATACCTTCATCATATTATAAAGGGAGTAGATAAATTACCATAACTCTTTAAAACTTGGATGCTTGGTAATCCAAAGAGGAAGTAATGGTTCTATGAAACCTAAAATCCGTATAAGAATATGATGAGGTAAGTTCTTGAAACCATAATCTTAAGAGATACATCAAGTAAAAGACAGATTAATCTGTGATAACAAGGAGAGTTGAAACATAAAACTTACACAAGATAAAGAAAATTCTTGAAAGAAAGCAAAAGGTTGGAAGAAAGAGAAGAAAAAGTAATGAATAAATAAGATGGAACTTGAGATAATCTCAGACCAACCAATGAACTTAAGTAAAAATGAGAGAGTATAAAGTGCAAATTCGTGATAAGAAAAAGGGAACAAGGGAGATGATCCTTGTTCAATAAATAATATGTGAAGAGTAACAAGCTTTTTCACAAAAAGGAAACAAAAATTTGATATAATCAGGAAATAATCATGATTATGATGAAATGAAGACAAGAGAAAAAGAATAATAACATGTAATGGTCTTGATGCTTCCTGTGCTGAGTGCAAGGAAACTAAGAAGAAATAGGATAAAACCAGGTGGAACAAGGTTTAACGATGCACAAATAGTTGAAAGCTCATGTAAGGATCAAAAGAAAGTGATAATATCCTCCCCTTTGATATAAAACCGTAGGTGTTGTTGGGGTGTTTGGAGGAGTTTGTTCCTTCCTTCCGAGGGAATGGCAGTCAATTAGACCCTATGTCACTTGATATGTGTACTTTTGGAGTGATCTCTGGTTGGATACTTTGAAAAGTAACAATTGATCTTGGACTTTAGCTTCCAAGATAGAGATATCTATGATAGATGATGACGGTAGGATCCTCTTGACATATTTTGAACCAGTGACAACAGTAGACTATGAATGAGAGACCGGAAGTGATGTGTTTTGACTCAAGAGATGGATACCAAGGTAAGGAAAACTAGTGTATGAGAAATGCCAAGCATATGGGAACATGAGAACATGCCTTCTGGTAAAGGGTTGAGAATCAAGATGCCTAGATCGTGAAGGTATGGTGGTGAACCGTCTTGATAGCTCATCCTTGACCTTGAACCAACAAGCTTGAAGCTTTTTTTGGAGTCTGGATCTATGTGGTGACCCTCGAGGTAGCATTTCAGCAACATAGAGGAATGTTGATAAGGATAAGCAAGTGAGGACCAGATGGTTTGACCAGGAAGCAAAGGGAAACATGCAAAAGATAGATCTCATGGCATGAGCTGGCCAGAAATGGTGAGATGACCAGGGTATGTTGGCAGGTCAAATGGAGTTAATCCCTTCTGCTTCTGTTGATCCAATTTAGTATGTGCCCTCCTCTAAACACTTATAGCGTGTCTGGAAGATGCTTCCAGAGAGGTTGGCTTTGGTTTGACCTGGCTAAGTGCCTATAGTATGGCTATCACCTGTTAGGGGTTTATGCTTTGCATAAACATGACATCAGAAGGTATGCACCCAAGGAAAGAAACTGAGGATACGTTGTCTTGGGAAAAGTTCATCAAGTTAAGCATGATTCCTTGGAATACTCCTAACTAAGTCTCGAGTAAAGGAAGATCTAGGCAGGATGTGTCTCAAATAGAGATGGATGAATGAGGTTTGTGAATCCTATCTAGATCAGTTGAGATAGTGCATATCAATCACCCTCTGAGTTGGTGCTTGTTGTACATTTGGGAGATGATAGGAAGACATGGCAGGAAACCAAGATAATGTGGTTGTTGTTAACCAAGATGCTTGGTTCCCGCGCTTTGGATACCAAAAAAAAGATGATTGGTTCCTTGTATGTTCGATAACTCCTTTTGTGTTAAGACTTAAGCAGTACATAGTAGTTCCTTATGAGACCTATCATGTGCATACATCTATTTTCTAGAGTAGGCATCTTGTGAAAACCCCTTCTTAGAAAGATCTTCCTTGGACTAAGACATCCTTTATGGAA
Organism: Alisma plantago-aquatica; assembly: GCA_963693085.1. NCBI lineage: Eukaryota > Viridiplantae > Streptophyta > Magnoliopsida > Alismatales > Alismataceae > Alisma > Alisma plantago-aquatica. The sequence goes on from OY856414.1 coordinate 265,506,913, forward strand.
GGAGAAGAAATAGTTGGAACATATATAGCAGAAGGATAGTGATATGAGTTATGCAAAGCTTAAGTGTCGAGCCTATGAGATCAGAATAGCACAGTAGAAATGTAACAAGGAATGTGATATATCAGTAAAGGAACTGATACATGAGTGATATGAGTTGCGTGTGATGTTCCAGTATCTAAGAGTGTTACCAGACAAAGGATGGTAAGACGCAGGTTTGAGTCTATAACCAGTACAAGGAAACCCTGTGTTGGCTCTGGAGGAAGATCCAATATGTTGTTCATGGATCTGTGACACCTAAGAGCTTTGTGGATATGTATGATGCGATGTGTAAGTAACACCCATCTTCTTTCCGCTTGGAATTTTGGAGACGAAATCCTTGTTAGGGGTTTATGACTTGTAAGGACCCTGACCCAAGTTTTGGGCTAACCCTCTTTTCTTTGCTTATTAAAGGTTCTTAGAACCTTAATCTAATCTCTTAAGATGTTTTGATATCATGTGACAAGCTCATGTTTCCAGTTTGGTCCCGTTTGGATGTTGTTTGAGCAATGTTTGCTTGTTTTGGACGAAGTGCAATTTACCCAAAGTAAGGGGTTATATTGCAATATGTCACATGTAGATCATTCCTTTAGTTATCTAGCATCATTATAAATATAATGACAAGGTGGGGCACCTTGTGGAGGACCTATGTTCCAAGTTTGAGCTTAGTTGGATTATGTTTGTGCCCTATGTGCTAGTTTTGGTGCAAATTGCAAATTACCCAAAGTGGAGGGGTCAATATGCAATTTATAAGCTCTAGAGTCACCTCCCTTCTATTTGGAATCATCTAGGATGTATGGAAGTTGGGGCGCCTTGTTTGGTTGATAGTTGAGGAGTAACATCTTTATATGGTCTTTATATCACACATGTGTCACACATGCTACCTTATCTTTTAGTGTATCAGGTAGAAGCTTGAGAGTGTGTCATCCATGAGGGTGTGTCACCCATGGGAGGTACCCAGATGCATGATACACATCCTAGAGTGTATCACCAGGCCGTGCATGTGAAGCTTGGGTGGCAACAAATGGCGTTAAGTGCATGAGCAAGTGGCATCTTGGGTTATGTGGTTATGACACCTCTCCTTTGCTACCTCTCTCTTCCTTGGTGAATATAGCCCCCTTCCTCCTTAACCAAGTGCTCCTTTTCGGACACCTTCTTTCCCCTTCCTGTATGGGACGAGAATGGGAGCTTGGGAGCTTAAGGAAACTCCCATGGATCTTGGGAGGGAGAGCTCTTTGGTCATGGAGACTCCTTGCTCAAGATCCAACCTTGGTGAGTCGTGCTTCCTTGCTAGCTTTTTATTGTGCCTTCTTCTTCATATCCTTCTCCTCCTCTCAGTCATGTATGGGCCCTTGATGTGAGTAGGAAAGGCCGTGGTTATCTCCCCCTCTTTTCTTCTTCTTGAGCTATACATAACCATGGTATCTTGTTCTTCTTCTCTTATTCCTTGAGGTGATGATGATGGAGTCGAAGACAAGCTTAGAGCTTCATATGGATGGTTTCCATGGAGAGGAACGTGGGTTTGCTGCTTGAATCAGAAAGCTTTATTCCTTTCATGGAGATCCTCTGAAGGCGGGTTACATAACTCTTAACCATCTCTATTATGTTCACTCTCCATATGTCCATGTGATGATTCTTATCTTTAAATTGATAACCTTCTCCATGATAGTCGTGCATGTGGAACTTGAGATCTGTTTTAATGGAAATGGTCATGTTTTACTACTGTCCTTATCTTGTTCTTCTTGCGTTATATGGTAACGGGTGGCTAGAGGTTGAAGATGACTTGGCCGATAGGGTGCTTTACTCGATATGGGGGTTTGCCCGATACTATGCTTTTCCTGACATAGTACCTTGCTCAATAGGTTATACTTCGGTTGATGGTTTGTGGCAATACCCCTTTCTCTCCTTTGGACTTGAAAGGTGAGCCTATGGCCTAGATGTTTGGGGTGATATGACGTGGTGAACGATATCTCTTTCCTACCCTAGGGTTAGGGTTTGGATGTTATGGATGGTGGCTCCTTGAGGTTGTTGCCCGATACCCTCTTCTAGAGTTGAGCCTTGGGTGATATGCTAAGTGAACCCTTTGTTGATCTTGTGACTGATATGAATCTCTACCCAAGATGATGATGGTGGGTGATATGGTGGGTGATATGGTGGTTGACCGACATGAAACCCTAACCTTAGTGTCTTGGCCGACATAGAGCTCCAACCCTAGCATGGGCGATGGGGTTGCCCTGGGTGACATGGATGCTCTACTCTAGTTGCATGACAAGCTCTTGGGGTTGAGCCCTTGGATAGTATCATGGGAGATATGGTGGTAATGCCTTTGGTGATAAGTAGCATTGATAGTGTAGGGAAATTGATAGGTTGTTCCTTGGTGTGGGCGATAGCCCTAGAAGTAGTGTCTTGGGCGATATGGATGCCCTAACCCTAACTTAAGGTGATATGATTGCTTTGGATGATGGGATGGAACTAACCCTAGAGTTCTCAACATGTTGTCATGGGCATTGAGATGCCTTGGCCGATAGGCTAGCTCTAACCCTATTTTCCCGATATAGCATCCTGGACATCATGGAGTTTTGATTGTTGGGGGTTGCCCTAACCCTAGCTGACCGATAGGGGTGCCTTTGTGGTAATAATCCCTTAGGTGATATGTTGGGTGCCCAAGATGGTGCTCCATGAATGACAAAGGATGCGAGGATGCGTGTTATGAATGGTCCCTTGATATGCTACCCGATATCATCAACCCTAGAATGTTATGAGTGTGTATGTGTGCATAGCTTGGGCGACATCAGGGTTAAGTGCATGGTTGATACCCCAACAAGGAGATATGTTACTGATGCAAGGATTTTGAGTCGCTTTTATAGACCGGTTTTACATGCGTTTTATGTGTTTATTAGTCACATTTATGGTTAATATCGCATGATTCACTTGCTTTAGTCTATAATCTCAGTTTGCATCAAATCTACTGTATTTCATCTTTTTGGTTATAAATGATCATATTCATGTGTTGTAGCAAGGCTGATTCGAAATTATCTTGAAATTTTAGGAAAAATGAATATATGCAGCTGTCGATACCATCGACAGATGTCGATAGTATCGACTCGGTCATAGTGAGACAGCCACAAGGAACCAAGATGCGTTGATACCATCGACACCGAAGTCGATGGTAGCGAGATACCTACAACGAGCTAGCAGTCAACTGGTCGATACTATCGATGCAAAGTCGATACTATCGACCTTGCCCAACTTCAGCGTAAGATTGGTGATAAAAGCGACACCTAAAGGTGTCGATACCATCGACACTAAAGTCGATGGTATCGAGTCTGCATCAGGCAGAATGTGAGAAAAAGAAGACTTGTCGATATTCTCACGGGTCGATACCATCGACCCGCGTCGATTGTATCGATGCCGTCAGATCAGGTTTTGTTTCAGACCGGCCCTAATCGGACGGTGGTGATCTTTTAGCAATCCAAAGTGGTGCATATACCTAATTACGGCGGCCCTAAGCTGGGGATCACGTCATTAGTCATTGCACAAGTCTCAAGGAGAGGACAAGAGAAGGATGGAGCCCAGAATCACACCCTGATCGTTCCGAGAGCCGCATAAGACGTTTTCTACCGCTGAAAGGATGTAGATCACGCATTCTATGTCAAGGAACTCGCAGATCTCCTCCATTCAGGGGTTTACATCACTTTCATTCACGTTTTCTCCATGTTTTCCCTTTCTCTCATCATGTCTTTCATTGAGATGAACATGCGGGGCTAATCCCCTTTATCTTTAGGACTGGGAGTAGCCCGGGTAATCATTATATGACATTTTTTACATAGTTTATCATAATTTATCTCTTAAATCCATGGTATGATTTCGTTTTCTCCAATATATCATTATTATTGATCACCTTAATGATAGTCTAATACCTTTAATTACTTTGAAAGAAGAATTAACGGTTGAAAAGAGACGAAATTCACATTAACTGATAAATCCTTTGAACAAGGCGATGTACAATTAATGGTGTACACCCCGAGTATGGTCTTCATGCACCTAGTTTAGGGTATAGGTTACTACAACCGTGGAACCAACCTAGACTTAGGTAGTGAGTTGTATCACGAAAGTGAGCAATTCTGAATACAGGCCACTACCCAGAATGAGAGATGAATTAGGATAACTGTGTAGGAATTAATACAATGAGAACTTGTGGTGAAACCGCAATCCTAAATATTCCCTTTTTCATTGATTAAACCAAACATTTAATCGATCGCTTGGTTTTCTTTTATTTTTCTTTTCTTTTTCAATCAACTCTCAAATCATTTTAATCAGTCTAGCTGATTGGAACTAGTTAGTAGTAGTCTACCAATAATTACATTTACCTGAGTTTGACTCGGGCCTCACAAAGGCCTATATTACTCTGACGTGTGAACTTGCATTCTACGCACGGTAAATTCGTGTCAAGTTTTTGGCGTCGTTGTCGGGGAGACGGCAATTGTTGGCACTACGAGTGCTATAAGCGGCCACTATAGGCTACCTTTTTCTTTTAACTACATTTTTAATTCTTGCAATTGATTGTCTAATTTTCAGAAATGTATATTCGTCTAGCATTGTACTTAATGAAATATATCATTTTGTAGGTACCAGTGCATGGTGAGCACGCGTAGCATAGACTACGCGCAGTCATTACCAGAGGTTCCATCTTCGGGATTAGACGATGAGGAGCACTACATTTAGAGTCAATCTGAGAGAATAAATTCAGATTCTGAACAAGAAGAGATGGTTGAAGAAAAGATGATATGGGAAAAGATCAAGGCGTCTTCTTCCTCTGCATCGAAAGGGTCGATCAAGAGGCAAGAAATCAACATCCCGAATTATAAAATTGATCTGGCACTAAAAAATCTAGTCAAAACTCAAGCATTCCATGGACTAAAGAACGAAGATCCAGTGGCCCACATAAACACTTTCGTGGAAATTTGTGATATGATCAAGATCGATCATTTTCCACAGGAGACACTGTATCTAAAATTGTTCCCATGTTCTCTTGCAGGAACTGCAAGAGAGTGGTTCTATAATCTGGGTGATGAGATTGTTGAGTCGTGGGATCAAATGATTGAGGTCTTTTTCGAACGTTTCTTCCCACCTGAGAAAACTAATGATTTAATCAGAAAAATCCACAACTTTACTCAGAATGTGGGTGAAACTTATTCAGAAACCTGGGAAAGATTTCAAATAATGCTGAGAAGATGCCCTCATCATGGTTTAGACAATGAAAAATGGGTGAAGATTTTCTACTTCGCACTTAATGAGCATGATAGAAGCAATTTAGATTCAGCAGGATCATGATTTTTTCTGAACAATATGGATACAAGGTGTTGGAAGATTCTTAAGAACATGGCAAAGAAGCAATCCTGGGGTACCAGAGATGCACCTGAGCAAGTTAGATCTATAGGGGACGCTAAAGCCATTAAAGAACTGAATGACAAGATGGGTCTTATTGCAAAGAAACTTTTGGCTAAAGAAAATGAAGAGTCCGATGATGAAGCATAGGTGAAATTCATGCGTCAGCAACAGGGATATAGGAATAACGACTATTCTTGGAGGAAAGATAAGAAATTCTCTTGGAAAGATCCCAACAATTTCTTACAGGACCCGGAAGCTAAGCCACAACCCATTGTAGAAGAAAAGAGCAATGAGTTGCTCAATCAAGTAATCAAGCAGAATCAAGAACTCATAAGCACGTTTGGTCAACAAATAAAGCAACAAGGAGAGTTCATGAATCAGTTTGGGCAAACTTTACAAAGTCATGGGGATCAGATGAGGACACTCGAGACATCTTTAGCACAGATGGCGGCAAAGATTTCAAGCTTGAAGAAACCAATGCAACAAGGTTTTCCCAGAAATACAAATGTGCCAGGAGGGAATCAACTAGCCAAAGCAATTTTGTTAAGGAGTGAAAAGAAGATTCTAAACTCTAAGGCCAATGAACCAAGCACACCCCAATCCGAAACAACATGTGAGGCCACAGAGGAGGTCACAATCACAGAGTCGATAGAGGATGTTGTAGAGGAAGCCATACCAGAGCCCATTGCTAAGGAAGAGACTCAAAAGAGGACACCATATGTGTGTTGGGTTTTAGGGGAGGCAGAGAAGGCAGCGGAAACAAAAATTTTCTCCCCCAAACCTGGAACAAGGAAACACGTCAACATCTATATAATAGGAAAGGATGGTTTGTGGAATCATACCTTGTCCCGAGGCTAGCTCGGCGACAATACCTCGCGGCTTGCGCGGTCTTCACCTCCAGTCTTGGACGGTGTCTGTGCAGCTCCTGGTCACACTGGGACTGACGACTCCTCCTCTCACCGGGACTGTCAGGTTGACAGTTGTCGTCCTGAGTGGAAGAAACCTCCTGCCTCTGAAGTAGTCCACACGGACCACCTAGAACTCCACACTCCTTGTCCCATAAGGAATTGGAAGGAGTCACACCCTCCTATTGACGTACTAGTCGCCAACACACTCTCCTGCCTCCAGTTGCAACTGTAGTTGTCTTTCCCTTGTTGCGCCTCCCTTTGCGGGTAGCACTTGCTCGGGCTCTCTCTTGGTTACCAGAACCAAAGAGAATGACAACTTTCCATAGCAACTGGTTGCACTGAGTTGTTCTTTGAGAAGCCCCCAATACCCCTATATATAGGAGGGTCATGGGACAGGGTTCTCCATCCCGGGCAATGCGAAACTAAAAGCAGGAGTAGAAGGGTTCGAGATTTTCCACAAAAGCAGCCAACTCACAACCTGAACCGATCGTTTCATTTCGGAAATGGTCGGTTGGGGATCTGAGCCGGTCGGTTGACACTCAACTGATCGGTTGGGACCCATGAAACGGTCGGTTCACTTTCTGAACCGGTCGGTTCGTGGTCCTGATCAGTTCCCGATTGACTTTCCATCTTTTGTTTCTAATTGGTATCGAATACCAATCCTTGTTCCAATCAAATTGGGCAAGTGAAATGCAAGGAAAATTCTCACCAATCCGACTTTCCCAAGTTGCTCAGTTGCACCAGTTGAATCGATCATTTCAACACTTGAAGTAATCGGTTCACTCTGATCTTGAGCCGATCGACTCACCACCTGAGCTGACCGGTTCACCAAGCTAAGCCGATCGGTTCATCTCATGAGCTGATCGGTTGGGAGTGCAGATTGTGCAGAATCAGTCAATTGCGATTTCAATCACTCCGATACTCGAATCAATGTGTCCAACACCTTGAACATTATGACATTGAGCTATCAATTGATTGAGTGTTTAATTGAACTACTAAACTCCTTTAGTAATCAATCTAAACATTGCTTGTGGACAAAACTCCTCTTCCAAGTTAAATCCTTTGTGTGTGACCCTACATGTCCATTTCACGTTGGCAGTGAAAGTCCATAACACTTATGACTTCACAAGCAAAGAGCGGTGCCTAGTCACACATCAGTGCTACCCAAGTGAAAGTATAAAGTTGGAGAACAACTTTTAATCCTAAAATCCGTGAATGGTGTTACAGTGAATGTATAATTCCTTTGTCACTGATATCCCTAATCAACTCGAGGCATGGAACAATCATCCTATCAATGTTCATTCACTTTCTTGATCTCAGAGCAGATTGAACGAGATATGTATGACATCAATATCACATACTGATTCACACATGCGTGCGCACACCTATCTCAATCCTACTCATCAAGTGGCCTTGGATATCAAACTCCCTCAGGAGGGACAAATCCCATATATATCACTCACCCCTCAAAAGCCCCATGTGTCAAAGCCACCCAATCATCACCTTTATAACAACCCATGTTTCAGGACTGCGTTTGATGATGTCAAAGTGTGCCCAACGACATGTGTTGAGTGTAGTGATTTCAGGTCAAAGAATCACACTCACCACCATCACTGTGAGTACTAATTGTGACTACCATGTTATAGTTCCATGTGTCAAACTCACGGTGGGTCTGTCTGGTACACTTGTTCTCTAACAAGTACCTATGTGTTTGGTTTGATATCTATATATGATGACTAATGAAATTTTGTCATCAACCAACACCACAATCCAGTATTGTGTGTCATTGTTGTCTATCTACCTTCCACAATGACATCCGACTAGGGACATAACAAGAATGTACAAACTCTTAGCATCCGTATGATCTCATCATTCAGGTCCTCAACCTGAAAGCATACGTCATTGAGTACTGTCATTCTCTAGACATTCAATCTGTTCTATCACTATCTCATATGACTGAACCAGAAAGAATTGGAAGCTTGCCTTTGATGTTTATCAAATAAATCTTAATGTATCCCACCAATCATCTCATGATTGGCTCTCAGGGCATACATACCAACAGACTCCCACTTGCACTACGAGCCAATCACCCTTGAATCATATTCATAGTGATCTTCAAACATGTCCCACATGTTACTGTGCTCTTGTGACAACATAGTGAGTTATGGCAACACCTTACCAAAGTCAGTTTAAATTGCATGTCTCTCATATCTTCGATGTATGTCACACGTATGAGATGGAGTTGCCGTAATATGCGATCTAGTATTCCTTTGCTAACCTTTAGCCACATTGCATGACCAAGGATTCCAAACGTGTCATCAATGAGCGGAATATCTATAAGTTCATCTCATGAACTTCCAGATCGATATAGTATCCACTACTATTCTCTAACACATAGATACTCCGCTTTTCCTTTTAAATGGTTTTATTGGAACACTTCCAATTATCAACAAACTTTCACTTTTATATATCCTATATATATTTTGCGATTAATTTTTTGTCCTTTTCAGAAGTTCGCATCAATGTAACTCTTTACATTGAACTCTTCCTTATCTCCATAGAACTAGTACTTCTCAAGTACTTATCAAGTTCTCATGGTATTCCAGTAACCCTTACTGGAAGTAGACAGACATCCACTCGTCATGTCTCATATACAAGTTATCTGGATGAGCATATCATATTGTCATGTCATACATACAAAATGATGAATGCATTTTATTCTTTCCATGTCGATACATGCAAGATAATGGGATGATTACATACATGATAGATCCATATCTATTCTTAGTGTTCCCATTCTTCATAAGAATTGGACACTTGGCCTTGGGATACTAACTCCATGTAACATGGACAAGTTTTCTCCCACTAAATCTGTGCATACAGAACCCTTCAGTACAGATTGCCAATGTATGCTATCTCTTTTCAGGTCAAGAGGTTTTCAAGAACTATCTCTATATATCTCTATTCCTATCTCATAGGAAACATCTCTATCTTCCTTAAACATAATTTCCACTTTTGGATTTCCATTCTAGAACATTTCCATTTCACATCAATATGTGGAATGTGAATACGCTCCCACTAAATCACAGATCCCTTCTTTATCTTTGACATATCAGTCAAACCCTTTGACTATATCATCAAAGTAAACATCCAATTCTGAGTTGCTTGTACTCAATCAATCACATTGATTAGTCCATTGTAACTTATAGACTTCATTTGCATTAGTGGATTCATAAACCTTATAGGTTGTGTCATGTACACATCCTTGTTTTATTCCTCATAGGAATGCGGTTTTAGTATCCATATGCCAAATGTCTTAGTCATTAAGTTGCAATCAACAAGCATCATCCTTTTTCAAAATGTTATCCATGTGTCTTAACATTTAAGACTCAATTGCACTTATGGATTTCATCCAATGGGTGCTACCATCAAGGTCATACTTTATGGTTCACATGGAAGTTATTTAGGATGTAATGGTCATAAACCATAACTCAAAATTCGGTTCCTCATATTCATCTAGATAGTTGACTCATCACATGAACAACTCATCACATAGATAAACAAGGTGTATCTGTCAAGGATATAAGAACTTACAACTCCTTGTGATTCTTAATGTCCTTTATTAGTGTAGGGTATTCTTTTATTAAGAAGAATTCAATTATTTGATAATCATTCTCTAACTCCTTAGAGTATGATTCCTTCTTGATTTAGACATCACCATGCCTTAATCATGAGTTCACTATGATACACTATCATAATCACTCATAAGGATCTCAAACATTTGGTCCAAGTATTTCATTCATTGATCTCATCAAGAATTAACACTTTACCAAATTTGTACTTCATCCATGACAATCTTGAACACTTCAAGATTTTCATATTAGTATTTCTTTAAACACCATTTGAAGTATTAGCATTCGTTCCAATAGGTATGTAAATACATCACATGTATTATACCTAATAGGATACTCATTCTCCCACTACCATTAGTGAAGATTGATTAATCATGTCTAAGATATTCATGTCTCTTACTGGTTCTCTAACCAAAAGAGTCTAGATTTATCCATCACATGGAAACTAGAAATGAATTTCTCATGATTAATGCTAATTTGATTGTTTGAGTTATCAATAACTTTAGGTATCATTTTATCTTATGCATACCATGTATCACAAGATAAACAAGGCATTTCCACAAAGATCATATCTTTAAGATTGAAACATCAACTTTATTAATTGCCATCATTGTCATACAATATGCAATAATAAAGTGTTTCTATCTATTGGCAATATATGAAATAGCAGTTCTCAACTTTATTCCATGCTCTTTAGGCTGAAATAAACTGAAAGATACTCCTATCTATGGCAGCAACACTTGCTCCAATGATGGGTACTTCTTTCTTGGTCCTTTCACAAAGGCCATCACTTCTTTGCGGATCTTGTATATCATATATGATAGATCCATATCTTGGTATCATATACCTCGGATAAAGGAGCGGTTCATTTCATGATACCTTAGGTGGAGATCTCCATCCCCTCCTTCATCTTCTTTTGTTCTTCCAGATATAGAGGGCAATTCCCTCATACACCCTTTCCCCATGTGCCTTGAGGTTGAAGATGGCTTGGGCTGCTGGCTAGCATCAGAACACTTCTTTGCTTTGCCCTTGCCCTTGCCCTTAAGACTTACCTTTCATTGATCTCATCAAAGATTAGGGTTAGTCTTTTTTCATATTTGCCTCGACTATCCTCAACATGTCCAACAACTCTGTCAACGTTTGTCAAAGTTGTTCATGTTGTAGCTTATCATGAATTGTATGATTCTCGCAACATTTGCAGTATCATACCAATAGCCAACTCTTGGCTCAGAGGGAATCCTTCTTAGTCAGGTGTTTCCATATACCCAGTCATATTGAGTGTGTGAATACCTTACTGGATCTCCTTCTGTCATGACACACTAGGACAATGTCCTTGAGACATCATATGTCTCATGTTGTCTCTGCAACTCATAGTTCAGAGAACACAACATCAAGCACTCCTCATCAATGTCTTCCTCGGTATGCTTCCATAAGCATACTTTCAGCCATTGATATGGTGGGATCAAGTTCATCTGGTTCTGGTATAACTAGGACTTAGAGCTTTCACTCTACGATTGAGAACACTTCTCAATGTCCTAACCAGTCGTGGAATTATTCCCATTTAATTTGTTGGTCTCAAAGACCGATCGCAAATAAAGTGATTTGTTGATTAACCATTTATTTTAACAAAAGGAAATATATGCAATTTTAGTCCAAAAACTCATTTTTGACTTATTTAATTGATTTGAAAATTTGACGATATAATTAGGCCTTTAATTGATTATCGCTCCCACTATTTTAGTTCAAATTGATAGCCCTCACCGTCAATTCGGAAGATTGCAGCATACAACCTTCTAGTGGGCAAGATCCTAAAATCCTCTAAGTCATGGACCAGCTTGGGTTGTCACCCACAACTTAGATCTCTCAGGTAGGCAACTCTTGCCAATTGCATCATATGCAACTCTTGATAAGATGTCATATGCAACTCCTTGCCATGAACATCTCCATGCCTCAAGGTGCTAGATCTTATCTAGGTCACCTTGTTAAGTCTAACCCAAAGCCAACACGATGAATATGCACCCTGCTTGGGCAGACCCACACATTCATCCTTCACGCTTCCACGAGATAGACGGTGCACCACGCTAGGGTGTGCCCACACTTGGTCGATCAAGCTTTTCACGTGTGTCGCATATGGAAGGCATCTAAAACTTAATATTTAATGAGGGATTTGGTTTTATATACATATACATATCCAATCACCACAATACATAGTATGTATCATATACATGCTATATCCCACAGAAAACATGCAAAATGATAAAAGCGATGATTATGGCCATCCTAATGTGATTCCTTGAGCCAAGAGGAATCACGGTCATCTAGGTCTACATCACATGCAACCTGTACAAGATTAACTCTGTTCTTTTCCTTCGGAGTAGATCAACTCATCACATGATTGACTTGCTCATTCTGGCCCGGTCATCTGGGTGCCACCATCCGATCGGTTGGCTCCTCCAACCGATCGGTTCGCCCGGTCATTGTGCATCACGTCATGGCCGCCACCCACTCGTCTCGCTCCTTGAATCGGTCATCAACTGATCGGTTCACTCCTTGAACTGATCGTCTGGAACGTAAACCGATCGGTTCATGTCTTGAACCGATCATCTTAGTTGTCGTCTGGATGTCCTTCGTTCTTTGACATAACAGGAAATAAAATCTATCCTAATTTTACATTGCTTAAAAAGGAAAAACCTGAGTTACATTCGGGGGGAGCAAAGGTAAGAAAGAATCTCAAATTATTTTGAGTTACATCAGGAATAGGAGAGGGAAGATCGGTGCGCAGACTAAGATGCAAGCAACCACATACAACCATACATAGATAGGGTTTATTGGCCATAACCACGCTATACATCTACCACAAAACTCATTTAAGGGTGACGCGTATCGAGTGCATTAATAATACATATCATATATGTAATTGGGATTTGTGGATTTAGGATTGGACATGCATAAAGCCAATTTTATTCACATTATATGAAATAAATAAAGGCGACAAACCAAAATCGATCATATCAATATTCCTAAAATATAGAGAAATTGGCGTGGCTTTGATACCACTGATGGGTTTTAGGGGAGGCAGAGAAGGCAGCGGAAACAAAAATTTTCTCCCCCAAACCCAAAATAAGGAAACGCGTCAACGTATATATAATAGGAAAGGATGGTTTGTTGAATCATACCTTGTCCCGAGGCTAGCTCGGCGACAATACCTCGTGTCTTGTGCGGTCTTCACCTGCAGTCTTGGACAGTGTCTGTGCAGCTCCTGGTCGCACCGGGACTGACGACTCCTCCTCTCACCGGGACTGTCGGGTTGACAGTTGTCCTCCTGAGCGGCAGAAACCTCCCGCCTCTGAAGTAGTCCACATGGACCACCTGGAACTCCACACTCCTTGTCCCACAAGGAATTCGAAGGAGTCGCACCCTCCTGTTGACGTACTAGTCGCCAACACACTCTCCTACCTCCAGTTGCAACTGTAGTTGTCTTTCCCTTGCTGTGCCTCCCTTTGCGGGTAGCACTTGCTCGGGCTCTCTCTCGGTTACCAAAACTAGAGAGAACGACAACTTTCTAGAGCAACTGGTTGCACTGAGTTGTTCTTTGAGAAGCCCCCAATACCCCTATATATAGGAGGGTCATGGGACAGGGTTCTCCATCCCGGGCAATGCGGGACTAAAAGCAGGAGTAGAAGGGTTTGAGATTTTCCACAAAAGCAACCAACTCACAACTTGAACCGATCGTTTCATTTCTGAAATGGTTGGTTGGGGATCTGATCCGGTCGGTTGACACTCAACCGATCGGTTGGGACCCATGAAATGGTCGGTTCACTTTCTGAACCGGTCGGTTCGTGGTCCTGATCAGTTCCCGATTGACTTTCTATCTTTTGTTTCTAATTGGTATCGAATACCAATCCTTGTTCCAATCAAATTGGGCAAGTGAAACACAAGGAAAATTCTCACCAATTCGGCTTTCCCAAGTTGCTCGGTTGCACCAGTTGAATCGATCGTTTCAACACTTGAAGCAATCGGTTCACTCTGATCTTGAGCCGATCGACTCACCACCTGAGCCGACCAGTTCACCAAGTTGAGCCGATCAGTTCATCTCATGAGCCGATCGGTTGGGAGTGCAGATTGTGCAGAATCAGTCAATTGCGATTTCAATCAATCCGATACTCGAATCAATGTGTCCAACACCTTGAACATTATGACATTGAGCTATCAATTGATTGAGTGTTTAATTGAACTACTAAACTCCTTTAGTAATCAATCTAAACATTGCTTGTGGACAAAACTCCTCTTCCAGGTTAAATCCTTTGTGTGTGACCCTACAGGTCCATTTCACGTTGGCAGTGAAAGTCCATAACACTTATGACTTCACAAGCAAAGAGCGGTGCCTAGTCACACATCAGTGCTACCCAAGTGAAAGTATAAAGTTGGAGAACAACTTTTAATCCTACAATCCGTGAATGGTGTTACAGTGAATGTATAATTCCTTTGTCACTGATATCTCGAATGAACTTGAGGCATGGAACAGTAATCATGTCAATGTTCATTCACTTTCTTGATCTCAGAGCATATTGAACGAGATATGTATGACATCAATATCACATATCGATTCACACATGCGTGCGCACGCCTATCTCAATCCTACTCATCAAGTGGCCTTGGATATCAAACTCCCTCAGGAGGGACAAATCCCATATCTATCACTCACCCCTCAAAAGCCCCATGTGTCAAATCCACCCAATCATCACCTTTATAACAACCCATGTTTTAGGACTGCGTTTGATGATGTCAAAGTGTGCCCAATGACATGTGTTGAGTGTAGTGATTTCAAGTCAAAGAATCACACTCACCACCATCACTGTGAGTACTGACTGTGACTACCATGTTATGGTTCCATGTGTCAAACTCACGGTGGGTCTGTCCGGTACACTTGTTCTCTAACAAGTACTTATGTGTTTGGTTTGATATCTCTATATCATGACTAATGAAATTCTGTCATCAACCAACACCATAATCTAGTCTTGTGTGTCATTGTTGTCTATCTACCTTCCACAATGACATCTGACTAGGGACATAACTAGAATGTACAAACTCTTAGCATCTGTATGATCTCATCGTTCAGGTCCTCAACCTGAAAGCATACGTCATTGAGTACTGTCATTCTCTAGACATTCAATCTGTTCTATCACTATCTCATATGACTGAACCAGAAAGAATTGGAAGCTTGCCTTTGATGTTTATCAAATCAATCTTAATGTATCCCACCAATCGTCTCATGATTGGCTCTCAGGGCATACATACCAACAATGTGCCCCCACATCAGAGGGCACAAACCATTCCAGTTCCCTATCCAAATAGTCTGAAGGCAAAGAAAGTGGATGCCCAGTTCAAAAAGTTCCTAGATAGTTTTAGGAAACTTTCTGTTAACATCCCGTTGCTAGAAGCTATAGTGCAGATACCCTCCTATGGTAAGTTTCTGAAGGATATAATTACCAAGAAGAGGAAGATTCCTGATGTTGAGGTGGTGGTTCTTAAAGAGCAGATTAGCGCCTTCATTTTGGGAACATTACCACCAAAACGACAAGATCAGGGCTGCTTCAATATTTCATGTTACATTGGTAAGGTGAAATTCGGTGAAGCGTTGTGCGATTCTGGGGCAAGTATAAACTTGATGCCCCTTTCGACATTCAAGAAGCTAGGTCTTAAGGAATCTAGACAAAGTAACATGACAATTCAACTCGTAGATAATTCTGTGGTGTGGCCATATGGTATTTGTGAGGATGTCCTGGTAAAGGTTGATAGATTTGTATTTCCAGCTAATTTTATGGTAATGGAAATGCAAGATGACCAAGGGAGTGAGCTACTCCTTGGAAGACCCTTCCAAGCTACTACAAATATGATATTCGAAATGGGAAGAGGTCATCTGAAATTGGGAATAGCGGATGACAGATTTGAAATGGTTATGCCACCAAGTAAAACACAATCACAGGCAAAGGGGCAATGTCGCATGGTGAAACATTTTGATCAAAACATTTCTCTTTGTTTAGGGAAGCCATTTCTGGACATGTCTCATGTAATGACCAAGGTAGATAAGGGGACATTGGTAGTGGATATTATGGAACAAACAAAAGTTGTTTCTCTTTGTAGAGTTGTGGGTTATCTGAATGATGAAGAGGAGGAGATTCCTCTTTCTACTGAGGATGATGCAATAGCAAATTTTGTCCTTGACTCATATCTAGAACTGTCCCTTGAAGCTTGCCTTGTCAACATAATGCATGATTGGATGAGAAGCAAGTCGTTACAAGAATGTGTCAAGATGCTTCAAGTGCTTCCGTGCTATTATGCTAAGCATTATGAGGATCTTGGGCCACTCCCACCACCGCTTCAATCATCATTGATCTATCCACCAGAATTAGAACTGAAACCACTGGCTCCTCATTTGAAGTATGCATTCTTAGCTGATGGTGAAAAACTACAGGTGATTATTTCGACATATCTGAATGTCGGTGAAGAAGAGCAATTGATGATCGTGTTGAAGAACCACCGTGGCGCATTTGGGTGGTCAGTTGCTGATATTAAGGGAATTTCCCCTACACTTTTCCAGCACAAGATCTGGCTCGAGGAAGGAGCCAAGTCTGTGATTCAGCCACAACGTTGACTCAACCCGAGCATGATGGAGGTCGTCAAGAAGGAGGTGATCAAGCTCCTTTCTGTAGGCATCATCTATGCTATTTCAGATTCGATGTGGGTAATCCCCACACAGGTAGTCTCTGAAAGAGGGGATCACGGTGACGAAGCATCTCATGAATGAACTTGTTACTACCTGATTGGTAATCAGGTGGCGTGTTTGCATCGACTATCGCCGCTTGAATTCTGCAACTCTAAAGGATCATTTTCCGCTCCCATTTATTGACCAGATTTTAGTGTGGATGGATGGCCATTCTCATTTTTACTTTTTGGATGGCTATTCCGGTTATAATTAGATTTCTATAGACCCTAAGGATCAAGAGAAGTCTACCTTCACTTGTCCTTATGGGACTTTTGCATATCGCCGCATGCCGTTTGGGTTGTGCAACACACCAGCTACTTTTCAGCGTTATATGCTTGCGATTTTCTCGAACATGGTGGAGCGTTGTTTAGAGGTTTTTATGGATGATTTTTCCATCCACGGTGCATCCTTTGATTAGTGTCTGTACAATTTGGATCGAGTGCTACAAAGATGTGAAGATACACATTTGGTCTTAAATTGGGAAAAGTGCCATATGATGGTCAATGAAGGAATAGTGCTTGGGCATAAGGTGTATAGCAAAGGACTGGAGGTAGATTCAATAAAAATTGAGGTTATTGCCAAATTACCTCCACCGAACTCGGTGAAGGGAGTGAGGAGTTTCCTTGGGCATGTGGGTTTCTACCGCTGTTTTATCAAAGATTTTTCCAAAATTTCTTGAGAAGGACGCAATGTTTGATTTTAATGATAAATGCATGCATTCCTTCAATGTTCTTAAAGAAAAATTAATTTCGGCACCAGTTGTTCAAATGCCGGATTGGACCAAACCGTTCGAACTCATGTGCGATGCATCGGATTTTGCTGTTGGGGCTGTTCTTGGGCAGCATTTGAGAACAAACCTGTAGTAATTTTCTATGCATCAAAGACTTTAAATGATGCACAACTTAACTATACTACCACTGAAAAATAACTGCTTGCTGTGGTTTTCGCATTTGAAAAATTTAGGCAATACTTAGTGGGGTAAAAAGTTGTGGTTTGGACGGACCACGCTGCTATTAAATATTTAATGGAAAAGAAAGATGCCAAGCCTAGATTAATTAGGTGGATCTTACTCTTACAAGAGTTTGGCATTGAAATTAAAGACAAGGCGGGTATTGAGAACATGGTTGCGAACCATTTGTCTCGGTTAGAGCGGGTAGATGAGCGAGATATTAATATACCCATTACTGAGACGTTTCCCGATGAGCAAATTCTTTCCCTAAAATCCAAAGATCTGTGGTTTTCGCACATTGTGAATTATCTTGTATGCAAGGAAATACCGAACGATTGGAATTTTCAAGAAAAAAAGAGATTTTTCAATTATTTAAGATATTACTTTTGGGATGACCCTATTTTATTGAGGCAATGTAGGGATGGCATCCTACGTAGGTGTGTAGTAGAGGATGAATATGATAGTGTACTCACTCATTGTCATACATTACCCACCGGCGGCCATCATGCGAGTACAAGGACAACGGACAAAGTGTTAGAGAGTGGTCTTTATTGGCCTAAACTCTTTCACGATGCTTATGACTGTGTGAAAAGATGTGACGCGTGTCAAAGGGTAGGTAATATCTCAAAGCAGAAAGAGATGCCTCTCAATGTGTTTCAAGAAGTTGAGGTATTTGATTAATGGGGCATTGATTTTATGGGACCATTGTATCCTCGAATTCTAATTTATATATTTTGTTGGTCGTTGATTATGTGTCGAAGTGGGTAGAGGCAATACCCACTAGAACTAATGACACTGTGGTAGTGTGCAGGTTCGTGAAAGAACATATCTTTTGCAGGTTTGGTGTGCCTCGTATGATTATAAGTGATGGAGGTACCCATTTCACGAACAAGAAATTTGCTACATTAATTAGCAAATACGGGGACAAGTACAATGTCGGTACCCCATATCATCCGCAAACTCAAGGTCAAGTTGAGGTTTCCAATCACGAGATCAAAAATATATTGGAACGCACAGTGGCATCTTCCAGGAATAATTGGAGTGCACTCCTACTGGATGCTTTATGGGCATATAGGACCATGTTTAAAACACCTATAGGCACTACGCCTTTTAGGTTGGCTTCTAGGCGGGCTTGCCATTTGCCGGCTGAGTCAGAGCACAAGGCGCATTGGGCGCTACGGAAGCTCAATGTGAATTATGATGATGCAGGGAAAAAGAGACTATTGGAGCTAAATGAGTTAGACGAGCTGAGGATGAATGCCTATGAGAATCAAAGGATCTATAAAGAAAGGACAAAGCAAATCCATGACTACCACATTCAAACGTGTGTTTTCAAAAAGGGTGATCACATTTTACTGTTTAACTCGAGACTCAAGCTTCATCCTGGGAAATTGAAATCCAAGTGGAGTGGACCTTTTGTGGTGGAGGAGGTGCACCAACATGGTGCTATTATGGTGCGAGATGGAGAGCTCACGTTCCTAGTTAATGGTCAGAGGTTGAAGCTTTACTTTAGAGAGGACTACACTAGAAAAGTGCATGAGGTTAAACTCATGGCACTTAAGGATGAATGAAGAGATTTATTGCATCTAGCCTAAGACAATAAACAAGGGCACTTGTTGGGAGCCAACCCAACCATCGATAGTTTTACTTTGTAGTTCCTTCATTTTATTTTGCATTTTCAAATTAGTTTTGTTTAATTTCATTTTTGTGTGTAAAAATGATACCTTAATCATTTTGTTCAGTGTGCAGTATTGAGTCAGAGTCAATACCATCGACCACAGTGTCGATGGTAGCGACGTGGGTAAAGGGAAGTGACTACAGAAAAAGTTTTAAGTCGATACCATCGACGGCCTTGTCGATGGTATCGACCTACCATCAGCGACGTGAAACAAAAAGATAGCGTCGGGTCGATAGTATCGACTAGGATGTCGATGTTCGCGAGATCCCTGAAGATATACAGAACAATTTGTCTTAGTGAAGTCGATACCATCGACAAACCAGTTGATGGTATCGACACAGAAACAGTGAGGAAGTGGCACCCGAGCCTCACGAGGGTAATCCAACCATAAAGAGTCAATGCCATCGACACCCAGTCGATACTATCGACGTGACACGTCACTGATCCGCGAGAAGAAATCAACGGAGCCTGCCAATTTTAGAAGTCGATCCGTGGGATGGGTCGATACCATCGACCCTCATCGATGGTATCGAGGCGTCATTGATCCGGGCCCCCACATCCAGAAATTGACAACCGTCGATGGTCGCAAAGAGCAGATTATGCTCCAGGTGTCAATACCATCGACACCCCATCGATGGTATCGATGGAGCAACAGTAGTGACGGGTCCAGTTATAAAAGGAGGGGTTGTTTCTCAATTCTATTCACACCTTCAGAGTGAATCCCCTAAACTCGTGTGCCAAGCATTCCGAGCAACCGGAGATCTTCACCGAGCTTGTCGCAATCAAGCAATCTCCACTGAGCTCTTCATCGGCGTTGTAGATCATCTTCTCTGAGCAAATCTGATCTTCATCAAGCTCCTTTCGTCTATCCTCTTTCTTTCATCATGAGGAGGAACACGGTTGCATCATCTTCGAGCACGACACCGATGGAGATTGAGACATTTATTCCGCCCCCGCTAGGCTCCATCCCTCGCCCCTGACTTGCACATCCTTATGTGGAAGTGAAGAGAGTTTATGAGGAATTGTTGAAAAGAACTATCAAGTCGACTCGATACTACGACAGACAAATGATCTGAGATCTCGAATTTGAGGATAACCTGATGTTTGTCCTGCATGGTCAGGAGGGTCGCACGAGCAGGCTTGACAACGTGGTCACACATCATGTGGAGGGCCACCCCTTTTTCGGCGAGTGGCCGACTTATAAAGAATTGGTGGTAGAGTTCACGGTGTCGCTTGATATTTGTGTTGTCCCAAACAACCTCAACGCCTCTGACAGGGAATGGATCAAGGGCCGTGTGTCTTTCTGACTATTCAACAGGAATTATAATCTTACTCTGCAGCAATTCAACTCCATCTACAATTGGTGGCATTCCCCGAACAGCACCGGCGGCCAGACAACTGAGCTGATTACGACGCCATGTTCACAAAGTTGGTGACAGCCCCTCAAGGCAAAACGATCAACTATCACAATGCCGCGGTGGCTAATTTTGAGCATCCCTTTGTGTGGGTTTTACACCGCATGTTGTGTATTACCTTCTTCGCTCGAGGGGAGCTTTCGCTAAGCAAATTCCAAGAGACCGACCTCTTCTTTTTTTATAATCTACTGACATGAGGCAATCTTAACTGGGGCGCGTTCTTCCTAACGCGCATAATGGCAGTGAAGAAAAGTACTCGGAGGGCCCCAATTCATTTTGGGGGACTCATCACTCCTCTAGCCCTCTACCTTGGGCTAGACCTTTCTTTAATGCCTCCCTTGCTAAGTAAAAGCTCTGTCAACCTTCCTCATTTGCATCGGTCTAACTTGTTGACAGGTTGTGATGGCGTAGTATATGCACATTGCCACGTAAATAAAGAGTATCAAGAATGCACCCTTACAGATCCCGTCTTCAACATCCAGGGGGCCCAGCATTTCAGATGGCCCATAATTGCTATCGATGACTCCGACAGTGGAGAAGATGAGGATGATAACGACAATGATGACGGTGACGAGCAGGAGGAGGAAGAGGAGATTGATACTCCTCTTCGAGCACGAGTGGCACTGTGGAAGTGTCCACGCTTCTACCTGGGTGAATCATCATCTTTGCAGCCTCTGCCACCACAACCCTCTCAACAAGGAGAGGATGTCTATTCTATGCAAGGCATGTACACCATGCTACAGAGCATTCAGGAGATGCAACAACAACACACTGCATCATTTGCTGATATCTAGGACACTACAAATCGGTTGTATGTTAATCAACAAGCTATCTTTGAGAACGAACGTCAGCTGTTCGCCAATCAACAACAGGTTTATGACCGGTTGGGGAGGATTGAGCAGCAGCAGCAGCCGTTCTATGATCACTACTAGAGCCAAAACTACTTCAGGGGATATCCTCAACCTCCACTGATGCCCCCATATGATTCAAACTTCCAGGGGCAATATCCATCATGGGATCCCACCGCCCCACAGTACCCACCACCTGAGCAATAAATGGTATCACTGTTCCACCTGCTAAGATTGTTTTTTACTATGAGGCCATAGTCAGATTCAAGTGTGTGGGGGGGGAGATGGAACCGTTTCTATCTTTTATTTTCCTGAGTTTTTATCATTTATTGCCTTTTCTTTTATGTTAGCAATTTTCTTAGCTTTTAGCTTTTAGGATCCACATGCTATCTAGTGTATCCATGGATGTTCAGTGTAATTTGTCATCTCTATGTTTGTCATATGGGAGTTATGGGTAAATTAGAAAAAATTTCATGTAATTGCAAGCTTGCTTTGTTTGAACTTAGCACTTAATTTATGAAAATAATTGGGTTTGTCAACTTTAAAACATAAGATCACAACTCTACATGCCTATGATTCAAGGAAATTGGACGGAATTAGATTTTGAGCCTAAACTGACCAAATGGTAATGGGACTTTAATCTGAAATAAGAGAGGGAAACCCCTTGATTTTACACATGTCAGTAAGGAGGGACATATAATATCTTCTAAGGGTTCTATCAATTAATCTTGTGATCTATCCACCTCATCTCATTTACACTCCACCATAAGAATTGGGAGCACTTTATAGTTTTCCATCTCTTGATTGCATATCATATAGATAGGATTGCATTGTAGTTAGTTTTTACATCTATTGCATTTATGAAAAAAAAATGTTGCATTATAGTCATGCATGCACAAATTTTAGAATGCATGTCAATGTCATTTTAGCTACATTTTGCATTATCTTAATCATTTTGAACATGATGTGCCTTGCTTCTTCTGAAAATAAGGAACTTGTTTCGTACTTTCTGAAAATAAAATACAATGAAAAAAATAGTAGTGATGAATAAGCCCCAGACGAAGATGTAAAAATTTCATCTTAGTCATTAAGCAAAATAAGGGCTGAAAAGAAAAAGAAAAAGGAAAAAATCATAAGTAAGTGAAGATCAGAAGGATGAAGGAACTTGTTCACATGCATAATAAGAAGAACAAGGACATGTGTAGTTTTGTAGATATTCTATCTCTCGTTGGGATAGAATAGTAATGCATGCATCATTCCACCTAAAATGTAAGCATTAGGTCATTTTCATATGCATGAGCATCATGTAGGTCATTGTTGTACTATTGCATGTCAAACTATATTGTGCTACTCTTTCTTACATAAACCGCCTATTCCATCCCCTGTTGCTCAAAATGGTAGGCCACCTGTTATTATCTCCTCACTTTTGTATTTCAGGAGATCTGCTTCCATTTAGATGGTAGTTAGGTTATGAGCAACGTAGATAGGAGATCACAAGATGCACCAAGCCTGAACCGGAAGATTTTATTATATTAACTGCCTTATTTGATAGTGTTCACTAATCTTGGAGTGGGTATCTATTATGGATGATCATCGTCACCTATAGGGTAGTTACCATTCTATGGTTAGTGAGGGTCGGTATGTGAATGTCTGGTGGGAATCATGCAGTTATGTTTGTTTGATAATATGTTCTTTAGTTGACCCTCATAATTTTATTCTATAGTTTTGTTGCTCGAGGACAAGCAATGTTTAAGCTTAGGGGAGTTTGATGCGAGGATTTTGAGTCGCTTTTATAGACCGGTTTTACATGTGTTTTATGTGTTTATTAGTCACATTAGTGGTTAATATCACATGATTCACTCGCTTTAGTCTATAATCTCAGTTTGCATCAAATCTATTGTATTTCATCTTTTTGGTTATAAATGATCATATTGATGTGTTGTAGCAAGGATGATTCGAAATTATCTTGAAATTTCAGGAAAAACAAATATATGCAACTATCGATACCATCAGCAGATGTCGATAGTATCGACTCGGTCACATTGAGACAGCCACAAGGAACCAAGATGTGTCGATACCATTGACACCGAAGTCGATGGTAGCGAGATACCTACAGTGAGCCAACTGTCAACTGGTCGATACTATCGACGCAAAGTTGATACTATCGACCTTGCCCAGCTTCAGCGTCGGATTGGTGATAAAATCGATGCCTAAAGGTATCGATACCATCGACACTATAGTCGATGGTATCGAGTCTGCATCAGGCAGAACGTCAGAAAAAGAAGACTTGTCGATATTCTCATGGGTCGATACCATCGACCCGCATCGATGGTATCGACACTGTCAGATCAGGTTTTGTTTCAGATCGGCCCTAATCGGACGGTGGTGATCTTTTGGCAATCCAAAGTGGTGCATATACCTAATTACGGTGGCCCTAAGCTGGGGATCACGTCACTAGTCATTGCACAAGTCTCAAGGAGAGGAGGAGAGAAGGACGGAGCCCAGAATCACACCTCGATCGTTTCGAGAGTCGTAGAAGATGTTTTCCACCGCCGAAAGGCTATAGATCATGCATTCTACGTCAAGGAACGCCTGGATCTCCTCCGTTCAGGGGTTTACATCACTTTTTGTTACAACCCCAAATTTTGGGTTCCTTTGGTGAGAAATGTAATTTCTCATAACAAAGATAAATGGGAAAATAATGATGTCTTGTGATTGAATGCATGTATTTCATTTAAAATAGCCTTGTTGGTTTATATGTGGGCTTTATTGGCTATTGGGCCCAATAACAAGGAAATTCAATTAATTAAGGATTCGAGAAAAGAAAGATGTGGAAACCTCTAGAAGGTAAAAGAATGTAATCTAGGGATGGATTTCGTACCCTTAGGTTCCTTGGGTGCCAAGGAATCCAAGATTGCGAAGAAAAGGCAATAATACAAGAAAAGATCAAATAAGTATTTCTTTATTGAGAAAGAAATTGAAAGCAATGTTAAAATGTGGAAAATAAGTGAAAAGATGTATAATTGAGTAATCCTTAGTGGAATTTCGTATCCCAAGAATTCCTAATTATAAAAAGGAATACTAATGAGGAAAATAAAAGATAAATAAAGAGAAATCCTCAAAAGGAAATATTTTAATAAGAAAAAAAAAACAAGATAGTAGATAAAAGATAAATGAGAGGCTAAAATATATTCCCAAGATGGGATTTCGAGCCATTAAGGTTCCTTGTGATTCAAGGAACTCAGAATAATAATGTAATGGCAAAAGTAGAAGGAAATATCAATTAATTTGGTTTATTTATAAATAACTTGCATATGAAGGAAACCCCTTTTTCCTTTAGAATCTGGGTTTCAAATTTAATACATGAGTAGATATTGCCAATATAGAGTTTCCTCTAAATTTTGAGTGAAAAAGGTTAATCGAGGAGGGAGATATGAATTTCTAAAATTATCCCCCTAAATACAAAATTCTTTTGTAAATAAGAATAATTTTTTTTTCCTTTTGGTCAGCGCGGGCAAGGAAAGTCGTTGGATCAGAATCCAACGCTTCCTGCTTATCGTCCAGTTCTACACGGATGTGGACTCTGCCAAGACACAGAGGGTCTTTCCCTCTTGATTTCCTCTTTATCTGGTACATGTGCGCCCATGGAAACATTTCCATCAGGTTCGGGAGGGAATTCCGCGCCTCCCCGACCCTATTTTGCTGAGCCCTCGGTGTTCCTATAAGAAACGCCCAATTGGGCAGGAAACAGGGATGGCGGCGAGGTGAGGAACCCTATAAGAACCCCCTATAACCTATAAATAGTACCCCTCTAGATCCCTCACACCCTAATGGAGACTACCAGCCACCTATTTGGTGCTATCGTGTACTGGAATCATGATTGGAACCTGCTCCGATGAGCTCCTGACAACGCTGCTGTCGTGGGCCAAGCGGAAAGGGAAGAAGGAGAGCAACAGCAGTATCCGTCGGATTGAGGATCACTATGATCCCGCACACCAATCCAACAGATCAAAAAGGAGCCGACTGACTTAAGTTGCGCGCAACGACAGGCGACGGATCGGGAAGGTGGACGTGGGACCATGAATCGGACGGCCTCCAATTTTTGGTAATCAACTATCTCTGACCGAAATTCTGAAGAAAATACTTTTCTTGCGAAATTCATAGAAATTACTAGGAATCTCAGATTGATAAACTCAAAATATGAAAGTTGACTAGAAAAATACAAGGAACAAGATAAAAATGGTTTGGACACCTGAATCTGTATATTTTAGCAATAGTGCATATTTTGAATAGAAAAGGTATTAATTTATGGTTAGAAAACCTAATTGATGATCGAAAATAGATTTAATCTTACAAGTGTGTAAATTCGAGAATTATTAATTGGTTTGATGATTAAGATAGATTGTAACCTGTTTTGATGATAAATTGCAAGGATTAGTGTTTTAAACCTAATATGTTAATTTAAAACCCGTAGAAATCCTAAGTGAGGGATAAAGGGAAGAAAGAAAATAATAACCTGATAATTAGGGTTTTTGAG
Source organism: Alisma plantago-aquatica (assembly GCA_963693085.1). NCBI lineage: Eukaryota > Viridiplantae > Streptophyta > Magnoliopsida > Alismatales > Alismataceae > Alisma > Alisma plantago-aquatica. The sequence continues at coordinate 265,533,073 of OY856414.1, forward strand.
ATCCAAATCTGATATTAAGATCTTAATGGGAAACAAACTGAGATCATTAGCGTTTGATGGATATTTTGATAAAAATAAAGTAAAAATGGGTGAAACCCTAATTATGGTCGAAACCTTAAAAAGGGCTAGTAACCCTAGGGCATGATTAGACCTATTGTTGGCTAAATGGACATCTATAAATCCCTTTGTTTTTATTATGACAAACATTTCATTCTTATTAATCTAACGTGCTACTTGAGTGTGCAGGATGACAAAGTAACAAGGGAAAATCTACAAGCTTACATATTTATATTTTCATGCAATGTAATCACTGTTGTAAAAACTTGTACACAAATTATAATGTACAAGTACTTAGAATTGCATGTAAATCAAGCGTTAGATTCTCCCTAGCTAAACACCACAGTTAGACATGTCATCCTATTCAAATATGATTATTTTTGCACACTCACACACATAATTAGTGCCTAAATTGAAACCTTGAAACAGGATCAATCTCGGTCGACAAACTCCTCGACCGAGACACTCTCGGTCGACAATCTTCTCGACTGAGAAAGATCCGAAGTAGCCGTTAGACACAACAGACAAGTTAGTTGGCAGTTGAAGAAAGACATTGCAAATCACTTGTTCCATAGAGCCTGTCGGTCGACAAAAGTTCGACCGAGTAGGTGTCTCGGTCGACCATTTGTCGACCGAGATGGTCTCTGACAGCAACTGCAGAATTAATTAATTAGCCGTTGTTAAAGCAACAACTTTGTACCTAACGGCTAGTTAAGCACTTAGAAACCCCTAGAAGTCGTCTAGAATGTCCTTAAGCTTCCTTAGGCCATTCCTATAAATAGGACAAGCCATAGGACACCTAAATACACTTGTTTTACACTTGCTATACTTGAGAAATACTTGAGCATACTTGAGCAATCTGTTGCAAGCAAATTGAGCACTGTGATCATTGGCCTACTTTCTCCTTAGCTCAAATTCGTGTCCTATAGGCTAGAATCTCCTACCCACAGCAATCACAAGTTCACACATTTGGTTAGGAGATCTATACGCTTGATCTAGGCATATCAAGCCTTGGGCTTTAAAGGATAAGTTGTAATTTCCTTTTTCTTTCTTATTCCCTATTACTGTTTGTACTCTCCTTGCTACTCCTAGGTTGGAGGCTGCGGATTGGAGAGGGTGAAGATCTTCTTGGCGAAGAAGGAGACTTTGAGCTACTTCAGAAGGCTGGTGCAACGGGAGGTTACTTCTAGAGAGGAAGGCTACTTCAAGGGGGAGCTTGGAGTTACTTCAAGAAGGCTACCTCAGGGTTGGTGCACCTACTTCAAGTGAAGGCTGTTCAAAGGGTGTGGTTGAAAGTATTGTATTTTGTATAAATCCTCGAGAGGTAATAAAATAAATACTTTCAAATCCCGGTTGGGTAAGCAACCGGGTAGTGGACTGACAACTATAGTATTTGCTATAGTTGGAACCACTCTAAACGCCTGTCTCCTTCTTCTAATCTCAATTTTGGTTGTTTGAGTTAAATAATTTTTAAAATCACTATAAAACTCTATTCACCCCCCCTCTAGTAGTTTTCAATTGGTATCAGAGCAGGCTTCAAGGAACCCTAACCAGGTCTTGAAGAATGGAGGGAAATGGTGAAAGGTGGTGTTTGGACAAAACCACAACATGCTGCAATTGGTGTTTAGGAACAAGCCACAAAACAACCGGATGCCCATGGAGATCAAAGGAAGAGCACAAAGGATGTCTTATTGCTACAACTAGTGAAGAAGAAGAAGAGGTAAGTCTTTTTTATTTATCTAAAGAAGAACTAGTTGCTATTATTGAAGAGACACATAATAAATATGTTGAGTGCAAAAAGAAATTAAAGAAATCAAATAAAGAAAATGATGATCTAAATGTTAAACTTCTTGCTCTTGCATCTGAAAATGAGGATCTCAAAGAGGGAAATAAATATTCTGATCTTAAGTTAAAATCTATGGAAGCCGATTGCAAGCTCCTTTCTGTTGAAAATTCAAACTTGCAGACTCAAGTAAATGATCTTCAAAAACAACCATTATTGTGCACCCATATAGATTATGACACTATTGTTAAAGAAAGAAATTTATTGTCATCTAATCTAGACCAAGCAAAACTAGATATTAAGAAGAGAATGGAAGAGATTGCCAAGTTACAACAAAAAGTCAGTAATTTAAATAATAATGGCATTCTTGATCAAATCTTAGATAATTCCCATCATCAAATTGGGAGAAGAGGACTAGGTTATAAGCCTAAAGGGAAGTCCTATCAACCTAGTTGGAAAAAGTCACAAACCCATCAATCTATATATGTACCTAAAGGAACAAATACATTTTTACCAAAGAACAACCTAGAACAAAACCATAGAAAACGACTTGAGGTTGATTCTATATGTTGCCATTATTGCTTACGTCTTGGACACTACTCTTTTTCATGCCCATACAAGAAAAAGGATGTTGAGTTGGTATGGGTTCCAAAACCCCCAAATTAAATTGATTAAGACTAAGTTGAGATATGACCAAAGACTTTAAATTGCATATCTTTATGTCTATCTCAAATTAACATAAAGAGATAACAAAATGATTCAAGTAATTAAAATTTCTAACTTGAAAATATACAATCTTAAACAAACCCGCAGAGACACATCTTTGAAAATTTATCTAAATTAATGTCCTTAAAACTTAAAGATTTGAATATGATTAGTTGAGATTTGATCTAACGTTACTTTGATATTTCTATGTTTATCTCAACTAAAAATGATTTTTAAATTGCAAAATTGAATTAAATATAGTCTATGTTTTTTTTTGGAAGCAATTAACAGTTCTAAAAATAGTACAGAAACCTTGTCGGTCGAGAAATCTTCGACCGAGCTGTCTCTCGGTCGAGAAATCTTCGACCGAACAGGTCACTGATTTCAGTCTGCAGTAAAATTGCTGACTAATTTGATTGATCAAGTGGCTATCTATTTGCTGTTAATGACTGTTTTACATGCAAAACAAGTTGAAGATCAATTTTGAAAATAAATGATATCATTTCGATTGATCCTCTAAATAAGGTAAAACTGAAAATCATGTTTAGATATCACTATTTTCTAATAAAAGCATCTCCTGGTCTATCTATATAGAAATCATGTAGTTTAAATGATCACAATCACTGTATTTCATGAAATTATCACTTTATTGTTCTATCATTACACCATGGATATGCTTCATCATGATCATTATGTTTCATTGGTTTGTCTAAAATAATCTTTGATTCATATATACAAACCATGAATGGATATTATTCTTGATCATTGTGATTCAGATAAATTGAAAATGCCATTAGCATAAAAGCATCTTGACATAATAAACAATGATTGTGGACATAGCTTGTGATAAAATATTGAACAAAGTCAAGTTGAGATATGACAAAAGACATTAGTTGCATATTTCTATGTCTATCTCAACTCAACATCATGAGATTACAAATGTAAATGAAATTAATATTAGTTTATTCCCTAGATGATTTAAAGTTTAAACTGAAATTATGCTTAGTCAAATAAAAAGAAAATTCCTATTTTCACATGATTGTTCGTAAAAGTATTTTCTGGTCTTTTCATATACTAATCATGTAATGGAATTATCATTGTATGTTGTTATTACCATTATACCATGTTTTCATCATTGGGTGCGCATAGATAATGAAAATTGTATGCATGGATCCATAAAAATATATAGGCAAGCAAAATGATTTATTAGTTATATGTTATTGCTTGCAACACAATCCATAAATTAGTATCTTTGAAGATTTGAGAAAATTAATTGTACCTTCAATGAAGAATCTTAAGTATTATGCTTGACATTTAATGCAGATATTATACTCAACATATTCAATCTGAAAATCTGCAAAATTAGCCTCTTGGTCAAAATAAACCAAGGGGCGCTATGGTCGTAGTCAAATTTGACCTAAAATAAGTTTGACATAATAACTATTTGGATATCCTTTTATGATTAAAAGAAATTAATTTATGATCACACTTGTCCCAATATTGTCAATAATAAACACAATATTACTCCCTTGGAAAATCTATATATGTGTGCTCTACAAAAATAGTCTATCAATTACATTAAAAATCAGCTTCAAATTCGTACTCAGTAAGTCTCTCGGTCAACGAACTCTTCGACCGAAAACCTTTCGGTCATCCCCTCTCTCGACCGACAGAATCTAGACAGATTTAGTATCGGACACACTTTCGGTCGACAAATGTTCGACCGAGACAATGTCGGTCGACAATTGTTCGACCGAGAAATAGCCGTTGGATATAACCGTTGTAAACCGACCGTTATGACCGTTTATGACCGTTATATGACCGTTGGGGAGCCAAGTGGCGCGTCTGCAACATGACCGTTGCGGACGCTCGGTCGACGAGTCATCGACCGACCAGGTCGCTGGATTGTTATAAAAGGAACCAAAAACGGGTCACTTCCTCACACTTGCATACTCTTGCTTCCATAGGCTCTCTCTAGTGCATTTTTGTGCAACTCTTTAGCATCCTCATCCCCAAGCCTTCCTTGCTTCTTCTCCACCTTCAAGCAACACAATGGCCTCATCATCTGCTTGTGGGAAGAAGAAGGTCGCCGGCAGGAAAGGAAGGGAAGCTCGGGAAGCTACTCCACCACTTACGATCATCAACGACATTGCCTTCCTCGATGGAGATGCTGGTGATCGATATCTACAGCTTTCCTCCAAAGCTCCTCTCCCACGACGACCAGTTGAAGTTATGGACTTCATCAACATCGTCGACTTGGAGGACCTTTTCGAAGTACAAAAGTTAAAAGAATTCATCAACCCTTCTTTTCCTTCCTATTCAATCAAGGTAGTGAATGAATTCTATGCAAACCTCATTTCCCACTCTGAAAATGAAACCATCTTCTTCTACACTATGGTCAATGGGCATAGCTTCCGATTTACTGAAGGGGATATTCTTGAAATGCTAAACATTGACATAGATGAATATCAAGACACCCTTGACCTTACTTCTGGAAACCCCCTTAACCAATTTCTCCAAGATGACCATACCATTAGTCTTAGTGACATCAAAAGGACCATTTTTATATCCAATACAACCTGTCACGAAGATAGAGGCACATATTATGCTATAAATCTTAAACCAGCTGCTAGGATTGTAAACCTTATTGTATCAACAAACATACATCCTAGAGCCAATAAGTCTGAAGTTCCTGTTTTTCGTATGTGTCTAATATATGCCATTATCCAACGTATTCCCACAAATTTTATCCGCATTATTCTTAAAAACATGCTTGAGTTTTCTGGCAATCCTCCATATGGCGATTTTGTATGCCAAATTACTCAACATTTCCTTAAGACCCCACTTGAGGATCTGGGATATACATGGGAGCGTAGACCACAAAAAATAAGTAAGAATACAGTAGAAAAAATGGGAATTGATTTTGGTCATAAAAGGGCTAGAGTTGAAGGAGAAACATCTCATCAAGACATACCACCACCCCCTCCTTCTACTAACCTATCACATGACCCCATTCAAAACACTCTTACTTATATTGCTGGCTCCCAATATCACCTGAGCAAACAACTAGACTACAACCATCATGCCATGACTTATATAAACCAAAGAATGCAAACCCTTTCACCAAACCAACCTGATGAATATCCGTATTCTTTAAATCCTGGCATGCTCAATCCATACAATCCTTCGTACAACTATTATCAAACTCCACCTCCACCATCTGTGGATCTTACACACACTCAGTTTTCATCCATGCAACTGCAAGATATTGCCGCTCATTTCCGATTTGACCGAGTTCCTACATTCTTGGAAGCATATGCTTTAACTAAGACAGGTGCTCTAGATTGGCAAACCTTGGTCCAGTATTATGGAACTGAGCCTTTTCTTGGGAAAGACCCTGACATTGATGTAATCCTTAAGTCTTTCCAGTAAATGATGGAGTTATTGTAATGATATCTTTTAAATAATTGTAATGGGTCATCTCTATATGATGTGTCTATCTTTCTATGCTTGTAATACATGATTTTAATGAAATTGGCCATCTTTACTTGATTCCAATGGATATTTTTATGTGAGACATCTTCAGAATATGGATTATAAGATCATCATTGTAGAACATACAAAATAAGGGGAGTAATAAATAAAAATGCAACCTTTAAAATTGTGGCAAAATTGACAAGGATCTATGACACAATTACTTAAAACAGTTATGAAACAAATCCAGACACATTCTCGGTCGAGAAACTGTTCGACCGAGAACACTATCGGTCGAAAGATCGTCGACCGAGCAGGTTTCTGTTGTCAAGTTTGCAATAAAACTGAATATATTTGCAAATTAATCATGTTTTCCCTTCATCATGTTGAAGATAAAATTGGCTAAACCGCTTCCACTTTGGAAGATGTTTTCTTTGATATTTGTGCTATTTAAATAAAAACTCTTATTTACATTTTTGGCTTTTAAATGGACATATTTTTTCATTAGATTTGATGGGATATCTAATTAAGGGGGAGTTTTTATTCTTAACGGTTATCTTTTTGAAATGACAAAGGGGGAGAGATAAATATAAAACTAAAATTTAGTAATTATGTAAAACTCAATTAATGAGTTTCATAAATAAACTCTTGGCTTTACATTGAAAGTTGCTATATTCCCAAATGATCTGGATTTCATGTTCCATAATTCATGGGGAATAATAAGCACACATTTTATACACAAGAGAAAAAGCTACAAAAGGTAATCTAAAGGTATGAAACTCATATGTCTTATATTTCCTTTATTTATATTTTGGAAATGTTTGTCATCTTCAAAAAGGGGGAGATCGTTGGCTAAATGGACATCTATAAATCCCTTTGTTTTGATTATGACAAACATTTCATTCTTATTAATCTAACGTGCTACTTGAGTGTGCAGGATGACAAAGTAACAAGGGAAAATCTACAAGCTTACATATTTATATTTTCATGCAATGTAATCACTGTTGTAAAAACTTGTACAAAAATTATAATGTACAAGTACTTAGAATTGCATGTAAATCAAGCGTTAGATTCTCCCTAGCTAAACACCACAGTTAGACATGTCATCCCATTCAAATATGATTTTTTTTGCACACTCACACACATAATTAGTGCCTAAATTGAAACCTTGAAACAGGATCAATCTCGGTCGACAAACTCCTCGACCGAGACACTCTCGGTCGACAATCTTCTCGACCGAGAAAGATCGGAAGTAGCCGTTAGACACAACATACAAGTTAGTTGGCAGTTGAAGAAAGACGTTGCAAATCACTTGTTCCAGAGAGCCTGTCGGTCGACAAAAGTTCGACCGAGTAGGTGTCTCGGTCGACCATTTGTCGACCGAGATGGTCTCTGACAGCAACTGCAGAATTAATTAATTAGCCGTTGTTAAAGCAACAACTTTGTACCTAACGGCTAGTTAAGCACTTAGAAACCCCTAGAAGTCATCTAGAATGTCCTTAAGCTTCCTTAGGTCATTCCTATAAATAGGACAAGCCATAGGACACCTAAATACACTTGTTTTACACTTGCTATACTTGAGAAATACTTGAGCATACTTGAGCAATCTGTTGCAAGCAAATTGAGCACTGTGATCATTGGCCTACTTTCTCCTTAGCTCAAATTCGTGTCCTATAGGCTAGAATCTCCTACCCACAGCAATCACAAGTTCACACATTTGGTTAGGAGATCTATACGCTTGATCTAGGCATATCAAGCCTTGGGCTTTAAAGGATAAGTTGTAATTTCCTTTTTCTTTCTTATTCCCTATTACTGTTTGTACTCTCCTTGCTACTCCTAGGTTGGAGGCTGCGGATTGGAGAGGGTGAAGATCTTCTTGGAAAAGAAGGAGACTTTAAGCTACTTCAGAAGGCTGGTGCAACGGGAGGTTACTTCTAGAGAGGAAGGCTACTTCAAGGGGGAGCTTGGAGTTACTTCAAGAAGGCTACCTCAGGGTTGGTGCACCTACTTCAAGTGAAGGCTGTTCAAAGGGTGTGGTTGAAAGTATTGTATTTTGTATAAATCCTCGAGAGGTAATAAAATAAATACTTTCAAATCCCGGTTGGGTAAGCAACCGGGTAGTGGACTGACAACTATAGTCTTTGCTATAGTTGGAACCACTCTAAACGCCTGTCTCCTTCTTCTAATCTCAATTTTGGTTGTTTGAGTTAAATAATTTTTAAAATCACTATAAAACTCTATTCACCCCCCTAGTAGTTTTCAGCTATTATATTTGTAAACCATGATCCATGATAGAAAATATTGGATGAATATTTCAGGATTAAATTGTGCTTGATTTACTCTGGATTACTCAACTGAATCTGCATTCAAGACAGCTTGATAGGTATGTGGTTACGCTTATGACTACCCGAATTAGTTTTCCGGGATTTTGTCGATGTTTCCATCGTGACTTGAATGAAACTGTTGGATGCATTTAATTCTTGTAAAGTATAATGTGAATATGACTATCACATAAGAAATATGCCTACTAGCTCAGATCCTAGTTCCCTCTGCAATTTTATAAATTGACCTAGTAAATGGCTACCAATGAGGGTAGGTCCATCAGGTCATTAAATGACTTAGTAAATGGCTACCAATGGGGTAGGTCCATCAAGTCATCATGAGTCAGGGATTGGTCTACCTTTGGGTAGGACCATGTGACTCCATAACCCTAGGTATTGGCTACCTGTGTGGTAGGGCCATGGGGGTAAGGATCTACCATATGAGAGAGGTGGTATCCATGTCCACTGTAGGGACATTACAGAGAAAGGGGATAGGCAAGGATTGAGTAGTATTTCTTAAAACATAATCTTGGTTGTTAAATGATCTTTGGTTGATTACATTGTTAACATAGTTGAAAAATTATTGTTTCCCACACATACCAGCTTCGACTGACCGACGTTTTGTTTGTCGGCGTTTTAGGTATAAATGAAAAGCACAAATAGTAAAGTGGCAGATGTGGAATTAACTGAAAAATAACGTGCATAGGAGGATTAGTTAGTTTAGCATCTTCATGGATAGAAGCTTAGAAATCCCAGTTTTTCCAAGGTAAGAAAAGTTTCATTTTATACCAGTTTTCAGTTTAGTTGGTAAATTTTATTAATTGTTATTGATTATTTGTCGAACCTTTGATCCTGTTAATTGAATAACGACTCTGACCTTCGGGTCTCCCTTAATTGGGGGTTACCAGGAGACGGGGTCGTTACAATTGGTATCAGAGCCTAGGTTCCTCATCTAATCAGTAATAATTATTAAATTTTACAAATTCCATAGAACCGAGGGAGTTATTATATGATTACCTGAAAGACAGAGGTGTCTAGAAAAGGATCACGACCGGGGGCTGGCAATATTTTCCTCCGCACCGCTAGTCGGAATACGAGGACTTCCGGATCTGTATGACTACCTGGCCAAAGTCTTAGGGTATGATTCGAAATAAGATACCTTTAGGACTCTCTCATCTTGTTCATCCCTTCTCAACTCAAATTCTATTAAGGACCTTTAGGATTAGGGTTTTCTCTCTTTTCCTCACCCTCTTGAGGTATGGGTAAGGTTGATAAGGATTAAGAAATCCTCCACCAAATTAATAAAAAGCATGTAAATAATATGTCATGGACATAAGGTTAATAGAGTAAGCGTAAAGGAATAGATACATGCCTAGGTCGTATGACACGAGTTGTCATTTCCCTCAAGAGAGATTCGGGGATAGAAGTCCTTGGTAGGAGGATGAGTAGAGAGAGTTAGTCTTGGAGGTAGAGACCTCCTTTAAAAATAGAGACCTAGCACAACCTTTGAGGATGATGTTAACCTTAACCCTAAGTGAAGGTTAGAGAGAGAGATGACATGATGAGTTGGATGTCATGGTTGACCGAGTGTTTGGACATGCCTTTGGGATGCCATAAAAGGGTAGATGACCTAGTACCTTTGGCGACCCAATCCTGGCGAGGGTCGTGCATGCTAGAGAGAAGGATAGCTCCCTCATGGATGAGGTTAGAAGAGAACCTATAGTTACCCTATGGGCATAGGCAAGTAGGGTATAGCTTGATGAAACCCTGGTTAAGAGATCATGATGGATGGCTTATGAAAGGGGTATGGATGCTCTTGAGCCAAACATGAGTTGAGCATAGGCTTCAACCACATAAGGGTATGCTTGTGAGCATGAGCCTTCATGGAGAAGGGACATCTAGTAAGGATAGTTGGGGGTGTAATTAGATCTAGAGAGAGGGAGCAGAACCCCAACAGGGAGGTTGGAAGCCTAAAACCCCGAAACTTGAGGAATAGTGGGGAGTCGAGAATGATGCGACCTAAGTGGATGATAGTGGTTGCCTTATGCTTGATCCCTGGAGGTTGGTGATATCTTGGTTGCCTTTAGAGGAACCAAACCTTAGAGGGAGGATGATGCTTCTAGTACCTATGGTATAAGTGATTACCTACTGGATGAGATAAGGAGTGCTCTAGACCCTGAGGAGGTTTAAGTAACCAGTTGTGAGGCTTTATACCTAGTTGGTTGCCCTGGAAGAGGACTCAACTCCAAAGTGTTGCTCGAGTAGAGGGATCATGGAAGTACTTGACATACCTTGGACATGCTTGATTCGTGGTTAAGAGTTTGAGCAGGCAGTTGGACACCCAAAGGTGGACTTAGGATTCCTAGGCCTAAGAAGGGAAGCGGTGTACCCGATGTTCATGATGAGATTTGATTCTCTATAGTTCCGAGCATGGTACTCATCATGTGTAGAGGTAAAGGAAATCCCTTAAGGTAAGGGTATGTTTGATGAACCCCTAAAAACTTAGTTGATCTAATGTTGAGGATGAGAACAAGTGTGACCTAGCATGGTTTAGTAGGTACTCTGGTGCCTTAGTAGTTTCTGGATTAAGCATGCTCATGTGAATGTAAACCCTAAGGACGCTTGTGACCTTTGTTATCAAGGGGTAGTATCCTCCCATCCGGGGAGAGGGGCCCTCTGGTAGGGGGTTTACCAGTTTGGTAGGTTTTGAGGAAACCTAAGAAGGTTTCATAGGATCTTGAGAAGCTAAGTGAAGAGTACATGGCGTGAGAATGAACCTATAGACCCATAGATAACCATCTCTATGTGCATGTGGAGGTAACCGATATGGGGCCTGACCAAGGTAGGCAGGTCGCCATAATCCCTGTGAAAGGATGAAAGACATCCCAAGAATGCAGAGAGAGATGATGAAGGATTGGATAAGGTTCTAAGTCGGACATGTACTATAATAGAATCCTAAGTCTGTCCTAGGGTTAGGTAGGGATAAGACCGATGGAAGAAGGAGTCGCCTAATTCCCTAGTTGCACAAGACCATAGGGTTGGGAGGTAACAGCTATCATTGTCTGAGGGCCATGGGTTAGGAGATTGATCACCTTCATGAACTCATGGGACCCAAAGGGCAGATGAGTAGGGCACTCTCTGATGCATAAGGGAAAAAAGGGATGACCCCAAAAGTGTCGGCTCCCTATAGACCTAGAGGAGATGACCTAGGATTGTGCTTGGACCAAGTAAGTTTGAGACCAGTTTTCCATGGAAGTAATTTTGATATCATGATGGTTGTGATGTAGAGACATATGTGGCACATTTCAACTTAGATTTGAAAGTGTACTGGCGAGGTGGGCTGTACCATCTCTACTCTTGGAACAGGAAGAACTCTGTATTTGGACTGCAGCCAAATGCTTATTTCTTCTTGTTATGGGAGTGAGAGATAGGATAGTACGCATGCCTTACACTAAGGATAAAGATGATGTAAGTTGGAACGTAGCTACAAGGTATAAGGACAGAGATGATAACATACCATGGTGGAGTGAATGATACATGGATGGTTTACAAACACTAAGAGAGATAAGGTAGTCATCTTATAAGGATGTTTTTAGCATGAGCTATGTGGAATTTTGCAAGTGATACAAGGTTGAGTTTGATCACCATTAGTATGAGCTCAGAGTTTCTTGATGAAGACAAACTTAGAGTTTGAGATGAGATGATAAGTATAATACATGGAGGTGTATGTCCTCAACAATACATAACACTTAAGGCTAAGAAGTGGTAATGAATGCTCTGGTTGAGATATAGCTTCCTAGTTTATCTGGAAGCTAGAAGAAGTTGAGGTTTCTAGGCTAACCTTAAGTCGAGAAAAATAGATAAGTTTGGCTAACCTTCAGACCTACGAGATCTATTAAACAAGATTAGGGGTTGTCTGGATAGCCAACCTAGTCCTTGATGAGGTAGAAGGATGGTTGTAGAACCCTGGATACCCTTCTTTGGATAGGAAGGTAGTAAAACCCTAATGAGAGTGGTTTAGGGTTTCTGAGGTATTGATCTTAAGGAATCATGACATATCAGAGATCATGGTTTTAAGATCACTAAACATCGTAATACTACTAAGGTAGTAAGTGATGGTAGCAATCTAGATGCTTAAAACAAAGTTGCATGTGGTATGTTGCCATGCATGATAGGAGGTGAAGGACGAACACCAGTAACCCAGTGCATGGATATAAAGTATAAAAGTTCCTGAGGGGTAACGGGAGTTCATCACTATGGATGTTGTGAGTCTCCCCTAGACCAAGGAAGGTCAAGATGCAATATGGGTTATGGTAGATCACCTTACCTAGATGACATGAGAAAGAAGGAGTATTGTAAAGAGACATGTTTTGTTGAACTACATAAGAGAAAGAGAGATGATTCAACTATGCCATGATGCGAGTTCAAAAGCTCTTGGCTATGACCAAGGTTTACCTCCATGAGGTGGAAGTAGATAAATGAAGAACTCGATGATAGTACAGTTTATCACCCCATACTAATGGAAAGTATGATCCAGACTAGAGGGTCTGATGAGAGCCATTGTGCTTGTCCAGGGTGATACCAAGAGACAGTTCTAAAGATGTGATGTTAACCACCATAACCTTTATCGGGATGAAAGAAGTCTTATTGAGAGGATGTGTCGGTCACCACTTCATTAAGATGATGTTGGTGAAGGAGACCTCGCGAAGGTAAAAAAAGAACCACAGTGTGTGCAGATGAAGTCACTTTGATCGTGCAATGGCTGAGAGAGAGAGCCCAGTGGTGACATGAGTCACAAGCTGATGCAAAGCAGACTGACTTGCAGTTCACTATGGGAGAATATGTGAAGTGAAAATCCGACCCCTCTAAGCTACAGCTGAGAAAGCTGAGTCCCCGATATATGGGTCCCTTGAGATGGATTGGTGGAGATGGTTGTGTTTAGCCTTGCCCTCAGGATAATATGAGGTGTAATGTGTTCCATGAGTTCGATCTAGAGCACTATGTGAGGTACCCAAGCCATGTGCTGAGCCTTGAACCTATTCAGCTTTAGAGAGGCTGAAATGTCCTGAGTCACCTATGAGGGTACCATATGCCAAGGTAAGAAAGAACTCATATGGAAGAATATGAGATGATAAAGGTTCTTAGGAAGCACCATGGAAAGGGTAAGGCCACATGGGAGCCAAGATGGACATATGAGAGGCTTATCCTAAATTGTTTGTTTGCTTGGTGGAATTTTGAGGGCAAATTCCTATAAGAGGGGAAGGATGTTACAACCCCAAATTTTGGGTTCCTTTGGTGAGAAATGTAATTTCTCATAACAAAGATAAATGGGAAAATAATAATGTCTTGTGATTGAATGCATGTATTTCATTTAAAATAGCCTTGTTGGTTTATTTGTGGGCTTTATTGGCTATTGGGCCCAATAACAAGGAGATTCAATTAATTAAGGATTCGAGAAAAAAAAGATGTGGAAACCTCTAGAAGGTAAAAGAATGTAATCTAGGGATGTATTTCGTACCCTTAGGTTCCTTGGGTGCCAAGGAATCCAAGATTGTGAAGAAAAGGCAATAATACAAGAAAAGATCAAATAAGTATTTCTTTATTGAGAAAGAAATTGAAAGCAATGTTAAAATGTGGAAAATAAGTGAAAAGATGTATAATTAAGTAATCCTTAGTGGAATTTCGTATCCCAAAAATTCCTAATTATAAAAAGGAATACTAATGAGGAAAATAAAAGAGAAATAAAGAGAAATCCTCAAAAGGAAATATTTTAATAAGAAAAAAAAAACAAGATAGTAGATAAAAGATAAATGAGAGGCTAAAGTATATTCCCAAGATGGGATTTTGAGACATTAAGGTTTCTTGTGATTCAAGGAACTCAGAATAATAATGTAATGGCAAAAGTAGAAGGAAATATCAGTTAATTTGGTTTATTTATAAATAACTTGCATATGAAGGAAACCCCTTTTTCCTTTAGAATCTGGGTTTCAAATTTAATACATGAGTAGATATTGCCAAGATAGAGTTTCCTCTAAAATTTGAGTGAAAAAGGTTAATCGAGGAGGGAGATATGAATTTCTCAAATTATCCCCCTAAATACAAAATTCTTTTGTAAATAAGAATAATTCTTTTTCCTTTTGGTCAGCGCGGGCAAGGAAAGCCGTTGGATCAGAATCCAACGCTTCCTGCTTATCGTCCAATTCTACACGGACGTGGACTCTGCCAAGACACAGAGGGTCTTTCCCTCTTGATTTCCTCTTTATCCGGTACATGTGCGCCCATGGAAACGTTTCCATCAGGTTCGGGAGGGAATTTCGCGCCTCCCCGACCCTATTTTGCTGAGCCCTCGGTGTTCCTATAAGAAACGCCCAATTGGGCAGGAAACAGGGATGGCGACGAGGTGAGGAACCCTAGAAGAACCCCCTATAACCTATAAATAGTACCCCTCTAGATCCCTCGCACCCTAACGGAGACTACCGGCCACCTATTTGGTGCTATCGTGTACTGGAATCATGATTGGAACCTGCTCCGATGAGCTCCTGACAACGCCGCCGTCGTGGGCCAAGCGGAAAGGGAAGAAGGAGAGCAACAGCAGTATCCGTCGGATTGAGGATCAATATGATCCCGCACACCAATCCAACGGATCAAAAAGGAGCCGACTGACTTAAGTTGTGCGTGACGACAGGTGACGGATCGGGAAGGTGGACGCGGGACCACGAATCGGACGGCCTCCAATTTTTGGTAATCAACTATCTCTGACCGAAATTCTGAAGAAAATACTTTTCTTGTGAAATTCATAGAAATTACTAGGAATCTCAGATTGATAAACTCAAAATATGAAAGTTGACTAGAAAAATACAAGGAACAAGATAAAAATGGTTTGGACACCTGAATATATATATATTAGCAAAAGTGCATATTTTGAATAGAAAAGGTATTAATTTATGGTTAGAAAACCTAATTGATGATCGAAAATAGATTTAATCTTACAAGTGTGTAAATTCGAGAATTATTAATTGGTTTGATGATTAAGATAGATTGTAACCTGTTTTGATGATAAAATTGCAAGGATTAGGGTTTTAAACCTAATATGTTGATTTAAAACCCGTAGAAATCCTAAGTGAGGGATAAAGGGAAGAAAGAATATAATAACCTGATAATTAGGGTTTTTGAGATCCAAATCTGATATTAAGATCTTAATGGGAAACAAACTGAGATCATTAGGGTTTGATGGATATTTTGATAAAAATAAAGTAAAAATGGGTGAAACCCTAATTATGGTCGAAACCTTAAAAAGGGCTAGTAACCCTAGGGCACGATTAGACCTATTAGATTTGTAAACCGTGATCCGTGATAGAAAATATTGGATGAATATTTCAGGATTAAATTGTGCTTGATTTACTCTGGATTACTCAACTGAATCTGCATTCAAGACATCTTGATAGGTATGTGGTTACACTTATGACTACCCGAATTAGTTTTCCGGGATTTTGTCGATGTTTCCATCGTGACTTGAATGAAACTGTTGGATGCATTTAATTATTGTAAAGTATAATGTGAATATGACTATCACATAAGAAATATGCCTACTAGCTCAGATCCTAGTCTCCTCTGTAATTTTATAAATTGACCTAGTAAATGGCTACCGATGAGGGTAGGTCCATCAGGTCATTAAATGACTTAGTAAATGGCTACCAATGGGGTAGGTCCATCAAGTCATCATGAGTCAGGGATTGGTCTACCTTTGGGTAGGACCATGCGACTCCATAACCCTAGGTATTGGCTACCTATGTGGTAGGGCCATGGGGGTAAGGATCTACCATATGAGAGAGGTGGTATCCATGTCCACTGCAGGGACGTTACAGAGAAAGGGGATAGGCAAGGATTGAGTAGTATTTCTTAAAACGTAATCTTGGTTGTTAAATGATATTTGGTTGATTACATTGTTAACATAGTTGAACAATAATTGTTTCCCACACATACCAGCTTCGGCTGACCGACGTTTTATTTGTCGGCGTTTTAGGTACAAATGAAAAGAACAAACAGTAAAGTGGCAGATGTGGAATTAACTGAGAAATAGCGTGCATAGGAGGATTAGTTAGTTTAGCATCTTCATGGATAGAAGCTTAGAAATCCCAGTTTTTCCAAGGTAAGAAAAGTTTCATTTTATACCAATTTTCAATTTAGTTGGTAAAGTTTATTAATTGTTATTAATTATTTGTCGAACCTTTGATCCTGTTAATTGAATAACGACTCTGACATTTGGGTCTCCCTTAATTGGGGGTTACCGGGAGACGGGGTCGTTACACTTTCATTCACATTTTCTCCATGTTTTCCCTTTCTCTCATCATGTCTTTCATTGAGATGAACATGCGGGGCTAATCCCCTTTATCTTTACGACTGGGAGTAGCTCGGGTAATCGTTGTATGACATTTTTTACATAGTTTATCATAATTTGTCTCTTAAATCTGTGGTATGATTTCATTTTCTCCATTATATCATTATGATTGATCACCCTAATGATAATCTAATACCTTTAATTACTTTGAAAGAAGAATTAACAGTTGAAAAGAGACGAAATTCACATTAACTAATAAATCCTTTGAACAAGGTGATGTACAGTTAATGGTGGACACCTAGAGTATGGTCTTCATACACCTAGTTTAGGGTATAGGTTACTACTACCGTGGAACCGACCTAGACTTAGGTAGTGAGTTGTATCATGAAAGTGAGCAATTCTGAATACAGGCCACTACTCGAAATGAGAGACGAATTAGGATAACTGTGTAGGAATTAATACAACGAGAACCTGTGGTGAAACCGCAATCCTAAAGATTCCCATTTGCATTGATTAAACCAAACATTTAATCGATCGCTCGATTTTCTTTTATTTTTCTTTTCTTTTTCAATCAACTCTCAAATCATTTTAATCGGTCTAGTTCATTGCAAGTAGTTAGTAGTAGTCTACCAATAATTACATTTCCCTGAGTTTGACTCGGGCCTCACAAAGGCCTATATTACTCTGACGCGTGCACTTGCGTTCTACGCACGGTAAATTCGTGTCAGTTACTTTGGATGATATTCCTTGCCCAATACATGCTCTCTCTTGATTGGTTACCTAACATGTGTATGTTCTTGATAGCTTGGATGGTCCTAGGGTTGAAGGTTTGGCCGATACATGTGGTGAGTTTGGATAGTATAAGGTCTTGGATGATATAAGTTGAGGGCTGGACGATATAGTACTTTAACCATTATAGGGTCCCAAACCCTAGTTGGATGATAGGATACCTTGGGCGCCATGGCAACGTTTGATGGATGGTAGTAGTGTACCATGGGCGGTATGAGAGTTCCATGGACATCATGATGTGATGACCAAGGGGTGCCTATTGGGCGATATAGTTGTGGCTTTGGGCGACATGATTTGATGGTTGTCAGGTATGAACCCTAACTCTAGAAGGGTTATAAGGGGGTCTTGGCCAAAAAGGGTTGTTGTGATGATCATATGCTGACCGATATACTCTTGGTCCATGGATGCACAACACATCATTAGGTCTAAGTCTGGTCGTTATCCCCTTTGTGCATGGGTGCATGTCATGCTTGAGGCCGACAGCTTTGGGTGAGGGTTAGTACCCTACCCGATACACCTTTGGTGAGGGTTTGTGGTCGCTTCCTAGTATTGGTGAGGATAGGTGACACTTCTAGTGAGGTTTGTGCCCTAACCCGATAACCCTAAAAGTTATCTTGAGATGCATAACGTCAATGTAATACCTTGTTACCTTTGGCTTGTACCTTTGATCAAAATGGTGATACATGATGAATAAGTTGTGAAGCCTTAGTATGGGGGTTACCTATGGTTGATGATAGGTGAACCATGGTGTATGATCCTTAAAGATGAATCTTGAGGGATGGTGTGTGTGATGATATGAGGCTTAGGGTATGGTGGATACCCATGCTATGATAACAGTAATTAGTATTGTTTAATACACCATCTATGACTTTATGCTTCATATGTTCATAAAAGTGGATGATTGCTCCAAACCTTAATCCTAACAACATGGTAATCATGATATTCTCTGTAAATATTATTTTTGGTGATTAAGTTATCTCTTTGTTATACTCTCTAACCATGTAGGTACTATCAATTGGATTCATAGCCAGGTAAGAGCTATGATGATTATATGATTATGTGCTTTGTCTTGCATTTAGTATATGCAACATCTAAGTAATGATAATGTGCCTTGTTGATGAGATAACATGTAACATTAGTATGATGAGGAAGGTTTAATAACCTAATAAAGGTTGAGTGCCTGAATGGGGTGTTATCCTCTATTGATAACATGATGGATTGATATCCCATGATGATGATGATGCCTTGAGGGGTAATGGTATTATGTAATGAACCGAGGACTGATATACCATTATGATGTATGATGATGAAAGGGATTCATGTCCTATGGAAATAAGATGATTATTGAGGGCTATGAGAATAGCAATAGCAGTATAATACCAAAGTAATGAAATCTAATGTTGTTCATTTTTTATATATGTGACGTGATTAAACCGTGCGTAAAATGCAAGTGCACGCGTAAATGTAATATAGGCCTATGTGAGGCCCGAGTCGAACTCAGGGAATGTAATTTCGGTAGACTACTACTAACTACTTGCAATCAGCTAGACTGAATATAAAAGTTTGAGAGTTATTTTGAAAAAGAAAAAAAAACAAAAGAAAACAAAGCAATCGATTAAATGGTTGGTTTAATCAATTAAAATGTGATCTTCAGGATTGCGGTTTCACCATGGATTCTCATTGTACTAATTCCTACATAATTATCACAACTCATCTCCCATTCTGGGTAGTGTCCTATGAATAGAATTGTTCGCTTCTGCAATACAATTCACTACCTTAATTTAGATTGGTTCCCCGTCAATAGTAACCTATACTCTAAATTAGGTGCATGAAAACATATCTCTAGGTTTCCACTATTAACCCTACATCGCCTTTTCCAAAGGATTTATAAGTTAATGTGATTATTGCATCTTTTCAACCGTTAATTCTTTGTTAAAAGCAATTAAAGGTATTAAATTACCATTATGGTGATCAAGCACAATGATAGAATTGAGAAAACAATATCATACCATGGATTTGAGAGACAAATTATGGTTAACTATGTAAATAGTGTCATACAACGATTATCCGGGCTACTCCCGGTCCTAAAGTCAAAGGGGATTAGCCCTGCATGTTCATCTCAATGAGAAACATGATGAAAGGAGAAGAAAACATAGGGGAAACGTGGATGGAGATGGTGTAACCCCTGAATGAAGGAGAGCCGGATGATCCTTGGCACAGGATGGGCGTTCTGCTGCCTTCCGGCGGTAAAAAAGTCCATCTGCAGCTCTGGAGATATTCAGGGCGTAGTTCTGGTCTCCATTCTTCATCCTCTCCTCTTCTAAGACTTGTGTGGCGGCTAATGACATGATGGTATGCCTTGGGCCATCTTTTCTTGGTATAGGGATCACTTACAGCCGCCAAAAAATCACGGTCATTCGTTTAGATTTGATCTATAGAACTTCCTGATCTGACGGCGTCGATACCATCGATGGCGAGTCAATGGTATCATCCCGCTATAGTAGCAGCGGCCCTTTCCTTTTTTGGGGGTTTGCTCTAACATCATGTCAATACTATCGACAACCTACGTCGATGGTATCAATGTGTGGATGTTTGGCTCGCAGAAGACATCTCGCTACCATCGAATTCTGGGTCGATGGTATCGACCCATTCTGCTCTTTTCAGCTACCTCACTGTGGCCGTCTCGATAGTATCGACAGCCGCTGATGGTATCGACGGCTGCATATATGCGAATTGCCTGAAATTCAAAGATAAACTCAACTCAACTCTGAGAAATATGATCATTTATACCAAATAAGATAAAACAAGGTAAATTTGATGCATAACGAGATTATAGGCTGAAGGAAATGAATCACACGATATTAACCATGAAAATGACCAATAAATGCATAAAATGCATATGAAACTAGCCTATAAAAGTGACTTAAAATCCTCGCATCAAACTCCCCTAAGCTTGAACTTTGCTCGTCCTCGAGCAACAAAACTACAGACTATAATTTTGAGGGTCAAATAAAGAACATATTAGCAAAAAAAGACATCTCAAAATGATTCCCTCCTGTAAGGCACATATCGGCCCTCACTGACCACAGAACGGTAACTACCCTAAATATGACAATAATTGTCCATGAGAGAAGCCCACCCCAAGACCAATGAACACTTATCAAATAAGGCAGCTGATATAATAAATTCCTCTAGTTCAGGCTTGGTGCCTCTTTTGATCTCCTATCTAAGTTGCTCATATGCTAACTACCATCTACATGGAAACAGATCTCCTTTTATGCAAGAATGAGGAGATAATCATGGGTGGCCTACCATTTTGAGCAACGGGTGGATGGAATGGGCGACTATGGAAGAAGAGGAAGCACAATATAGTTTAACATGTAAAAACAATAAAAATGACTTAAATGATGCATATGCGTATGGAAATGACCTAATGCCTACATTTTAGGTGGAATGATGCTTTCTCTACTATTCTGTCTCAATGTGAGATGGAATGTCTACAAAACTACATCATGTGCTTATTCTTTTTAATAATAAGGTGAAACAATTTCATTTCTCCCTCTAATTTCTGCTTAAACAAATTCTCTTTTTTTAAGCCCTTCTTCTTCTCAATTTTGACTAGAGAAACATTTACAATATATATATTTTTTAGGCTTATTTTCACATAACTACCACAATTGGTGCATTACAATTTACTTCTCAGAGAGTATAGAACAAGTTCCCCGCATTTCTTATTTTTTAGAATAAGTAAGGCACATAATGTTCTATATGCTCAAGAGTATGCAAAATGCAACTACATGAAAGTAATTATGAAACTACAATGGCATGTACTTGAGAATGTGTGCATGCATGACTAGTCTACAAATCTCTTTTCATTTTTCATTACTTTATGCAAAATCTAGCTATAATGCAATCCTACCTAAATGGCATGCAATCAAAAGATGAAAACTGTAATGTTCTCCCAGTCCTTATGGTGGAGTTTGAATGAAATGAGGTGGATAGATCACAAGACTAATTGACAGAACCATTGGAAAAGATTATATGTCCCTCCTTACTGACATGTGTACCAATCAATCAACGGGTTTCACTCTCTCACTTATGATTAAAGTCTCATTACCGTTTGGTCAGTTTAGGCTCAACATCCAATTCCATCCACATTTCTTGAATCATTCAGATGTACAGTTATGATCATATGTTTTAAAGTTGACCTACCCAATTATTTTCATAAGTTATGTGCTCAATTTCAAACAAGGCAAGTTTACAATTTCTTGAAAAATATTTTAAATTAATGCTCAAATTTCAAATTTCCCCCATATGACAAACATAGAGATGACATGCATTTATATTAGACATCCACAGATTACACTAGATAGACTGTGGATCCTAGAAAGTTGTAAACAATAAGCAATACTAAAAAAACTACAAAAAGCTAAGAAAAATACTAAAAGAAAAGAAAATAAAAATAAAAACTAAGATAGAAACTGTTCTATCTCCCCCCCAAGCTTGAATTCGACTATGGCCTCATAGTCAAGAACAAACTCAGATGGTGCAACAGTGATACCCTCTATTGCTCAGGTGGCAGAAAAGGCGGGTATTGCTAGGTATGGGGGTTCCAATTTGGATATTTCCCCTGAAAGCTCGGATCATAAGGTGGCATGGGTGGTGGTTGTAGATATCCCCCGAAGTAGCCTTGGAACCAGTAATGATCATAGAAAGGCTGATGTTGCTACTCTATCCTCTCCATCCGATCGTAGACCTACTGCTGGTTGGCGAATAGCTGGTGTTCATTCTCAAAGATAGCTTGCTGATTTTCATACAGCCTATTCTGCATATCCTGGATCCCTACAAAAGATGTCTGTTGGGACTGCTACATGGTATGCTTGGACTCCTGGATAGACTGGAGCATGATATGCATCCCCTGCATAGAATTGGGGTCATCTCCGTCATGGGAGGGCTATGGTGGCGATGGCTGGGAAGATGATGAAGCTCCTGGGTAGAAGTGTGGACGCTTCCTCAGGGCTACTCATAATCGAAGAGGTGTGAAAGACTCCTCTTCCTCCTCATCATCGTTGCCTACATCGTCATCGTCTCCCGCGTCCTCTTCTTCCTTTGAATCCTCAATGGCAATGATAGGCCACCGGAAGTGTTGGCCTGGTTGGAGGTTGAAGATGGGGTCTGGCACTACGCACTCCTGATACTCCTTATTAATGTGGCACTGAGCATATACCACACCATCGTGGAGTGTAAGAAGATTGGAGCGGTGGAAATGGGTAAGATTGACAGGGTTCTTGTTGACCAGTGGAGGGAGTGTGGACAAGTCTAGCCCAAGGTAGAGGGCTAGTGGTGTGATAAGCCCCCCAAAATGCACCCCAGTTTAGCTTTTCCCTTTTCAGCAGCTTGTAGAGGACAAATAGGTTTGTCTCCTGGAACTTGCTCAATGATAGTTCGCCACGAGAAAAGAAAGTAATACATAGCATACGGTGAGGAACCCGCACGAACGGGTGCTCAAAGTCACCGACGGCTACATTGTGGTAGCTAAGCATCTTGCTTGTCGGCACAGTCACAAACTGCGAGAACATCTCATCATAGTTGGCCCGATTGTCCGACCATCTATACTACTCGGGTGAATGCCACCAGTTGTAGACTGAGTTGAACTGTTCGAGCGTGATGGTATAATTGCAGTTGAACAGCCGGAAGGAGACTCGGCCCTTGATACATTCACAGTCGGTGGCGATGAGGTTGTTGGGCACGACACAAATGTCGAGAGATGCCATGAACTCTACCACGAGTTCTTTGTATGTCAGCCACTCACCAAATAAAGGATGGCCCTCAACGTGATAGGGAATTTGTTCCTCACTCGGTAACAACCTCCCAACTTGGCCATGGAGGACAAAGTTGAGGTTGTCCTCAAAACCTAGGTCTCAGATCATGGCCCGATCAACATAACGAGTGGGCTCAATTGGTCACTTCATTAACTCATCGTAGATCTTCTTCACGTCCGCTGAGGGATGTACAAGCCTTGGACGGGGAATGGACTCCGGCGGTGGTGGTACGAATGTCTTGATCTCCATTGAATAAGCGCATGAGGAAGATGATGCTCCATCCCTCACCATGATGAACAAAGAAAAGATAGAGAAAAAGAGCTCGGTGAAGGTCGGAGAAGATGATCCCCGCAGTCGATGATGAACTCGGGGAATATGTGTAGCTCATCGAATGCTCGGTGAAGGTCTCTATCTGCTCATCAATGCTCAATGTCGAGGTTGAGGAAGAATACTCTGAAGGTGTGAAGAGAAATGAAATACAACCCTTCCTTTTATAGCTGAGGTCGGTGCCCTTGGTACCCCATTGATACCATCGACAAGGGTCGATGGTATTAACACATGTAGCACAATATGTTCCTTCGCTGGCATCGACACTCGTCGATTGCTGGATGTGGGGCCCCGGATCGGTGACGTGTTGATACTATCGACAAGGGTTGATGGTATTGACCCGTCCAATGGATCGACCTCCAGATTTGGCACGCTTCATTGATGGCGTCTTGCGGATTGCTGACGTGTCGCATCGATACCATTGATGAGGTGTTGATGGCATCGACTTCTGTATGCATCCATTATCCTCATGAGGCATTCGCGGTAGATTCCCCTGAAGCTATGTCGCTACCATCGACATGGACATCGATAGCATCGATATCTCTGCTACCAATTTTTCAAAAAATCTTGAGGGATCTCACGAGCATCGAACATAGTGTCGATACTATCAACCTCCTCCAGAATTTGAGGCGATCAACCTGTTAGGTGGTCGATACTATCGACGAGGCCGTCGATAGTATCGACAAAGCAAAATTTTTGTAGTGTCCGCTCTGCACCCTTTTCGCTACCATCAACACAAGGGTCGATGGTATCGACACCCAAGAAGTCTTGCACACTTAAAAAACATATCAGGGAATCATTTTTACAACCCTCAGTACTAAATTAATGAAAAATACTTCAAAAATATGAAAAATTAACTAAATTAAAATACAATTACCAATGGTTGGGTTGCCTCCCAACAAGAACCATGCTTTAACGTTTTAGGCTAGATGAAATCAATTGGTTCATTCTTCCTTAAGCGCCATGAGTTTAACCTCATGCACCTTCCTTGTATAGTCCTCCAGATAATAGTGCTTTAATCTTTGACCATTTACTAAGATGTTCTATCACCATCCTTAACCATGATAGCACCATGGGGTCGCACCTCCTCTACCACAAATGGTCCACTCTAATAGGATCACAATTTTCCAGGATGCAACTTTAACCTTCAATTGAACAAAAGCACCCTCTCACCCTTTTTGAACACTCGCAGCTGAATGTAGCGATCATGGATTTGCTTTGTCTGCTCCTTATAGATCATTGAGTTCTCATAGGCATTCATCCTTAACTCGTCTAGCTCATTGAGCTCTAACATTCACTTTCTCACTACCTCGTCCATGCTCAAATTCAATTTCCTTAGCGCCCAGTGCGCTTTGTGCTCCAATTCTATTGGAAAATGGCAGGCCCAACCGTACACCAACCTAAAAGGCATAGTGCCTATAGGTGTTTTAAATGTGGTCATGTATGCCCATAGTGCATCCGGTAGCAACGCACTCCAATTCATCCTTGACGAGGCCACTGTGCTCTCTAGGATCTTCTTAATCTCTTTGTTTGACACTTCCACCTGACCTTGTGTTTGCGGGTGATATGGGGTACCTACATTGTGCTTGACCCCGTATTTTCTCAATAATGCAGCGAATTTCTGATTCGTGAAGTGGGTGCCCCCATCGCTGAAGATCATCCGTGGTACACGAAACCTGCAGAAAATATGATCCTTCACGAACCTGCACACTACTGCAGCGTCATTAGTCCTTGTGGGTATTGCCTCTACCCACTTCGATACATAATCAAAAGAAAGCAAGATATATAAATTAGAATTAGAGGATACAAAGGGTCCCATGAAGTCAATACCCTACAAATCAAATACCTCAACTTCTTGAAATACATTGAGGGGAATCTCTTGCTGTTTTGAGATATTACCTGCCCTTTGACAAGAATCACACCGCCTCACATAGTCATAGGCGTCTCTAAAAAGTGTAGGCCAGTAAAGGCCACTCTCTAGCACTTTGGCCTCCATCCTTGCACTCGCATGATGACCGCCGATGGGTAGTGTATGACAGTGACTAAGCACACTATCATATTCATTTTCCGGTACACACTTGTGCAAGATTCCATCCCTACATTATCTCAACAAAATAGGGTCATACCAAAAATAATATCTCAAAGAATGGAAAAACCTTTTTTCTCTTGATAAGTCCAATCATCCGGGATTTCCTTACATGCAAGGTAATTGACAATATGCAAAAACCAAGGATCCGTAGATTGAATTGAAAGAATTTGCTTATCCGGAAATGTCTCGGTAATGGGTATGTTAGTATCCCTCTCATTAACCTGCTCTAACCGAGATAAGTGGTCTGCAACCACATTCTCAATGTCCGCCTTATCCTTAATTTCAATGTTGAATCCTTGCAATAATAAGATCCACCTAATCAATCTAGGTTTAGCATCTTTCTTCTCCATTAAGTATTTTATGGCGGCAATATCAGTCCACACCACAACCTTAGAACCCACTAAATATTGCCTAAATTTTTCAAAAGTGAAAACCACAGCAAGAAATTCTTTCTCAGTAGTTGTGTAATTTAGTTGGGCATCATTTAAAGTTTTAGACGCATAAAAAATCATTGTAGGTTTGTTCTCAAGATGCTACCCAAGAACAGCCCCTATGGCAAAATCTGATGTATCACACATAAGTTCGAAGGGCTTAGTCCAATTCCGTGTTTGAACAACCGGCACAGAAATCAATTTTTCCTTATGTACCTCAAAAGCATGCAGACATTTTTCATTAAAATCAAAAATTGCATCTTTCTCAAGCAATTTTGATAGCGGCTTAGCTATTTTGAAAAGTCCTTGATAAACCGGCGATAAAACCCGGTGTGACCAAGGAAACTTCGCACCCCTTTCACCATATTCGGTGGAGGTAGTTTGGAAATAACCTCAATCTTTACTGGATCCACCTCCAGTCCCTTGCAGGACACCTTGTGTCCTAGCACTATGCCTTCATTTACCATTATATGGCACTTTTCCCAATTGAGGACTAAATGTGTGTCCTCACATCTCTGCAACACTTTATCAAGATTTTGCATACATTCGTCAAATGATGCACCGTAGACAGAAAAGTCATCCATAAAAACCTCTAAACAACGATCCACCATATTAGAGAAAATAGCAAGTATGCAGCGCTAAAAAGTGGACGGTGTGTTGCACAAACCAAAAGGCATGTAGTAGTAAGCGAAAGTTCTGTAAGGACAAGTGAAGGTTGACTTCTCTTGATCCTTGGGATCAATGGAAATCTGATTATATCCGAAATAGCCGTCTAAAAAGCAAAAATGAGAGCGGCTAGCCAATCGCTCTAAAATTTGATCAATGAATGGGAGAGGAAAATGATCTTTCAAAGTAGCAGAGTTTAGACGGTGGTAATCAATACAAACACGCCATGATGTTACCAATCGGGTGGAGACCGGTTCATTCAACATATTCTGAGTGACAGTGATTCCCCCCTTTTTAGGGACTACCTGTGTGGGGCTTACCCATGTCGAATATGAAATAGCATAAATGATGCCCGCCGAAAGAAGCTTGATCGCCTCCTTCTTGACGACCTCCATCATGCTAGGATTGAGTCGACATTGTGGCTGAATCACTGGCTTGGCTCCTTCTACAACCCGAATCTTGTACTGGCATAGAGTAGGGGAGATCCCCTTGATGTCAGAAACGGACCACCCAAATGCACCATGGTGGTTCTTCAACACAATTATCAACTGTGCTTCCTCATCGACACTCAGATATGTCGATATGATCACCGAAAGCTTCTCATTATCCACCAAGAAGACATACTTTAAGTGGGGGGGCAGCAGCTTAAGTTCCAACTCAGGTGGGCTGACCAAAGAAGATTGAATCAGTGGTGGAAGCGGACCCAAATCTTCATAGTGCTTGGCGTAATAGCAAGGAAGCACTTGAAGCATCTTTACACATTCTTGTAATGAGGTGCTTCTCATCCAATCTTCCATTAAGTTGAAAATACATGCCTCAAGGGGCAGTTGCGAGTATGAGTCAAACATGGAGACTACTATAGCTTCATCCTCAGTAGACGGTGAAACTTCTTATTCTTTATCGTCGGGATAACCCACTGCTTTCACAAGAGAAATCACCTCTGTCTGCTCAATGATGTCCATAGCAATTGTTCCCTTATCTACCTTCGTCATGACGTGAGCCATATCAAGAAACGGCTTCCCTAGACAAAGAGAGATGTGGTGCTCAAATTTCTTTATTTTATGACATTATTTGTTTGTTTGTGACTGCTTTGGATTTGGTGGCATGAGTATTTCAAATCTGTCATCAGCTATACCCATTGTCAACCAGCCTCTACCCATCTCCAGTATCATGTCATAAGTGGTTTGAAAGGGTCTTCCTAAAAGTAGCTCATTCCCTGGTTCATCTTGCATCTCCATAACAACAAAATCACTCGGTAACACAAACCTATCAACCTTTACTAAGACATCCTCGCAAATACCATACGGCCTCACCACAGAATTGTCTGCCAGTTGAATTGTCATATTGCTCTGTTGAGATTCTTTTAGCCCAAGCTTTTTGAATGTAGATAGGGGCATCAAGTTGATACTTTCCCCGAAATCACATAGTGCCTCACCAATTTTTACTTTTCCAATATAGAAGGAGATTTTGAAGCATCCCGGATCTTGTCTCTTTGGTGGCAGTTTACTCAGAATGAAGGCGTTGACCTACTCCTTAAGCACTACACCTCTGTATCAGGTATCTTCCTCTTCTTGGTAATTATGTCTTTTAAGAATTCACCATATGAGGGTATCTACTCAATCGCCTCCAACAAGGGAATATTAACATAAAGTTTTCTAAAACTGTCCAAAAATTCTTGAACTGTGCATCCACTTTCTTGGCTATGAGACTGTTGGGGTAAAGGACGGGGACGATCTGTGCCCTCTGATGTGGTGGCACATATGGCATCATATTATCCTTCTCCTTTTCTATAATAGGCTCCTCTGTGGCCTTCCCTCCTTCATCTTCCACTGTCTCTACCACTTCAGTATCCTCTACAGTCTCACCTTGATCTTTTGGTTGTGGGGTGCTCAGTTCATCAGCCCTAGGGTTTAAAAGTTTCTTTCCACTCCTCAGTAGAATGGCTTTAGCCTGGTGGTTCCCTCCTAGAACATTTGTATTTCTTGGAAAACCTTGCACTGTGGGCTTCTTCAGGCTTGCTATTTCAACTTCCATCTATGTTATAGATGTATCAAGAGTTTGCCCAAATTGGTTCATAAATTCTCCTTGTTGCTTGATGTGTTGGACAAACGTGCTCATTAGCTCTTGATTCTGCTTTATCACCTGATTGAGCAACTAGTTGCTCTTTTCCTCTGCCGTGGGCTATGGCTTAGCATCAGGATCCTACAGGAAATTATTTGGATCCTTCCATAAAAACTTTTTGTCCTTCCTCTAAGAATAGTCATTATTTCTGTACCCCTGTTGCTGGCGCATGAATTTCACTTGTGCTTCATCATCAGATCCTCCATCTTCTTGTGCTAGAAGTCTCTTTGCAATCAAGTCCATCTTGTCATTCAGTTCTTTAATATCTTTTGCATCCCCTACATCTCTAACTTGTTCCGATGCATCTCTATCACCCCAGGACTGTTTCTTAGCCATGTTCTTCAAGATCTCCCAACACCTTGTGTTTGTGTTGTTCAAGAAGAAACATAAGCCTACTGAATCTAAGTTGCTTCTGTCATGCTCATTGAGAGCAAAGTAGAAAATTTTTACTTGTTTTTCCTTTTCCAGCCCATGATGTGGGAACCTCCTCAGCATGATCTAGAAGCATTCCCACGTCTCAGAATAGGTTTCTCCCACCTTTTGGCTAAAATTGTGAATTTTCCTCACTAGGTCATTGGTCTTCTCAGGTGGGAAAATCGCTCAAAAAAGACCTCAATCAATTGATCCCAAGTCTCAATGATTTCATCATTAAGGTTGTGCAACCATTCTCATGCATTTCCTGTGAGAGAGCTGGGAAATAACTTCAAGTAGAGTGCCTCCTATGGAAACTTGTAAATCTTTAACATGTCACAGTTTTCCACAAATGTGCTAATGTGAGCAACATGATCTTCATTCTTCAACCCATGAAATGCTTGAGACATGACTAGATTTATCAATGTCGGATCAATCTTATATGTGGGAATGTTGATCTTCTCCCATATAGTCTTTTCTTCAGCCATTTCTTTAGGTTCTTGTTCAAATTCCTTAAGTGGTGAATTTGTCAACTCAACTCCTTCACCTACTGGTGGAATTATTGGTAATTCTGCGTAGTCTGTGCTACGCGTCTTTACCATCAACTAGCACCTAAAAAGATGGAAATTATTTCAGTTTAGTGTTTAAAAAGGAATAAGTAATTAAAAGATGTAAAATTAAATTTCAAATTTTAAGAATTATATGAAAAAGTGGCCTAGTGTGGCCGCTCGCAGCACTCGTAGTGCTGAAAATCACCGTTCCCCAGCAACAGTGCCAAAAACTTGACACAGTTAAACCGTGTGTAAAACACAATTGCACACGTCAATGTAATATAGGCCTATGTAAGGCCCGAGTTGAACTCAGGGAATGTAATTTCGGTAGACTACTACTAACTACTTGCAATCAGCTAGACCGATTATAAAAGTTTGAGAGTTGTTTTGAAAAAGAAAATAAAAACAAAAGAAAACAAAGCAATCGATTAAATGGTTGGTTTAATCAATTAAAATGGTATCTTTAAGATTGTGATTTCACCATGGATTCTCATTGTACTAATTCCTACATAATTATCATAACTCGTCTCCCATTCCGGGTAGTGTGGCCTGTGAATAGAATTGTTCGCTTCCATGATACAATTCACTACCTTAACTTAGATTGGTTCCCCGTCAGTAGTAACCTATACTCTAAATTAGGTGCATCAAAACATATCTCTAGGTTTCCACCATTAATCGTACATCGCCTTTTCCAAAGGATTTATAAGTTAATGTGATTATTGCGTCTTTTTAACAGTTAATTCTTTGTCAAAAGCAATTAAAGGTATTAATTTACCATTATGGTGATCAAGCACAATCATAGAATTGAGAAAACAATATCATACCACGGATTTGAGAGACAAATTATGGTTAACTATGTAAAAAGTGTCATATAATGATTATTCGGGCTACTCTCGGTCCTAGAGACAAAGGGGATTAGCCCTGCATGTACATCTCAATGAGAAACATGATGAAAGGAGAAGAAAACATAGGGGAAATGTGGATGGAGAGGGTGTAACCCCTAAACAAAGGAGAACCCGACGATCCTCAGTGTGGGATGGGCGTTCTACAGCCTTCCGGCGGTAGAAAACTCCATCTGCAGCTCTGGAAATGTCAGGGGCAAATCTTTGGTCTCCGTTCTTCATCCTCTCCTCTTTCGAGACTTGTGTGGTAGCTAATGATGTGATAGTATGGCTTGGGCCGTCTTTTCTAGGTATAGGGATCACTTACGGTCGCCAAAACATCACGGCCATTTGTTTAGATTTGATATGTAGAAATTCCTAATCTGACGGTTTCGATACCATCGACGGTGAGTCGATGGTATCAACCCGCTATAGTATCGGTGGCCCTTTCCTTTTCTGGGGGTTTGCTCTGACGTCATGTCGATACTATCGACATCCTGCGTCGATGGTATCGACATGTGTATGTTTGGCTGGCTGAAGACATCTCACTACCATTGACTTCTGGGTCAATGGTCAATGGTATCGACCCATTCTACTCTTTCCGGCTACCTCATTGTGAGCGTCTCGATAGTATCGACAGCCATCGATGGTATCGACGATTGTATATATGCGAATTGCCTGAAATTCAAAGATAAACTCAACTCAACTCCGAGAAATATGATCATTTATACCAAATAAGATAAAACAAGGTAAATGTAACATCCCAGGATTTGAGGCCTCGGATAAAACACTCTTAAAAGGAATGATTGGACTACCCATATCACCAAGGTGCACCTCCTTTTTCGGGAGCCCATTACTAAAGAACTCCACAGTTAAGCGTGCTCAGCTTGGAGTAGTACTAGGATGGGTGACCAGTCGGGAAGTTGATCCTGGCTTGTGCGTCGGTGTGGACAAAGTGCGCAGTTAAGGCTAGTGGTAGTTTGTGGGGCCAGTCGTCATTCCTAAAACCATGCTAGAGCCTTGGGCAGTGGGCCTGGGCGTTACAAATGGTACCAGAGCCAATTCCCCTTCAGTAGGTGGGGCCCACATGGGCATGGCATGCCAGTCTTGAGCCGTGCGGTCCAGGCATGTAGGAAAGGGCTGTCTATGGTTGACGTAGCCACCCTTGCGCTGGCATTCTGTGATCGGGAGCTGGGTGTCCATGGGCCATTGTGGGTCTGCACTGAAATGGGGAAGAGATTATGAGGCCTTATAGTTGAGCCTTGACGAGGACGTCAAGAGTCTAAGTGGGGGAGATTGTAACATCCCAGGATTTGAGGCCTCGGATAAAACACTCTTAAAAGGAATGATTGGACTACCCATATCACCAAGGTGCACCTCCTTTTTCGGGAGCCCATTACTAAAGAACTCCACAGTTAAGCGTGCTCAGCTTGGAGTAGTACTAGGATGGGTGACCAGTCGGGAAGTTGATCCTGGCTTATGCGTCGGTGTGGACAAAGTGCGCAGTTAAGGCTAGTGGTAGTTTGTGGGGTCAGTCGTCATTCCTAAAACCATGCTAGAGCCTTGGGCAGTGGGCCTGGGCGTTACAGTAAATTTGATGCATAACGAGATTATAGGCTGAAGAAAATGAATCACGCGATATTAACCATAATAAATGACCAATAAATGCATAAAATGCATATGAAACTAGCCTATAAAAGTGACTTAAAATCCTCACATCAAACTCACCTAAGCTTGAACTTTGCTTGTCCTCCAGCAACAAAACTACAGACTATAATTGTGAGGGTCAACTAAAGAACATATTAGCATAAAAAGACATCTCAGAATGATTCCCTCCTGCAAGGCACATACCGGCCCTCACTGACCACGGAACGGTAACTACCCTAAAGGTGACAATAATCGTCCATGAGAGATGCCCACTCCAAGAACAACGAACACTTATCAAATAAGGCAGTTGATATAATAAATTCCTCCGGTTTAGGCTTGGTGCATCTTGTGATCTCCTATCTACGTTGCTCATATCTTAACTACCATCTACATGGAAGGAGATCTCCTTTTATGCAAGAATGAGGAGATAATCATGGGTGGCCTACCATTTTGAGCAACGGGTGGATGGAATGGGTGACTATGGAAGAAGAGGAAGCACAATAGAGTTTAACATGTAAAAACAATAAAAATGACTTAAATGATGCATATGCGTACGGAAATGACATAATGCCTACATTTTAGGTGGAATGATGCATGCTCTACTATTCTGTCTCACTATGAGATGGAATGTCTGCAAAACTACATCATGTGCTTATTCTTTTTAATATACAGATGAAACAAGTTCTTTTCTCCCTCTAATTTTTGCATTAAAAAAATTTCTCTTTTTTTCAAGCCCTTCTACTCAATTTTGACTAGAGAAACATTTACAATATATATATATATATATATATATATATATATATATATTTAGGCTTATTTTCACATAACTACCACAATTGGTGCATTACAATTCACTTCTCAGAGAGTATAGAACAAGTTTCCCGCATTTCTTATTTTTTAGAATAAGTAAGGCACATAATGTCCTATATGCTCAAGAGTATGCAAAATGCAACTACATGAAAGTAATTATACAACTACAATGGCATGTACTTGAGAATGTGTGCATGCATGACTAATCTACAAATCTCTTTTCATTTTTTATTTTTTTAATGCAAAATCTAGCTATTATGCAATCCTAACTAAATGGCATGCAATCAAAAGATGAAAACTATAATGTGCTCCCAGTCCTTATGGTGGAGTTTGAATGAAATGAGGTGGATAGATTACAAGACTAATTGACAGAACCATTGGAAAAGACTATATGTCCCTCCGTACTAACATGTGTACCAATCAATCAACAGGTTTCTCTCTCTCACTTATGATTAAAGTCTCATTATCGTTTGGTCAGTTTAGGCTCAACATCCAATTCCATCCACATTTCTTGAATCATCCGGATGTACAGTTATGATCATATGTTTTAAAGTTGACCTACCCAATTATTTTCATAAGTTATGTGCTCAATTTCAAACAAGGCAAGCTTACAATTTCTTGAAAAATCTTTTAAATCAATGCTCAAATTTCAAATTTCCCACATATGACAAACATAGAGATGACATGCATTTATATTAGACATCCACGGATTACACTAGATAGACTGTGGATCCTAGAAAGTTGTAAACAATAAGCAATACTAAAAAACTACAAAAAGCTAAGAAAAATACTAAAAGAAAAGAAAATAAAAATAAAAACTAAGATAGAAACTGTTCCATCTCCCCCCCCAAGCTTGAATTCGACTATGGCCTCATAGTCAAGAACAAACTCAGAAGGTGGAACAGTGATACCCTCTATTGCTCAGGTGGCGGAAAAGGCGGGTATTGTTGGGTATGGGGGTTCCAATTTGGATATTGCCCCTGAAAGCTCGGATCATAAGGTGGCATGGGCAGTGGTTGTGGATATCTGCCGAAGTAGCCTTGTCTCCAATAATGATCGTAGAAAGGCTATTGTTGCTACTCTATCCTCCCCAACCAGTCGTAGACCTGCTGCTAGTTGGCAAATAGTTGGTGTTCATTCTCAAAGATCGCCTGCTGATTTTCATACAGCCTATTCTGCGTATCCTGGATCCCCACAAAAGTTGTCTATTGGGACTGCTGCATGGTCTGATGGGACTCCTAGATAGACTGGAGCATGGTATACATCCCCTGCATAGAATAGGGTTCATCTTTGTCATGGGAGGGCTGTAGTGGTGGTGGCTGGGAAGATGATGAAGCTCTCGGGTAGGAGCGTGGAAGCTTCCTCGGGGCTACTCATGACCGAAGAGGTGTGAAAGCCTCCTCTTACTCCTCATCGTTGTTGCCTGCATCTTCGTCGTCTCCCGCATCTTCTTCTTCCTCAGAATCCTCAATGGCAATGATAGGCCACCAGAGGTGTTGGCCTGGCTGGAGGTTGAAGATGAGGTCTGGTAGTACGCACTCTTGATACTCCTTGTTAATGTGGCAATGAGCATATACCACACCATCGTGGAGTGTAAGAAGATTGGAGTGGTGGAAATGGGCAAGATTGACAGGGTTCTTGTTGACCAGTGGAGGGAGTGTGGATAGGTCTAGCCCAAGGTAGAGGGCTAGTGGCGTGATAAGCCCCCTGAAATGAATAGGAGCTCATCTGGTGCTCCTCTTCACTGCCATCACGTGTGTCAAGAAAAATGCACCCCAGTTAAGCTTTTCCCTCTTCAACAGCTTGTAGAGGAATAGCAGGTCCATCTCCTGGAACTTGCTCAGCGACAGTTCGCCATGAGAAAAGAAATAAATACACAACATACAGTGAAGAAACTACACAAACGGGTGCTCAAAGTCGGTGACAGTTGCATTGTGGTAGCTAAACATCTTGCATGCTGACGTAGTCACCAAATGTGAGAACATCTCATCATAGTCAGCCCGATTGTCCGGCAGTCTGTACTGCTTGGGCGAATGTCACCAGTTGTAGATTGAGTTGAACTGGTCAAGCATGATGGTGTAATTGTAGTTGAAAATCCGGAAGGAGACTCGGCCCTTGATCCATTTACAGTCGGTGGTGATGAGGTCGTTGGGCACGATGCAAATGTCGAGAGATGCCATGAACTCTACCACGAGTTCTTTGTATGTTAGCCACTCACCAAAGAAAGGATGGCCCTCAACGTGATAGGGAATTTGTTCCTCACTCAGTAACAACCTCCCAACTTGGCTATGGAGGACAAAGTTGAGGTTGTCCTCAAAGCCCAGATCTCGGATCATGGCCCGATCAACATAACGCGTGGGCTCAATTGGCCACTTCATTAACTCGTCATAGATCTTCTTCACATCCGCCGAGGGATGTGCAAGCCTTGGATGGGGAATGGAGCCTAGAGGTGGTGGTATGAATGTCTCAATCTCCATTGGAGCAGTGTGCGAGGAAGATGACCCTCCATGCCTCACCATGATGAACAGAGAAAAGATAGAGAAAAAGAGCTCGATGAAGGTCGGAGAAGATGATCCCCACAGTCGATGACGAACTCAGGGAAGATGTGTAGCTCGCCGGATGCTCGGTGAAGGTCTCTGTCTGCTCATAAATGCTCAATGTCGAGGTTGAGGAAGAATACTCTGAAGATGTGAAGATAAATGAAATACAACCCTTCCTTTTATAGCTGAGGTTGGCGCCCCTGGTACCCCGTCAATACCATCGACAAGGTTCGATGGTATCGACACATGTAGCATAATTTGTTCCTTCGCTGGCATCGACGGTCGTCGATTGCTGGATTTGGGGGCCCAGATCGGTGACGCATTGATACTATCGACAAGGGTCGATGGTATCGACCCGTCCCACGGATCGACGTCCAGATTTGGCGCGCTTCGTTGATGGCGTCTTGTGGATTGCTGACGTGTCACGTCGATACCATCGATGAGGTGTTGATGGCATTGACTTCTGTATGCATCCATTATCCTCACGAGGCCTTGGCGGTGGATTCCCCTCAAGCAGTGTTGATACCATCGACATGGCCATCGATGGTATTGATATCTCTACTACCAATTTTTCTAAAAATCTTCAGCGATCTCGTGAGCATCGACCATGGTGTCGATACTATCGAACTCCTCCAGAATTTGAGGTGATCAACCTATTGGGTGGTCGATACTATCGAAGAGGTCGTCGATAGTATAGACGGAGCAAAATTTCTATAGTATCCACTCTGCACCCTTGTGGTTACCATCGATACAAGGGTCGATGGTATCGACACCCAATTAGTCATGCACACTTAACAAACATATCAGGGCATCATCTTTACAACCCTCAGTACTAAATTAATGAAAAATACTTCAAAAATATGAAAAAAATACCTAAATGAAAATACAGTTACCAATGGTTGGGTTGCCTCCCAACAAGCGCCCTACTTTAACATCTTAGTCTAGACGAAATCAAGCTGTTCATTCTTCCTTAAGCACCATGAGTTTAACCTCATGCACCTTCCTTGTGTAGTCCTCTAGATAATAGTTCTTCAATCTTTGACCATTTACTAAGAATGTTCTATCACCATCCTTAACCATGATAGCACCATGGGGTCGCACCTCCTCTACCACAAACGGTCCACTCCAGCGGGACCACAATTTTCTAGGATGCAACTTTAACCTTGAATTAAACAAAAGCACCCTCTCACCCTTTTTTAACACTCGCAGCTGAATGTGGCGATCATGGATTTGCTTTTCCCACTCCTTATAGATCCTTGAGTTCTCGTAGGCATTCATCCTTAGCTCATCTAGCTCATTGAGCTCTAACATTCGCTTTCTCCCTGCCTCGTCCATGATCAAATTCAATTTCCTTAGCACCCAGTGCGCTTTGTGCTCCAATTCTACCGGCAAATGGCTGGCCCGATCGTACACCAAAGTAAAAGGCATAGTGCCTATAGGTGTTTTAAATGCGGTCCTATATGCACATAGTGCATCTGGTAGAAACGGACTCCAATTCGTCCTTGACGAGGCCACTGTGTGCTCTAGGATCTTCTTAATCTCTCTATTCGACACTTCCACCTGACCTTGTATTTGTGTGTGATACGGGGTACCTACATTGTGCTTGACCCCGTATATGCTCAATAATGCAGCGAATTTCCAATTCATGAAGTGGGTGCCCCCATCGCTAATGATCATTCGTGGTACACCAAACCTACAGAAAATATGATCCTTCACGAACCTGCACACTACTGCAGTGTCATTAGTGCTTGTGGGTATTGCCTCTACCCACTTCGATATATAATCAACAACAAACAAGATATATAAATTAGAATTAGAGGATACAAAGGGTCCCATGAAGTCAATACCCCACAAATCAAATACCTCAACTTCTTGAAATACATTGAGGGGCATCTATTGCCATTTTGAGATATTACCTGCCCTTTGATAGGAATCACACTGCCTCACATAGTCATAGGCGTCTCTGAAAAGTGTAGGCCAGTAAAGGCCACTCTCTAGCACTTTGGCCGCCGTCCTTGCACTCGCATGATGACCGCCGGTGGGTAGTGTATGACAGTGACTAAGCACACTATCATATTCATTTTCTGGTACACACCTGTACAAGATTCCATCCCTGCATTGTCTCAACAAAATAGGGTCATCCCAAAAATAATATCTCAAAAGAATCGAAAAACCTTTTCTTCTCTTAATAACTCCAATCATCTGGGATTTCCTTACATGCAAGGTAATTGACAATATGCGAAAACTAAGGATCTTTAGATTGAATTGAAAGAATTTGCTCATCCGGAAATGTCTCGGTAATGGGTATTTTAGTATCCCTCTCATTAACCCACTCTAACCGAGATAAGTGGTCCACAACCACATTCTCAATGCACACCTTATCCTTAATTTCAATGTCAAATTCTTGCAATAATAAGATCCACCTAATCAATCTAGACTTAGCATATTTCTTCTCCATTAAGTATTTTATGGTGGCATGATCAGTCCACACCACAACCTTAGAACCCACTAAATATTGCCTAAATTTTTCAAAAGCGAAAACCACAGCAAGCAACTCTTTCTCGATAGTGGTGTAATTTAGTTGGGCATTATTTAAAGTTTTAGACGCATAAAAAATCACTGTAGGTTTGTTCTCAGGACGCTACCCAAGAATAGCCCCTACGGCAAAATATGATGCGTCACACATAAGTTCAAAGGGCTTAATCCAATCCGGCGTTTGAACAACCGGTGCAAAAATCAATTTTTCCTTAAGTACCTCAAAAGCATGCAGACATTTTTTTGTTAAAATCAAAAATTGCTTCTTTCTCAAACAATTCTGATAGCGGCTTAGCTATTTTCAAAAAGTCCTTGATAAATTGGCGATAAAACCTCGTGTGACCAAGGAAACTCCACACCCCTTTCACCGTATTCGGTGGAGGTAGTTTGGAAATAACCTCAATCTTTACTGGATCCACCTCCAGTCCCTTGCAGGACACCTTGTGTCCTAGCCCTATGCCTTCATTTACCATCATATGGCACTTTTCCCAATTGAGGACTAAATGTGTGTCCTCACATCTCTACAACACTTTATCAAGATTTTGCATACATTCATCAAATGATGCACCGTAGATGGAAAATTCGTCCATAAAAACCTCTAAACATCGCTCCCCCATATCAAAGAAAATAGCAAGCATGCAGTGCTGAAAAGTGGCTGGTGTGTTGCACAAACCAAAAGGCATGCGACGGTAAGTCAAAGTTTCATAAGGACAAGTGAAGGTCGACTTCTCTTGATCCTTAGGATCAAGGGAAATCTGATTATAGCCAAAATAGCCGTCTAAAAAGCAAAAATGAGAGTGGTCAGCCAATCGCTCTAAAATTTGATCAATGAATAGGAGAGGAAAATGATCTTTCAAAATAGTGGAGTTCAGACGGCGGTAATCAATACAAACATGCCACCCGGTTACCAATCGGGTGGTAGCCAGTTCATTCAACATATTCTGAGTGACAGTGATTCCCCCCCCCTTTTAGGGACTACCTGTGTGGGGCTTACCCATGTCAAATCTAAAATAGCATAAATGATGCCCGCCGAAAGAAGCTTGATCACCTCCTTCTTGACGACCTCCATCATGCTAGGATTGAGTTGACGTTGCAGCTGAATCACTGGCTTGGCTCCTTCTACAAGCCGAATCTTATGTTGTCATAGAGTAGGGGAGATCCCCTTGATGTCAAAAACGGACCACCCAAATGCACCATAGTGGTTCTTCAACACAATCATCAACTGCGCTTCCTCATCGGCACTCAGATATGCCGATATGATCACTGGAAGCTTCTCATTATCCACCAAGAAGACATACTTTAAGTGGGGGGCAGCGGCTTAAGTTCCAACTCAGGTGGGCTGACCAAAGAAGATTGAATCGGTGGTGGCAGTGGTCCCAGATCTTCATAGTGCTTGGTGTAATAGCAAGGAAACACTTGAAGCATCTTTACACATTCGTGTAATGAGGTGCTTCTCATCCAATCTTCCATTAAGTTGAAAAGACATGCCTCAAGGGGAAGTTGCAAGTATGAGTCAAACATGGAGACTACTATATCCTCATCCTCAGTAGACGGTGAAACTTCTTCTTCTTTATCGTCAAGATAACCCACTACTTTCACAAGAGAAATTGCCTTCGTCTGCTCCATGATGTCCACAACAATTGTTCCCTTATCTACCTTCATCATGACGTGAGCCATATCAAGAAATGGCTTCCCTAGACAAAGCGAGATGTGGTGCTCAAAGTGCTTTATTTTATGACAGTGTTCATTTGCTTGTGTCTGCTTTGGATTTGGTGGCATGAGTATTTCAAATCTGTCATCGGCTATACCCATTGTCAACCGAACTCTACCCATCTCCAGTATCATGTCGGCAGTGGCTTGAAAGGGTTTTCCCAAAAGTAGCTCATTCCCTAGTTCATCTTGCATCTCCATAACAAAAAAATCAGTCGGCACACAAACCTATCAACCTTTACTAAGACATCCTCACAAATACCATACGACATCACCACAGAATTGTCTGCCAATTGAATTGTCATATTGCTCTGTTGATATTCTTTTAGCCCAAGCTTTTTGAATGTAGATAGGGGCATCAAGTTGATACTTGCCCCATAATCACATAGTGCCTCACCAAATTTTACTTTTCCAATATAGCAGGAGATGTTGAAGCAGCTCAAATCTTGTCTCTTTGGTGGCAGTTTACCCAGAATGAAGGCGTTGACCTACTCCTTAAGCACTACCACCTCTGTATTAGGTATCTTCCTCTTCTTGGTAATTATGTCTTTTAAGAATTTACCATATGAGGGTATCTGCTCAATCACCTCCAATAAGGAAATATTAACATAAAGTTTTCTAAAACTGTCCAAAAATTTCTTGAACTGTGCATCCACTTTCTTGGCTTTGAGACTGTTGAGGTAAGGGACGGGGATGATCTGTGCCCTCTTATGTGGTGGCACATATGGCATCATATTATCCTTCTCCTTTTCTGCAATAGGCTCCTATGTGACCTTCCCTCCTTCATCTTCAACTGTCTCTACCACTTTAATATCCTCTGCGGTCTCACCTTGATCTTTTGGTTGTGGGGTGCTCGGTTTATCGGCCCTAGGGTTTAAAAGTTTCTTTCCACTCCTCAGTAGAATAGCTTTAGCCTGGTGCTTCCCTCCTTGAACATTTGTATTTCCTAGAAAACCTTGCACTGTGGGCTTCTTCAGGCTTGCTATTTCAGCTATCATCTGTGCTATAGATGTCTCAGGAGTCCTCATCTGAGCCCCATGACTTTGTAGAGTTTGCCCAAACTGGTTCATAAATTCTCCTTTTTGCTTGATTTGTTGGCCAAATGTGCTCATTAGCTCTTGATTATGCTTTATCACTTGATTGAGCAACTCATTGCTCTTTTCCTCTGCTGTGGGTTGTGGCTTAGCATCAGGATCCTACAAGAAATTATTTGGATCCTTCCATGAAAACTTTTTGTCCTTCCTCCAAGAATAGTCATTATTTCTATACCCCTATTGATGGCGCATGAATTTCACTTGTGCTTCATCATCAGATCCTCCATCTTCTTGTGCTAGAAGTCTCTTCGCAATCAAGTCCATCTTGTCATTCAGTTCTTTGATAGCTTTTGCATCCCCTACAACTCTAACTTGTTCTGGTGCATCTCTATCACCCCAGGACTATTTTTAGCCATGTTCTTCAAGATCTCCCAACACCTTGTGTCTGTGTTGTTCAAGAAGAAACCTGAGCCTACTGAATCTAAGTTGCTTCTAGCATGCTCATTGAGAGCAAAGTAGAAAATTTTTACTTGTTTTTCCTTGTCCAGCCCATGATGTGGGCACCTCCTCAGCATGATCTGGAAGCATTCCCACATCTTAGAATAGGTTTCTCCCGCCTTTTGGCTGAAATTGTGAATTTTCCTCACTAGGTCATTGGTCTTCTCATGTGGGAAAAATCGCTCGAAAAAGACCTCAATCATTTGATCCCAAGTCTCAACGATTTCATCATCAAGGTTGTGTAGCCATTCTCGTGCATTTCCTGTGAGAGAGTTGGAAAATAACTTCAATTAGAGTGCCTCCTATGGAAACCTATCAATCTTTATCATGTCACAGTTTTCCACAAATGTGCTAATGTGAAATCTTCATTCTTCAACCCGTGAAATTCTTGAGACTTGATCAGATTTATCAATGTCAGATCAATCTTGTATGTGGGAATGTTGATTGCCTACCTTTTAATAGACCCCTTTGATGTTGATGAGGAAGAAGCCTTGATCTTCTCCCATAATGTCTTTTCTCAGCCATTTCTTTAGGTTCTTGTTCAAATTCCTCAGGTGGTGGATTTGTCAACTCAACTCCTTCACCTACTGGTAGAATTACTGGTAATTCTGCGTAGTCTGTACTATGCGTATTTACCATCAACTAGCACCTGAAAAGATAGAAATTATTTCAGTATGGTGCTTAAAAAGGAATAAGTAATTAAAAGATGTCAAATTAAATTTAAAATTTTAAGAATTATATGAAAAAGTGGCCTAGTGTGGCCACTCGCAGCACTCATAGTGTCAAAAATTACCGTTCCCCAGCAACGGCGCCAAAAACTTGACACAATTAAACTGTGCGTAAAACACAAGTGCACGCATCAATGTAATATAGGCCTATGTGAGGCCCGAGTCAAACTCAGGGAACATACTTTTGGTAGACTACTACTAACTACTTGCAATCAGCTAGACCGATTATAAAAGTTTGAGAGTTGTTTTGAAAAAGAAAATAAAAACAAAAGAAAACAAAGCAATCAATTAAATGGTTGGTTTAATCAATTAAAATGGGATCTTTAGGATTGTGGTTTCACCACAGATTCTCGTTGTACTAATTCCTACATAATTATCACAACTCATCTCCCATTCCAGGTAGTGGCCTGTGAATA
The DNA here is from genome assembly GCA_963693085.1 of Alisma plantago-aquatica. Classification (NCBI taxonomy): domain Eukaryota; kingdom Viridiplantae; phylum Streptophyta; class Magnoliopsida; order Alismatales; family Alismataceae; genus Alisma; species Alisma plantago-aquatica. The sequence continues at coordinate 265,575,757 of OY856414.1, forward strand.
GAATTATTCGCTTCCGCGATACAATTCACTACCTTAATTTAGATTGGTTCCCCGTCAGTAGTAACTTATACTCTAAATTAGGTGCATGAAAATATATATCTAGGTTTCCACCATTAACTGTACATTGCCTTTTCTAAAGGATTTATAAGTTAATGTGATTATTGCGTCTTTTCAACCGTAAATTCTTCATCAAAAGCCATTAAAGGTATTAAATTACCATTATGGTGATCAAGTACAATGATAGAATTGAGAAAACAATATCATACCATGGATTTGAGAGACAAATTATGGTTAACTATGTAAAAAGTGTCATACAACGATTATCCGGGCTACTCTCGATCCTAAAAACAAATGGGATTATACCCGCATGTTCATCTCAATGAGAAACACAATGAAAGAAGAAGAAAACATAGGGGAAATGTGGATGGAGATAGTGTAACCCCTGAATGAAGGAGAACCAGATGATCCTCGATGTGGGATGGGCGTTCTGCATCCTTCCGGCGGTAGAAAACTCCGTCTACAACTCTGGAAACGTCTGGGGAATAGCTCTAGTCTCCGTTCTTTGTCCTCTCCTCTTTTGAGATATGTGTGGCGGCTAATGACGTGATAGTACGGCTTGGGCCATCTTTTCTAGGTATAGGGATCACTTACGTCTGCCAAAACATCACGTCCGTTCATTTAGATTTGATCTGTAGAAATTCCTGATCTGACGGCTTTGATACCATCGATGACGAGTCGATGGTATCGACCCGCAATAGTACCGGTGACCCTTTCCTATTCTAAGGGTTTGCACTGACGTCATGTTGATACTATCGACATCCTACATCGATGGTATCGACGTGTGGATGTTTGGCTCACTCTCGCTACCATTGACTTCTAGGTCGATGGTATCGACCCATTCTTCTCTTTCCGTCTACCTCACTATGGTTGTCTCGATAGTATCGACAGTTGTCGATGGTATCGACGGCTGAGTATATGTGAATTGCCTGAAATTCAAAGATAATCTCAACTCAACTCTGAGAAATATGATCATTTATACCAAATAAGATAAAATAAGGTAAATTTGATGCATAACGAGATTATAGGCTGAAGGAAATTAATCACGCGATATTAACCATGAAAATGACCAATAAATGCATAAAATACATATGAAACTAGCCTATAAAAGCAACTTAAAATCATCGCATCAAACTCCCCTAAGCTTGAACTTTGCTCATCCTCGAGCAACAAAACTACAAACTATAATTGTGAGGGTCAACTAAAGAACATATTAGCATAAAAAGACATCTCAGAATGATTCCCTCCTGTAAGGCACATACCAGCCCTCGCTGACCACGAAACGGTAACTACCCTAAAGGTGACAATAATCATCCATGAGAGATCCCACCCCAAGACCAACAAACACTTATCAAATAAGGAAGTTGATATAATAAATTCATCTGGTTCAGGCTTGGTGCATCTTGTGATCTCCTATATACGTTGCTCATATCCTAACTACCATCTACGTGGAAGCAGATATCCTTTTATGCAAGAATAAGGAGATAATCATGGGTGGCCTACCATTTTGAGCAACGGGTGGATGGAATGGGCGGTTGTGGAAGAAGAGGAAGCACAATACAGTTTAACATGCAAAAACAATAAAAATGACTTAAATGATGCATATGCATATGGAAATGACCTAATGCCTACATTTTAGGTGGAATGATGCATGCTCTACTATTCCGTCTCAATGTGAGATGGAATGTCTATAAAACTACATCATGTGCTTATTCTTTTTAATATATAGGTGAAACAAGTTCTTTTCTCCCTCTAATTTCTTCTTAAAAAATTTCTCTTTTTTTCAAGCCCTTCTTCTTCTCAATTTTGACTAGAGAAACATTTACAATATATGTATTTTTTAGGCTTATTTTCACATAAATACCACAATTGGTGCACTACAATTCACTTCTCAGAGAGTATAGAACAAGTTCCCTGCATTTCTTATTTTTCAGAATAAGTAAGGCACATAATGTCCTATATGCTCAAGAGTATGCAAAATGTAACTACATGAAAGTAATTATGCAACTACAATGGCATGTACTTGAGAATGTGTGCATGCATGACTAATCTACAAATCTCTTTTCATTTTTCATTTCTTTTAATGCAAAATCTACCTATAATGCAATCCTAACTAAATGGCATGCAATCAAAAGATGAAAATATGTGCTCCCAGACCTTATGGTGGAGTTTGAATGAAATGAGGTGGATAGATCACAAGACTAATTGACAGAACCATTGGAAAAGATTATATGTCCCTCCTTACTGACATGTGTACCAATCAATCAACAGGTTTCTCTCTCTGACTTATGATTAAAGTCTCATTATCGTTTGGTCATTTTAGGCTCAACATCCGATTCCATCCACATTTCTTGAATCATCCGGATGTACAGTTATGATCATATGTTTTAAAGTTGACCTACCCAATTATTTTCATAAGTTATGTGCTCAATTTTAAACAAGGCAAGCTTACAATTTCTTGAAAAATCTTTTAAATTAATGCTCAAATTTCAAATTTCCCCCATATGACAAACATAGAGATGACATGCATTTATATTAGACATCCACGGATTACACTAGATAGACTGTGGATCCTAGAAAGATGTAAACAATAAGCAATACTAAAAAACTACAAAAAACTAAGAAAAATACTAAAAGAAAAGAAAATAAAAATAAAAACTAAGATAGAAACGGTTCCATCTCCCCCTAAGCTTGAATTTGATTATGGCCTCATTGTCAAGAACAAACTCAGAAGGTGGAACAGTAATACCCTCTATTGCCCAGGTGGCAGAAAAGGTGGGTACTACTGGGTATGGGGGTTCCAATCTAGATATTTCCCCTGAAAGCTCGGACCATAAAGTGGTATGGGCGGTGGCTGTGGATATCCCCCAAAGTAGCCTTGGCTCCAATAATGATCGTAGAAAGGTTGTTGTTTCTGCTCTATCCTCCCCAACCGATCATAGACCTGCTACTGGTTGGAGAATAGCTGGCATTCATTCTCAAAGATTGGATGCTAATTTTCATACTGCCTATTTTGTGTATCTCGGATCCCTACAAAAGGTGTCTGTTAGGATTGTTGCATGGTCTGCTGGGAATCCTGGATAGACTGGAGCATGGTATACATACCCTGCATAGAATAGGGGTCATCTCTGTCATGGGAGGGCTGTAGTGGCGGTGGTTGGGAAGATGATGAAGCTCCCGAGTAGAAGCATGGATGCTTCCTCGGTTCTACTCCTGACTGAAGAGGTGTGAAAGCCTCCTCTTCCTCCTCATCATCATTGCCCACATCGTCGTCGTCTCCTGCATCCTCTTCTTCCTCGGAATCCTCAATGGAAATGATAGGCCACCGAAAGTGTTGGCCTGGATGGAGGTTGAAGACGGGGTCTGGCAGTACACACTCCTGATACTCCTTATTAATGTGGCAATGAGCATATACCACACCATCATAGAGTGTAAGAAGATTGGAGCGGTGGAAATGGGCATGATTAATAGGGTTCTTGTTGAGCAGTGGATGGAGTGTGGATAGGTATAGCCTAAGGTAGAGGGCTAGTGGTGTGATAAGCCCCCCAAAATGAATAGGAGCTCGTCTGGTTCTCCTCTTCACTACCATCACGTGCATCAAGAAAAACACGCCCCAGTTAATCTTTTCCCTCTTCATCAGCTTGTAGGGTAAAAATAGGTCTGTCTCCCTGAACTTGCTCAGTGACAGTTCGCCACGAGCAAAGAAAGTAATACACAGCATACGGTGAAGAACCCACACAAATGGGTGCTCAAAGTCGGAAACGGCTGCATTGTGGTAGCTAAGCGTCTTTCCTGCCAGTGCGGTCACCAACTACGAGAACATCTCATCATAGTCGGCCCGATTGTCCGGTCGTTTGTACTGCTCAGGTGAATGCCACCAATTGTAGACTGATTTGAGCTGGTCGAGCGTGATGGTGTAATTGCGGTTGAAAATCCGGAAAGAGACTCGGCCCTTGATCCATTCACGGTTGGTGGTGATGAGGTCATTGGGCACGACACAAATGTTGAGAGATGCCATGAACTCTACCACGATTTCTTTGTATGTCGACCACTCACCAAAGAAAGGATGTCCCTCAACGTGATAGGGAATTTGTTCCTCACTCGGTAACAACCTCCCAACTTGTCCATGGAGGACAAAGTTGAGGTTTTCCTCAAATCCCTGGTCTCGGATCATGGACCGATCAACATAACGAGTGGGCTTGATTGGCCGCTTCATTAACTCGTCGTAGATCTTCTTCACATCCACCGAGGGTTGTGCAAGCCTCAGATGGGAATGGAGCCCAGCAGTGGTGGTATGAATGTCACGATCTCCATTGGAGCAGTGCGCAAGGAAGATGATGATCCATGCCTCACAATGATGAATAGAGAAAAGATAGAGAAAAAGAGCTTGGTGAAGGTCGGAGAAGATGATCCCCGTTGTCGATGATGAACTCGGGGAAGATGTGTAGCTCGCCAGATGCTCGGTGAAGGTCTCTATCTTATCGTCAATGCTCAATGTCGAGGTTGAGGAAGAATACTCTAAAGGTGTGAAGAGAAATGAAATACAACCCTTCCTTTTATAGTTGAGTTCGGCGCCCCTGGTACCCCATCGATACCATCGACAAGGGTCGATGGTATCGACACCTGTAGCACAATCTGTTCCTTTGCTGGCATCGACAGACTTCGATTACTAGATGTGGGGGCCCGGATCGGTGATGCGTCGATACTATCGACAAGGGTCAATGGTATCGACCCGTCCCACGGATCAACCTCCATATTTGGTGTGCTTCGTTGATGGCGTCTCACGGATTGCTGACGTGTCCCATCGATACCATCGATGAGGTGTCGATGGCATCGACTTCTGTATGCATCCATTATCCTCATGAGGCCTTGGCAGTGGATTCCCCTGAAGCTGTGTTGATACCATCAACATGGACATCGATGGTATCGATATCTCTGCTACCAATTTTTCTAAAAATCTTTAGGGATCTCACGAGCATCGACCTCCTCCATAATTTGAGGCAATCAACCTGTTGGGTGCTCGATACTATCGATGAGGCCATCGATAGTATCGACAGAGCAAAATTTATGTAGTGTCCACTTTGCACCCTTATCGCTACCATCGATACAAGGGTCGATGGTATCGACACCCAAGCAGTCCTGCACACTTAACAAACATATCAGGGCATCATTTTTACAACCCTCAGTACTAAATTAATGAAAAATACTTTATGAAAAATTAACTAAATGAAAATATAGTTACGAATGGTTGGGTTGCCTCCCAACAAGCGCCCTACTTTAACATCTTAGGCTAGAGAAAATCAAGATGTTCATTCTTCCTTCAGCGCCATGAGTTTAACCTCATGCACCTTCCTTGTGTAGTCCTCCAGATAATAGTGCTTCAATCTTTGACCATTTACTAAGAATGTTCTATCACCATCCTTAACCATGATAGCACCATGGGGTTGCACCTCCTCTACCACAAATGGTCCACTCTAGTGGGATCGCAATTTTCCAGGATGCAACTTTAACCTTAAATTGAACAAAAGTACCCTCTCACCCTTTTTTAACACTCGCAGTTGAATGTGGCGATCACGGATTTGCTTTGTCTGCTCCTTATAGATCCTTGAGTTCTCGTAGGCATTCATCCTTAGCTCGTCTACCTCATTGAGCTCTAACATTCTCTTTCTCCCTTCCTCGTCCATGCTCAAATTCAATTTCCTTAGAGCTCCAATTCTACCGGCAAATGGCAGGCCCGGCCGTACACCAACCTAAAAGGTGTAGTGCCTATAGGTGTTTTAAATGCTGTCATGTATGCCCATAGTGCATCCGGTAGCAACACACTACAATTCATCCTTGATGAGGCCACTGTGCACTCTAGGATCTTCTTAATCTCTCTATTCAACACTTCCACCTAACCTTGTGTTTGCAGGTGATACGGGGTACCTACATTGTGCTTGACCCCATATTTCCTCAATAATGCAGCAAATTTCTGATTCATGAAGTGGGTGCCCTCATCGCTAATGATCATCTGTGGCACACCAAACCTGCAGAAAATATGATCCTTCACGAACATGCACACTACTGCAGTGTCATTAGACATTGATTTTAGAGTTTGATAACTAATATAACACTTGAGGTTCATTAAATGACCAATCCTTATTGAAGTAAATCCTATTAAATGATGGATCTTTTTCACTTAATAAGTGTTGCTAGAAAAATATTTGATGATCATGACAACTAATTAATCTTTGTTATGATGATGAATAGCATATATTAATTGAATTAAGTATTGATGTGGTAAAATATCTATTAGTAGCGTTTATGAATTCCAATGTTTGAATATTGATCTAAGCATTCTTGAAGTTGTTTGGTTACAAGTAGAAATAAAATGACAATAACATCTGACCATTATCCCTCTGTATGATCTTATTTGAAGAAATTATGTGACAGATCATACATTGGACTTTCGGTCTCAAAGTTGCAGGAAAGGTTCAATAGGTTATGATGAACATATATTGAAAATTTGGGTTTCATTATAGCTTCCAATTAAATTCTATTCAATATGTAAGATCCTAAATTATTTGTTTATGTGGGGATGAAAACTGTATCTAATTATTTGTCTTGTGTCACGCGGATAGGTGGGGCTTGACTCTGCCGCCTACTGGTTCTGAAATGCCAGGAGCATATGGTTGCAATCTGGAATCCCTAGGAAGCAGTCATGGCGAGAAACCTGGGATGCTAGCAAGATGGGATGAGTCTTCCGCCCTCTGCGGACTAACAACCCTTAACTTGCGAGATATGGGCAAGGCGAGGGAGTTCAATCATCCTCATCATCCTCTCTTCATCATTTCTCCCAGCCAAAACCAAGAATACCTAGAGGTTCTATGACAAGCCGCAAGGGTTGAGACTAGGAAGAACCCACCACCATAGTCTACCCATGTGTGAAAGACTTCACAGAAACATAAAGGCATGGATTCATTGGCTTCACTGCCTGCAATCCACCAACTTTCTCCTTCCCCTACCATCGATCTTCCACACCACGTCTAACCTGCCTCAACAACGACTGTCAACCATGTCGTGTTGGAGCAGTAGGGTCTTCTCGGTCGTGGTTGCGAGCAGCTGCGATCTACCTGCCACCATGGAGCATCTTGGACCCCTCAAAGCCTCGCAAGGAGGTTTGGATCCCACCCTGCTCCTCATCGGAGCTCATAGCTAGGCTGGAGCCACAGTTGGAGGCCTACGCATGGAGTAGGGCAATGGAAGGATGGAGCACAGATGCCCCTCCTAAGCACCCTTCTCCGACACCTCCTCCTTCACGGAATAATGGAGGATCGGCTTCTAAGAACCCACAATCTGGGCACAGTGAGCAAGGAGCAGCCATCAAGGACTTTAGTACCTCCATGAATCTTCTGGACTTTTCTAAACCTAGAGATGAGGATTCTAATACCGGATCGTTTACCAGAGTCCCTCTCCACGGTAGCACTCGCGTAAGGCGAATAGCGCGTAGGGGAATCTGATCCTGAACGCGTTGGGCAAGATGAGACAGAGAGTCGGCGGCTTAGATAGACCAGCCACTGAACCAACAAGAAAAATAGGCACTCAATCACTGAACCGGTCGGCCAAAGCGGGCTCAAGGAGTCCAAACAAGCCACGTGGCAGCACCTGATTCGCCTAAAGGTAATAATTCACTCGAAAATCTAGTATATGTTCATATCTTAGAAAATACATTATAAATAGCTCCCTTAGCCTATAAATACCCTAAAAATATACACGTACTCAAAAAAATATTTACTCTATTACTAGACCCCTAGATCATAGCCTTGAACCACTTTCAATGATGATAAATAATTTAGAGTAAAAAGCTCCTTTTTAGGATTCATTAAATGAAATAAATAGTATCCAGGTGATATTAATTCTCAGAAAATTTTAGTAGAACCCTAATAACACTCGGAACCCACTTGTGGACTCTGATCTGGGTTTTATTGTTCTATGTTAGGCCTTTTCTCATTAATGCCTAAATTACATGTTTTAACCTCATATTAATTCTAGAAAATAGACCAGTTATCAGAAAAATATGAAAATCGTACCTGACCTTAATAATGATTTTTAGATCAATATAAAAATATTAGAAACCAATTAAGGTCTGTTTGAACCTAGGTTTGACCAAAATCCTGAACAGAACCTAAATACCACTAATAATGGTGAACTCGTATTAATGATGATTAATTTCTATTAATCAGGTGATGACCAGATTGCCTAGATGATCAAGGATGGCTATGATTCTCTGAACTAAGGTATGTGGTCTTATAAGTATAAGACTAAATTTCTTGGTTGCTTATGATATGTAATATCATAAATGCTATTATTTGGATATTCATTGCTTTGTTGAACTATTATGAGTTATACTTCGCCAAAATCTAATATAACATAAAAGGATATGGATGGGTTGTAGCTACTAGTGCACCTAGCCCAATATGGATGTATGTTGCCTAACATGGATGTATGATGCTTTGGCCCATGTTAGATGTATGATGATATAAATTTTTCCCATACTGGATGTAAGTCAAGTGCAGATAAGTGTAGTACAACCGCATCAAATAAATGTAATAAAAAGGATGTTTACCTGATTTTCACCTTAAGAAATGGTTTCTCTCTCTTTCTTCCTTCTTCAAGTATTTTCCTTTATGCAACCTTACTAGTGTATCTTTTACCACGTACCAACTTTTGTTGATTCGTTTGTTTCATGTATGTTTTAGGTTCAAAGATAGCATGGGAGAAAAAGAACAGGGTGTGAGCAAGTTGTTCAGGTTAACTATTGTCTAGGATCCTAGATAGCATACATGTTCATAGATTGTAGAATTTTCATTCAATATGTAACTATAAATCATTTTGTAATAATTCATATTGTATAAATATACATGTTGAATGTTGAGTATGTTACGATTGTATGTTCATGTATGTGTATTATGCTTCTGCATCGCTCTCTGAAACAATTAGTTAACATTTTCGAGTTTGTCTTCTAAGTCCATCTAAGTCTCGAGACGGCAGAATCTGGGGATGTTACAGTTGGTATCAGAGCATGAACGATAGCTACACCTAACGATTGCTCACCATGAAACAATAAACCTAAATCTCACCTTTCGCTTCAAACCTTAGAAACTTAGTAAGTTGTTCTATAGTAATAAGGTTTGACTTAGCCTCTAGGTTAGAACCTAGATGTTCGAGAACTAGGTTTAGACAAGTGTGTGAAACCCTTTCCATATAGAGCCCATATGTATTGGGTAGCTACACTAGTCTACATTGTGTTCTCACCATTTCACTAGGTGACATGACACTGGATTATCTACTATGTGTGGGACACTCGGTTTTACTGATTTGGTTTTATTTTCCAATCGGCTCGAGCCTCGACAGTTTTCTCTAACATCTTCTTTCTCAGAGAAAAACTATATAATATTTTATTAAATATATGTAAATATAAAATGTGTCCCTCACATTGGAGAGTAGTTAGTGTTCATGCAACCTAATTGAAAGGGAGTGACATCAGTCTAGATGAGAGAGTAGTCTAGATTAGATGTATAGAGCCTTGTAAGGATATGTGATAGATAGATAGACAATAGAATGATAGTTGATATAAGCATGGATGATCTTATCTAAGTTCTACCTCTACTGATATAAGTTCCTTTATATATTTTATATGAGCTAAATCCAATTGTGAAGATTCTAAGCTAAGTCTTGATGATGAAAGTGCATTCTCTTTTCTTGCTTAAGATGAGCTAAGTTAAAATGAAGTTGAATATGTAGGAGACTCAAGCTCTATTACAAGGGAGGACATCTAGTGGTAGGAAGAGATATGTAGTAAACTCTAGAGAGAGTGAGACCCACAAGGAGAAGCTCATAGGACCTAGCCTCCAATATATGAGAAATATGAAATATGTTTAAAATGATGTGTCCTACACTAGATTACTCTTGAGTAGATGACTTGAGTACTTTTGCATGATTGAATCCTAAATGTGAGAGTTGGGTAAAAGAAGTGATGGGTAGATGACTCATAATGAGAAATTCAATCCTTTGACTGAGTTATGTCTTAGCTTGAGTGACTTAATCTTGTGAAACTCATCATTAGTTGCAAGTGAGGTAATATATGAAACTCTGGTTATGAGAGTAAAATGCTTTGTGCATAAGATACTCATTAATATCGTTCCTTTCACTTCTCTTTCTTATATATGATGTTAGAAACCTCACTTGAGCTATCAAGATGAATTATGTATGAAGAGTCACTCATATAAGCTTTACATGTTCTATATTCCCTCTCTATATCATACATCTGATATCCAAGTTTAAAATCATGATAAGTTTGATTTAATATATTCTCTTTCCCTTCATGTCATACATGAAAGATATAAGTTTGAAATCATGCTAATCTTGTATTAGTATGTTCTCTTTCCCTTTATATCTTACATAAAAGATGTAAGTCTGAAATAATGAGCTTGAAATAAGGTATCTTTGGATCATAAGTACATGATCACGAAATATAGTTCCTGAACCCAATCTTACAACTCTAAGCTTCTAGTTCGATGATAAATCTCACACCTTAGGGTGAAACTCTACATTCAAGCATGTAGAGTAAGCTCTTCTATAATGATGACATTTGAGTAAGATGTTGATCATAAATCCATTCTAATGATGTTTAGTATGACAATTCCAACAAAAAAAACATGAAACCTTGACATCACCCTATGGTTACTAGGGTGGAAGATGAGACCTTGAGTAATAGCTTCTTAGCTTCATATGTATGATTAAAGCCCTTATCCTTAAGGGACTATGCGGATGTAAATCATAATATATAAGAATGTCATGTGATGACTAAGATTCTAAGTGATGCTACAATTCTTTAAAATAAATGATGACTCAACCTAATAAGGTGGGGTGGGTGCACCCTAGATGCTCTATTTCCTAATATGAAAAATTAGGGTACGTTCGTAACTTCGACAATCTTAGAACCTAAAAGTCATGATATGTATGAAGTTGGAATTTTGATACTATCGTGAGTATAATATTAGTTGAATTTCGAGGATGAAATTCCTTATAAGATGGGGTGAATGTGATGATCTCGATTTTAGAGTTTGATAACCAATATAAGACTTGAGGTTCATTAGATGACCAATCCTTATTGAAGTAAATCCTATTGAATGATGGATCCTTTTCACTTAATAAGTCTTGTTAGAAAAATATTTGACGATCATGACAACTAATTAAGCTTATTTATGATGATGAATAGCATATATTCATTGAATTAAGTATTGATGTGGTAAAATATCTATTAGTAGCATTTATGAATTCCAATGTTTGAATATTGATCTAAGCATTCTTGAAGTTGTTTGGTTACAAGTAGAAATAAAACGACAATAACATGTGACCATTATTGTTACACCCCGATCTCACAATTTCCTCAAATCATGAGATTAGGGCATAAGATAAGATTTATATGTAATACAAAGAACACCCTTAACTTTTTTTTTCTTTTTCTTTTTTTTCTTTAAAACTCTTGTTTCTTCGCATTGAACCACATAAATCATTTTAACAAGGGAATCTGAACATTTCTTTTACTAATCAGACTTTAATAGAAAAGATACATGTATAAACATTCATGATGTCTCTCACACATTATGCACATAAGACCTACTAATAGCATACAATTTCAAAAGAGGAATAATATTACACATCATAATTACAACTCTCTCCCTTATCTCTTACTGAGGACCTAGAGTGACAAGGACCGACTGACTCAACTAATCTTGTACTTAACTCTTATGGAAGATCTACGTTGATGCTCTGACCATCTTCAAGTCCACGCGGTTAACCCTAAAATGTTTGAGTAGAGGGGTGAGCCTACTCGCTCAGTGAATGAGTACTTCAAAGAAACAGTCTAAGGCACTAATGTGATTACAAATATAACTTTGAATAAACATTATGAAATTTAACAACAATAAATACTACACTGAGCAGTTCTAAAACAATATAATTGAAATAACAAAGAATGTAAATAATGCATCCAAAGAATAACTACTAGAAGACTATGCTCTAGTCTTCCTTAACTCTTTCATTTATAAGGAACTCTGTGAACCTATATGATCATATTTTAACTTATGCCCTGATCTATGCAGTGTACTCTGCATAGAGACTAGCAGTGCACTACGGCCACACCGTACAAGACTTAGCGACACACCCGGGAAATGCTAAGTCTGACTGCTGTCCTGGTCTGCGTCAGGAACCTCAGGCTCACACGGCCTCACTACACTCTCAAAAGAGTGTAAACTGGACTCCTCCTACCTGAGTACACAGGCGAAGAGTCTGGGTTACCACCGTGACACACGCACGGATTATTGTTGAATAACCCCTATTTACTCCAGTGCCACCGTGGCACACGCACGGATTATTGTTGAACACTGCCTCTCTGTCCTCGTGCCACTGTGACACACGCACGGATTATTGTTAAACATGAGCCACCGACCATCTAGACACACGCTAGGTAGGTCGTTTCACCCCTAAGGCACAGACCTCTCAAAGAGGTTCTACGGTGTTCAGGGCACCTAAGTCTAACATTAACATTATAGATACATTTTAAATAGAAATCATAACTCATTAAACATTTCTCACACGGCCTGCCATATCATATCATAAGAAACATCATAACTCATATATTCAACATATATCATGTCTCAGTAACATCCCTTTCTAGGGCATGTCATATTTCATCACCTGCAATTTACGAGATATGTACTGAAAATAAGAAGCCCTGCAGTATATAGATATCAACTCAGAGAGAACAAGCATATAAAGTTAAATGCACTAGAAACATACAATTCAACAGTTAAGTATCACCACATCTCATATCGAGACCTTTCATATCACCATAACATGATTCATTGAACACCCTATCCTTAGGGTTTCATTTTCCTTATTCATTCATTACATACCAACACCCTGCTCTTAGGGTTTCATTTACCTCATTCACTTATCACATGGCTCTCATAAAGATTTCACATGATATAAACATTCACAAATTAAAGATTGCTTTCAACAACCATATATAATCAATATATGTATGAAACCATGGAAATTGAACTAAATTTAGGTTTCCATGCTATTCACTGAGATATCATGCACCAAGAATAAAATTCAAATAAGGTAACCCATGAGGTACATCCTAACCACTTATAAGATTACTAGTCCTCTTCATTTAACTTTGACCTTTAAGTATTCATTTAGGGTTTGCTTCAATACGGTCGTGGTGTCACCCCACAGCCGTGGCACAGTTACCTCACCACGGTCGTGGCTCTTCCCCACGGTCGTGGTGTATAGACATCAGAGTTTCAAAAGCATCCAGTACATCCGTGCTACCTAGCACGCCCGTGGCACAGACCCTTCACCACGGTCGTGGTCACCCACCACGGCCGTGCCACAGCTCGATTGAGCTTCAACTTAGTGAAATCAAAATTCATAAACTTAATGGTGAATCCAAATGGGCTTGGATATTGAAATATGTTAGACATGCGCTTTATTAGGAGCATTAAGATCTAGACTTAGTTCAAGACTAAATGTCTCTTCACTAAGGTTGAAACTCTAGTGATATCTCAATTAGGTTAAACCCTAATTACATCATATGGTATAAATCTGAAAAGCATTCTTACTAGGATGTGTTGTATACATTTCTGATGTGAATCTACCATCAAAGAGTCATTCAAACAGAGAAGGAATCCATATCATATCAATTTGCAACAACTTAAATCAAACGGACATTCAGGGTTTAGAATCACATACTAAGCATTTAGGGATTTGGATGCTATAATCAAATTTCGTACATTATACTGTTTAAAGGAAGTACCCACTCACCCTAAGGTGTGAAAACACCTCAAAACTGCAGCTCAACTCAGGGAATCTCGAACTCATATCAAATCCCTAGCAAATCTCCCAATTCTTCTTCCATTCAACTCGGAAACCTTGAAAATGAGGGATTATGAAGAAAGAGTGAGAAAAGGGGAAATTTTTGATACCATTTCGGATCAAATCAGGGGAGGGACGGAATCTTGACATGTGAGAGAAGATTCACCACGAAAGGCTATACAAAGAAGCTAAACTTACTTGATTTCACCATTCCTCGGACCGCAAAACCCTAATTCAGCAATTCCACCACTTTCTCCTCTCAAACCCTAACTCTCCCTCTCTCCCTAGGAGCTCGTTTCTCTGGAATGAATTGCGAATTATGAGAGCTGCTAGTGTGTGTGTTCGAACATATAGAGCAATTGAGCTGCTTGGGTCAATTGCATATTGACCCTACACTCAACTTTTATTATATTGGCTGAATATTCAGTTCTACAAAAGTTACTGTAATTCGTTTATTTCAGAGATCAAACCTTCTCCAAAAATTATGGGAATTTAGCACGTTGTTTATAATTTATCTATAAAGCTTCAGTTAAAATTTGAGATTATTTGGAGTTACCAATAAATAATTAAAAATAGAACAGTACACTGCTATCCAGAAATCTGCAGAAATGTTATTTGAAGCAAAAATGCCTCAGAACGGCCGTGCTAGCTGCCACGGCCGTGCAAGATGGACCCAGCATGGCCGTGCTACATACCACGGCCGTGGTGCATTGTTTTCAGCAGATTTGAGTATAAAAGTTGGTTAATAGTTCAATTCTTTCAAAACGACCGTGTGGCCTTGCATGCCCGTGCCACCAATGACCTAGCACGACCGTGCTACCCACCATGTCCGTGCTACCCAAGCATCCAGTTATCATTTCTATTTTTCTATGCCTAACTCTATCATTCCTTCCCAAATGAGCTTATTTGTTGAAAACCCTAATTCAACCAACTAGAGTTTATATATCTCAAACCCTAATTATACAAAGAGATAGCATGCTTGGGGTTCTCATTAGGTTTAACATATTATAATTGAGATATCATCATTAATTAGATTTAAGCAATGATCAATCCAATTAAATATGTAATCATCCCGGTAAACCCTAGTTTACCAATTAAGCTCAGATGCGGTCATAACAACTCTTCCCCTCTTAGAATGTTTCGTCCTCGAAACATAAACCTACAAGAAAGATACATTCAAGGTTATTCTAAGCTTCTAAAGGCTTCCATGTCATTATATTCTTGTATTTCATACCTGAATGTAGTTTTCAACATTAGATCTTTTAATTCTTTACTAAATCAGAACATATTTCAAATAGTTCTCAATGATATCAAGCAAATTCTTTATGCCACAGCCAAACATAGAATGCAAAGATAAACCACCACGCTTTTGCTGCGCAACTCTGATACTCTAATACAACTATCTCAACTTATGCGGCTCAGAAAGTTCTATTGTTCTGTATCACCTTTAAGTGACAAAAGCAAGTTCACCATGCTGTTTTAAACTTTAATAAAGTGTTATTCAAATAGCAAAACATTCTTGAATTAAAAGGCTAGATTCAACAATCAATTGCACAATACTACTCTTGGCATCCTCATTGGGTCATGGATGCATGAGGTGAAGCATTACCACCTCATTCCATACTATCCTCAGTATGAACCCACACATAAGTCAAGGTGTAACCGTCAAGTTATATCATACTAGGGTTTCAACAACAGTAACAAAGTAATCCACGATTGTATTAGTCATTCAAGCTTTGATCATACCCAGTTACCATCACTTAGTTAGATTAAAGCTAGGTATAACAAGATATACCTCATTAGGGTTACTTATCAACACAATTTGATTAATATCCCTTCTATTAATATGAGTGAGTATGTATAACTACCTTATTCAGGATATCCCTCCATGTCTTCCGTCATCATCCAAACTGTATCACCATATCACAAATACACAATACTAGGATGCATATCTGGTATGAATTACTACAACTATCATACACCTTTAATTAACATATAGCTTGCACAAATACACTGAAATCATACATAGAACCAACTTACATACCTTAGTATGCCTTCAACAAAGCATACCTCTAAAAACGAGTTCACCTATTACACAAAGCTAGTGTTTTCCTTTATCTCTCTCCTCATTCTTTACTACTTATGTTTTGCTACCTCTCCTTCTCATTTTGATCATATACAATAAACATCCCTAACATTAAAACATTCAAGGTAAGAATAGATTATTCATCATTCTTGCTATCACACAAGAATTTATTTCTTATCGCACTCCATCGTAATGTATGTCACTATTACATTCACTAGATGACCCTACCAAAGTAGTTATGCATCATATATGATTCATTTTCTTATCATTTCATTCCCACCTTTCTATTATAAAGGAATATATGAAAGAGAAGATGATTTTAAGACTGGGAATACTTGTATTCAAACATTCCCTTAATACCTTAAATATTCTTCATTTTTAAATCAAAGGAATCATGCATGGGTCAAACACAGTTTTTCTTTCAATCAAGTTTTCCCTCCTGAATATAGTCTACCCTTGTATGACTTATTCATTCGTTAAACTACACCTATGTTCTTCACTTAGGAACTAGTTTGTTGTTCCAGTCTTATGAATTATATGATCATATGATTCTCTTCACTTTTACTCTTTTGAAGACTCTTCACTTCTATGGACCTATTGAATGCTCAACTCTATTATTCTACTTAGCCTTTGCTTTAGAGTTCATAAAAGAATTATACTCAATTATATGATCCATTCTTCATGATCGATTCTTGCTATCTAGAACCATACATACATTTCACATATCTTTTCTATATTTCATATGTACAGTTCATATAATATTAATCAATAAACTGATCATGAACTTCATATCAGGTTCTATTATTCCCAAGTAAGGGTTTCACATTTGAGACCCCAAAATTGAACCTCAGATACCAGTTTCAACTGATTCTTAGTTGTTCTGATCTTGCCCATATGTTTCAACATCTTACTGTATGTACATTCTTACTCTGATGTGGGTCTAATTATTCAAATTATATTCTTATTATACTATTGATAGGATTCATTAGATCCTAGTAACGCATCCTACCAACCGGACCAGGCCAAACCTGAAGTCCTGAAGCCAAGAACTACAAAGGATTACTCAACTCCTATTCATCTCAGAAGTGTGGAAGAAAACTTATCCACTAAGGAAAGATCATTCAAAGATGATTTCTAATCTACATGTTACAAAGAATGAAATCAATAAATGCTACAACTGCATAGTGTGCAACAAATCTTAAAGACCCATATATATTTCAAAGTACTGAATATTTCAATTCAAACATATAAGAGCATTTCTATACATTTCCAACAAAAACAACATTATGAAATGTAAGTTCTATCTCCTTTTACATTTATGCTCTTAATTCTTGTTTCTTTTCTCGTTATCTAACCCTAACCTTTCTAGGGTTCCTCTCTAGCCCATTCTTCCACTGTATACCTGGCCAGGGTATACGTGAGAGAATAGACAGAGTAGCTTGTACTGGTTGATCCAAGTACTCAGATATCGGGCCAGGATATCCAAATACTCAAATCCCCAAAGCTAACATCAAAACATCTCCTATCTGCCACACTTAGGACTCTAACTTACTAACTTAATGGTCCTTGACAACTCACCCTAAGCTCTGATACCAAGCTGTTACACCCCGATCTCACAATTTTCTCAAATCATGAGATTAGGGCATAAGATAAGATTTATATGTAATACAAAGAACACCCTTAACTTTTTTTTCTTTTTCTTTTCTTTCTTTAAAACTCTTTTTTCTTCGCATTGAACCACATAAATCATTTTAATAAGGGAATCTGAACATTTCTTTTACTAATCAGACTTTAATAGAAAAGATACATGTATAAACATTCATGATGTCTCTCACACCTTATGCACATAAGACCTACTAATATCATACAATTTCAAAAGAGGAATAATATTACACATCGTAATTACAACTCTCTCTTATCTCTTACTGAGGACCTAGAGTGACAAGGACCGACTGACTCAACTAATCTTGTACTTAACTCTTATGGAAGATCTACGATGATGCTCTGACCATCTTCAAGTCCACGCGGTTAACCCTAAAATGTTTGAGTAGAGGGGTGAGCCTACTCGCTCAGTGAATGAGTACTTCAAAGAAACAGTCTAAGGCACTAATGTGATTACAGATATAACTTTGAATAAATGTTATGAAATTTAACAACAATAAATACTACACTGAGCAGTTCTAAAACAATATAATTGAAATTACAAAGAATGTAAATATTGCATCCAAAGAATAACTACTAGAAGACTATGCTCTAGTCTTCCTTAACTCTTTCATTTATAAGGAACTCTGTGAACCTATATGATCATATTTTAACTTATGCCCTGATCTATGCAGTGTACTCTGCATAGAGACTCGCAGTGCACTACGGCCACACCGTACAAGACTTAGCGACACACCCGGGAAATGCTAAGTCTGACTGCTATCCTGGTCTGCGTCAGGAACCTCAGGCTCACACGGCCTCACTGCACTCTCAAAAGAGTGTAAACTGGACTCCTCCTACCTGAGTACACAGGCGGAGAGTCTGGGTTACCACCGTGACACACGCACAGATTATTATTGAATAACCCCTATTTACTCCAGTGCCACCGTGACACACGCACGGATTATTGTTGAACACTGCCTCTCTGTCCTCGTGCCACCGTGACACACGCACGGATTATTGTTAAACACGAGCCACCGACCATCTAGACACACGCTAGGTAGGTCGTTTCACCCCTAAGGCACAGACCTCTCAAAGGGGTTCTACGGTGTTCAGGGCACCTAAGTCTAACATTAACATTATAGATACATTTTAAACAGAAATCATAACTCATTAAACATTTCTCACACGGCCTGCCATATCATATCATAAGAAACATCATAACTCATATATTCAACATATATCATGTCTCAGTAACATCCCTTTCTAGGGCATGTCATATTTCATCACCTGTAATTTACGAGATATGTACTGAAAATAAGAAGCCCTGCAGTATATAGATATCAACTCAGAGAGAACAAGCATATAAAGTTAAATGCACTAGAAACATACAATTCAACAGTTAAGTATCACCACATCTCATATCGAGACCTTTCATATCACCATAACATGATTCATTGAACACCTTATCCTTAGGGTTTCATTTGCCTTATTCATCCATTACATGCCAACACCCTGCTCTTAGGGTTTCATTTACCTCATTCACTTATCACATGGCTCTCATAAAGATTTCACACGATATAAACATTCACAAATTAAAGATTGCTTTCAACAACCATATATAATCAATATATGTATGAAACCATGGAAATTGAACTAAATTTAGGTTTCCATGCTATTCACTGAGATATCATGCACCAAGAATAAAATTCAAATAAGGTAACCCATGAGGTACATCCTAACCACTTATAAGATTACTAGTCCTCTTCATTTAACTTTGACCTTTAAGTATTCATTTAGGGTTTGCTTCAACACGGTCGTGGTGTCACCCCACGGCCGTGGCACAGTTACCTCACCACGGTCATGGCTCTTCCCCACGGTCGTGGTGTATAGAGATCAGAGTTTCAAAAGCATTCAGTACAGCCGTGCTACCTAGCACGCCCGTGGCACAGACCCTTCACCACGGTCGTGGTCACCCACCACGGCCGTGCCACAGCTCGATTGAGCTTCAACTTAGTGAAATCAAAAGTCATAAACTTAATGGTGAATCCAAATGGGCTTGGATATTGAAATATGTTAGACATGCGCTTTATTAGGAGCATTAAGATCTAGACTTAGTTCAAGACTAAATGTCTCTTCACTAAGGTTGAAACTCTAGTGATATCTCAATTAGGTTAAACCCTAATTACATCATATGGTATAAATATGAAAAGCATTCTTACTAGGATGTGTTGTATACATTTCTGATGTGAATCTACCATCAAAGAGTCATTCAAACAGAGAAGGAATCCATATCATATCAATTTGCAACAACTTAAATCAAACGGACATTCAGGGTTTAGAATCACATACTAAGCATTTTGGGATTTGGATGCTATAATCAAATTTCGTACATTATACTGTTTCAAGGAAGTACCCACTCACCCTAAGGTATGAAAACACCTCAAAACTGCAGCTCAACTCAGGGAATCTCGAACTCATATCAAATCCCTAGCAAATCTCCCAATTATTCTTCCATTCAACTCGGAAACCTTGAAAATGAGGGATTATGAAGAAAGAGTGAGAAAAGGGGAAATTTTTGATACCATTTCGGATCAAATCAGGGGAGGGATGGAATCTTGACATGTGAGAGAAGATTCACCACGAAAGGCTATACAAAGAAGCTAAACTTACTTGATTTCACCATTCCTCGGACCGCAAAACCCTAATTCAGCAATTCCACCACTTTCTCCTCTCAAACCCTAACTCTCCCTCTCTCCCTAGGAGCTCATTTCTCTGGAATGAATTGCGAATTATGAGAGCTGCTAGAGTGTATGTTCGAACATATAGAGCAATTGAGCTGCTTGGGTCAATTGCATATTGACCCTACACTCAACTTTTATTATATTGGCTGAATATTCAGTTATATAAAAGTTACTGTAATTCGTTTATTTCAGAGATCAAACCTTCTTCAAAAATTATGGAAATTTAGCACGTTGTTTATAATTGATATATAAAGCTTCAGTTAAAATTTGAGATCATTTGGAGTTACCAATAAATAATTAAAAATAGAACAGTGCACTGCTATCCAGAAATCTGCAGAAATGTTATTTGAAGCAAAAATGCCTCAGAACGGCCGTGCTAGCTGCCACAGCCGTGCAAGATGGACCCAGCACGGCCGTGCTACATACCACGGCCGTGGTGTATTGTTTTCAGCAGATTTGAGTATAAAAGTTGGTTAATAGTTCAATTCTTTCAAAACGACCGTGTGGCCTTGCATGCCCGTGCCACCAATGACCTAGCACGACCGTGCTACCCACCATGTCCGTGCTACCCAAGCATCCAACTATCATTTCTATTTTTCTATGCCTAACTCTATCATTCCTTCCCAAATGAGCTTATTTGTTGAAAACCCTAATTCAACCGACTAGAGTTTATATATCTCAAACCCTAATTATACAAAGAGATAGCATGCTTGGGGTTCTCATTAGGTTTAACATATTATAATTGAGATATCATCATTAATTAGATTTAAGCAATGATCAATCCAATTAAATATGTAATCATCCAGGTAAACCCTAGTTTACCAATTAAGCTCAGATGCGGTCATAACAATTATCCCTCTGTATGATCTTATTTGAAGAAATTATGTGACAGATCATACATTGGACTTTCGGTCTCAAAGTTGGAGGAAAGGTTCAATAGGTTATGATGAACATATATTGAATATTTGGGTTCCATTAGAGCTTCTAATTAAATGCTATTCAAGATGTAAGATCCTAAATTATTTGTTTATGTGGGGATGAAAACTGTATCTGATTATTTGTCTTGTGTCACGCGGATAGGAGGGGCTTGACTCTACCGCCTACTGGTTCCGAAATGTCAGGAGCAGATGGTTGCAATCTGGACTCCCTAGGAAGCAGTCATGGCAAGAAACTTGGGATGCTAGCAAGATGGGCTGAGTCTTTCGCCCTCTGCGGACTAACAACCCTTGAGTTGCGAGATATGGGCAAGGCGAGGGAGTTCAATCATCCTCATCATCCTCTCTTCATCGTTGCTCCCAGCCGAAACCAAGAAGACCTAGAGGTGCTATGACAAGCCACAAAGGTTGAGACTGGGAAGAACCCACCACCATAGTCCACCCATGTGCGAAGGACTTCACAGAAACATAAAGGCATGGATTCGTTGGCTTCACTGCCTACAATCCACTTACTTTCTCCTTCCCCTACCACCGATCTTCCACACCACATCTAACCTGCCTCAACAACTACTGTCAACCACGTCATGTTGGAGCAGCAGGGTCTTCTCGGCCATGATTATGAGCAACTGCGATCTACCCGCCACCATGGAGCGTCTTGGACCCCTCAAAGCCTCGCAAGGAGGTTTGGATCCCACGCTGCTCCTCATCGGAGCTCATAGCTAGGTTGGAGCCATAGCTGGAGGCCTGCGCATGGAGTAGGGCAATGGAAGGATGGAGTACAGACACCCCTCCCAAGCACCCTTCTCTGACACCTCCTCCTTCACACAATAATGGAGGATCGGCTTCTTAGAACCCACAATCGGGGCGCAGCGAGCAAGGAGTAGCCATCAAGGACTTTAGTACCTCCATGAATCCTCTGGACTTTTCTGAACCCAAAGATGAGGATTCTAGTACCGGATCATTTACCAGAGTCCCTCTCCGCGGCAGCACTCGCGTAAGGCGAGTAGCGCGTAGGGGAATCAGATCCCGAACGCGTTGGGCAAGATGAGACAGAGAGCCAGCAGCTCAGATCGACTAGCTGCTGAACCAACAAGAAAACTGGGCACTCAATCACTGAACCGGTCGGCCAAAGTGGGCTCAAGGAGTCCAAATGAGCCACGTGGCAGCACCTGATTTTCCTAAAGGTAATAATTCGCTCGAAAATCTAGTATATGTATATATCTTAGAAAATATATTATAAATAGCTCCCTTGGCCTATAAATACCCTAAAAATATACATGTACTCAGAAAAGAATTTACTATATTACTGGATCCCTAGATCAGATCCTTGAACCCCTTTCATTGATGATAATTAATTTAGAGTAAAAAGCTCCTTTTTAGGATTCATTAAATGAAATAAATAGTATCCAGGTGATATTAATTCTAAAAAAAAATTAGTAGAACCCTAATAACACTAGAAACCCACTTGTGGACTCTGATCTGGGTTTTATTGTTCTATGTTAGGCCTTTTCTCATTAATGCCTAAATTACGTGTTTTAACCTCGTATTAATTCTAGAAAATAGACCAGTTATCAGAAAAATATGAAAATCATATCATACCTTAATAATGACTTTTAGATCAGTATAAAAATATTAGAAACCAGTTAAGGTCTATTTGAACCAAGGTTTGACCAAAATCCTGAACAGAACCTAAATATCACTAATAATGGTGAACTAGTATTAATGATGATTAATTTCTATTAATCAGGTGATGACCAGATTGTCTAGATGATCAAGGATGGCTATGATTCTATGAACTAAGGTATGTGGTCTTATAAGTATAAGACTAGATTTCTTGGTTGCTTATGATATGTAATATCATGAATGTTATTATTTAGATATTCATTGCTTGGTTGAACTATTATGAGTTATACTTCACCAAAATCTAATATAACATAAAAGGATATGGATGGGTTGCAGCTACTAGTGCACCTAGCCTAGTATGGATGTATGTTTCCTAACATGGATGTATGATGCTTTGGCCCATGTTAGATGTATGATGATATAATTTTTGCCCATACTGGATGTAAGTCAAGTGCAGATAAGTGTAGTACAACTGCATCAAATAAATGTAATAAAAAGGATGTTTACCTGATTTTTGCCTTAAGAAATGGTTTTTCTCTCTTTCTTCCTTCTTCAAGCATTTTCCTTTATGCAACCTTACTAGTGTATCTTTTACCACATACCAACTTTTGTTGATTCATTTGTTTCATGTATGTTTTAGGTTCAAAGATAGCTTGGGAGAAAAAGAACATGGTGTGAGCAAGTTGTTCAGGTTACCTATTGTCTAGGATCCTAGATAGCATACATGTTCATAGATTCTAGAATTTTCATTCAATATGTAACTGTAAATCATTTTGTAATAATTCATATTGTATAAATATACATGTTGAATGTTGAGCACTTTATGGTTGTATGTTCATGTATGCGTATTATGCTTCCGCATCGCTCTCTAAAACAATTAGTTAACATTTTTGGGTTTGTCTTCTCGGGCCATCTAAGTCTTGAGACGGCAGAATCTGGGGACGTTACAGGTTCCCTCGTGGAACATTTGTATTTCCTGGAAAACCTTGCACTATGGGCTTCTTCAGGCTTGCTATTTCAGCTGCCATTTGTGCTATAGATGTCTCAAGAGTCCTCATCTGAGCCCCATGACTTTGTAGAGTTTGCCCAAACTGGTTCATAAATTCTCCTTGTTGCTTGATTTGTTGGCCAAATGTGCTCATTAGCTCTTGATTTTTCTTTATCACCTGATTGAGCAACTCACTGCTCTTTTCCTCTGTCGTGGGTTGTTGCTTAGCATCAGGATCCTGCAGGAAATTATTTTGGATCCTTCCATGAAAACTTTTTGTCCTTCCTCCAAGAATAGTCATTATTTTTGTACCCCTATTGCTGGCGCATGAATTTCACTTGTGCTTCGTCATCATATCCTCCATCTTCTTGTGCTAGATGTCTCTTCGTAATCAAGTCCATCTTGTCATTCATTTCTTTGATATCTTTTGCATCCCCTACATCTCTAACTTGTTCTGGTGCATCTCTATCACCCCAGGACTGTTTCTTAGCCATGTTCTTCAAGATCTCCCAACACCTTGTGTCTGTGTTGTTCAAGAAGAAACTTGAGCCTGTTGAATCTAAGTTGCTTCTGTCATGCTCATTGAGAGCAAAGTAAAAAAAAAAATTACTTGTTTTTCCTTGTCCAGCCCATGATGTGGGCACCTCCTCAGCATGATCTGGAAGCATTCCCAAGTCTCAGAATATGTTTCTCCCACCTTTTGGCTGAAATTGTGAATTTTCCTCACTAGGTCATTGGTCTTCTCAGGTGGGAAAAATTGCTCGAAAAAGACCTCAATCATTTGATCCCAAGTCTCAACAATTTCATCATCAAGGTTGTACAACCATTCTTGTGCATTTCCTATGAGAGAGATCGGAAATAACTTCAAGTAGAGTGCCTCCTGTGGAAACCTATCAATCTTTATCATGTCACAATTTTCCACGAATGTGCTAATGTGAGCAACATGATCTTCATTCTTCAACCCGTGAAATGCTTGAGACTTGACCAGATATATCAATGTCAGATCAATCTTGTATGTGGGAATGTTGATTGACTGCCTTTTAATCGGCCCATTTGATGCTGATGAGGAAGAAGACTTGATCTTCTCTCATATTGTCTTTTCTTCAACCATTTCTTTAGGTTCTTGTTCAAATTCCTCGGGTGGCGGATTTGTCAACTCAACTCCTTCACCTACTGGTGGAATTACTGGTAATTATGTGTAGTCTGTGTTACGCATCTTTACCATGAACTAGCACCTGAAAAGATGGAAATTATTTTAGTATAATGCTTAAAAAGAAATAAGTAATTAAAATATGTGAAATTAAATTTAAAATTTTAAGAATCATATGAAAAAGTGGCCTAGTGAGGCCGCTCGCAGCACTCGAAGTGCCGAAAATTACCATTCCCCGGCAACGGTGCCAAAAACTTGACACGATTAAACCGTGCATAAAACGCAAGTGCATGTGTCAATGTAATATAGGACTATGTGAGGCCCGAGTCAAACTCAGGGAATGTAATTTTGGTAAACTAGTACTAGCTACTTGCAATCAGTTAGACTGATTATAAAAGTTTGACAGTTGTTTTGAAAAAGAAAATAAAAACAAAAGAAAACAAAGCAATCGGTTAAACGGTTGGTTTAATCAATTAAAATGGGATCTTTAGGATTGTAGTTTCTCCATAGATTCTTGTTGTACTAATTCCTACATAATTATTACAACTCATCTCCCATTCCAGGTAGTGGCCTGTGAATAGAATTGTTCGCTTCCACGATACAATTCACTACCTTAATTTAGATTGGTTCCCCGTCAGTATTAACCTATACTCTAAATTAGGTGCATGAAAACATATCTCTAGGTTTCCACCATTAATCGTACATCACCTTTTCCAAAGGATTTATAAGTTAATGTGATTATTGCGTCTTTTCAACCATTAATTCTTCGTCAAAAGCAATTAAAGGTATTAAATTACCATTATTGTGATCAAGCACAATGATATAATTGAGAAAACAATATCATACCATGGATTTAAGAGACAAATTATGGTTAACTATGTAAAAAGTGTCATACAACAATTATCCGAGCTACTCTCGGTCCTAAAGACAAAGGGGATTAGCCCTGCATGTTCATCTCAATGAGAAACACGATGAAAGGAGAAGAAAGCATAGGGGAAACGTCGATGGAGATGGTGTAACCCCTGAACGAAGGAGAACCGGACGATCCTCGGTGCAGGATGGGCGTTCTGTAGCCTTCCGGTGGTAGAAAACTCTGTATATAGCTCTGGAAATATCCAGAGCATAGCCCTGGTCTTCGTTCTTTGTCCTCTCCTCTTCCGAGACTTGTGTGGTGGCTAATGATGTGATAGTATGGCTTGGGCCGTCTTTTCTAGGTATAGGGATCACTTACGGCCGCCAAAACATCATTGTCGTTCGTTTAGATTCGATCTGTAGAAATTCCTGATCCGACGGCATCGATACCATCGACGGTGAGTCGATGGTATCGACCCGCTATAGTACCGGCGGCCCTTTCCTTTTCTGGGGGTTTGCTATGACGTCATGTCGATACTATCCACATTCTGCGTCGATGGTATCGACGTGTGGATGTTTGGCTCGCTGAAGACATCTCACTACCATTGACTTTTGTGTCGATGGTATCGACCCATTCTTCTCTTTCTGGCTACCTCACTATGACCGTCTCGATAGTATCGAAAGACGTCGATGGTATCAACGGCTGCATATATGCAAATTGCCTGAAATTCAAAGATAAACTCAACTCAACTCTGAGAAATATGATCATTTATACCAAATAAGATAAAACAAGGTAAATTTGATGCATAACGAGATTATAGGATGAAGGAAATGAATCACACGATATTAACCATGAAAATGACCAATAAACGCCTAAAATGCATATGAAACTAGCCTATAAAAGTGACTTAAAATCCTCACATCAAACTCCCTTAAGCTTGAACTTTGCTCGTCCTCGAGCAACAAAACTACATACTATAATTGTGAGGGTCAACTAAAGAACATATTAGCATAAAAAGACATCTCAGAATGATTCCCTCCTACAAGGCACATATCGACCCTCACTGACCACGGAACAGTAACTACCCTAAAGGTGACAATAATCGTCCATGAGAGATGCCCACCCCAAGACCAACAAACACTTATCAAATAAGGCAACTGATATAATAAATTCCTCTAGTTTAGGCTTCGTGCATCTTGTGATCTATTATCTATGTTGCTCATATCCTAACTACCATCTACATGGAAGCAGATCTCCTTTTATGCAAGAATGAGGAGATAATCATGGGTGGACTACCATTTTGAGCAACGGGTGGATGGAATGGGTGGCTGTGGAAGAAGAGGAAGCACAATACAGTTTAACATGCAAAAACAATAAAAATGACTTAAATGATGCATATGTGTATGGAAATGACCTAATGCCAACATTTTAGGTGGAATGATGCATGCTCTACTATTTTGTCTCAATGTGAGATGGAATGTTTACAAAACTACATCATGTGCTTATTATTTTTAATATATAGGTGAAACAAGTTCTTTTCTCCCTCTAATTTTTGCTTTTGAAAAAATCTCTTTTTTTCAAGCCCTTCTTCTTCTCAATATAGACTAGAGAAACATTTATAATATATATTTTTTTCAGGCTTATTTTCACATAACTACCACAATTGGTGCATTACAATTGACTTCTCAGAGAGTATAGAACAAGTTCCCCGCATTTCTTATTTTTCAGAATAAGTAAGGCACACAATGTCCTATATGCTCAAGAGTATGCAAAATGCAACTACATGAAAGTAATTATGCAACTACAATGGCATGTACTTGAGAATGTGTGCATGCATGACTAATCTACAAATCTCTTTCTATTTTTCATTTTTTTAATGCAAAATCTAGCTATAATGCAATCCTAACTAAATGGCATGCAATCAAAAGATGAAAACTGTAATGTGCTCCCAGTCCTTATGGTGGATTTTGAATGAAATGAGGTGGATAGATCACAAGACTAATTGACAGAACCATTGGAAAACATTATATGTCCCTCCTTATTGACATGTGTACCAATCAATCAATATGTTTCTCTCTCTCACTTATGATTAAAGTCTCATTATTGTTTGGTCAGTTTAGGCTCAACATCCAATTCCATCCACATTTCTTGAATCATCCGAATGTACAGTTATGATCATATGTTTTAAAGTTGACCTACCCAATTATTTTCATAAGTTTTGTGCTCAATTTCAAACAAGGAAAGCTTACAATTTCTTGAAAAATCTTTTAAATTAATGCTCAAATTTCAAATTTCCGCCATATGACAAACATAGAGATGACATGAATATTAGACATCCACAGATTACACTAGATAGACTGTGGATCCTAGAAAGTTGTAAACAATAAGCAATACTAAAAAAATTGTAAAAAGCTAAGAAAAATACTAAAAGAAAAGAAAATAAAAATAAAAACTAAGATAGAAACTGTTCCATCTCCCCCCATAAGCTTGAATTTGACTATGGCCTCATAGTCAAGAACAAACTCAGAAGGTGGAATAGTGATACCCTCTATTGCTCAGGTGGCGGAAAAGGCAGGTATTGTTGGGTATGGGGGTTCCAATTTGGATATTGCCCCTGAAAGCTCGGATCATAAGGTAGCATGGACTCTGGCTGTGGATATCCCCCGAAGTATCCTTGGCTCCAGTAATGATCGTAGAAAGGTTGTTGTTTCTGCTCTATCCTCCCCAACCGGTCGTAGACCTACTGCTAGTTGGCGAATAGCTGGCATTCATTCTCAAAGATTGCCTACTGATTTTCATACAGCCTATTCTACGTATCCTGGATCCCTGCAAAAGATGTTTGTTGGGACTGTTGCATGGTCTACTGGGACTCCTGGATAGACTGGAGCATGGTATACATCCCTTGCATAGAATAGGGGTCATCTCCGTCATGGGAGGGCTATGGTGGTGGTGGTAGGGAAGATGATGAATCTCCCAGGTAGAAGTGTGGATGCTTCCTCAGGGCTACTCGTGACCGAAGAGGTGGGAAAGCCTCCTCTTCCTCCTCATCGTCATTGCCCGCATCGTCATCATCTCCTGCATCCTCTTCTTCCTCAGAATCCTCAATGGCAATGATAGGCCACCGGAAGTGCTGGCCTAGATGGAGGTTGAAGATGGGGTCTGGCAGTACACACTCTTGATACTCCTTGTTAATGTGACAATGAGCATATACCACACCATCGTGGAGTGTAAGAAGATTGGAGTGGTGGAAATGGGCAAGATGGACAGGGTTCTTGTTGACCAGTGGAGGGAGCGTGGACAGGTCTAGCCCAAGGCAGAGGGTTAGTGGCGTGATAAGCCCCCCAAAATGAATAGGATCTCATATGGTGCTCCTCTTCACTACCATCATGTGCGTCAAGAAAAACGTGCCCCAGTTAAGCTTTTCCCTCTTCAACAGCTTGTAGAGGAAAAACAGGTCCGTCTCCTAGAACTTGCTCAGCAACATTTCTCCACGAGCAAAGAAAGTAATACACAGCATACGGTAAAGAACCCACACGAACGGGTTCTCGAAGATGGCGATGGCTGCATTGTGGTAGCTAAGCGTCTTACCTACCGGTGCGGTCACCAACTGCAAGAACATCTCATCATAGTCGGCCTAATTGTCCGGCCGTCTGTACTACTCAGGCGAATGCCACCAGTTGTAGACTGAGTTGAACTGGTCGAGCGTGATGGTGTAATTACGGTTGAAAAGCCAAAAGGAGACTCGGCCCTTGATCCATTCACGGTCAGTGGTGATGAGGTCGTTGGGCACGATGCAAATGTCGAGAGATGCCATGAACTCTACCACGAGTTCTTTGTATGTCAGCCACTCACCAAAGAAAGGATGGCCCTCAATGTGATAGAGAATTTGTTCCTTACTCGATAACAACCTCCCAACTTGGCCACGGAGGACAAAGTTGAGGTTGTCCTCAAAGCCCAGGTCTCGGATCATGGCCTGATCAACATAACGAGTGGGCTCGATTGGCCGCTTCATTAACTTGTCGTAGATCCTCACATCCGCCGAGGGATGTGCAAGCCTTAGACGGGGAATGGAGCCTGATGGTGGTGGTATGAATGTCTCGATCTCCATTAGAGTAGCATGCGAGGAAGATGACGCTCCATACCTCATCATGATGAATAGAGAAAAGATAGAGAAAAAGAGCTCGGTGAAGGTCGGAGAAGATGATCCCCGTAGTCGATGATGAACTCGGGGAAGATGTGTAGCTCATTGAATGCTTGGTGAAGGTCTTTGTCTTATCATCAATGATCAATGTCGAGGTTGAGGAAGAATACTCTGAAGGTGTGAAGAGAAATGAAATACAACCCTTCCTTTTATAGTTGAGGTCGGCGCCCCTGATACCCCGTTGATACCATCGACAAGGGTCGATGGTATCAAAACTTGAAGCACAATCTGTTCCTTCACTGGCATCAATGGTCGTCGATTGCTGGATGTGGGGGCTTGGATCGGTGATGTGTCGATACTATCGACAAGGGTCGATGGTATCGACCCATCCCACGGATCGACCTCCAGATTTGGCGTGCTTTGTTGATGGCGTCTCATAGATTGTTGACGTGTCGCATCGATACCATCGATGAGGTGTCGATGGAATCGACTTCTGTATGCATCCATTATCCTCGTGAGGCCTTGGCAGTGGATTCCCCTGAAGCTGTGTCAATACCATCGACATGGCCATCGATGGTATCGATATCTCTGCTACCAATTTTTCTAAAAATCTTCAGGGATCTCGCGGGCATCGACCATGGTGTTGATACTATTGACCTCCTCTAGAATTTGAGGCGATCAACCTATTGGGTGGTTGATACTATCGACGAGGCCGTCGATAGTATCGATGGAGAAAAATTTCTATAGTGTCTGCTCTGCACCCTTGTCGCTACCATCGACACAAGGTTCGATGGTATCGACACCCAAGCAGTCCTGCACACTTAACAAACATATCAAGGTATCATTTTTACAACCCTGAGTACGAAATTAATGAAAAATACTTCAAAAATATGAAAAATCAACTAAATGAAAATATAGTTACCAATGGTTGGGTTGCCTCCCAACAAGCGCGCTTCTTTAACGTCTTAGGCTAGACGAAATCAAGATGTTCATTCTTCCTTAAGTGCCATGAGTTTAACCTCATGCACCTTCCTTGTGTAGTCCTCCAGATAATAGTGCTTCAATCTTTGAAAATTTACTAAGAATGTTCTATCACCATCCTTAACCATGATAGCATCATGGGGTCGCACCTCCTCTACCACAAACGGTCCACTCCAGTGGGATCGCAATTTTCCAGGATGCAACTTTAACCTTGAATTGAACAAAAGCACCCTCTCACCCTTTTTGAACACTCGCAGCTGAATGTGGAGATCATGGATTTGCTTTGTCCGCTCCTTATAGATCCTTGAGTTCTCGTAGGCATTCATCCTTAGCTCGTCTAGCTCATTGAGCTCTAACATTCGCTTTCTCTCTGCCTCATCCATGCTCAAATTCAATTTCCTTAGTGCCTAGTGTGTTTTGTGGTCCGATTCTACCGGCAAATGGCAGGCCCGGCCGTACACCAACCTAAAAGGCGTAGTGCCTATAGGTGTTTTAAATGTTGTCTTGTATGCCCATAGTGCATCTGGTAGCAACACACTCCAACTCATCCTTGAGGAGGCCACTGTGCGCTCTAGGATCTTCTTAATCTCTCTGTTCAACACTTCCACCTGACCTTGTGTTTGTAGGTGATACAAGGTACCTACATTGTGCGTGGCCCCGTATTTGCTCAATAATGCAGTGAAATTCCGATTCGTGAAGTGGGTGCCCCCATCTCTAATGATCATCCATGGCACACCAAACCTGCAGAAAATATGATCCTTCACGAACCTACACTCTACTGCAGCATCATTAGTCCTTGTGGGTATTGCCTATACCCACTTCGATACATAATCAACAACAAGCAAGATATATAAATTAGAATTAGAGGATACAAAGGGTCCCATGAAGTCAATACTCCACAAATCAAATACCTCAACTTCTTGAAATACATTGAGGGGCATATCTTGCCATTTTGAGATATTACCTGCCCTTTGACAGGAATCACACTACCTCACATAGTCATAAGCGTCTCTGAAAAGTGTAGGCCAGTAAATACCACTCTCTAGCACTTTAGCTGTTGTCCTTGCACTCGCATGATGACCGCTGGTGGGTACTGTATGACAGTGACTAAGCACACTATCTGTTATAACCCCAATTTTTGGGTTCAAGTGGTGAGAAATATAATTTCTCATATTAAAGATGTTTGAACAAATAATCATATAATGGGTTGAGAATATTGGTTTTCGTATAAAATAGCCTTATTGTTTGATTTGTGGGCTTTATTGGCTATTGGGCCCAATAACATGGCAATAATAAAGAAAATTCAATTAGTGAATGAATAATTGAATAATTGATGAAAGAAATATGTGGAAACCTCTAGAAGGCAAATCCAAAGAGGATTTCGTGCCTCTTGGGTTCCTTGGACTCCAAGGAGTACAAAGTTGCATAAATAAAGTAATAAGAGAAGAAAAGATTAATTAAGTATTTCTTTATGAAGAAAGAAATTGAAAACATTGATGAAATGTGGAAATTAAGTGAAAAGATGGATAATTGAGTTTCCCTTTATGGAATTTCGTATCCCAAGGATTTCTTATGATAAAAGGGATGCCAATGAGGAAAATAAGAGAGAGATAAAAAGAAATCCTCAAAAAGAGATAATTAAATGAGAAATAAACAAGATAATGTGAAATAATGCATAATGATGCATCTGGAAGGATAATAAGTATCCAATGAGAGAATTTCGAAATAATGGATTAGCTTGGGATCCAAGGAGTCCCAATGAAGAGGAAAGAAAGAGAAAATACTAAAAAGGCAAAATAAGAGGATAATGTGTTGCTTCTTTAATGAATTATATGGAATTGTTTAAAAAGATGATATTTTTCTATAAAGGAAAATAGGATTTAATGCCAAAGAATTAAAAAGCAACTATAAATTAAATAAGAGAGGAGGAATTTCGAAGTCCTAATATCCAAGTAAAAGGATATATCGAAGGAGAGAGAGAGAGAGAGAAGAATGGCTTCTCTTTGAAGGAAAACGAATCCTATTACAAGAGAGACTACGTTTCTTTAAGGAAAGTATTCCTAGGGCTTCGTTGACTTCCCCTATATAAAGGGTAAGACTTTGGGACGAGTTCCAGAGTATTTCCACCCCTCCCACTGTCTTCCCTATCTTCTTCTTGTTTCTCTTCACCAAAACCCCAACCGTAAGGGTATGGTTTTAACCCTACAGCGACGAGGGCCATAGTGTCGTTCTAATGGAAGCATGAAGCGCCTTCGACGGCCTGTGGATGATTGGGCAACGTTCCGTTGCTCCTGCATCTGCGCACGACCGTCAGAGGACTGCAGCAAAGCTGCGTCTTGTAGGCCCAAGCACCACACCTCCCAGTCATCTGGGGAGTCCGACTGCAGCACGGGCAGGAGCGGAGGAGGTCACAGGAGATGGGAGGGCCATCCCTGATGGCCTACGGAGTCCGAGGAGGAGAAGGATGGCAGAAGATCGGTCCTGACCTAGCAGCAAATGCATGGTCGGGGAGTGGAGAACCGGACATGATAGCCACTGTTTGAGGGAGCTGTAGATGCGCCCAGGTGCTACGTAGGTGGGGCGGCCCTTGGCGGCAACCCCCAGGCCCTGAGGGAGCGAGGGCGCACCCACGAAGTGCGCAGCTTGGCGGCCGTCGGCGTCCAGTGCGGGAGCCGAAGGTTGAAGACAACCTAGGGCCCTGATGGACGGAAATGCCCCTCTGGCATGTAAAAGATCGACCACTTAAGAAAGGGGCAGATGCATCTTTTGGTTATATTCCAACCAAGCCGCATTGTATGGCTAGGAATGACGTGGCATCTCCTGATTGGCTGTGGTAAGCATTTTATTGCAAAAATCATAACTCATGATTCGTAACTCGGATTAAAACAAGTCTTATATGAAAATTGATCCTCAGAACGAGAGGAATCCAAATAAATTATGTTTGAAGTCATATTCTATTTGCAATCCGAAAATTAATGGAAGTAATCATCTTTAATACTTTAAAGATTAAGGAACCCTACTTTGATATGATTAATGTTTTTAATGGACCTTTAGGGTTGATGTTAACATGTTAAATGTAAAAACGTGCATTATGCTAAAAAAGAAAGAACTTTGCACATGATTAGTCTAATTTGAAGATTATGTACATAAATATGCTGAAATATGAAAAGTACATGAAGCTATCATCTTTAATGATTTAATTAATGAAAAACTCTTAGATTTGATGATAGATGGTTTTAATGTTGATCAATGGATAATTTAAGCCTATTTTTCATAAAAGTGAAAATAAGATCTAAAAAGATAATCTTTTTATATAATTGACTTGATTTAGGGTTTTGTGCATGATTATGCATTAACGAGCTTGAAAACCCTAATTTAGGTGAATATGACTTTTAAATGTTTTAATTGTTCAAATCCATAAACAAATAGGGATATGATGATCCTAAGTCAATTTGGGTGTTAAAATGAATAGTTTGAGCAATTAGGGTTCATATAAATGGAAAAGAGTACTATTAGGGTTTGTTAACCTAAAAGAGGTAAAGTTTGAGAAATTGATCTAAGAAACCCTAATAAGTATTAATGAATACTTAATGCGGATTAGAAACCCTAGAAAGTGAATCCAAGTCAATAAAGTAGATTCTTGATAAAGTGTGTAATAAATAGAGTACATATTTATTTCAGGAACTATGTGATGATTGAATTACTTGCTTGGATCTGTTGATTGACTTGATTGTATACACATGAAGTATATGTTGAATAATCTGCATGACTCGCCAAGTCAGGTATGTGGTTACGCTTATGACTACCTGAGTTAGTTTTCCGATGGATTCCCGGATGTTTAATCGCATTGAATGCAACTAAACTGTTGGATGTTTATTTATTTTATGCAACTATAAAGTGACTATGATTATCACTATAAATGAGTGTATATAACTGGCTAGATCCGGGTCCACCTCTGTCACTTTGAAAAGGCTAAAAAGGGGTAATCCTAGAGCAAGGTCTAGGTTACCGAGAGTCAGAAATTGGGCTACCTACGTGTAGTGCCATGCGACTCGTTAGCCTGCCATGAGTTAAGGAGTGGGCTACCTACGAGTAGTGCCATGTGACTCAACCCTAGAAACTGGTTCACCTATAGGTGGGACCATGAGGGTTTTAATGGGGATCTACCATAAGGAAGGTAGGATCCAGGTCCACTGTAGGGATAGTACAGAGGATAGGGTACTCGTGGATCACAGATGTTATATTTAAAACGTAATCTTGATTGATTAATGATTAATTGAATGATTACATGGTTATCATAGTTGCAAGATTATTGTTTCCCCCACATACCAGCTTCGGCTGACCAACGTTTTGTTTGTCGGCGTTTTAGGTACAAGCTAAAAGGACAAACAGTAAATCGTCACATCGTGAAATACATGAAGAAAAATACAAGGAGGATTAGTTAGAGTAGAATCATTAAGTGGATAGAAGTTAGAAATCCAAAATTTTAAAAGGTATGAAAAGTTTATTTTCTTACAGCTTTTCAGTTTAGTATGTTAAAATTTGATAATTATTCTTGGTTAATTGTCGAACCTTTGATCCGGAAGTCATGGGTACGGCTTCGACCTCTCGGTCTCCCTTAATTGGAGGTTATCGGGAGGTGGGGTCGTAACATTTGGTATCAGAGCGTAGGTTCCTCATTTAACCACTAATAATTATTAAATTTTTACAAACTCCATAGAACCCAAGGGAGTTATTAGAGGAGTATACGAAAGATGGAGGTGTCTAGAAAGGGATCACGACCGGGGGCTGGCAAGATTTTCCTCCGCACCGCTAGTCGGAATACAAGGACTCCCGGACCCGTGTGACCGCCTGGCCAAAGTCTTAGGGTATGAATCGAAATAAGATACCTTTAGGACTTCTCATCTTATTCATCCCTTCTCATCACAAAATTCTGATAAGGACCTAAAGGATTAGGGTTTTCTTCCTTCTCCTCACCCTCTTGAGGTATGGGTAAGGTTAATAAGGTTTAAGGGATCCTCCACCACATTAAAGGAAATGCATGTAAATAAGATGTCATGGACATAAGCTTAATAGAGTAAGCACAAATTAAAGGATAGATACATGCTTAGGTCGTATGACATAAGATGTCATGTCCTCAGAAGAGACTTGAGGTTAGACCTTCTTGTCAGGAGGATAAGTTAGTCTTGGAGATAGAGATCTCCATTACAAGTAGAGACCTGGCACATCCTCTGAGGATGATGCAAACCCTAACCCTAAGTGAAGGTTAGAGAGAGATGAGTTGGACCAGGTGTTTGAAAGGACATGCCTTTGGGATGCCATATGATCCATGGGCGACCTAACACCTTTGGCAACCCAACCCTGGGAAGGGTCATGCATGCTAGGGTAAAGGATAGCTCCTTAGATGATGAGGTTAGTGAAGGACCTTAGAAACCCTATGGGCTTGTGCAAGTAGGGTATAGCTGGCACCTAGGGCACGTCATAGTGCTGACAATAGGATGAAACCCTAGATAAGGAAGAACGATGGAGCATAAAGGGTTATGGATGATCTTGAGCAACCATAAGTTCGAACCTAGGCTTCACCCATGTAGAGCATGCTTTTGAGGATGATCCTTCATGAAGAAAGGACCTCTAATGGTGAGGTTGGATGTGGGGTTAGCTCTAGAGAGAGAGCAGGGAACCCAGCAAGAAGGTTGGAAGCCTAAAAAAAACATGAACAATGGATGACAGTGGTTTCTTCATGATTGATCCCTAAAAGTTGATGATATCTTGGTTACCTTTAAAGGGGCCAAACCCTAGAGATAAAAGATGAAGCATCTGGTGCCTATATACCTACAGTATATGTGTTTACCTTCTGAAGCTGGAAGAAGAGTTCCTTAGACCTAGGAAGGTTTAGTAGCAGGTTATGAGGCCTTGTATCTTGTTAGTTGTCCTTAAGGAGGACCCAACCCTAAGTGTTGATCGATAAGAAGGATGACAGGAAGTGCACGAGATGCCTTTTGCAAGCTTGATTAATGGTTCAGAGATAGAGCGTGCAGTTGGACACCTAAAAGTGAACCTAGGGTTCCTAGGCCTAAGAGGGGAAGTGGTATACCTAATGCTCATGATGAGAATTAAGTTTCTATAGTTTCGAGCATGGTACGCCTCATGAATAAAGGAAAAGGGAAGTCCCTTAAGTTTAAGGTATGTGTAATGAACCCCTCATAGCTAGGTTGATGATAAAGGAAGGTATGATCTCGATCCAGCATTGAGGAAAGAGGACAAGTATGACCAAGCATGGTTCAGTAGGAGATCTGTTATTGCCTTAATAGCTTGCTAGGGTTAAGTAGGCTCATGTGGATGTAAACCCTAGACCTAAGAGCTTTTGTGACCTTGTGGTCAAGAGATAGTTTTCCTCCCATCCTGAGAGAGAGACACCTTTAGTAGGGTGTATATCAGTTTTGGTTAGTTTAAGGTAACCTAAAGATGTCTCTTAGGATCTTGAGAAGCTAAGTGAAAAGTACATGGTATGAGTATGAACCCGTAGGCCCATAGATATCCATCTCTAAGTGCATGCAGATGTGTTACCATGGAGGTAACCGGTATAGGGCTTGACCAAGGTAGGCAGGTTGCCATGATCCTGATGAAAGGATGGAAGTCATCCCATGAATGCGGAAAGAGAGATGGTGAAGACTTGGGTAAGGTTCTAAGTGAACATGTACTATGATGGAGAATCCTAAGTCTATCCTAGGGTCAGGTAGGGGTAAAACCGATGAAAGTAGGAGTTGCCTAATTCCCCAGTTGCACATGACCATAGGGTCGGGAGGTAACAACTATCATTGTCTGAGGGCCATGGGTTAGGAGATTGATCACCTTCATGAACTCATGGGACCCAAAGGGCAGATGAGTAGGGCACTCTCGTGATGCATGAGGGAAGAGGGATGACCCCAAAAGAGCCGGTACCCTATAGACCTAGAGGAGATGACCAAGGATATAAACCTCAGTAGGTTCAAGAATTAGCTTTGATATAATGATGATTGTGAGGTAGAGACATGAGTTGCACATTTCAATTTAGATTTAAAGGTGTACTGGCAAGGTGGATTGTACCATCTCTACTCTTGGAATGGGAAGAACTCTGTATTTGGACGGCCGCCAAATGCTTATTTCTTCTTGTTATGGGAGTGAGAGATAGGATAGTACGCATGCCATACACCAAGGATAAAAGATGATGTGAGTTGGAACGTTGCTATGAGGTATGATGAAAGAGATGATAACCTACCTAGGTGAAGTGAATGATACATGGATGACTTGCAAACACTAAGAGGAATGAGGTAGTCCCCTTATGAGGAAGTTTCTATGATGAGCTATGTAGAACTTACAAGTTATACCAAGTTGAGTTTGGTCACCATGATGATGAAATCAAGAGTGTTCTTAATAGAGATAGACATGGAGTTTGAGGTATTATAATAAGTGAAATACTTGGAAGTGTATGTCTTCAATGTTACTTAATACCTAAGGATGAGATGTGGTAATGAATGCTCTGTTAAGACTTGTTTGACTAGAAGTTAGAAGAGGTTGTTTGGCTAACCCAAAGTTTGAAAAGGAGAGGTGTTCGGATAACACTCAGATGTAACAAGACGCGTTGAAAGGTTAATGGTTGTTTGGTTAGCCAGCCTAGTTCTTGATACAATGAAAGGATGGTAGTAGAACCTCAAGTGTACTTCTTTGGAAAAGAAGGTGATGAAACCCTGACAAGAGTGGTTTAGGGTTTCGAAGGAATCGATCTTAAAAGAATCATGACATATAGGAAATCATGATACACCATGGAAAATGGCACTAGCACGTTAGATGCTTAAGATGAGGTTGTGTGTTGTTTATGGCCATGCAATCCAGGAGGCAAAGGATGAACACCAGTAACCCAGTGCATTGATATAGAGGATAAAAGTCCCAGAAAGAAAAAGGGAGTTCATCACTATGGATGTTGTAAGTCTCCCCTGGACCAAGGAAGGTCAAGATGCAATGTGGGTTATGGTAGTCCGCCTTACCTAGATAACATGAGAAAGAAAGAGTTTTATCAAGGGACAGATCTGGTTGAACTATCCATGAGAGAGAGATGGTTCAACTATGAAGCGAGTTCAAAGGTTTTTGAGTTTGACCAAAAGGTTCCCTTCCATAAAGTGGAAGTAGGTACATGAAGAACTCAATGTTAGTATTGATGTCACCCCTAACTATGGTTAGTATGATCCAGACTAAAGGGTCTGATGAGGGCAGGTGTGCTCGTTCAGGGTGATATCTAGAGACCGTTCTTGTCCTATGAAAAATGTGACAATAACCACCATAGCTAGTATCAGGTTTTATATGAAGCTCTATAAGGGAGGTTGTGTCGGTCACCACTTCAGTAAGGTGATGTTGGTGAAAGTACCACATGATGGTTAGAAAAAGGGGCCCCAGTACGTGTAGATGAAGTCACTTTGATTGAGCAAGGGCTGAAAGGAGCCTAGAGACAATGAGAGTCGTGAACAGATGCAAAGTAGACTGACATACAGTACACTGTGGGAGATTATGTGACATGAAAATCCGACCCCTTTAAGTTATATCTAAGAGAGCCGAGTCCCCGATACATGGGTCCATTAGAGATGGATGGGTGGAGAAGGTTAGACCCTACCCCTCAGGATAGAGTAATGAGAGATGTTTTCCCTGTGTCCAAGTTAGAGCACTATGTGAGGTACCCCGACCATGTGCGGAGCAATGAACCTAGTGAGCCCCAAGGGAGGCTGAAATGGCCTGAGTCACCTGAGTAGTTTATAGACGCCAGGATGAAAGAACTCAGAGAAAAGAATATGTGATGATAAAGGTTCTTTGAAAACGCCATGAGTATGGAAAAGCCACATAGGGGCCAATGATGGACCTGGAAAAGTCTTATCCTAAATTGTTTGTTTGTTTGTTTGTTTAAATTTTGAGGACAAAATTCCTATAAGAGGGGAAGGATGTTATAACCCCAATTTTTGGGTTCAAGTGGTGAGAAATATAATTTCTCATATTAAAGATGTTTGAACAAATAATCATATAATGGGTTGAGAATATTGGTTTTCGTATAAAATAGCCTTATTGTTTGATTTGTGGGCTTTATTGGCTATTGGGCCCAATAACATGGCAATATTAAAGAAAATTCAATTAGTGAATGAATAATTGAATAATTGATGAAAGAAATATGTGGAAACCTCTAGAAGGCAAATCCAAAGAGGATTTCGTGCCTCTTGGGTTCCTTGGACTCCAAGGAGTACAAAGTTGCATAAATAAAGTAATAAGAGAAGAAAAGATTAATTAAGTATTTCTTTATGAAGAAAGAAATTGAAAACATTGATGAAATGTGGAAATTAAGTGAAAAGATGGATAATTGAGTTTCCCTTTATGGAATTTCGTATCCCAAGGATTTCTTATGATAAAAGGGATGCCAATGAGGAAAATAAGAGAGAGATAAAAAGAAATCCTCAAAAAGAGATAATTAAATGAGAAATAAACAAGATAATGTGAAATAATGCATAATGATGCATCTGGAAGGATAATAAGTATCCAATGAGAGAATTTCGAAATAATGGATTAGCTTGGGATCCAAGGAGTCCCAATGAAGAGGAAAGAAAGAGAAAATACTAAAAAGGCAAAATAAGAGGATAATGTGTTGCTTCTTTAATGAATTATATGGAATTGTTTAAAAAGATGATATTTTTCTATAAAGGAAAATAGGATTTAATGCCAAAGAATTAAAAAGCAACTATAAAGTAAATAAGAGAGGAGGAATTTCGAAGTCCTAATATCCAAGTAAAAGGATATATCAAAGGAGAGAGAGAGAGAGAGAAGAATGGCTTCTCTTTGAAGGAAAACGAATCCTATTACAAGAGAGACTACGTTTCTTTAAGGAAAGTATTCCTAGGGCTTCGTTGACTTCCCCTATATAAAGGGTAAGACTTTGGGACGAGTTCCAGAGTATTTCCACCCCTCCCACTGTCTTCCCTATCTTCTTCTTGTTTCTCTTCACCAAAACCCTAACCGTAAGGGTATGGTTTTAACCCTACAGTGACGAGGGCCATAGTGTCGTTCTAATGGAAGCATGAAGCACCTTCGACGGCCTGTGGATGATTGGGCAACGTTCCGTTGCTCCTGCATCTGCGCACGACCGTCAGAGGACTGCAGCAAAGCTGCATCTTGTAGGCCCAAGCACCGCACCTCCCAGTCATCTGGGGAGTCCGACTGCAGCACGGGCAGGAGCGGAGGAGGTCGCAGGAGATGGGAGGGCCATCCCTGATGGCCTACGGAGTCCGAGGAGGAGAAGGATGGCAGAAGATCGGTCCTGACCTAGCAGCAAACGCATGGTCGGGGAGTGGAGAACCGGACATGATAGCCGCTGTTTGAGGGAGCTGTAGATGCGCCTAGGTGCTACGCAGGTGGGGCGGCCCTTGGCGGCAACCCCCAGGCCCTGAGGGAGCGAGGGCGCACCCACGAAGTGCGCAGCTTGGCGGCCGTCGGCGTCCAGTGCGGGAGCCGAAGGTTGAAGACAACCTAGGGCCCTGATGGACGGAAATGCCCCTCTGGCATGTAAAAGATCGACCACTTAAGAAAGGGGTAGATGCGTCTTTTGGTTATATTCCAACCAAGTCGCATTGTATGGCTAGGAATGACGTGGCGTCTCCTGATTGGCTGTGGTAATCATTTTATTGCAAAAATCATAACTCATGATTCGTAACTCGGATTAAAACAAGTCTTATATGAAAATTGATCCTCAGAACGAGAGGAATCCAAATAAATTATGTTTGAAGTCATATTCTATTTGCAATCCGAAAATTAATGGAAGTAATCATCTTTAATACTTTAAAGATTAAGGAACCCTACTTTGATATGATTAATGTTTTTAATGGACCTTTAGGGTTGATGTTAACCTGTTAAATGTAAAAACGTGCATTATGCTCAAAAAGAAAGAACTTTGCACATGATTAGTCTAATTTGAAGATTATGTACATAAATATGCTGAAATATGAAAAGTACATGAAGCT
This sequence comes from Alisma plantago-aquatica, assembly GCA_963693085.1. Lineage (NCBI taxonomy): Eukaryota > Viridiplantae > Streptophyta > Magnoliopsida > Alismatales > Alismataceae > Alisma > Alisma plantago-aquatica. Next base: position 265,617,909 of record OY856414.1, read on the forward strand.
ATCATCTTTAATGATTTAATTAATGAAAAACTCTTAGATTTGATGATAGATGGTTTTAATGTTGATCAATGGATAATTTAAGCCTATTGTTCATAAAAGTGAAAATAAGATCTAAAAAGATAATCTTTTTATATAATTGACTTGATTTAGGGTTTTGTGCATGATTATGCATTAACGAGCTTGAAAACCCTAATTTAGGTGAATATGACTTTTAAATGTTTTAATTGTTCAAATCCATAAACAAATAGGGATATGATGATCCTAAGTCAATTTGGGTGTTAAAATGAATAGTTTGAGCAATTAGGGTTCATATAAATGGAAAAGAGTACTATTAGGGTTTGTTAACCTAAAAGAGGTAAAGTTCGAGAAATTGATCTAAGAAACCCTAATAAGTATTAATGAATACTTAATGCGGATTAGAAACCCTAGAAAGTGAATCCAAGTCAATAAAGTAGATTCTTGATAAAGTGTGTAATAAATAGAGTACATATTTATTTCAGGAACTATGTGATGATTGAATTACTTGCTTGGATCTGTTGATTGACTTGATTGTATACACATGAAGTATATGTTGAATAATCTGCATGACTCGCCAAGTCAGGTATGTGGTTACGCTTATGACTACCTGAGTTAGTTTTCCGATGGATTCTCGGATGTTTAATCGCATTGAATGCAACTAAACTGTTGGATGTTTATTTATTTTATGCAACTATAAAGTGACTATGATTATCACTATAAATGAGTGTATATAACTGGCTAGATCCGGGTCCACCTCTGTCACTTTGAAAAGGCTAAAAAGGGGTAATCCTAGAGCAAGGTCTAGGTTACCGAGAGTCAGAAATTGGGCTACCTACGTGTAGTGCCATGCGACTCGTTAGCCTGCCATGAGTTAAGGAGTGGGCTACCTACGAGTAGTGCCATGTGACTCAACCCTAGAAACTGGTTCACCTATAGGTGGGACCATGAGGGGTTTAATGGGGATCTACCATAAGGAAGGTAGGATCCAGGTCCACTGCAGGGATAGTACAGAGGATAGGGTACTCGTGGATCGCGAATGTTATATTTAAAACGTAATCTTGATTGATTAATGATTAATTGAATGATTACATGGTTATCATAGTTGCAAGATTATTGTTTCCCCCACATACCAGCTTCGGCTGACCGACGTTTTGTTTGTCAGCGTTTTAGGTACAAGCTAAAAGGACAAACAGTAAATCGTCACATCGTGAAATACATGAAGAAAAATACAAGGAGGATTAGTTAGAGTAGAATCATTAAGTGGATAGAAGTTAGAAATCCAAAATTTTAAAAGGTATGCAAAGTTTATTTTCTTACAGCTTTTCAGTTTAGTATGTTAAAATTTGATAATTATTCTTGGTTAATTGCCGAACCTTTGATCTGGAAGTCATGGGTACGGCTTCGACCTCTCAGTCTCCCTTAATTGGGGGTTATCGGGAGGTGGGGTCGTAACACTATCATATTCATTTTCCGGTACACACCTGCACAAGATTCCATCCCTGCATTGTCTCAACAAAATAGGTTCATCCCAAAAATAATATTTCAAAGAATGGAAAAACCTTTTTTTCTCTTGATAAGTTCAATCATCCGGGATTTCCTTACATGCAAGGTAATTGATAATATGTGAAAACCAAGGATCTGTAGATTGAATTGAAAGAATTTTCTCATCCAGAAATGTCTTAGTAATGGGTATGTTAGTACCCCTCTCATTAACCCGCTCTAACCGAGATAAGTGGTCTGCAACCACATTCTCAATGCCCGCCTTATCGTTAATTTCAATGCCGAATTCTCGCAATAATAAGATCCACCTAATCAATCAGGGTTTAGCATCTTTCTTCTCCATTAAGTATTTTATGGAGGCATGATCAGTCCACAGCACAACCTTAGAACCCACTAAATATTGCCTAAATTTTTCAAAAGCGAAAACCACGGCAAGCAATTCTTTCTCGGTAGTGGTGTAATTTAGTTGGGCATCATTTAAAGTTTTAGACGCATAAAATATCACTGTAGGTTTGTTCTCAAGATGTTGCCCAATAACAGCCCCTACGGAAAAATCTGATGTGTCACACATAAGTTCGAAGGACTTAGTCCAATCCGACGTTTGAACAACCGGCGCAGAATTCAATTTTTCCTTAAGTACCTCAAAAGCATGCAGACAGTTATTGTTAAAATCAAAAATTGCATCTTTCTCAAGCAATTCTGATAGTGGCTTAGCTATTTTCGAAAAGTCCTTAATAAACTGGTGATAAAACTCCATGTGACCAATGAAACTCCACACCCCTTTCACCGTATTCGGTGGAGGTAGTTTGGAAATAACCTCAATCTTTTCTGGATCCACCTCCAATCCCTTGCAAGACACCTTGTGTCCTAGCACTATGCCTTCATTTACCATCATATGGCACTTTTCCCAATTGAAGACAAAATGTGTGTCCTCACATCTCTACAACACTTTATTAAGATTTTGCAAACATTCGTCAAATGACGCACCGTAGATGGAAAAGTCGTCCATAAAAACCTCTAAACAACGCTCCACCATATCAGAGAAAATAGCAAGCATACAGCGTTGAAAAGTGGCTGGTGCGTTGCACAAACCAAAAGGCATGTGGCGGTAAGCAAAAGTTCTATAAGGACAAGTGAAGGTCGACTTCTCTTGATACTTAGGATCAATAGAAATCTGATTATAGCTGGAATGGCCATCTAAAAAGCAAAAATGAGAGTGTCCAGCCAATAGCTCTAAAATTTGATCAATGAATGGGAGAGGAAAATGATCTTTCAAAGTAGCGGAGTTCGGACGGAAGTAATCAATACAAACATGCCACCCGGTTACCAATCGGGTGGTGACTAGTTCATTCAACATATTTTGAGTGACAGTGATTCCCCCCTTTTTAGGGACTACGTACCTGTGTGGGGCTTACCCATGTCGAATCTGAAATAGCATAAATGATGCCCACTAAAAGAAGCTTGATCACCTCCTTATTGATGACCTCCATCATGCTAGGATTGAGTCGACGATGTGGTTGAATCACTGGCTTGGCTCCTTCTACAAGCCATATCTTGTGCTGGCATAGAGTAGGGGAGATCCCCTTGATGTCGGAAACGGACCACCCAAATGCACCACGGTGGTTGTTCAATACAATCATCAACTGTGCTTCCTCATCGGCACTCAGATATGTCAATATGATCACCGGAAGCTTCTCATTATCCGCCAAGAAAACATACTTTAAGTGGGGGGTAGCGGCTTAAGTTCCAACTCAGGTGGGCTGATCAAAGAAGATTGAATCGGTGGTGGAAGCGGTCCCAGATCTTCATAGTGCTTGGCGTAATAGCAAGGAAGCAGTTGAAGCATCTTTACACATTCTTGTAATAAGGTGCTTCTCATCCAATCTTCCATTAAGTTGAAAAGACATGCCTCAAGGTGAAGTTGTGAGTATGAGTCAAACATGGAGACTACTATAGCCTCATCCTCAATAGATGGTGAAACTTCTTCTTCTTTATCGTCGGGATAACCCGCAGCTTTTACAAGAGAAATTACTTTCGTCTGATCCATGATGTCCACAACAATTGTTCCCTTGTCTACCTTCATCATGACGTGAGCCATATCAAGAAATGGCTTCCCTAGACAAAGAGAGATGTGGTGCTCAAAGTGCTTTATTTTATGACATTGCTCATTTTCTTGTGACCGCTTTGGATTTGGTGGCATGAGTATTTCAAATCTATCATCGGCTATACCCATTGTCAACCAGACTCTACCCATCTCCAGTATCATGTCGGCAGTGGCTTGAAAGGGTATTCCCAAAATTAGCTCATTCCCTAGTTCATCTTGCATCTCCATAACAACAAAATCAGTCGGGAACACAAACCAATCAACCTTTACTAAGACATCCTCGCAAATACCATACGGCCTCACCACAGAATTGCCTTCCAGTTGAATTGTCATATTGCTTTGTCGAGATTCTTTTAGCCCAATCTTTTTGAATGTAGAGAGGGGCATCAACTTGATACTTGCCCCGGAATCACATAGTGCCTCACCAAATTTTACTTTTCCAATATAGCAGGAGATGTTGAAGCAACCTAGATCTTGTCTCTTTGGTGGCAGTTTACCCAGAATGAAGGCACTGACATGCTCCTTAAGAAGTACCACCTCTGTATCGGGTATCTTCCTCTTCTTTGTAATTATGTCTTTTAAGAATTTACCATATGAGGGTATCTGCTCAATCGCCTCCAACAAGGGAATATCAACAGAAAGTTTTCTAAAACTGTCCAAAAATTTCTTGAACTGTACATCCACTTTCTTGGCTTCGAGATTGTTGGGGTAAGGGATGGGTACGATCTGTTCCCTCTGATGTGGTGGCACATATGGCGTCATATTATCCTTCTCCTTTTTTGCAATAGGCTCCTCTATGGCCTTCCCTCCTTCATCTTCAATTGTCTCTACCACTTCAGTATCCTCTGCGGTCTCACCTTGATCTTTTGGTTGTGGGGTGCTCGGTTCATCAGCCCTAGGGTTTAAAAGTTTCTTTCCACTCCTCAGTAGAATGGCTTTATCCTGGTGGTTCCCTCCTGGAACATTTGTATTTCCTGGAAAACCTTGCAGTGTGGGCTTCTTCAGGCTTGCTATTTCAGTTGCTATTTGTGTTATAGATGTCTCAAGAGTCCTCATCTGAGCCCCATGACTTTGTAGAGTTTGCCCAAACTGGTTCATAAATTCTCCTTGTTACTTGATTTTTTGGCCAAACGTGCTCATTAGCTCTTGATTTTGCTTTATCACCTGATTGAGCAACTCATTTCTCTTTTCCTCTACCGTGGGTTGTGGCTTAGCATCAGGATCCTGTAGGAAATTATTTGGATCCTTCCATGAAATTTTTTTGTCCTTCCTCCAAGAATAGTCATTATTTCTATACCCCTATTGCTGGCCCATGAATTTCACTTGTGCTTCGTCATCAGATCCTCCATCTTCTTGTTCTAGAAGTCTCTTCGCAATCAAGTCCATCTTGTCATTTAGTTCTTTGATAGATTTTGCATCCCCTACAGCTCTAACTTGTTTCGGTGCATCTCTATCACCCCAAGACTGTTTCGTAGCCATGTTCTTCAAGATCTCCCAACACCTTGTGTATGTGTTGTTCAAGAAGAAACCTGAGCCTGCTGAGTCTAAGTTGCTTCTGTCATGCTCATTGAGAGCAAAGTAGAAAATTTTTACTTGTTTTCCTTGTCCAACCCATGATGTGGGCACCTCCTCAGCATGATCTGGAAGCATTCCCACATCTCAGAATAGGTTTCTCCCATCTTTTGGCTGAAATTGTGAATTTTCCTCACTAGGTCATTGGTCTTCTCAGGTGGGAAAAATCGCTCAAAAAAGACCTCAATCGTTTGATCCCAAGTCTCAACGATTTCATCATCAAGGTTGTGTAGCCATTCTCATGTATTTCCTACGAGAGATCTGGGAAATAACTTCAAGTAGAGTGTCTCCTGTAGAAACCTGTCAATCTTTATCATGCCACAGTTTTCCACAAATGTGCTAATGTGAGCAACATGATCTTCATTCTTCGACCCATGAAATGCTTGAGACTTGACCAGATTTATCAATGCCGGATTAATCTTGTATGTGGGAATGTTGATTGCCTGCCTTTTAATCGGCCCCTTTGATGCTGATGAGGAAGAAGCCTTGATCTTCTCCCATATTGTCTTTTCTTCAGCCATTTCTTTAAGTTCTTGATCAAATTCCTCAGGTGGTGGATTTTTCAACTCAACTCCTTCACCTACTGGTGGAATTACTGGTAATTCTGTGTAGTCTGTGCTACGCATCTTTAGCATCAAATAGCACCTGAAAAGATGGAAATTATTTCACTATAGTGCTTAAAAGGAATAAGTAATTAAAAGATGTGAAAATAAATTTAAAATTTTAAGAATTATATGAAAAAGTGGCCTAGTGTGGCCGCTCGCAGCACTCGTAGTGCCGAAAATTACCGTTCCCCAGCAACAGCACCAAAAACTTGACACAATTAAACCATGCGTAAAATGCAAGTGCACGCGTCAGTGTAATATAGGCCTATGTGAGGCCCGAGTCGAACTCAGGGAACGTAATTTTGGTAGACTACTACTAACTACTTGTAATCAGCTAGACCGATTATAAAAGTTTGAGAGTTGTTTTGAAAAAGAAAATAAAAACAAAAGAAAACAAAGCAATCGATTAAATGGTTGGTTTAATCAATTAAAATGGGATCTTTAAGATTGCGGTTTCACCATGGATTCTCGTTGTACTAATTCCTACATAATTATCACAACTCATCTCCCATTCCAGGTAGTGGCATGTGAATAGAATTGTTCGCTTCCGCGATACAATTCACTACCTTAATTTAGATTGGTTTCCCATCAGTAGTAACTTATACTCTAAATTAGGTGCATGAAAACATATCTCTAGGTTTCCACCATTAACCGTACATCGCCTTTTCCAAAGGATTTATAAGTTAATGTGATTATTGCATCTTTTCAACCGTTAATTCTTTGTCAAAAGTAATTAAAGGTATTAAATTACCATTATGGTGATTAAGCACAATGATAGAATTGAGAAAAAAATATCATACCACAGATTTGAGAGACAAATTATGGTTAACTATGTAAAAAGTATCATACAACGATTATCCGGGCTACTCCCAGTCCTAAAGACAAAGGGGATTAGCCCCGCATGTTCATCTCAATGAGAAACACGATGAAAGGAGAAGAAAACATAGGGGAAACGTGGATGGAGATGGTGTAACCCCTGAACGAAGGAGAGTCGGACAATCCTCGGTGCGGGATGGGCATTCTGCAGCCTTCTGGCGGTAGAAAACTCTGTCTACAACTCTGGAAACATCTGGGGCGTAGCTCTGGTCTCCGTTCTTCGTCCTCTCCTCTTTCGAGACTTGTGTGGTGGCTAATGACGTGATTGTACAGCTTGGGCCATCTTTTCTAGGTATAAGGATCACTTACGGCCGCCAAAACATCACGGTCGTTCGTTTAGATTCGATCTGCAGAAATTCCTGATCTGACAGCATCGATACCATCGACGGCGAGTCGATGGTATCGACCCGCTATATTACTGGCGGTCCTTTCCTTTTCTGGGGGTTTGCTCTGACGTCATGTCGATATTATCAACATCATGTGTCGATGGTATCGACGTGTGGATGTTTGGCTTGCTGAAGACATCTCGCCACCATCAACTTCTAGGTCGATGGTATCGACCCATTCTGCTCTTTTCGGCTACCTCATTGTGTCTGTCTCAATAGTAACGACAACCGTCGATGGTATCGATGGCTACATATATGTGAATTGCCTAAAATTCAAAGATAAACTCATCTCAACTCCGAGAAATATGATCATTTATACCAAATAACATAAAATAAGGTAAATTTGATGCATAACAAGATTATAGGCTGAAGGAAATGAATCATGCGATATTAACCATGAAAATGACCAATAAAATGCATATGAAACTAGCCTATAAAAGCTACTTAAAATCCTCGCATCAATATGGTTTCTTAATACAACTTGGTTGCCCCAAAAATCTACTTAAAATGCATTAACTAATTACAGATGAACCTTTCATGTAGTTTGCCATGGCCATAGATCCATCATCGTTAGTAATTAGGTGATGGTGAAATGGGTTCTCTTGTGAGTTAACCCAGAGCGCATACTGTTAAATATGTGGGATTTCTCCTAGCCGAAAATAGGAGGATTAGAGTGCAACTGTGGTTGTGGACTCAAGATGTGTATAGGAGCATGGTGATCAGGCCCATGGCTCAGTATGAAGGAGCATGAATGCGTTCATGGCTCAGGAGCACGGTGAATAGGCCCGTGGCTCATGATAAAAATGGTAGACTGCATGAGCTAGCCCTGTGGCTGAGGCTACTCAAGCAAGAGACTGTGGTCCTGCTTTGGTTAACATGCACTGACCACGAAGAGGTGAGGTCATGGAGTATGGCTCTCCCAGTGATCTTGTATGGCACCAGTTTTGGGCTTTGCAGCCAAAGGTTGGATTTGAGTGGGACGACTCACTTCCTCAGGGCATAATAAATTTTAATCCATCCATATAGAATATATTTCTTAAGGCAAAACACGGAACATTGGTTGCGGCCTTTCTTGTATAGTTGCTCTAGTTATATCTTGCAACTTATTTGTATACTTTTCATACCTTATGATAAATTCTTATAAAGCTTATCTTGTCAATTATGTCCCATAAAGAATGCTTGTTATATGCCTCCTGGATATGTTTGGTAAGATTGTTAATAAAGTTAGCTTTGCTCAGTATGCTGCTCCTATAATCTGCTTATACCCGTTATCTGGGATCATAATAAAGTTGGTAGCGGGTTATGTTTCTCATTGGGACTGTGTGTCTCACCCTGGTGGTTAATAACATTTTTTGAGGTGGATGTGCCTAGCGAGATGAAGATCATGTGGCTACGGATGATATGCAGAGGTATCATACCCAGTGGAATAGATAGTGTCTAGCAGTAGAGTCCTATGTGTCATCCATATACACTCAGGTCTTGGGGAAGCTTTTTGATGTTTCTTGTATTACGATCAATGTACGGTTTTCAGTTTATGTATCTTGATGTAAATCAACATGTGGAACAGTTATTTAATGTAATGAGATGATGGGAAATTATGTTGTAGAACCTTAGAAATATGTTATGAAAAGAAAAGTGTTGGATCAAATATTATATGTCTCATCTTGTGGTGCTCATTGTAAATCAGTTTTAATTTCCCATGATTTTTAGTAATCCGTTGGTTAGCATGTAATCGTGTTTTGTTGAGGATGGGGTGTTTCATTAAGTAAGTTAAAAGTAATAAGGGAATTGATACATCAAGACATGATAAATATCACATCCAGTACCTCAAAGTTGATACACTTTGATGCACCTCAAATCCAATATACTTGGATGAGTAAAACATGATGGGTGTCATGTCAATTATTACATCAAGATGTAATAAGTTAAATACACTTTGATAAGTGTAGGCTATATACCTTGAGAAAGGGTTAATCCAAGTTAATGAAGTATGATGTAATCAATATCCTAGTGAGGATGAGAGAGAAACTCATACTTTGTGTTGATCATCATTTAATGATAAAAGATGAGAATAAATAAGTATGATTGAATACTTATGATATCAAAGTATGCTCCTAGATGCGTGGAGCAATGAATTAGGGTTTGGATTAATAATATGAACATGAAAACCTATTCAGCTATAAAGGAAAACTCTAATCCTAATGATGGGAAGGTTGTAATTTTCTTATTGGATAAGCCTTGTAAGGCATGTTAAATACTTGTATAAAAAGTATAATGATGAATGGCCTTGTGAGCCATGTGAATAAGTGGTTTCCTAGTGAGAGGTGACTAGATGTGCAATGGCCTTGTGAGCCATGTGAATAAGTTGTTGCCTAGTGAGAGGTGACAAGATGTGCAATGGCCTTGTGAGACATGTGAGATGCTTGTGCAACATGTATTATGTATACCTTAGTCTGAGGACCTAGAGGTATTAGTTACCTGATAAGTGGTAACAATGTTCAGTGATGAACTAAGGGTTTGAATACCCAGATCTAATAATCATGATGATAATGTTAAGGGATGAGAATTCCCACTAATGAGATAAGGGATTGAGATCCTAAATGTTATATGTGTTTTAAAGATTTGAAATGTACTTGATAGATGTATTATACCTTTCTTTGTAGCATCGGTTATAATAATTCTTGTTTGAAACTTGACTGATGCTAAAAGACACGGTAATGCACTTAATTAATCAAGTGGAATCTTATCATGTAGTGCCCTAACTATAGATCCATCAATGTCAGAATTTACTGAATGGTGAAACGGGTTGCTCTGCGGAATAACCTGGAGGGCATATTTTTTAATATGTGGGAGTGATGGGTGCGAATATCCTTACGCCCTAATGTGGGATTGATGTGAGATAAACATGAAATCTCTCAATCCTCCATTATATATGTCGGGATGGATGTATCATGAATCTCTCGATGATGATGAAGGCAGGGGATGGATAATTGAGATCTCCCCAAAGAGAGTGCAGTTGACATTGTAGCTCTATAGCAAAGTTGCCAGTATACCCTGGAAAGATATTTAGCAGTGACACGAGATGTCCTGCATGTGGTCTCGTACTGAGCGAGACATATGTGGTCATGGAGTCCAGCTCTTCCATTGACCTTGTATGGAACTGATTCTTTACGCCATTGTGGTCAGTTGGAGTATGAGCGGTATACCTCATCTCCTCAGGTCATAAGTGTGCTTGAAAAATGTAATCAGCCATGTAGCATATCTGCTTAAGGGTCGAATACGAGAAACATTGATTGATGCGCAATTCAGTTATACATCTTAGTTGATAGATGATATTTATGTTTCTTTACATTCCTTGCAAAGCAGAGAGATGATTTATAACTCTACCATGGGTAGATGCAATGTTCTCCTTAAGAAAGGATATTACTTCATTCTATTCATACGGTGAATTATCCTGCATGTTAATATAAAAAGAACCTCTGCTCAGTTTATAAATGCTTAATCTATGATAAAAATATGGTCGACGGAGAGTTATATCTCTCGCTGGGACAATTGTCTCACCATGTGGGATCCACATTTTTTAGGTGGACATGCATGAGGTGGCGAAGATCTTTCTGCAGAGGAGGAATAACAGTTGTGGCAGTAGTGACAGCTCAGGTTGAGTGTATTGTATGTCGTGTCTTGTAAATAGAAGTCCTATGTGTCGTCTTTGTACTCTCAGTTCCTTGGAGTTGGTTCGTACTAGTTTCATGAATGATCTGAGATTTTGGCTTGAATGCCTCGAGGTTTTATGTTGCTCTAGTATGTGTTTTGATAGAGCAACTGTTATATGTTGTCCTTAAGATGAGATGTTGTACAATGTAATCATGATATGTATGAGTTTTAGATCTTTCAGTAAGAGTTTTCTGGAAAAGGATCTCCTTACAAAACAGTTTTAAATTTTAGTGATTTTTGTTAATCCGCTTATTATGATTATTCCGCTTAATTAGTAACGGTTTGTTTTTCGGTTTGATGTCGGTCATTTCAATGAGTCTGGAATGGATGGCCCGGATGCTCACAACCCTCCTAGGGGTGTCCCATAAAATCCACCTGGGGGAGTTCCACAACAACCCAACCGCTCCATGAGTACTTCACCTCAGAGAACTACAACTCCCCAATCGCCACCCTTGTAGACCAAATGCTGGGTCAACAATACTCCATTCCACCATCCCTTCTTGGACTCCTTCCCACTTACTATAGGATGGAGAATGAAAATCCCTACCACCACATATATGCTTTTCTTAAAACTTGCTCAACCTTCCATACCCCAGCCGCTACGGATGATTCTATACAGAGGACCCTTTTTCCTTTCTCCCTAAAGGAAAAGCAAAAGAGTGGTATATGTCCAAGCCCAACCTAGTCACATGGGTGGCAGTGAAGAATGAATTCCTCAAGAAGTTCTATCCGATAGCAAAGTCGACTCAGATGCAAAGGTGCATCACCTCCTTTACCCAGAGGGAGAGTGAACCCTTCCATGAAGCTTGGGAATGATTTTAGAAGCTCATGTGTGACTTCCCTCATTATGAAGTACCTCTATGGCAGCTTGTGTAGATGTTCTACATCGAGATGGTTGAGCTGAGTTAGACTATTGTCGATTCCTATGGAGGCACATTCATGGAAAAGCCATTGGAGGAGTCTTAGCCCCTATTTGAGCATCTAGCTGAGAACTCCCGCCACTGAGCTTTAAGTAAAGGGAACACTATGACCGGAACTACATTCCTCCTCCCCCTCCTACAGCTCCGGTTAGAACAAAAGCCAACCCCAAAATGATGAAGATGACGGATGACATGATGAGCATGATGAAGAAATAAGCTAGAGGTTCTTCTAGCCAATCTACCATGGCAGTTGATTTTGTTGACGAAGAAGTGAATGCTTTGCATGCTTTTGGAAACTAGAACAATCAAGGTCCTATATCCAACTCTTATACTCCAAAATGGAGGTATGATCCTAAATTCTCTTGGAACAACAAAATGAAGAGGGGCAAGGATAGCCAAGGCAACATCAAGGCCCTATGTACACTTCTAAGTTTGAAGATGAGGTGCTTGGGAGGATAAGGAGCCTTGATGAAGTGAATAAATATGTCTCTTCTAATTGGCAAAAAACTAGCTCTCTTGAACAAAGACTTGATAAAATTTCCCTCTCACTTGCTCACCATGAGGAAGGAAGACTTTGTGCACAACCCAAGGCTAATCCTAATAATGACATTGGTTCCATGGGCACTCCTCAAGGTGCATACCTCCCTCCGCCAATCCAAGTTCCCTCACTGCAACAATACCAAGGACCACCTAACCCATATACTTCCCCGCCTCCACTACCTCCATTTAACTTTCAATACACTCCACCTCCACCCAACTCATACCAACAAACCTCTCTGCAATATCACCCTGATTCACAACCACCACAATCTCAGTTGCAATACATCCTCCAAAACCCAAATCCCCCACACCCAAGACCACCACCACCTCAATAGACAAAAATGCCACCACAAGCTTCTTCTTCTACAACCCATGAGCATGTGAATGTGGTGATAGTATTGAGAAGTGGTAGGACCTTAGAACAACTACAAGACACTTTTTTTGATAGTGCAATCAGTGATGACAAAATTGATATTGTGATTAAAGATGATGATACTGATATTTAGGTTGAGGATACTTTGATAGGAACCCAGATTGATATTGAGATGCAAAGAGATGATTCTATGATTTATGTGATACCGATTGATGATTCTATTGATTTGAGCCAGTCGGGATCACAACTCCCACCTTTCCCAGATGCACTTGAGGAACCATCCATTGAAAAGAGGAAGAAAAACACAATGAAGACATTATGGAAAATTTTAAGCATGTGAAGATCAAAATTTCATTGCTTCATGCAATTAAGAAAATCCCATCCTATGACAAGTTCTTGAAAGATTTTTACACATTCAAGAGGAGAACAATAGGAAGAACACCAAGGAAAGTCAAGCTCACTGAGCAAGTGAGCTCAATTTTACAACACACCATGCCAAGAAAAAGGAAATATTGTGACACTCCCATCATCTCTTGCTACATTGGAGCACACCGCATAGACTAAGCTCTTCTTGACTTGGGTTCTAGTGTGAATCTAATTATGTATGATGTGTTTATTGAACTACAAATGGGACAACTGGATCCAGCTCACTACACCTTGCAACTAACTAAAGGGAAGGAAAGAGAAGAGAGGGGAAGGAAGGACAGGGAGGAGACACTTATGTTAGTGTGTTTAGTTAGCAGAGGAGGGGAAGTGAAGGAAAATATGAAAAATAATGTAAATATATAACAAAATCATAGTGACGTTGGAACATTGTTGATTTAAAAAAATATTTTTATATATAATAATATGTTTATATATTTATTAATAGACATCATTTTACAAAAATACATTCACAAAAGCGTAGAGAACAAATAAGACTGTCAATCATTTCTGGATGGCAAAGTCTATAAATCTAAAAATAAATTATTAGATGCAGATAAATACAACATATTATTTTATTTATTCTGTGTTGAAAGCACCATAAAAGATATTTTTTTAATAAAAGTGAGAATTTGAGTTTTTATATATTTAAAATTGTGGCTAAGAAGTAGTTTCCTTATATTTTTGCATTCATAACAATTTTTTCCTCCATGAGACATAATTTCTGTCTCCAACACATTTTCTCTAATTATTTGTATTTTATTTTTAATTTTTATGTTTGTGTAATAATCTTAAAATTTTCAACTTTTCTAAAAAATAAATTTTTAAAGTTTCCTTCTATGTTATATATAAAATTATATATTAGTTTCTTATTTTATTTTTATTTTTTCACTGAAAAGTTTTCTCCAAATTTTATCTAATACTTCTCCATTATTCCATATGTCCAACCGGATGAGTTAGCACTGTTCTTACATATTACTTTTCTATACACATTAGTTGTGAGCTATCTTGAATTTTTTTCGCAAGATTATTTATACTTTGTCTCTATTTTATATTTTTCTCTGACCTTTCTAATATAATTCTCGTTGAGTCTTTTTCATTCCCATTATCTCAACTCCGATTACTAGGTTGGAAAGAATGGGAGAGAAGTGGCTGAAAATACATTTAGTTTGTTCCCCTCCGCTTCATCCCCCTCCCTTCCCCATCAATTAGTCCAACCAAACAGCCCATCTTCTTCCCCTCCCCTCCATTTACAACGTACCAAACATGCCTTAGCTAAACAAAGATACTCAATTTGATTAAAGACTTTTTTTTTGAGTTAGAAGAGATATTAAGTCTCCCCCTCCCTCAAAGAGTGTGTCAGAACCTAAATAACCGTAAAAGTGGTAAATAATATATACCACGAGAAGTTCGAATCTGAACTTCTTGGAGAGGACCTACCATGCTCCACTACCCGCACTACGTTAAAAACTAAAATTTGAAAATACATAATTGTAACTAAAAGTAACCTAGAACCGTGCAGCCCATGATGGTGGAGCAACGAATAGGCCATCAGTAAGTACCACTTTTTTAGTTTCTTAGATATTAATGTTACTATAGATAGGCTCCAACTTTGCCAAGTATATGTGGTTTACGTTTTAATCAAACCAGAAGCTTCTATACACTACCACACGCCCCCCCCCCCCCCCCCCCCCCCATATATATATATATATTATATCCCAAAAGATTAAACTGCACTAGCAAATTATGGTAGCTCAATACCACATATAATTTACATCAGCAACATAATCTACATCTTATGAATCAAAGTTCGTGTGGAAGAGGCACGGTAGTTTTTAGAAACAAGCGTCCGTCAAAACCCAAGCTTTAGTTAAAATGGCATGCCTTCGTCGCTTTCCAAGAATCCGACTAATCCGTTTAAGAAAGAAAAAACAACCATCTCCGGCCGGCGCTCTCTGTACAGGGGGAGATGAGGGCGAGCGGCGACTAGGATCTGAGATCCACACTCTTCCCGTCTGGTGCTCTTGAGAAACCACCATCGCAACCTCCCAGATCCGTACTTTGTCCAGAGAAGTCCCCCCTTCTCTGAACTGTAGCGGATTTTGGATCGACTCAGTCGTCGGCTCTTCCCCACCCGGCTGAGCTGGGACGTCCCCGGGTGGCCGCCGTGGGGCGTCAGCCGCTATGATGATAGGCGCCAGGGATGGGGCGAGGCGCAAAGGCGGCGACTTCCGGCGGCTTGGGCGGAGGAGATGGTGGCTCGCCAGGGACTGCGGCTGGTGGGCTTGGCTTGCCGTCGGTGGAATGGCCATCATGCTCCTGTTTGTGATTCTTCGCCGAGACGATCCAGGTTCCGAGAGGGCACAACCGTTGATATCTCAGGTCACTATCATTATTACTCAAAGCTCAACTGCCCTTCGCCTTGTGACTAGTCTGGGATTGCTTTCTTATGTTGACTGCTGAGCAGGTGGAATAGTTTGAGTTGCCTGCCGCCTAGTTTTTACCATCCGAACTTGTATGACTTCTAACAGTGTCCGCAATGACTGAGATACCGGCTGGAATCATATAAAATCTGTGAAAACCCAAAACGATGTTGGGCAGAATTGAATGGCAGACGAATACCTCCATCTCCTCAACCCGTGCCTTTGTACTGAGAACATTCGAATCTTGGTTTTATGTGACCTGAGAATACTGACACGAATCACTCCATAACTGATTGCGTGACTACGGTTAGCCTGCTTGAATATGCCTTTTATTAGTTAATCATATAACCAAAACGTTGGTTGCTTGTAGCTGAGAATGCATATCCTTAACTAGAAACATGTCATGTTTGCGTCTGGATCTTGGTTTGCCCGCATGAAAGATAGCATGAACCAGTTTAGATGTGAGAACAATGTAATCCTAATCTAGCGGAGCCTGAGTTGCATTTTTTTCGAGCTCATGCTTATCAGTGTCCTCTTCATTTTGGACCTTTGAATTACTCACCAAACATTCTCTCAGGAGTGATAACTATTCACTAAAATTCTCTACTAGCGGAACCATTCATTTGGTGGTGTGCTGAAAATCCCTCTGGTATCAGTTAAGGGGGACTATAGCTTTGTTTGAATACCGTTTCTGGCATCAGGACATTTTCTTCTACTGCAATAGGATGTGCCCCCAATAAGCTTGACTATTGGATTTGCTTCTGACGAAAAGAGACTTATAAAACTGGGCTTGTTATACATCATATTCTTGTAGTATTAGTTTTGTTAATGTTTCTGGTGTCTGCACTTCATATTTACTGCAATTGGATGTGTTCCCAAAAAGCTTCAGTACCCAATTTTCATACAAGGAAAAGAGAAATGGTAAACGGTTTGTTTATGAATAAATGTTTCTTAACATCATAGAAGGAAACTACATGTGTTTCTAGCTAAATTGCACCCAATGTAAAATGGCATGTTCCTTTTCTGAACTCTACCTAACAGACCATAAGTGTTCATCAACCGACTACTCCACTGAGGTAGTTGTGTTTTAATACTACAGATATTCTCTGTTTTGACATATAAATTTTTTATGTACAGAAGCCTTACCAGCCCAGAAGCGTTACTGATGGACTGAACATCACTGAAGAAATGATCAGCCCTGATTCTGTCACTAGACAGTTGATGGACCAGATTTTTCTTGCAAAAACTTTTGTGTTTGTGGCGAAAGAAAGTAACAATCTTCAGTTTGCATGGGAATTGAGCTCCCAGATTCGAAAGTCGCAGGCACTTCTTTCAAGTGCAGCAACTAGGCAGTCCCCATTGAGCGTTGATGAATCGGAAACTGCGATACGCGATATGGCTGTTTTGATTTACCAGGCTCACCAGCTCCACTATGACAGCACAACCATGATGCTGAAATTTAAAGGACGGGTCCAAACCCTTGAAGAAAATGCAAATGCAGAGAAAGAAAAGAGTATAAAATATGGCCAAATAGCTGCTGAAGAAGTCCCAAAAGGTTTGTATTGTCTCGGCACCCGGCTAACCATGGAGTGGTACAGAAATGCAAATATTCGCAAAAAGCTGGTTGACAATGGGAAGCAAATGGTGGACAAGCTAAAAGACAATAGCCTGTACCACTATTGCGTCTTTTCCGACAATGTTCTTGCTGCATCTGTTGTGGTCAATTCCACTGCAACCAACTCAAAATACCCAGAGCGGGTTGTCTTCCATCTTGTCACTGATGAGGTGAATCATCTAGCAATGAGAACATGGTTTACAGTAAACAGCTATCGAGGGGCTACTATAGAGATCCAGAAAGTTGAGGATTTCCACTGGCTCAATGCCTCCTATGTGCCAGTTCTTAAGCAGCTTCAAGATGCTGATACCAAAAACTTCTACTTCTCTGGTGGTGGGGGTGGCAAGATTCCCGTTAAATTCCGGAACCCAAAGTACCTGTCCTTGTTAAACCATTTGAGATTTTATCTTCCAGAAGTTTATCCTT
This sequence comes from Alisma plantago-aquatica, assembly GCA_963693085.1. Taxonomy (NCBI): domain Eukaryota; kingdom Viridiplantae; phylum Streptophyta; class Magnoliopsida; order Alismatales; family Alismataceae; genus Alisma; species Alisma plantago-aquatica. Next base: position 265,635,404 of record OY856414.1, read on the forward strand.
CATTAAACAAGATAGTATTTCTTGATGATGATGTAGTGGTTCAGAAGGATCCATCCGGGCTGTTCGCTATCAATCTAAATGGAAACGTGATGGGTGCTGTTGAAACCTGCATGGAGACCTTCCACAGGTTTCACAAGTACCTGAATCACTCCCACCCTCTAATACGGAAGCACTTCGACCCTGATGCATGTGGATGGGCCTTTGGCATGAATGTCATTGATTTGAAAGAATGGCGGAAGCGGAATGTCACAGGAATCTACCATTACTGGCAAGAACGAAATGCTGACCATACTCTATGGCAGCTCGGCTCACTTCCACCTGGGTTATTGGCCTTTTATGGACTAGTTGAGGCATTAGATCCGAAATGGCACATTTTGGGTCTGGGATACTCGACTGTGGATGCAGCATTAATAAGGGAAGGTGTTGTAATCCATTGGAACGGTAACCAGAAGCCTTGGCTCAAAATTGCTAATGAGAAGTACAAAGGGTTGTGGGACAAGTATGTTAACTATGCACACCCATTTTTGCAGAGGTGCAATATCCACTGATCCCAGATGATATTGGTTCTTGTCACACGTTCAGGAGTAAGATACTCTTTAATTTAGTTGTATATGATCTGTCAATCTTGGATCAAGCAGGTAGGGGTTGCAAATTACTGTTTTTAGTGAAAATTGAATGTACAATCTACCTGAGGTATTCTTTTTACTATTTATTGTATCCATAATTACTGATAGGATGCTTATCAGTTTTGAGCTGATATGTCAGTCAGTGGTTCCACGATAACTGTAGAATGTAGATGAAAGATACGTTGTGCTTCACAAATATGAATGAGTGGTGGTCTAGTTCTACCCACGTTGTCATAACATCCCTAAATTTTCCAAACGAGGAAATCATGTCACACGTTCACGAGTTGCATGATCTTCTCGCTGATGGATGTTGCTTGTAGGCATCAACCTTCTTTTTCAGCCTGATCTTGCACTGCTAGACCCGATCCTCAGGCAATCCCACATAGCGGTGGCATCTAATTCGCAGGACAACTGTTCATGTTTTACTTCCCAAAGCTACTGAACACAGAAATTATGTTAACCGCACATTATCAGTATTTATTTTAAAACCTTTCCCAATTGCGTGAAATATATCATATGAAAACGAAGCATTGCAGCAACTCAATGCTTATGGGGTATAGCATAAAGAACTAAAGTCCGTTGAGCTAGGATTTTTAATATTAAAATGATCATAATTATCTAAACCTCAACCCCATATGTGGAGTTAGCTACATGGATCCTTCGCATTAAAAGAGTTACCAAATTTATTTATTATCATGGATAGGTTGACTAAGAATGAAAACTACAAATTTCTCAACAACTTTTTCACCAATTATAGACAAATGTTGTGGTGGCTCAAGCCATTTTGGAACTAGCATTTTTTGTGATGATTTATCAAATATATGTTCATACCTTTTCTTAGTTTTCATGAACTATTGTTAGAAAATAAGCCCCCGCCCAACATATATATATATATATATATATATATATATATATATATATATATATATATATATATATATATATATAGAGAGAGAGAGAGAGAGAGAGAGAGAGAGAGAGAGTCAGGTTAGAACACTCAAGTAGTTTTTCATGATGCAATATTTTTTCAAAAATCTAATCCGTTGATCTTCTTAAACATATTGTGAATAGCTCATACACAAAATTTAATCACATTTGGACATTTATAGGTCATGTTATAAAGACTGCAAAAATTATACATTTCAAATTAGTTTCACGCATCAATTTTGTTGCCCTTGGATGAGTGACTTACACTCACCCAAATGGGCTCAAAATTTGTATGTAACCTAATTATAGTATGACGGTGAAGATCAATAGTTTACATTTTGCAAAAAATAGTCTTGATATGCAAACTCACTTGAGTGTATTCTAGCATATATATATATATATATATATATATATATATATATATATATATATATATATATATATATATATATATATAGTCAGGCTAGAATACACTCGAGTGTATCTGAAGCGGAATACACTCAAGTAGTTTTTCATGATGCTATATTTTTTTTTGAAAATCTAATCCATTGGTCTTCTTAAACATCTAGTGAACAACTCATATGCAAAATTTGAACACATTTGGATATGTATAGCTCATGTTATGAAGACCGCGAAATTATGTATTTCAAATTAGTTTCACGTGTCGATTTTGTTGCCCTTGGATGAGTGACTTACACTCATCCAAATGGGCTCAAAATTTGTATGTAGCATAGTTATAGTATGACGGTGAAGATCAACGGTTTATATTTTGAAAAAAATAGTCGTGATATGCAAACACACTTGAGTGTATTCGTGCGATCCGTACACTCGAGTGTATTCTAGCCTGACTCTCTCTCTCTCTCTCTCTCTCTCTATATATATATATATATATATATATATCAGGCTAGAATACACTCAATTGTACAAATTACACGGATACACTCAAGTGTGTTTGCATATCAAGGCTATTTTTTGTAAGATGTAAACCACTGATCTTCATTGTCATACTATAATTAGGCTACATACAAATTTTTAGCCCATTTGCACGAGTGTAAGTCACTCATCTGGGGGCAACAAAATCGATGTACAAAACTAATTTGAAATGTATGATTTTTGCGGTCTTTATAACATGACCTATAAATATCCAAATGTGCTCAAATTTTTTATATGAGTTATTCACAAGATGATTAAGAAGATCAATGGATTAGATTTTTGAAAGAAAAAAATATTGCATCATGAAAAACTACTTGAGTGTATTCTATTCTGAATACACTCGAGTGTATTCTAGCCTGACTATATATATATATATATATATATATATATATAGAGAGAGAGAGAGAGAGAGAGAGTCAGGCTAGAATACACTCGAGTGTATCCGGAGCGGAATACACTCGAGTGTATCCGGAGCGGAATACACTCAAGTAGTTTTTCATGATGCAATACTTTTTTTTGAAAATCTAATCTGTTGATCTTATTAAACATCTTGTGAACAACTCATACGCAAAATTTGAGCACATTTGGATATGTATAGCTCATGTTTTGAAGACCGCAAAAATTATGCATTTCAAATTAGTTTCGCGCGTCGATTTTGTTGCCCTTGGATGAGTGACTTACACTCATCCAAATGGGCTCAAAATTTGTATGTAGCCTATTTATAGTATGACGGTGAAGATCAACGATTTACATTTTGCAAAAAATAGTCTTGATATGCAAACACACTTGAGTGTATTCGTGTGATCCGTACACTCGAGTGTATTCTAGCCTGACTCTCTCTCTCTCTCTCTCTCTCTATATATATATATATATATATATATATATATATATATATATATATATATGTATGTATGTATATATATACATGTGTATATATATACATGTGTATATATATATATACATGTATATATATATACATGTGTATATATATACATGTGTATATATATATACATGTGTATATATATATATATATACATGTGTGTATATATATATATATACACATGTATATAAATATATATGTATATATACATATGCATATATATATATATATATATATATATATATATATGCATACATATATATACATATATAGATACATACATACATATATACATACATATATATACATATATATATATATATACATATATATACATACATATATATATATACATATATATACATATATATATATATATATATATATACACACATATATACATACATTATATATATATACATATATATATACATATATATATATATACATACATATAGATACATACATACATATATATATATACATATATATATATACATATAGATACATATATATATATGTATATATATATATATATACATATATACATATATATATACATATAGATATATATATACATATATATACATATATATACATATATATATATATATATATATATATATATATATATATATAGAGAGAGAGAGAGAGAGAGAGAGAGCGGTTAGGAAGTGTGTACCGGCTGGTACATGTAGCTTATGTGTATCGGCCATAAAAATAGCACATGTGGAGTATGTTAATAAAATTCAACCATATGGATTGATTCAACACTATATAGATTAGACGTTTTAAAAAATCATAACCATATCTCATATAGATCATGAGATATAGCAAGATATCATTCAATGGTTTATACGAATTCTACAACTTACCATTGATTACAAAATACATATTTTCTTTTGTTGGATGGTCTATGAATATTAGATTGTGGTGATTTTTTGTACACATCTTATCTAAGAAGTATACTTTACATCCATAAGGTTGGATTATTCAGTAGAATTTTGTAATCATCATAAATGAAGGTGGGTACATGTAAGCTACATGTACTCAGGTGCACAATTCTTTTAACCATATATATATATATATATATATATATATATATATATATATATATATATATATATATATATATAGAGAGAGAGAGAGAGAGAGAGAGAGAGAGAGAGAGTCAGGCTAGAATACACTCAAGTAGTTTTTCATGATGCAATATACTTTTTTTGAAAATCTAATCCGTTGATCTTATTAAACATCTCGTGAACAACTCATACGCAAAATTTGAGTACATTTGAATATGTATAGCTCATGTTATGCAGACCACAAAAATTATGCATTTCAAATTAGTTTCGCGCGTCGATTTTGTTGCCCTTGGATAAGTGACTTACACTCATCCAAATGGGCTAAAAATTTGTATGTAAAAAATAGTCTTGATATGCAAACACACTTGAGTGTATTCGTGCGATCCGTACACTCGAGTGTATTCTAGCCTGACTCTATATATGTATATATATGTATATATATGTATGTATATATATATATGTATATATATATGTATATGTATATATATATATGTGGAGTCAGGCTAGAATACACTCGAGTGTACGGATTGTGTGAATACACTCAAGTGTGTTTGCATATCAAGACTATTTTTTGCAAAATGTAAACCGTTGATCTTCACCATCATACTATAACTAGGCTACATACAAATTTTTAGCCCATTTGGATGAGTGTAAGTCACTCATCCAAGGGAAACAAAATCGACGCGCGAAACTAATTTGAAATGCATAATTTTTGTGGTCTTCATAACATGAGCTATACATAACCAAATGTGCTCAATTTTTGCGAATGAATTGTTTACAAGATGTTTAAGAAGATCAACAGAGTAGATTTTAAAAAAAAAATATTGCATCATGAAAAACTACTTGAGTGTATTCCGCTCCGGATACACTCGAGTGTATTCTAGCCTAACTCTATATATATGTATATATATGTATATATATGAATATATATATATATGTATATATATATACATATACATATATATGTATGTATATATATACATATACATATATATATATATATGTATGTATATATATACATATACATATATATATATATATGTATGTATATATATACATATACATATATATATGTATATATATATATGAATATATATATATGTATATATATGTATATATATGTATATGTATATATATATATATATGTATGTATATGTATATGTATATATATGTATATATATATATGTGCATACATACGTACATATGTATGTATGTATGTGTATACATACATACATACGCACGCACCTACGCACACACACGCACGCGCGCACACTCACACATACACACACACACACATACATACATACAACTTCGAGCATCACCTCCTATGGGCTCCCTCTCTAGCCTAGGGTTGTCTATTTTACTTCTTATTGCTTATTTACTACTCACCTCCTCCCCAAAGCCTCTAGTTGGTGGAAATGAGGAACCTGCTTCATCTAAAGAGCTTGCAATTTCTTTTAGGTGATGGTGATCACCCTCAAATGCATCAAAAATATGACTATAATGGACCCAGTTCTCTTTAAATATATAACCACAATTCTTGAGATATTCACAATAAAATATGGGGTTGGAAGTAGTAAATGGGGTCAAACACATTGACAAGGGGTGACAAGATATTAATACCTTCAATCTTATCTTAGTTAAGTCGAATCAAGTGGTAAAAGTGGTGTTCCCTTAGGAATAAAGTTGCAAACTAGATAAAGAACAAATAAGAAAACAAAACTGGACAATCAAACAAAAAAATGTTAATCTTTTTGGATCTTACATTTGATAAAGGACATTGTATTGTTTCACATACCAAGCACACTCAAAAACATGCAAACACTCTTTCATATTGTATACCCTTAGAATAATTTATGAGCAAACACATTCAGTGTCTATTCCCTCCTTTATCGAGCTCGGGATAGATCTAGATTATAAGTGTGTTTCTCTTGTGGAAAAAACTTACAACCAAACTTAAATCCATATTACCATTAGCTCTAGTGATTCAATACTTGTGCATTCACATAGCTCCCTACACTAGATCTCACCAAACAACACTCTCTCAAGGTCATAAGGAATCAAATGTTGCAAGATGGTAGTTAAGCATACAAGCAACACAATATGAATGGAGAAAGTAGATAAGCATGCCAAGAGTATATAGATTTCAATGGAATAAGAGTATTTACATAGTTGGGAGGCCTTGATCGCTACTCATAGCCCAAGTTAATGGAATTAACACTCATGTTAATTGTGGATAGGCTGCTTTACAATAAATGATGGCCATTGAACAAACATAGGATGGAAATTAAATGAATATAGTGGAGGAGGAAGATAACAATAACAAGAAGATGTCCTCTAGGATAACCGATTATTAGTGTGATATTCCTCCTCAATGGGTTGGCAACAATAGAGATGGAGTGGTACAGTGGTCGTAGGAAAACCACAATACCTTCTCCTTTCTTCAATTGGTTGATGGAGGTGACAATTGCCATTGTGTTTGATGGCGATGTAATAGTAGTCCACGGCCTTCCTTTTCTCAAAGTCTGGAAGTATATCATGATCGATGAAGGTCAATGAAGTTGGAAATCGATGAGGATTCTTTTCCTCGTCGATGAACTGTGAATAATGAGGCAACACTTCATGACGGTAGAAGAGAAGATCCTCCTTCATGAAGGCCAAGGGATCCTTTTTATAGGGAACAATGGGGTGCTCGAGGTGCCCTTGAATACTTATGGAGATTACTTTTATGCGGACCAAGCATAAACACAAGTGCCTCATGGCATGTTTTGTAGTTCTTCCAACAACACTAACATGATATTGTCAGTTGATGAAGGTGTGTGGCACCAACAGTTGATGAAGTTCATGGTTTCATTGGTGGATGAGTATGTGACTTCATCATTTTTTAGTTTCATCAAGGGATGAATTGGCATGTTCATTGTTTGATAGGTCACATGCCTCATCAGTTGATGATCATGTGACTTCATCGACGGATGAGTCATTGATTAATGAGTGTTAGTGGTGTCATCGGTTGATGCGCCATCGACTAACCGCTCATCGATCACCATCATCAGTTGTGGTTTTCTCATTTGATGAGTGAATGTGTCCTCATTAGATGATGAGTGCCATCAGTTGACCACCAATTGATCGTGTTCCTTAGTTGGCATCCCATTAGTTGACCATTCATCAGTCGATGGGATTGAGAGACCCTTAACCATGCTTAAAAGGTTGAACATGCTTAATCATCATAATTAAGTGCTCTAAACCTTAATCTAACCTTGTGATGTGTTTTGAAATCATGTGCAAATTTAAGTTTCAAGTTTGGTCCAACTTGAACACTATTTGTGCAAGTTGTACATTTTGGATTTTTTAGTAATTTACACAAATGAGAGGTTTTATTTGCAATTTGGCACATGCATTATGTTCCTTATATGTTTTTCATCATGTTTGAGCTTTTTGAGCCATGGGTCACTCAATTGTACCTTAGTTGGTGGAATTACCCTTCTAGGGTTGAACTAGGGTTTACCCCCCATGGATGAGCCACCTTCAGGGCCAACAGTCGATGGTCCTTATGTTAGGTGAAAAAATGGTGGTCACCAACTGGTGGTGACCCCTATATGGTCAAGAGGTCGATGGTTTTGTTCTTTGAACCCATTGGACCAGTGGTTCACTTAAAATGGATGGTTGAACCATGGTTCATGACCTTTTGAGATAGAACCCCAACAAACAATGGTTTGGGAGGGCCAACAACCAATGGTTGGCCTGGGAGGCCAAGAACTGATGGTGTAGAAGTCCCCAACAGTTGGTATAACTTTTGCTTGCATGTCCATGGAGGTCACATGGAAAGTAGTTTGGACACCTCATGATTTGCTTCTTCCTCATCCATAAAGCTTTATATACTCCTTCCTTAGCCCCCAAACAAGAACTTTAGTTGCTTATCTCTTATCCCCTACTTGCAACTTCATATTCACTGCTTGATTACAGAAAAGGGCACCCATGGTTGAAGAATGTGGCTGGCCTTCTTGTCGGAGCAAGTAAAGCTTAGATCTACCCATTTCTAGGGTTTGCGAAGCAACCTTAAGGTGTTTTTTACCAAAACAAGTAAGTTTCACCTTCTCCTTTCTCGTTTTTCCTATTGTTCGTCTTCCTCCTATCTTCTTCTTCAATGGAACTATGGTCTTCCATGGTAAAACTTTCTCTAAAGCTCAAAAACCCTATTTTCATGCTCCTTATGCTTAGGGTTTGCTTCTTTTGTAGAGAAAGGTGCTAGATGGCTGAGTTCAGAGCTTGTACTTGGGTTTTCTAGCCTTCCTATTCAAGTTTTCCTACTTTTTGGGATCTAATATTCTTACTCACTACTACATAAATGGCTTATAAAGTCACTTTTCAAGGTGTCGGTTGTATACATAAACTGACACCTAAACTCTACAGTGTCGGTTGATAACATAAACCGACATCCAATCTATGAAGGTCGACCAGACATGGGTACCGCTTTTATTAAGTGTCGGTTAATTAATAAAAAACCGACACCTAAAATCAACCGCCAAAACCAAAATTCCAGCGAAAAAAATTACCTCCAAAATTTGACATATGGCGTCGGTTCATAAATAAATAACTGACGACTAAAGGTTATTCGTGGGATAGGAATAGTTGTCGGTTGTCTTTTAGTTAAAAACTGACGAATATAATCTAGTATAGGCGTCGGTTGTTGGAAAAGAACCGACACTGTTGGTTTAGTTGTCGGTTATTTTGAATAATCGACGCTTATTGTCAACTTAATAGCACCAGCACGCGAGCGTCTCTTCCCCTTTCTCTGTTTCATTCCCGATTTCAGTTAGGTCCGGTGATTTCTTGCTCATCACCGCTCGGTGCTGCCTCCGCGTTGCTGCTGTCCTCTCGTCGCCGCTCGTCACCGCCGCCGGTCGTTGACTGTCCTCTCGTCGCCGCCGCCGGTAGAAGCAGCTACGGTGCTCTCCTCGTCACCGCCGCCCCCGCCGGTAGAAGCAGCTTTTCTCCTCCGCCAGCTTCCTGCAAGGTAACCCACAAAAGCTTCACCGCCTTTTCTCCTCCGCCTTGCTTTTCTATGCCGCCGCCGACCTGGAACTCACCCAGGCGGCGCCTAAGCAGGTGTCAAGGCACACCTAGGGTCCCAAGCCCAGGAGCCCTGCCTAGCTAGGCCTCTAGGCGGATGCTTGGGTGGTGCCAGGGCACGTCTAGGCTGTTGTTGGGGTTTGGATTCATCTACTGGATGCCCAAAACATGCACTGATTTCACCAAGTCACCCCAAAAGCCATGAAAAATATTTTGATTGTGTTTATTTATTAACTGATTTCACCAAGCTAGTGGAATTTTTTTTAAAGTTATTTAGTGATTGTGTTTATTTAATTATGTACTGATACATATGTGTTATACCAATCTGATAGTCCATGATAGAACAAAGCATAATGATGTTGACTGTAACTTTGTGCGTCATGCTATTATGAATTAAGTGTATATTTACTTCATAATTGAATGTTTAAGTAAGTTATAGATATCTTGATGATGAACTGTAATGCACACATGTGACATGCTTGGAATGTAAATGATGAACTGTAATGCACACATGTTTAACTTGTTTCATTGTTGAGTATATTGAGAATCATAATCACCCTTCTTGCTTAATGATGAATTGTAATGCACACATGTGACATGCTTTGAATGTAAATGATGAAATTTTCCCTAAATTGCCAATCATGCTTTTAAAGACATCAATAATCACCCTAACTTGAAGAACTAGGATTTTAGGTATAAGAATGACAACACATTATTTGTTGGCCTAGAAACCCATCCAAGATTTACTCATTAGGAGTAAATCTTGGATAGTCCCCGGTTTGGGACTGTTCTTGAACACCTAATCTCGCTTAGGATGTAAGTGTATAATGTGTATTGGGTTTTCAAGAAAATTTCAGCAGCATTTCCCCGTTTGTTCTCTAAGTACATATGTACTTGGAGAACAGCGGGGAAATTCTGCCGAAATTTTCTTGAAAACCCAATACACATTATACACTTACTAGTGAGATTAGGTGTTCAAGAATGGGATAGGTGGTACACATTTATTATATATAATAATGACATCACATGTATTTGTTAACCCTAGACCCTAATCTTGTTGTAATATGTACTTGTTTTCTCTTTGATCATAGAATGGATAGATCATGGATGTCCATTCACAATCGCTGCACCCCAGAGTTTATTTCTGGTCTTGACCAATTTATTAGATTTGCCAAGGAACATAGGAAACAACCTGGAGATAGGTTCTACTGTCTATGTAGGCATTGCGGTAACAACTTGAAAGTCAACACTGGTGACGAAATCAAAAGTCATGGCATGTGCAACGGGATTATACAAGGCTATACAGAATGACACTGGCATGGAGAGATTTCAAACCCGAAACCAGTGAATGTCAATAGCAGTGCTTGTGTGGAAGAAGAAATTGCCTACGATGACGTAGATGTGAATGAACTAGTTCCAGTAGACATCGTTGATGCGATGCTGAATAGTTGTGGGGTAGAGCACACCGATCCACCTCCCATTTTTAGAAACATTGTGCATGATGCTGAGATGCCGTTATACACAGGTTGTACTAAGTTTACGAAGCTTAGCGCTGAGTTGAGATTATATAAGCTGAAAGCTAACAATAGATGGAGCGACAAAAGCTTCACGTCATTGTTGTCTTTGTTGAAAGAAATGCTTCCTGAAGGAAACGAGCTGCCATTCTCAACATACCAGGTAAAGAAATTATTGTGCCCAATGGGAATGGATGCCAAGAAGATACACGCATGCCCGAATGATTGTGTATTATTTCAAAAGGACTATGCGGATTTGAAAGATTGTCCAAAATGTGGTGCGTCACGGTATAAATTGACGACTTCGGGGGAGTCCAAAACTGGTTCTCCTGTCAAGGTGATGTGGTATCTACCTATAATATCACGGTTTCAACGCTTGTTTTCCAATCTGATAGATGCGAAGAATTTGAGGTGGCATGCAGATGTTAAGAAAAATAATGATGGGATCCTACGACATGCGTCTGATTCCCCACAGTGGAAGAAGATTGATCTATTATACCCTTAATTTGGTGAAGAAGTCAGGAATCTAAGACTTGGGCTTTGTACATACGAGATGAATCCGTACGGGACATTGAGCAGCCAACATAGCACTTGGCCAGTCATGCTTGTTATATACAATCTTCCTCCCTGGTTGTGTATGAAAAATAAGTACGTAATGTTGTCGTTGTTGATATCGGGCCCTAAACAACCTGGAAATGACATCGATGTTTATCTTGAACCTCTGATTGATGACTTAAAGAAACTCTGGGGTGAAGGTGTGATGACCTATGATGCTTCACGAAAAGAGACATTTCATTTGCATGCTATGTTGTTTTGCACTATTAATGACTTTCCAGCATATGGGAATTTGTTTGGATATAGTGTCAAAGGAGCTAAAGCGTGTCCTATATGTGAAGAGAACACTGATTCAACAAGACTAAAACATGGCGGTAAGACTGTATATCTCGGTCATCGAAGGTTTCTTCCAAAATTCCATCCGTATCGTAGGAAGCACAAAGCATTCAATGGATTGAATGAGGAACGGAGTGCACCTAAACCTATACCAGGGGAGGTTGTTTATGAAAGAGTAAAAGACTTTGTCAATGAATTTGGTAAGAGATCACAATGTACTATGGCCACACAGAGTGACAAATCTTTATTCAAGAAGAAGTCAATATTTTGGGATCTTCCTTATTGGAGTTCTTTGACAGCCAGGCATTGTATCGATGTCATGCATGTTGAGAAAAATGTCTGTGATAGTGTCATCGATACTTTGTTGAATATACCAGGTAAGACTAAAGATGGGATAAAATCTAGACTGGACCTACGTGAAATGGGAATAAGGTCATAATTAACAGAATTTCATGAAATGGGAAATCGGAGAACATACTTACCTCCCGCTTGTTACACATTGTCTAGAAAGGAGAAGAAAACTTTTTGTGAATGTTTGGTAAATGTTAAGGTGCCACAGGGTTACTCATCCAACATCCGTAGATTGGTATCAATGAAAGATCTGAAGTTGATAGGTCTTAAATCTCATGATTGTCACACTCTAATGCAACAAATATTTCCTGTGGCAATTAGATCTATATTGTCGAAGCATGTAAGGTTTGCAATCACCAGACTTTGTTTCTTTTTCAACTGTCTGTGCAGCAAAGTTATTGACCCTGATACTCTCGATAAATTGCAAAGAGAACTGGTTGTTACCCTATGTCAGCTTGAGATGTATTTTCCTCCGTCATTCTTTGATATCATGGTACATCTTGTTGTCCACTTGACTAGGGAAGTGAAAATGTTGGGACCAGTTTTCTTGCATTGGCTGTTTCCCTTTGAACGATACATGAGCGTTTTTAAAAGTGATGTTTGAAACCATTATCGGCCTAAAGGGAGTATTATCGAGGGTTATGTGGCGAGAGAGGTTATGGATTTTTTCAATGACTTTCTCAGTGGTAATGACACTCCTGATAATGACAAGAATATTGACGAGCAATTTGGCAAAGGAATTTTGGGATCACGTGTGAAAGTAATCAGCCGTGAGCAGTTGGAACAAGGTCACTTGTATATTTTACACAACATGGATGAAGTGAACGTTTATATCGAGGAACATACCAATTTCATCAAGAGACAATATCCTCGAGCCAATACAATGTGGCTTGCTAGAGAGCATAACAAGACATTTATTAAGTGGTTTGAAAATAAAGTCTTACATCAACTATCTCAAACACCAGATGATATTACTGAAACTATCAAATGCCTCATCTTTAAACCAAAATTGACTGTTATGTCTTATGAAGGGTATGACATTAATGGGTTCACATATTACACTAAGTGCCAAGATGATAAGAGTGTCGTCCAAAACAGTGGGGTCACCCTTCAAGCATCGACTATGTTTTTTGCAAGTGCAAAGGATAAGAGTCCACGTGAAGCTAAAATGTCATATTACGGTGTCATTGAAGACATATGGGAGTTTGACTACATAGATTTCAGAATTCTGCTCTTCAAATGTAATTGGGTTGATAACACCAAAGGAGTTATAGTGGATGAATTGGGTTTCACTTTAGTGAACTTTGAAAAGATTGGCGAGAAGGATGAACCATTCATATTGGCATCACATGCGAAACAAGTATTTTATATCGATGATCCTGCAAATGATAAATGGTCGGTTGTTCTTCATGGTAAAAGACAGTTCATTGAAGATCCTATAGATGAAGAACAGTACTATGATAAGTATGATGACTCCAGTCCATTCTCAGTTGGGTTGCCAACACCAGCAAATATTGAAGCTAATGATGACGTGTATGTGCGCGGAGATCACAATGAAGGATTGTTAATTGATAAAAAATCGCAATATTAGAGGCATGTTTATACAATGTTTTTTTATATGTTTTATTTTTCTGAATGTGGACTTTACAATGGAATGTGAACTTTACAATGTGAATGTGAACTTTACAATGTGAATTTTACAATGTGAATTACTTTATAATGTGAACTTTACAATGTGAATGTGAACTTTACAATGTGAATTTTACAATGTGAATTACTTTATAATGTGAACTTTACAATGTGAATTACTTTACAATGTGAATGTGAACTTTACGATGTGAGCTTTACAATTTGAATTACTTTACAATGTAAACTTTACAATGTGAATGTGAATTTTCAGATGGCTGAGCATTCTCCTGATGACCGTGCTGATGAGTACCGTGAGGGTGAGTACATCAATGTGCCGCCTCACAATGTAAGTTTTAAAAATATATCATATATTTATATCTATATGTCCATTTATAGTTATATCTTGTAAATGTGTTTATTTTGTCAAATTTTAGGTTGATGATGCACATGTACCATCTGAAGCACTTGAGGCACTTGATCAGCAACACCAAAAAGTTGACAGGAGAAGGGGCATCACTATGATTAAGAAGTTAATAGCGTAAAAGGGCAATGGACCCAAACTTGTTGTGGATTTTGATAATGCAGGAAATGCATCTGGTGTGAATCACAATTCATTTGTTTCATATCTTGCGTATGTTACTCGCAACCATTGCAGTTGTATGATAGATTCTTGGCATAAAGTTTCTAAGGAGAAGAAAGATGTAATATGGAGGGATTTATGCGTGAGTTATTATTAATTTGCAATTATATTTTGTAGATTACTAATTTTTTGGATACTAGTTAATAGCAATTCTAATTTGCAGAGTATATTTGAATTGGATGAAAAGTTGCATCGTAAATGCGTGATGCAACGTTGTGGGAGAGTCCTAAGGAACTATAGGACAAATCTCACTCGAGAATACATAAAAGAAGCTGACAAGAGGAAGAAGACAGCCACTGAACAGTGGAACTTCCTGGACAAAGAAGAATGGGACGCGTTTGTTGCTTCAAGACAAACGGATGAATTCAAGGTATTAGGCGTCAGTCCCAATCTCATTAATATATGTTGTATTCACCTATTCAAGATTAATATTTACTGTTACTAACCAAATCATTAATGTGCATACTAACTAGGCCCTCAGTGAGGCACAAGGATCAAGGCGTGCACTGAATGTGCATGACCACACAATGGGTCCAAAGGGGTATGCAGGCATTCGCCAAAGACTACAGTCTGAGGCTACTGCTCAGTCTGCTGCTACTCAGGAGTCCTCCACTGTAGGTAGCACACCTATGCCTCGCCATGATATCTGGATAGCTGGGAGGCAAACTAAGAAGGGAGAAATAAGGAAGCCCGCAACTGCTGAGGCAGCTGCAAAAATGGTAAAATACAACTCTTACAGCAATCGTTCAAATATTGATTATTTGTGGTGTTTACTTAATTACAATTTTTTGTTTTGGCGATTAACGGGAGCTGCACGAGCTGAGGAAACAAGGCAAGTTCATCCCTGAGGGCACAAGGGATGAATTGACAGTTGCTCTGGGTAACCCAGAGCATCCTGGATGTGTTAGGGCTGCAGGCGCTGGTGTGGGCATCAAATCTTTTTTTGGGCCATCCCAGCGCAAACATGTCCCAAAAGTAGGACTTTCACAAGAAGAGGTAACATATTCTTTCTTTATAATGTTACTGTAAAAAGAGAATTCAATAATTAGAAGCTAACGTTTCTTTTATCCATGTATATATAGGTAGATAAGCTAGTTGATAGGAAACTGGAAGAAGCACTGAAAAAGTGGCAGACATCTCAAACTGCCACTCAGCAGACAGTACCTATCATAGCATCCCGCTCAACTCCTACTGCAGAGGTTGGGAGTAATCCTATAGACCCACCACCTAGCACATCCACTGTAAGTATTTTTATGACATAGTAACTAGTTTTTAATTCAAGATGATATGTTTTCAAGATGATATGTATATATGTATTTAACATTCTTTACACAAAAATTTGTAGGGGTTGAAGCCATGCCGTCTAAAAGTTAATGAATATGTCATTGCAGAGGCGTTGTCTTACCCATCCCTACCAGGGGATATGTTTCACGGGTCTCCATTACCAGCTGGTTGGATTCGTGTGAGCCCGGTACATATATTCCCCAAGTGGATGGATCTTCCATTGCCATATGCCCACCCAGATTGTGAAACACTTGGTGAGGCACTAGGCGGAGTGATATTGTGGCTAAAAGCGGATGTCATCTTTACTGAAATTGTATGGTAAATTTACATTACGTTAAATTGTTAGTGTGTGTATATGATGTCAGTTGATCTGAAATTATATATATATATATATATACAGGTTAAAAAGAAGACACCCACAACATCTAGGCCTCCACTTCCACCTCCTACATTACCCAGTTGGGTTCCACAGGACCTAACTGTCCCGTTAGGTCCTAACTGTAGGGGTATGGCAATATGGTTAGGCGAACATGATATAAATTTCCCTATAACTGTTTCTATAGATTCAGATGTTGCAGGTCAATCATACGAAAGCAAACTATTTATACAAGATGTTTTGGAGTTGTTTCGATATGATTGGCTAAATACATCTGTGATAGAGCTATGGATAAGGTGAGATCTTCTTTATACATCCATATACCTTTTCTTATTCTGGTGATCTGGTTTCTTATTTATTAATGCATGCATAATTAATACATATTTTGCAGCTACTTAGACAAGATATGTGCAGATTTTGCATTCGAACATGTAGGATTTTTTATTCCATCTTTGATTAGTCTAGTAGCTAAAGACCCTCCGTCAGTTCAACAATACTACTGTGAGGCTTTTTCAATTTTTTCTCAAAATAAGAAGACGATGATAATGACTCCATTCAATGTAGAGTAAGTTTACTTTGCTTATTATAATTTGGACTTAAGAAAATTACATTTTTATTGTGGATTTTGAGTTATTAATTTTTAACTTTTTTACCTCTAGTGGTATGCATTGGGAGTTACTGGTTATTGTCCCTGAGACGTTCACTGTCTATTATCTAGATCCTAAGGGGAGTATATTGAATAAAAAATATGGACACATAATGAAAATGGCATTATTCCGGTGAGAAATATTTCATTTTCATATCCGTTAACATATGTTATTACATTACTATTTAATTATGCAATGTACTGTGTTACATTAACATGTAGGGGTTTTGATGAGTTCAAAAAGGCTGGAGGAAAGGTCCCCACGAAAAAGAACCAGCCAATAATTTGGAAGAACATGAAAGTAAGTTTCCGACTACAATATATGTATATATTATTTATGTGAACAATGCTTAATTAGTTGTATTTTTTAATATTTTGTATGTTTGAATTTATAGTGTCCTACACAAGACAACGGATGGGCATGTGGATACTATGTGATGCGATTTATGCACATGATTATCAAATATGCCGCATTGGACATTGATTGTATTGCTGAGGTATTATATAGTCTCATTAGATAATATGAAATATATCAATCTTATGTATAGCTCATTAATTATATATATACATCATTCTCTTTACATGTGTTTAAAACTGAACACACGACAGGAACGGCCTTACCAGATGTACATGCTCCCTATACGATGGGAGAATTAAATGAAGTAAGAGAAGAATGGGCAACAACCATACAAGTAGTGGGGGATTTAAGATATAATTGGGATGTTGATAGTGAATAATGACTAAAGAATGATATTTTGTAAATTAATTTCTGAATTATAATATATGTGTGAATGTTTCTACATGTCTGGATATTTCAACATGTGTCTGAGTGAAAATGAATGAAACTGTTGGTTGCTATATGAATGTTTCTAAATGTGTGAATGTGAAAATGAATGGAACTACAGATTGCTATCTACATGAATGATTCTAAATGTGAAAATCAAATGGAACTACAGGTTGCATTGCTAAATGTGTGAATATTTTTGTTGTTAATTTTGCAGGTTTGTGGCCTGTTGTTGGCTGATATCAATAGATGTAGTAAAACCTGCAGTTCATAACTAAACTGCAGGTTTCTCATCCTGCGACCAGACATACAGCAGGTCTGCAAACTGACAGAAAAAAAAATAGGCGTCGGATATTTGTATAAAACCGACGTCTATTTGTTACAGTGTCGGTTTGTAATAGAAACCGACGTCTATTTCCTTAATACCACGGCCGTGGCAGCGGACCAGACACCACGGCCGTGTTGTCCAGCACGGCCGTGTTGGGACTTATATGGCGTCGGTTATTAGCTAATAACCGACGCCTATAGTGCCCAAGTTGGCGCCCTTCTGTGGCGCGAAGGTATATGACGTCGGTTTCTTAGGTAATAACTGATGCCTATAGTGCCCTGCTGGCGCGTTTTCATTGGCGCGCAAAGGGTTTTGGCGTCGGTTTTGGAACCGACGCGTAACACCTGGGCTTTTAGCGTCGCCCACATAGGTGTCGCTTAGAAACCGACATTAAAGGCCTTAAATAACCGACACTAAAGGCCGGTTATGTACTAGTGACTAGAGGCAAGTTATATAACTTGATCCATGTTTATTGCTTACCATAAGCTTGCTAACTCGTGTTCTTTCTCTAAAATGAAGACCTATGCATATAGAAGCTATGCTTGCTTAGGGTTTCGATTTTTATGGGGTTCCTTGCTTTGTTTTTAGTTCTAGATGACCATGTAACTATGTGCATGTTCTTCCTAAAGTAGAATAAGGCTTATATCAGGTTGGTATGACAATTGATGGTGCTAATCACCTAACAAATGACGATCTATGCAAGGGTTTCTAGGTTGTTTTGTTCATTATACATGAACTGATGGTAATACCCTTGTATCAACCGATGGTGTTGTCTTCATGAAAACTGATGGTGGTGACCAAGGGTAACAACAGGTGGTGTCAACTGATGTCACACCTTAGGTCAGGGTTAGGCTTTGCTGGAAGCTCATTGATCAATGGTTTGGTGCCCAACCAATGGTGACATTAGTTCAACATACGATGAAGAAAAATGATGGTAGTGATGACCCTATCAACCAGTGGTGACACAATGTGTCGCAATCGATGGTGGAACAGGTTGCTACAACTGATGGTGAGTCAAGGTTTCATTTTTTGTTTTATATTAAACTCTAAAGCAATGGTTTCTTGGGTCAAATGATTCAAGGGTTAGATGTATACTTCAATTGATAGTTTTGAATAATGAACCTGATCAAATGGTTAGAATCTGATACTTCTTCATCAAATAGTTTAGAATGATTCCTATAATGTAATATCTTGGTCCTAATAATGTGATTTGGATAGTTTCCTCTAGGTGATCAATTTAAGGAGCTTACTTGTTGACAATGCATGGCCTGCTTTAAATGAACAATCGATGGTGGGTTTTACCCTACTCTCCATGGAACCCTTTGGGTTGTTAATCAAGGAATGTGTAGGGTTGGTGGCTTTTTCTAGGTTACAACTCAATGACTTCATAGGTGGTTTATTCAAGGTGTTTACTTATGTAAACAACCAATAGTTTTACCTTCTTAACAATCCAATGGTTTTGGGATGATGCTTATGGTAAGTTGGTAAGGTTTGAATGATATTGAAACCAAATGGAGGTTTGCCTTAATAATATAGTTTTACCTTTTACCTCACATGAATAGAATTGATAAGAATCATATTGTGTGATATGTAACCCTAATGAGACATAGCTTGTTACACCCTGATTCAGATACAAATAGGTGATGGTGATTACTCATGATCAGTCTTCCTTGAATGATTAATAGGATAATTGAGTGCTCTCTTGTTATTGTTGAAACCCTAGTATACTATAATCTGAAGGTTACATATGGTTTTATGCATAGATCCATACTTAAGGATAGTAGGGAAAGTGATGGTGATGCTTCACCTTATGCATCCATAATCTAATGAGGATGCCATGAGTTAGGATTGATGTATGAGTGTTGTTGTAGACTTAATATAAGTTATTTTTTTGAACCTAACTCTAATGCATATAGATAAAGATGAATATTAATGTTTAACTTCCTTATATGATGGTATGATGGTGGAATAATCTCCCTAATGTAATTATAACCTAATGTGTTAAATGGTGGATATTATACTCTCATGATTGATACTCTCTTATGTTAAACATATGCATTACCGAATATGATGATGGTTAATCATACCTAGCTTCCTTGTATGTATATGTAATAAAGGAATGTTTTTAATGTTAAGATAACCCTAACACATTAGTTTATGAATATCTTCTAGCTCATTAATGCAATATTATGTTGAACGGGTGTATCATATATAAGTGATGTTGTTAAGCCTTATTATAAGGCATGGAAAGATAATGATGATCTTGTAGGGAATAGTGTAATGGTCTTCATGACCTTTGGGCATGATTGAGCCTTGAATGAGGTGTAATCCTCTTCATGATGTGATAAGGTTTAGAACCCTGGAATAATGTGATAAGGAATTGTGTATTTTGGTTATATGATGACAAATGTGGACTCATGTATGGTAATGAATAAGTACCATATGGTGATTGTGATAAAGCATTATGTTTTATATATTTTATATCTTTTGGAGTTGCTATATATACATGCTTGTTAGAATGGAATTAGGGTTTATATGTCCACTTGTTTGATGCATCCTTAATTCACCCAATTGGTATAACTAATCAAATGAAACTCTAATCATGTAGTGCCATGTGTCGTAGAACCATCTTCAATGTCAGTCTTTGTTGGATGGTGAAATGAGTATTTCTAAGGAAAACTCAAAGTGCATATTGTGAGTATGTGGGGTGCTTGTCATCCACCAGGTGTTTATAGAGGATGGTTTCGGCCATGCCTCAGATATTTGTATATGTGATGTAGTTGAGTACGATGCGGTTGTATCTCAAGTAGCAAGGCTTTTATTTGCATACCCTAGTTTCTAGCATAGTGACCTTACCAAGGTGGGATGGATTTTCATCTTGACTATATGTCAATGTTGGCAGTTTGACTATATGTCACTGTAGTGTCGGCTCGAACTGATCGAGTAGTATGAAGAAGATCTTGGAGTCCGGCTCTTCCTAGATCTTGTATGGAACTGACTGTGACCAAGCGATGATCAGTTGGACTTTGAGTGGCAAGACTCAAACTCCCCAAGTCTTAATAAAAGATGTAATATAGTCATGTAGCATATCTGTTTAGGGTTATACACAATGCCTCACATTGGATGATAAACCTTGTTTGCTCTCTTTACATAGAAATGATGTATAGAATAATAATAGAAAGTAGATATGCCCATATTGTAGATATGCACATACTGTAAACATGTTTATGCTGCTACACTTGCCTATGATGTTAGCCATGCTTATGTTGAACAGATTTACTACCACTATTGGCCATGATTATGACATCAATTATCAAATGTTGTTAGCTATGCTTATGTTGTTAGCCCTATGTATGATGTTGATGTGTTCAACCTGTTAAACATACTGATGTTGTTAGCTATGCTTATGTTGCTAGACTTGTTCATGATAATAGAGATGTTATGCTACTAGATTTGCTTATGCTAATTATTCATATGCTAGTGAATTGTTTATATTGTTAACAAGGTAAATGATGGTAGTCAGGATAATGATGATAATTGTTATCTGTTTCTTTTTGTATCTTTTTAACCATCACTACTTCCATGCCTATCTATTATACATGCTTAATCTGCTTAAACTATTAAGTTACTTAAATTGTTGTAATCAATAAGTGTTGTTGTGGGTTATATCTCTTGTTGGGACATGGGTCTCACCCTTGTGGTTCGCCACATCTTTTTAGATAATCAGAAGTAAAGACATCAGACTAGTGGTAGCAAGGAGGAGCTACAGTAATAAACCTATGAGTTGGTTGTCAGATGTCTAGTGTCTCCTAGAGCTGTCCTTGTACTCTCAGGTCTGGGCGGGAAAGTTTGTAAACAATGCTTCAATCAAATCAGGTTTTTGGTAGCATGTTATATTCTTGTTCAAGTGATAAATGTGGAAATGTATCATGTGTAATGTGAATATGTGGTGGCCGAGTCCATGGAACAATTGTAAGATATTCTTGGCATAATGTGAATACAAGCAAGTTGTTGAAATCTTGTGTAATATATCAGAGCATGTTGGTTATGTTGAGTCAGTTTTAATTTAACCTCTTTTCTATGGATGTTATTAATTAGTGATTGATTGTGTTTTGTGTTTTGAGTAATCTCTTTTAGTGTAACAAGTTCTCACATGTATGTTACTTTTTTAGTGGGCATCCGCGTCAATGAAAATTTTGGGTTTTGATGAAGCCATTAGTTTGAGAGAGGTCAATGATATAGTCAACTGATGAAATGGTTGTTTGACTCAAAATGTGGGAATTCCCCTACAAAATTGCAAGGTATTTATATTAATGAGAGACTAATGAAA
This sequence comes from Alisma plantago-aquatica, assembly GCA_963693085.1. NCBI lineage: Eukaryota > Viridiplantae > Streptophyta > Magnoliopsida > Alismatales > Alismataceae > Alisma > Alisma plantago-aquatica. Next base: position 265,657,692 of record OY856414.1, read on the forward strand.
AAGATAGGAAAATATCATATATATCATACTAAATCCTAATATATTATAGTAAAAAGAGGATAAAAGAGGCATATGTCATCCAAAAAAATAGATTTTTATCAACCCCACCCCACAAATTTAGAGTCTAGATTATCCCAAAGCTATTATAGAATCAAAATATAAATAAATGATTATTCACAAGATAACTGAAAATTGTTATGATCATGTTTTTATGTCATCCTTATACTAATACAGATACATGTTGCATAACTGGTTACCGACATTTAATTGTCACACAATCACTGACTCAATGATCATGGACTAGGTTTGGCGGAGCGATCCCAGACACATCTTTACTAGGAGGCCATGATCTTAAGGTATTCCCCTTAACTTTAACCCCTCAACGGTTGCAAGGGAGGAAACTTCATGTCCCATCCATGACCATAGAAACTCCACTCTATTTTGCTTATAAAAAATTGAGGCACTGCCTCCACCACATCACCATGACCTCCCCGACCCCTCACACAACCCATGACTCTGACCAAAGCCGCCCCCATGAATATACCTTTGGAAACTAAAAACTATTGATTACCCAATTCAATTTGTTCACGCTCAGTGATCCTCAACCTTACTTAACACCGTAAAAAGATCGATAACACCTATTTTAGTCCTATCACTCTTCCAATTTCACAAACCAACTAACCTCACTCCTCCCATCTACTACTCTACCTCAAAAGACATGGCAGCAATTTATGTACCCCATTCAACCAACCCTCTAGATTTGTGGTGTTGTGGCGAATCCCATAGGCACATTGATGAGTTTCCACCTTTATTCTCCTTTTCCCTCCTTGTTTGGCCACCTCAGTGACCAACTGGGTAGAAAAATAGTTGTGAGGAGTTGGGCTACAAAAGCTCACTGCCAATGTTTGCATTACCCACATGAAGGTGAAGGTACCTCTTATGGAGGCTGACAGTTCCCCTACTGTCCTTTTCGGTCTTGTTGGAGTAAAAACTAGGTTACCAAAGAGCTAATGAAGAATAAGAACTAGAGAGAAGAACCCTTCCCACATTATTGATCAGGTATGAAGTGGACTTATAAGGTATTTATGACTCAACAACCATGTATTACCATATGTGAGTTGATGTCTGTTTGTACATGTTGGGTCAACATATCCCATGCAAGATCTACAAGCCTCCTTCATCTATATTTAGTTCAATTTTTGTTTACTTCATGTAAAAACTCCTAAATTAAAAATCCCCATAAATCATAGGTGTGTCAAAAAACTACAAATCAGTACTCTATATTGATAAGAAATTATGAAGATCGTGAATCTTAACTCAATTACTACTAAATCTCTAATTTGTAATTACTTTTGCCTATTAGTGGTTATATCATGTTTAATCATCCAAAAATATATGTGTGGAAGTAAATCATAGAAGTCGTCTATTAGTCTACTACATATACCATCTTAATTTCCAGCCACTCATTTCTGATTAGTGTGTCCCAAATATCAATAAATCAGATTTGACTCTTTATACCATGTCGTGATTCCCACAATTATTATAAATATATAACATGTTCTAAATACCGCCTAAATCATTTAGGAATTCTATTTGACATGATCTATTTGATTATAAACTCAAACCAATACTTGAGATACTATTTCATTAAGATTCAAAAATGATAGGTTAACCATGTATCTTTCGGTTAATTAAAGTGGTATTAAAGAGGGAAATATCCTTAATATATATTATCTTCAATATCCTGACATCACTAAAATCCATACTTGTAATGTCTCAATTTCATACTTTGAACCAACACCAAGAACTAAAGCCCCTTAAATATATCTTTCACTTTTATAATTAATATTTGCTCAAGTAAATCTCATACCTACTAATTAAGGATAATCCTACCAAATTCCAATATTACCAAGGTACAGGAGAGAAGCATCTTTGGATTCCCCACTTCCGAATTGAAGGTATACTTTACTTCTTACTTGACTTAATATATGGTTTGGATGTACATTTTTCTTGAAATAATTGTTCATGTATGTTATATATGTTTTGAACACAAGAAACATAAGATATTGCTTCATTACATCATCTTTGTTTTTGCATTATACTTCTTGGTAGTGTAGTACCAATGAGTGACATATCCCATGTAGGTGAGTCACCATGACCTATCCCATGGTAGGCAGGTCATGTGATAATTCATTTATCCTTTTTGTTGGTGAATTTTATAGAGAGGATATATAATGGAAAATGCATGATAAAATGTGTTCTCTTTGCAATTAAATATTTCTAATATGATTTCTTTCATTACATACTATTTCCATGTCATATTTCATAAAGAGGTTACTATTTTACTTGATGCATACTCAAAAAATTGTGTTGACGTGTACAATTGTATGATTCTATGTACTTCTCCTAATGATGATGATGAAACTCAAATATGATGGTAATGAATAAAAAAAATTGGAACTCCATAGGATGGTAAATTAAATGTGACTCTTAGCTGAGGCTTTACTTCTTCTACAAGTAAAATATCATCTATTAAGTTTCTTCTTAGTACTCCTTTCATTCAGGCTCTATGTACATATGACTTGGTTTAAGTATGGGTGCTTTGTTATTCGGTGAATTATATACTTGTGTGTTCAATCTAGACAGTGAGAACCTTGCAATCCTTTTACACACCATCCCCTTTTAGGACCTAACATGTGGATTGGGATTCAAAATTGTCTACCCATGATAGATGGTATCAGATCAGGACACATAGGTCAATGTTATGTGCATTGAAACACTTAGTAACCTTAATTGAACTCAAGGTAATACATATTTAACAATAGAATTCCAAGGTGTCAACGTCGGTACTTGTGGAGGCATTTGACAAAATCACCCTTTATCTTTATTACATGGTGGCACTGAAGTATTCTACATGTTCAACACAATTATTGAGGTATATATGGGTACCATTATCCTAGAAAAAATCCATCTTCTCATCTCTTCTCAATTAATGACTACATGAAACCACCTATTTGGTAAATGATACATACTAGGCTTCTCGTCTAACTTCTATCTCTTCAATGATAATAATGATTACTTTCTCTATTATGTGGGTAGTTAGGAGAAATGGGAACAACTAAAAGACATGAACATTAATTTTTTTGAATGATTAATGAATCTTTGTGGGTTTTTATATTGACCTACATCTTAATAACCAACTAAATCATCTCTTGATTTACAAACATGCATATGACTCCAAAACTAGATCCAAGAAAAAGAGGACAAGAGATGGATCTAACGAGGACTCTTAATCTGACCCTAATAAGTCCATGTCTATAGGTGAATGCAAGGAACAAAACAAGGTGTGTTGGAATGAATGCATGCACTATCCTTGAAGGGAACCCATTGCATCCCTTCTTCATCTAGGTCCAACATTGAAATTACAGTTGGTGATTTCCTCAAACTTCATCATGAAGCCTTCCACGGAGAATATTTCAGTCAAGTCTTATAAAATTGATGCATGGATCCTATCTATTAAAAATTCCTTTAGAGCCCTTAAATGGGATGAGGAAGATAAGGTCACTTTTGCAACCTATCAACTAAGAGAGTATGATAAGTTGTAGTGGAAAAAATTATGTACATGCCCAAGAACTTTTGTCTATCCTTATGAGTTGGGAGGAATTAAAGTTGATTTTTACTACCTGGTTCATGCCCATAAATTCTAAAAAAGCAAAGAAAAAGCAGTTCAACAACCCCAACCAAGGTTGTCTAATTTTAGATGACTATGCTAGGGCCTTTAGACTCCTTTATTGCCATGCATCACCTCTTTTATGAAAGTGATACTGATTGATTCATTGATGGACTCAACCCTACCTTTAGAGCATTTGTGTCCACATCCAAACAACCTACCTTTGAAGCAACCCTCAATAATGCCCTTACCCAAAAAAGGATCATAGGGTTCAATAAAGTGCCTAGTCTTGGATAATTAGGTCTAACTGATGCATCCATCACCAATGGAAAAGACAATGCAAAGGATAAGGAGAATCCTTATAGCCATGGAAAGGGAAAGGGAGAAAGCAATTCTCATAACGACTAACCATACAAAGGAGAAAAGGGAGGAGGAGGACCAGACTGGGGATATGTACCAAACCCCAATTGTTGTTGCAATTGTGAAAATATACATGGAGGGAGATGCAAGAATGACAAGCCAGCTTTCCATATTTGCAAGAAGGAAGGTTAGATAAATTAATATTTCTTCATGCAATAATCTTGGGAAAATCAAGACCAACCTACATAGCATGTTGTCTGATTAGCTTAATTTGGATCCATGTTCATTATGTTGCTTCACTAGCTGAGCATCAACATGACTACCACCAGGATCAAGTTTTTTTCCATTGATGCAGAGAAGGCTTAGTCTAACACCAAAAATCTTATTGAAGGTAATTATGTTATTATGTATATGTTACTTTTACATGAATAATCATAAATGAGAATCTCACATAGCAAACCTAATGTAAGTATGCTATGTCTCCACGATAATCGTAGTGTACCCCTATTTGATTTGGGACCGTATGATACATTCTTTTCCATAAATATTTCTTCCATGATAAATTAGAGATAAAGGATTTAGGTGATATCTTGGATGTAACAACTTCTAATGTAAAAACCTATACTTCAATTTTGAAAATTAAAATCTTCCCTATATCCTAATATGGTCATAAATTTATTCTGATTTTATTCCATTTGATATAGAAGATTCTATCTTCACTTGGAAACTAGAGTGTCTTTATGCCTGACTATGCCATTCTTGATTTCCATACTAATAAGGTAATAATTTCCATACCCAGTTCTAGACCTTTGATAACCTGGGAGAAAGGAAAGAAATAGAAATATGATTATTTCTTCTAAGAAAGTTGATATATTTATAAACAAAGGATATGGAGTGTACCTAGTATTCATATCAATGACCAATCCTAAGGTGAGACCTTTAGAGAGTTGGAGGTGGTGAAATATTACCCAAACATATCTGAGTAGATCCATGGGCTTCCTTCAGTATGTGAGATTGAATTCTCAATTCAGTTAGCACATGGAACCACCCGTGTCTCAGAGGAACCTTATGGAATTGCACTTGTGGAGTTTGTAGACCTCAAAAAACAATTATAAGAATTTCTAGGTAAGGTCTTCATCAATCCTAGTACTTCTCCTTGTAGTTGGAAATTTTACCACTGTTAAAAATAAATATGGATCCATATGAATGTGTATCCATTATCCCATGATCAATCAAGTTGTCGTCAAAAACAAATACACTTCCCAAGATTTGATGACTTTCTCATATATTTTTTTAATACTAAGTTTATCACTATGTAAAAAAAAGGCATCTAGTAGAGAAACCCTCTATTACCATGTTTCTAAAATTTGAGGACAAAATTTTCTTCAAGGTGAGTAAGATGTGATGAAATAAAATTACATACTATTTTTAGTTACATGGTATCTTCTTTCACCCAATCAAAATTCTAATTGCTATATTCAGTATATATGAATGGACTAGATTTCTCAATTTTTTTCCTAAAGTTTGAGAAACATATTATGATTCTTGGTTCCAAATTTCACTTAATTTGGATAATCCCAGACTCTCTACAATTTTTCAAATTTTAGACCTAAGTTATCAAAGTATTTGAATGTCAGATCAAAAGCTTGTTCAAATGATCTTTGTACTCATATTTTGTGACATTTAAATTTCAAGTGTCTATTGATTCAACATATTCATACCAAGATGGATGGTGTGATCCTATATGCATCCTTTGTAGGAGGCCTTGATTGTTCAATCTTCCCCTTATCTTCAACCTCTCGGCAATTGCCATGGAAGGCAATTGCATGCCCCGTCTACGATCACAACCACTCTAATTTTTTTTGCACCAAAAAACCAAGGAACTACCTCCATGACATCATCATGACCTCTCCAACGCCTCACACAACCCTCAACTCTGACCAAATCTGCCCCCAAAAACACCTCATGCAACCTCCTATTCTAGCACACCCAACTCCATTTTGGAACATCACACTCATAAATCCTCAAGCATATTTAACATCACACAAAGATATGTAGCACTTCCTTTAGTCCTCTCACATTTCCAATTTCCTAGACTGGAGTCCAAGCATAGCAGACCAGCCTTGACTCTTCCCACCTGCTACTCCACCTTGAAAAACATGGTTGCCATTTAGGTACCACAAATCAACTACCCTCTAGCTTTGCGGTTTTGTGATGAAGCCCATTAACATGTTGAAAAGACACGACACCTCCTCCCATCTCTGACCACCTTATCCACCATCTCAATGGTGCAGTAGTCCGCATAGAGCTCATCTACCAAAATTATCCACCACTGTATGTGATACCCACACAAAGGTGAAGGTACCTATTATGGCGACTCACTGCTCCCATACCATTGTGAAACTTTTAAGTTTCACTCTCTTCCATTTATGCACATAATCACTCAACGGATACTTAGTTGCATTTTATAATGTCTCTTTTCATTATTTTGATGGGTTTGGATTGTATGTTTTTGAATGGATGATTTGTGATTCATTAATTACAATTTTGGAGACAATTGTATAAGGTTGGGTGCATTAATCAACTTTAAGAATATATTGTAAATTTTGAGACACCTTGACAGTATTATATTGATCTAAATATTTTATTATAAGAAGAGAATGGAATTTTTGAATCAAAAGTGAAAATTTCACCACAATCTGAGCTACAATTTGAAATTTATCAATTTTTCAAGATTATCAAAAAAACACATATTAAAATATTTCTTTTAAAATCCTCTTTTCCAAGTCAACAGTCTGACTCGTTTGTTCTCAGGAAATCATGAGATATGGATGCTTGACCAAGGATCATGGATTCATACAAGGGCGTTGAGGTCATCCTTTACATCTAATCCCTAGGGGAATGGAGGCAGTCATGCCACCCTTTTTGCACAAAATTGATACTACCATTTGCTTTATTTCTTCTCCATCATTATTTCTCCTCTCTTTGCCTTACTTTTTGTGGTCTTCATCTCCCTCCCTTCTTTGTTCTTCTTCCTCCATCATTAAAGGCATTGTCGCAAGCTCCTATGTGGGGCTTTCTTCTCTTATGCCCATAGGCGACATCCAAGACAGGTAGAAGGTCCACATGACCTAGAAAATCCCCATTGCCACTCCCCTTGGTTGTCACAAGCCCTCACGTCGCATGTTCTCACAGATCTAACAAGATTTTACCAATGAGGTATTGCAACAAGCTCGTGCAACACTTAGTGGATGATGGGATCTTGATCCCTTGGATCTAGGGTGCCACAAGATGGAGGGATTAAATCACGACCTAAAATCCCACCTCATGGTCCTCTCCCTCTCTCGTGGTGGACCTAACAAAAACCCAATCGACTTGTGCCACATCACCCAATCACTCACCCATCTCCCACAAACTCTAAGTGGAGCAAGCGACTCCTAGACATTGGATCTTGCACAGACTAGCGTGGTCAAGCAATCCACGATCTCCACTTTTAGTAAATATTCCCTTTCTCTCTCCATTTCATTAAAAATGTCAAATTGTGAAAAAATCACCATACATAGACCCATTTTCCAAATATGGTTATAAAATACATCAATTTTGTCAGAAAATTGAGATATATCCAATAAAATTGTTCATGTGATAGTTATACTCTTAGATCTTTGGATATCCTAACTATGAAAACTTCTAATATCTCTTACATGATCAATGACATTTAATGCTCAACTATGATCGAATATGCTTCAAATCATTATGTTTCCTGAGATCAATATGTTTTTGGTCCCTAATAAGCCAAGTTCTACTTTGACCTCATAGGTGTAACCTAATTTGATCATATGACACTAAATGTGTATTATATGAACTTTAACGCAATGATCATTAGATTCATGTTCAAACTTGATCAAGCATGCCTCAAATATTTATGACTAATCTAGATCAGTAACTTATACTATTTTTTGAACCAAGAATCGAAATTGTTCATACGTGTACTCCTTTATGACTTTATGATATCGAAACACTAGTACATAACCGTCATTTAGTGTCAGTTTTTTAAGGCCTTTAGTGTCGATTCTTAAGCAACACCTATGTGGGCGCCGCTAAAAGCCCAACCGTTACGCGTCGGTTCTCAAAACGACGCCAAAACCCTTCGCGCATCACCGAAAATGCGTCGAAAACGCCCCAGCAGGGGGTATAGGCGTCGGTTATTAGCTTCGAAACTGACACCACATACCTTCGCGCCATAGAAAGGGCGCCATCTGGGGCACTATCGGCGTCAGTTTCTTAGTGATAACCGACACCATCTCACATGCTGCCACAGCCATGCTGACCAACACGACCGTGTTGTCTGGCCTCTAGGGAAATCGACGTCAGTTACTAATAGGGCAACCGACACTGTTATCCTATGTCGTCGGTTTTATACAAATATATGACGCCTGTTTTATGTCTGGTCCACTGCCACGGCCGTGCTGGCCAGCATGGCCGTGTTGTCTGGCCTCTAGGGAAATCGACATCGGTTACTAGTATGGAAATCGACATTGTAACCATATATCGTCGGTTCTTTTCAAATAACCGACGCCGATGTTTTTATTTTTTTTCATGTCAGTCTGCAGACCTACTGTGGCTGGTCGCAGGATATGAAACCTACAGTTCAGTTATGAACTGTAGGTTTTACGACATCCATTGATATCAGCCAACAACAGGCCACAAACCTGCAAAATTATCATGATGGACAATATTATATATATGTGATTCACACTCATGTATAAGAACATTTAATTCATATTATTTTTTTTCATCACACACATGTAGAAACTAGTAGCAACCTGTAGTTCCATTTATTTCATCTCTTTTCACATTCAGACACATGTAGAAACATACATGTATTGATTATTTTCACACACAATTGATAAAAATTCATTCACATTGTCATCATTGTCATCATTGTCAACAAAATCATATATTCAAAGAGCCATGAAACAACAAAAGAAGCCACAATGAAGGGAAGCATGATACATATACAATACATAAAGTGCAGCATGCACAAGTGTTTTAGATTCATATAACAACATGACAGACTAACACATATATAGTGCATAATAACAGTAGTGTCAAATTTACATACAACACTATAGCTTAGTACATATATATAGTGGGACTAAGATGATGATCCCACCTGCTAAAACTGGTTACCGACAACTACATGTTACGACTGGGAGGTCGTGATTTAGCAACCGTATGCATTAGCAGGAGGACAAACAGATTTCACCACGATTTAACATTGAAGAAGGTCTACTAACCTACACTGAGCTAAACAAGTTTATTAGTACTGATAAACTTGTTTAGCTCAGTATAGGTTAGTAGACCTTCTTCAATGTTAACTCGTGGTGAAATCTATTTATCCTCCTACTAATGCATACAATTGCTGAATCACGACCTCCCAGTCGTAACATGTAGTTGTCGGTAACCGGTTTTAGCAGGTGGGATCGTCACCTTAGTCCCACTATATATCTATATAACCTTAGTGTGGGATTCTTGCTTTCTCTCCGACTGTTGCACTTTGGATTTACAAAGCAATGTCGATGGCCCGCATAGCTATGTCATGGCCATCCTGCATAGCCTGTAGTCTTTGGTGAACGCCTGCAAATTTAATAGAATTGCTATTAACTAGTATCCTAAAAATTTGAAAAAAAAACACACTTACATAATATAATTATAAATGAACATATAGATAGAAACCTCAGAGATATATTGTTAAAACTTACATTGTCAGGCGATGCAAGCACGTCCTCACCCTCACGGTGATTATCATCACGGTCATCATGGGAACATAATAAAAATATAAACATCCATGCCTCTAATATTGTGATCTTTTATCAATTAACAATCCTTCATTATGATCCCCGCAAACATACAAGTCATTGTGATCCCCGGGTTCAATGTTTGGTGGTGTTGGAAACCCAACTGAGAATGGATTGGAGTCATCATACTTATCATAGTACTCTTCTTCATCTATAGGATCTTCAATGAACTATCATTTACCATGAAGAACAACCGACCATTTATCATTTGTAGGATCATCGATATAAAATACTTGTTTTTCCTGTGATGCCAATATGAATGGTTCACCCTTCTCGCCAATCTTTTCAAAGTTCACTAACGTGAAACCCAATTCATCCACTATAACTCCTTTGTTGTTGTCAAACCAATTACATTTAAAGAGAGGAATTTTGAAATCTACATAGTCAAACTCCCATATGTCTTCAATGACACCGTAATATGACATTTTAGCTTCACGTGGACTTTTATCCTTTGCACTTGCAAAAAATAATGAAGATGCTTGAAGGGTGACCCCTCTGTTTTGGACGACACTCTTATCATCTTGACGCTTTGTGTAATATGAGAAACCATTTATGTCAAACCCTTCATAAGACATAACATTCAATTTTGGTTTAAAGGTGAGGCATTTGATGGTTTCAGTAACATTATCTGGTGTTTGAGATAGTTGATGTAAGACTTTATCTTCAAACAACTTAATAAATGTCTTGTTATGTTCTCTAGAAAGCCACATTGAATTTGATCGAGGATATTATCTCTTGATGAAATTGGTATGTTCCTCGATATAAACACTCACTTCGTCGATGTTGTGTAAAATATACAAGTGACCTTACTCCAACTGCTCACGACTGATTACTTTCACCCGTGCTCCCAAAACTCCTTTGCCAAAATGCTCCTCAATATTCTTGTCATTCACGGGAGCGTCATTACCACTCAGAAAGTCATTGCAAAAATCCATAACCTCTCTCGCCACATAACCCTCAATAATACTCCCTTCAGGCCGATAACGATTTCGAACATCACCTTTAAAAACGCTCGTGTATCATTCAAAGGGATACATCCAATACAAGAAAACTGGTCCCAACATTTTCACTTCCCTAGTCAAGTGGACAACAAGATGTACCATGATATCAAAGAACGACAGAGGAAAATACATCTCAAGCTGACATAGGGTAACAACCACTTCTCTTTGCAAATTATCGAGAGTATCAGGGTCAATAACTTTGTTGTACAGACTGTTGAAAAAGAAACAAAGTCTGGTGATTGCAAACCTTACACACTTCAGTTAGAAGCATTCATGTAACAACTTTCAGTTCCATTCATAAATCTCTTTTTACATCCACACACAGGGGTGTACCCCTAAACAGTAACTAAACAAAGGGGTTGGTGTACCCCTAAACATGCGCATAATTAAAATAACTATTAATACAGATAAGTCTAGATAGATAGACAACTAAATACTACACCATCATGGTCCCGCATCAGTAACGTCGAGGACTTATCATTGTGGCGATCTTCTCCTGAAGTTCAGAAAAGAAAGCAACTATGAGTATTCATTGCTTTCAGACAAAAAGTGTAAACACAAATTTTTTGTCTTGACAATTATATTTGTTAATTGGACCTACCATGGCCTTTTTGATGATTGTGCTGTGTCACGGAGCTCCTCACTATATTTAGACAAATCTGAACTGACAGGGGCCTCATAATCATATTCGTCCGAACTCGAGCTGATATCCTCCGCCGTGCGCTCATACCACCGTGGATGATCGGGGGTCTCGCAGTTGATGTTGGTTATCTAAATATTGATGGTATTATATCCAACTGGACGGAGAAAAAGCCTGTCGCTACGGCCCACTAGCATATTTCTAATCCAATCACGCCAACCAAATTTTGATACAAGATTTCTTGCCAAATCATACTCAACCTCGATAACATGTGAATAATTGCATAAATTTAGGGCCACTTCACCAGGCCTGTAGTGTCTTCCTTTTAGAAAATGTCAATGTTTGGGTATGGCCAATTGGTTTAAGGAACGATCATCTAGGATGATGTCCAATTATTCTTCAATAGGGAACGTTAACATTGACATAGAGGCCCAGTTCATAGTGACTGTTGTGGGTGGACAGAGACTGCATAATATTAGGATTAACAAAGTGTAAGTACATATAACGATGTTATATATTTTCAGAAAAAGTGTAAGTACATATAACGATGTTATATATTTTCAGACTATAATTTGATGTATCTTGGTATTTCATAAAATGAGGTGACACTTATTATCTATTTGTTTAATCAACACTCATATTTAGTTTTATGAGTACATGACACTATGTTTGAAATACTTTTTAAAAGGATAAAAGAACATCTTATAATAAGGACCCAGGCACATTCTAATCATTTTGAAGTGAATCAGAAAATGAACAGGAGCCTGGGTCCTATCCGCTAGTATCAAAGGAGAATTCGTAAACCTCAAAACCACCAACATGGTTTCCAAACCTACAACCTCATCTTCTACAAGCTCACCTTTTACAAACCTTTAGAACATATACATCCAGAAAGTATCAATGACTGCACGTATCAATGACTGCAAAGTCTATCATGCAGCTTGCTTGGCACATGAAAGAGAGACATGTTCAGTTGTATTGGCCCAAGTGGAAAGCAAACCCTGTTAGGGATAGGTCTAAATCTGACTCACAAGCACTATTTGGCAAATTGTTTGGCTAAACCTAAAGTAGGCATACAAATTGTGGTCTTCCCTGAACTAATTGCATTGGATGTACTGAAAATGTCATGCCCCACACAATAAAGTTGTAACATCAAAAAAGTCAAACCTAAAACTGGAAATGCACACTACAAATTTTAGCACGATCGTGTATGAATGCAAAAAAATACTGAACTGAATTAGGATCAATCATAGGGATTGGTTAACTAAATTATCATTGATATCTACTTGTTTAAAAAATAGGTTAAGCCAAGGTCAACACACATTAACAACACACATTAAAAAATAGGTTAAGCCAAGGATAAAAAAATAGGTCGACGCTCCATGGGAAGTAAAAATTGTGTTACCAATTAGTTTTATAATTTGGCATGGCAATTTCAAATTGCCACTAATTAAAAATAAAAATTCCTTTAATGTTATGTCCTTTTTAGAAACTCTATAATAGGTGGATTAGAGGCATTTTAATAAAAAATACATGTATATTAGAAAGTGGCTTTTTTTATAAAAGCCACTAGAATAAATGCCACTATTGGGCAATTTTGCTATAGTGGACAATATTATATATATGTGGGATCCAATATAAGGTTTCCAAGGAAGACACATATATACAATGTTTATCCAGGATATATGTTAAAATTAAGCATTTTATTTTTGTCATATATTATTAATAACCAAGCCAATCATCAATTCTATTAAATAAACATTACATGTTTATAGGGATTATTTGTTAACATATGTTAAGGATGAATTGAGGATGAAAACCTAGTCAATTGGAGGCTTTACCTCTAGCAGTGGTAGTGGTGACAATAATGGCAAGCTCTGGTTCTGACTGCTGTTGTTGGCGCTGGCTACTAGCACTGGCTTTGGCTCCGGTAGTAGGACTGCTAGCACGGTGGCTACTGGCACTGGCTTTGGCTCTAGCAGTAGGACTGCTAGCACCGGTGAGAGGAGGACCGGATGGAGGAGAGGACCAACGACGGTGGCGGCTCCACGAACGACGAGCTCCACGGAGGCAGCGAGCTCCACGGAGGCGGCGAGCTCCACAAACGGCAAGCTCCACGGCGGCGCTTCACGACGGCGGCAAGCTCCATGGAGGTGGCGAGCTCCATGAACGGCGGCGATGGCAGTAGCAGTAGAACGACTTCGGCGAGCAAGGAGATCGGCGGCGGCGAGCAAGGAGAACGTCGGAATCGCCAGACCCTAATAGCTGATTGCAATCACAGAGAGAAAGGGGAAGAGTCGGGCTCACTCACGTGATATTAAGTTAACATTCAGTGTCAGTTATTCAACACAACTGACACATAAAACTAATAGTGTCGGTTAACAACACAAACCAACACCTCAACCGACACATAAAACTAACAGTGTCGGTTAACAACACAAACCGACACCTGTTCCAAATGATAATCGTCGATTTTAACTAGAAATAAATCGATGTCTATCTACATACGCCGATTAAAAAATTGGTTCTCGATTAATAACCATAGTCGTCTGTTGTTTTGAAAATCCGACGCTCAAAGGGTGTGAAAGATTTCCCGCAAAGAGCGCGGGAAAAACCATAAGTGTCGGTCATTGATGTAAAACTGACGATCAAAATGTGCCCAATTTCTATTTTGTGAATAACCTTTCATCGTCAGTTTTTTAGGTAATGACCGACGCCATATGTTAAATTTTTGGAGGTAATTTTTTTCACTGGAAATTTTGGATTTGGCGGTTAATTTTCGGCGTCGGTGTGTTATTAAGTAACCGACATCGAATAAAAGTGATACATGTGTCTGGTCGTCCTTCACAGATTGATGTCAGTTTATTTTATAAACCGATGCTTTATTGTTTAGGTGTCGGTGTATTATTACAACTGACACCGAATAAAAGTGACGTTATAAGCCATTTCTGTAGTAGTGAAAGTACCTTTAAATATGACATTTATGGACTTTTGGTACTACATCTGAAACCATGTCTTAATATTTATCCATAATGTTACAAATGGTTTTTATGACCCCAAATTAGTGTGTTAGATGCCATGTAACTTGAGATTCCATGTGGAATAATCATGTTTCCTATTTTAACCATGTAACATGCATGTGTTACCAAATGTGACCAAAATGCACACATTGATGATTATATTTCTAATCTTGCATGAATCTTGCCTAATGATGATGCATGATATATTACAACTTCATATTAGTTACTTTATTATACATGTGGCGCAAATTCTGAAATTGATCTCTTTTGTACTCTCATAACACATTTTGCATGAACAATGACTTAAATCGATATGTTGATGCCTTAATCATAAATCTTATTCAAATGTCAAGATTTCTCTATTAAGATCCATGAAGTCCTAATCATGTGATCCCTGATATTGTTAGGATGTTTTACCCTAAGTCTTTAATGATCCATGATATCGCATGTATATTGATAATGAAATTGCATGTCCATTGAGATGTTGAAATCAATAAATATGAAAAATGGAACTTAGATCTGGTGAGACATCCAAACCCTTGATGAATAGGATGACTAATCTTGTTGATTTTAATCAAATTATACCTTACTTTTATCTTAGGTCCTCTTTTAGGGGCTCTTTTCAAAAATCTAATCATGTTTTGCAAAATGAAGTTGTAAATCTAATGCTCCAATCCGGGTATGCTTTTATCCTCATATTGGCCAGAGTAGTGGCATTGAAAATGGGATTACGAGAAACATTCTCTCCCCCTCTCCCACACCCATGGTGGAGGCCGAACGCCTAGGAGGGTGGTAAATCAAGGTGTCAACTGGGATTTGAACTTGGGTCCCTTTGTTAGGGGACACCGTTCTTGATCACTTGAGCCACTCTTGTCGGGAAAGTGGTATTGAACATGTTTATATGTATGTATGCCTAAAAAATGTTTGGCTTTATAAACCTATTTGGGACCCTATGATTACTACTTTCATTTTTTGTTATATGTTGAATAAACCTGAAAAGATAATCATTGATGTCAATTGTTCAACCTTGTGCACCTCCATGTATTCTCGAGGGTAAGGACATAAGGTTGGTTGCCTTCACTTGATTTATCAAGCAAGGGTAAATTATGTTGATAAAAGGGGTTATCTCTTGGTTTTGGTGTCTGCGCCCCTTATGAATATGGTTAACTCTTGACTTTTCATATTTAGTCCTTCACGTTGAAATAGGGTACATACTTAGGATGGTTTAAATGTCCCTCATGGAGCCCTTACTTTGAGAAGTTGGTTAAAGGTGAATAATGATTGATAGTATAATGGGAATGTAATTTAAAATATGATTGTTTGTTAAAAATAAAGTCTTTAATGTTGTTACTTTCTTTCTAATTAATATTATAGTGATTTTAGCCAAGCAATATATGTTATCTCAAAATTGTGATTTTATGTATGTAATATCATACTTAACACAGTTGTGTTGATGTGTATCCATTTTATGATTTAGATAATAGATACGCAATGATAAATACAAGGATCACTTCTTCCACTCTAGTATTGTATCGATAGCTATACTCTAATGATCGTCATGCAATAAAAATAAAATCTCCATATGGTTTTCATCTAAGGGACAATGATTTTGATGTTAGGTACTAGACAGTTTCGTTTAGCATGGTGTTGTTGTTCATACCTTATGGTTTATAATGTTTTTTTTGATGTTTTATTCATACACATGTTATGTGGATGTACTCCATTCTAGGTACGGGTTCTCAAGTCCTTTCACCATTGACTTTATAGTCATTTAGAGTTTGGATTTGGATAATAAATGGTTCCATGAAAAATGGTATTAGTGTCAAACACATAGCTTCTTTGTATGCTTAATGCAAAATACTTCATATGAATCTAGGGAAAATGGAAATTCATAATAGTGAGACTGAGGTACTAGCTTTGGTGCTAAACATGGAGATTCTGGCTAGTAATCACCTCCTCTCTACATAGCGGAGTTGGTTGAGGCTCCTCTACGCACCTAGCTACCTTAAGTGAATCCAAGACTTGGTTAGGATGTTTCCCTTCTTCTAGCATCTCATCTCATCTTTAAGGACTTTCCCAAGCCACATAATTAGATGATGATTAGTTAGTTTATCATCTCCTCATGTGATCTCTCATATGACAATTAATCACGTGATCTCTTAGTTATGGGTAGCTTATGTATGGGAAACTAAAACTTGAATTAATTTGTAAAACTTTATTAAGATGACAACCATGATCTGATTGTATTTTGGAAACTCAATTATGATTAATGAGGGTCTCTTGGAGTTACGTAATGATGTAAATCTCAGAGATCATGCAAACATGATGTTACCAAATTATTATTATATTTGAGGTAAATGACAGTGATCTTTATATGGTGAAATAACAAGAAATTGGGCCTTATACCTCATTGTTGATGAGGTCCTTGCTGACTAAATCTATGTTTCCCTATGTTTTGATCAACCTCAAACATGACTCAGAAAACTTTTCCCTCTTTGATCTAAATCATGCTAATGCCTTGAAATGAATATGTCTTTGATGGAAAACTTTTATACAATATGTGAGTTCTTTATTGATTATAATGTCTCTTTATAAAACTTGATTTTGAATAATGTGACAGAAAATGAGATCTCAACTGTACTGTATTATGCTCTAATCGTTGAAAAAACATATGTTAATGGTTATGTTTCCATGTGTACCCCCTTATTCTTATATATGAATGGAAAAGAACCATATTATGACCTTAAATATGCAAAATATTGAACAATGATTACTCTAAGATGGTAATTGATCTTTGACTCATAACCATAGAAAAAACAAATTGATAATCGTTGTTCTCACTATTTGATATGATTAATGTTTCATGACTAATGAGGACAAATGTGCTATATTAGGTTGGCAGTTTGAATTATGACTCCCCTAATCTAGATCACATCCCAATTATAATTTCCTCTAAATTTTCATCTTGTTGATTATCTAGAGTTTTGGATAGGTAACCCCTTTCTTACAATTTTGATATGACCTAAGTCTTTAATAGGTCAAATCTTATCATATTGTTTAAACTTGATCTTGAATCTTATTTTAGATTTTGAAACATGATGATGTTTATTATAACTTGTAGTTAAGTTTTTGGAAAGACCAAGGTTTAGATCATTCATCAATGTTGAATATTGTGATAATAAAGTCAATATTGATTTCACAAAATGTTGCTCGGTTGTTACGTTTGGATGAAGGATCACACCTATAGTCTAGAAACCTATACCATGACTTTAAAATTTCTATACCTATGAATTTTGATGTCCAAATCTTGACTCTCAATATTGATGTATGACATATGGACTCATGAATGTTGATATTGATATCCATTCAAATTCCATGATCACCCATTTTGGATCTTGAGATCACTCTTGATATACGATTGATGATTTTCATATTCCCACTCTTTAATATATGAGTGTTTATTATTTTGACCTCTTGATTTATGATATCAGGATAAGCACTCATGTGGCATAGGGTAGGATCTTTTATTGATTTTGATATGAAATCATGGTTTTGATATGATGCCTGTTTCAAATTGTTGAAAATATGAAACCTCAATCATGTGGATGAAAACCTTACCTAGCATGATGTCAAAGAAAAAACCCTAAATGTTCATATTGAAAGTCACGACCTTGCTCTTGAATCAAAGATTTCTTCTCATTGGCTTACACGGTGATCTCTCAATATTTGTGTAAAATTGATGATCTATATGACTATGCTCTGACCTTGATGCTTATTTCTTGTTATTGGAAAAATGTTGATGATTGAAGTAATGATGATACTAAATGTTGAATACTATGATGGATATTATATGGAATATGAATCCCTAATATCTTTTGGGATGTTTTTTGAATTTTTGGGAAAAAAAAAATTTTAGGTGGGGAGGAAGTGACAAAGTGAAATTTCTCTCACTTCTAATTATGCACATAATCACTCAGAAGATATTCAGTTGCATTCAGACTTATCTCTTTTAATCATTTTTATGGATTTGGATCATATGTTTCTCAATGGATGGATTGTGATTGATGAATTACAAATTTGAACACAATTGTACAAAGTTGAGTGCATTAATTAACTTTGTAAAAGCATTTTAATTTTTGAGACACCTCTACAGTATTATCTTGATCTCAATCATTTACTATAAGAATAGGATAAAATTTGAGAATCCACAACAAGTTTCACCTCAGTCATATCTATGATTCTTAAGTTATATATTTAGCAATATTATCAAAGAAACACAAATTCAAAAATTCCTTTTAGAACCCTCTTTTCCAAGTCAACAATCTGACATGTATGTTCTCATCCAATCATGGGCCATGGATGCTTGACCACTGATCATGGATTAATCTTAGGGTGTTGAGGAAATCCTCTATAACACCTAGACCCACTTCCCATGGCTTTAGTACAGTTTCAAGAATGATGACTAGCCCCACATACCACCACTAGCATTAACTACATGCTTTGTCCTCACTCATGCGCAAGCCAGGATAAACTTCATGAATGGTCACCCATACTAGTACTACTCTGGATTGAGCACGCTTAACCACAAAGTTATTTAGTGATGAGATCCCAGAAAAGGAGGTGCACCTTGGTGATATTGGTAGTCCAATCATTCCTTTTAAGATCATTTTATTTGAGGCCTCAAATCCTAGGATGTTTTAATCTCCCCAACATAGACTCATGACGTCCTTGTCAAGGCTCAAATATACAGTCTCACAATCTCTTCCCAATTTCAGTGTAGACCCATAATGGCCCATGGACACCCAAATCCCATCCATGGTTACCAGCACAAGGGCAGATCCATCTCATCTCAGCAGATAATCATTTCCAACTTGCCTGGACCGCACATCTTAAGATTGGCATGCCACATGTCCATGTGTGTAACGACCCCGCTTCTCGGTGACCCCCAATTAAGGGAGACCAAGAGGTCAGAGGCGTTAACCCAAAACAGGATCAATGGTTTTGCAAAAAATCAACAATAATTAATAAATTCTACAACAACTAAGCTTTAAAATGGAATACAAATTTCTTTTCTCATACCTTGCAAAATATAGGAGTTGAGGGATTTTTACCCCATATAACATCTATATATCTAAAATCCTCCAATCTTTATTAAGATTTATTCCATCATTGTCACTTTAAAGGAATATCCATTTTCTTGATAAACCTAAAACGCCGACAAATAAAATGTCGTCAGTATAAGAAATTATACTGGTATGTGGGGGAACCAATAATCGTGCATTTAATTGTAACAACATAGTGTAAGGAATTATGATTTAACAAAACAACTTTATGCTTTAAACATGACTACTCAATCCTTACATACCCTAGCCTCTGTGTTGTCCCTATAGTGGACATGGATACTACCTCTCATATGGTAGATCTCAACTAACCCCCATGATCCTACCTTATAGGTAGATCAATACATAGGGTTGTGGAGTCGCATGGCCCTACCCAAAGGTAGTCCAATCCCTAACTCATGATAACCTGATGGTCCTACCTCGCAGGTAGACCATGTACTAGGTCATCTATCTCATCAACATCAGAGCTACAGAGGAGGACCAAGATCTGAGCTAGTTATGCACATATAATTATGGTGATAGTCATAGTCATTTTATAATTGCATGAAATAAAAGACAATCAACCCTTTATTCCAAGCAATCGATAAAACTTCGGGAATCGTCCGGAAACTAAAGTGATTTAATCATAAGTGTAACCACATACCTGTTTTGGAGATCTCAAAGAAGTAGTTTATCCAAATCCAACTTAGATGTCCAAACAAGCAATACAAGCAACCAATCAAGCAAACTTTGATCCTGAAAGCATGTATAACATCTAATTGTCACAAACATATCCCAAACAACTCCTTATTGACTTGGGACACCTTTCTAAGGTTTCTAAGTCTTATTAATATTCATTATGGTTTCTTAGATCAATTTCTCAAACTTTATCCCTTTTAGGTCAACAAACCCTAAAACAACTTTTCTACTCATAAAAACCCTAGTTACCCAAATTATCCACATTAAGGATCTTTTATTCTCAAATTGTCTAGGATCATCATAACTATTTTATTCATGGATTTGAACAATTAAAACCATTAAAAGTCATAAATACCAAAATTAGGGTTTCTAAGCTCATTAAACCATAATCATGTACATGGAACCCCAAATTGAGCCAATTATGTATAACGATCATTCTTTTACATCTAAATCATCTCTTTATTAACAACAAGTTAATTTCCACTTTAAACATCCATATAACCCTTCCCAAATCATTAATCATCAAAATCTATGATTTTTCATTAATAATAATATTAAAGGTGACAACTTTAAGCACTTTTTGAATTGTAAGAAGAATTAGGCTGCAATTACATTTTTAATGGGTTCCATGGATATTTATGATAAATTTTCATATAAAATTTGTCACGATCAGAGCTATAAATAATTAATTATGATTTTCACAAGGTTAATTACCTTTGGGCCAATCCTTGGCCGCCACGTCAGGCAATCGAGTCCTATTTTCCTTTTCCACACAGATACCGATTAGCGAATTACAGCCAGCCACCTAGGCGGCTTGCTCTATGCGAGTGGGGCACTCGATCGGGGGTAAATTCCTCTTTTTCCATTATGCCCCCTGGCTTCAGGCCTCGCCTGAGCTGGACAAGAGGGTAATTCCTCCCTTACTCGTCTCCCTCCTACGCTCGCCCTGCTCCAGTGAGCTCTGCCTACGGCCGGTCAATATCGTCATTGACCATGTCCTTTTGAGCGTGAGAGGTCTGATCGACGGTGGGAAAAGCTCTGCAACTCATCCCCGAACTCCTCGGCGGCGTCCCCTCCGTTGGGTGGTGAGTAGAGAATTGGGGAAAGGGGAACCTTCCAGGTCGGCGGCTGAACAGGGGTCAAGCAAGGAGCAACATCCATGTGCATCTGTTCTTCACGGCCCAGATGCGAGAATTCCCCTTGGTTTACCGCACTTAATGTGCTCTTCTTCAACGCGGAACTTCTAGCCCCTTATATAGACAGTAAGGATACCCATCGGTCTCCCATGGAGTCCAGGTCCTAGCGGCCTTGGGCAAAATCCCGATCCTTGGGAAAGCCAGGGAAAGTTAGGATCGAGAAAATTTGTACGGCCCTCCCGAAACTAAAGGAAGGTTGTCCAGTCGCCAACAGACAACATAGAGATAGGAATCTGATAAGAAAATTTCCAATTACAGTTCCTGACTTTCCCTCTTTGGGCAGAGCTAGGTGATGACTTCATCACCGTAGGATCAAGGATCCAACGGATCCTGTGCGGTGCGACATATATAAAGCTTGAAACAAAATTCCCTATATAAGAGGGAAACCGTTACATTTAATTGAACATACTATTAACTTATATACTTTATGTATTCTTGTAAAACCTATAACTCTCTCACCTTAATTCTTTTTCTTCTCAAATTTTAAGGGAAACTTCCTAATGCCTTAAAATACTTGTGATCCAAGTTTGGGACTCAAATTTGAAAATATGAGATACTTTTCTTCATATGTAAGTTATCTATTAATAAGGCACATATTTTCTCTCTCCTATTCTCTTATTTTCCTTTATTTGAATATCTTTTACCATTATAAACTATGTGGACTCGAAATCCCATCCATGATGATTCCATTATCCATATTTCCACACATTTCTTATATTTTCATCATTATCTCAAATTTCCTTCTTAATAAAGCAATATATGATTTATTCTTTTTCTTTTAATCATATTGGATGCATTAACATCTTATGGTCCACGAAATCACATGCACAAATAAAATATTGCAAAAGGAATCCATCCAATACATATAATTCATACAAATTCCCATAATCATACATTTATTGGGGAAATTATATTTCCAACCATATGAACCCAAAATTGGGGTTATAAGAATGTGGGTCCCACCTACTGGAGGGGAACTGACTCTGATATTATTTGTAAAGCTCCGGTCCATGCCCAAGGCTCTAGTAGAGTTTCAAGAATGACGACTGGCCCCACAGACCACCATTGTCCTAAACTGCATGCTTTGTCCTCACACATGTGCGAATTGGGATCAACTTCTCGAATGGTCACCATCCTAATACTACTCTAGGTTGAACACGCTTAACCACAGAGTTCTTTAAAGATGGGAACCATGAAAAGGAGGTGCACCTTGGTGATATGGGTAGTCTAATCATTACTTTTAAGATCATTTTATCACAGGCTTCAAATCATGGGACATTACATCCTCTAACTTTATCCCCTAGGGGAATGGAGATAGACATGTTTCCCATTCCACTCACAAACTGGCCCTGCACAAAATTGATTTGCCATTTCCTCAATTTCTTCTTCCTTGTCATTTCTCCTCTCTTTGTCTTGATTTTCATGGTCAACGGTCATAATATCCTTGAATTTTGAAAATTTGAATTCTATAAATATAAGGCTTGAATTGATAAGTGGATTCCCTAATTGTAATTGATAGAATAATAAAGCAAGTTAATTATGCCTCAACTTAGATAATTCTAACCATGAATGACAATGCAATATTTGAGGCATGAAATAGTGTTTTCTCATTATGACTTTTGGAATATTTGAAGATAATAATAAGACTGAGAATTCTAGAATTTGAGAGACAAAGGAATTTCCATGTAATAATGGTAACTGATTTAAACAAATATTTGAAAGGCAAGTTAAGTAAATAAATGATATCCCAATAAATCACACAAATTAGATATAATTTAGAAAAGACATTAATGAGTTACCCTCTAGGTTTCATTTCAAAAGGAGGCTACTAATGGCCTATAGAAAATTGAGAAGGAAGAGCGACCTACTTGTAATAATTAAATTATATTCCTTAATTTGAAGAGAGAGAAAAGAGTATCTCAAAACATCACTTGGATACCAAACCTTCTCCAATACAAGATCATGGTATTATACAGAAATTATCCAAATTTCGGACCAATCCAAGAAAAGACAAGAGAGTTATGGATTTTATACATTTCCATAAAGTGAGAGGTTAACTATTTAAGTGTGACATTTGTCATATTTAATATGATGAACTTAGACCTGACCTTCCTTTAATATTGTGTGAATTTGGGGCCATGGGATCCCAAATCGACGGTGTCCAGTGTGTCTTTTACCTCTGCTCAAATAAGAAAGCAGCAACACAGTGACTCCTTTCCTTTTCTACTCCTCCCTCTCTCTTTGGGACACTAATTACTCTAAACATACTCCAATTGGATTTGATATGTTTGATTGAACCTCCCTAACCCTAGTTTTCCTTAGTTTCATGTGGGATTGTGACTTTCCCCAATTCTTGGTTGGAGTCGGACTCCATTGAACATTGGTTTACTAGTGTTACCTAAATATGGCACCATAATCCCTTTGAGAGACTGATACACTTGCTAAGATTACCAGCCAAACCCAAGGAAGCCTTCTTTACCTCCAATTCATCCCAAGGCACCCAGTTGTCAGTCCCACATCTCTGGCTTCTAGCAACTCCGGCCTCCCTCTAGTCCACGGTGCTCTCGTCACCACGCTTCATCGAAGAAATACTGAGGGAGTTCAAGAGGCAGTGGTGAAGGACCCTAGCTACCTTTCTCTACCACTAACATCAAAGAGGAGAAAGTCAACTATGTGGTTGGTTGTGGTCCTGGAAAGGTAGCGCAGAAGAGAGATGAGAGGTGGAAGATGATCAGGTGTGAAAAGTCCTCCGTGCCCCTGGGGTCGACACAGTAACGTAAGGATATTCTGGTCTTTTTTATCCTTTTTCTATCATAGCCATGCGGGCACAGAGTGCTAGGCTGGTACAAGCCTATTGGCTCATGCCTATCCCCGCAACTAGCATGGATACCATTATCCATGTTGAGGCCACATTCTCTAATTGGTCGATAAAGGTTTATCTTGTAAAAATTATAGTTAATTATTGGTAACTCAGATCATAGAAAAAGTATATGTCATATTGATTAGGAAATGTAGAGGAATATGGATAAAATTATTTCAATCCCTGATTCTGATCATAGTTCTAAAAGTAGGACATATACATGATTAGGTGGAAATTAAAGCATATAGATCCTAGTTTTGATGGATAGGTTATTAATCATGTTAAATACATTTCTATGAGATATAAATTGATAATGTTGAATATAATTATAATACAAGATGATGATGATCATGGTGATTGATAAGTAGAGTTTCTAAAGTGAATAATCATCAACATGTGTAATTAGGGTTTGGAAACCAAAGATCATAACTTGATATTTTATTCATGCACATAAGTGAATCTTAGTGTCCATAATGCAAGTAAGATGTGATAATTAGGGTTTCACCTAATGTTTACTATGTTATGGAACTAGGGTTTGTACCAAAATTCCTTATCCAAATCTGAGACAACCCTAAACCCTAGATTAGGACTTGAGTAGGGTTTAATATGAATAATATGATTGTGACACTTTAGGATATGGATACATGTAGATTAAATGTTGAATTCTTGGATTCATCCTTGCTTGCTTGATTGGATGATATGCTTAAAGTACTTGAAGTATGATTGCATGGTCTATATGGTTCCACATTGAGGTATGTGGTTACAATTATGAATACTCGCAATATCGACTGCCAATTTTGCTGAGGATTTCTCGGAGATTGTTGAAATAAATTGTTGGATTTTTATTTACATTTTGTTCAATTATAATACCAGTATGAGTATCACATAATTTAAGATATCATATTATGAACCCTAGGATGGCATGTATTGAGGAGTGATGCACATGAGCCCTGGAAGGGATAGTGATTGTTCCCAATATAGCATATCAAGTATGGGTTAGAATATGTAATGAAATTGCCTGTTCTTATTTGCAAGTAATTGGTGACTTATATCTTGTTATATTAATTACAAAAATTTTCCTACAATCCATGTACACAGTATAGCAATATATTGATCTACATTTTAGTTTGTCAGAAATGAAGGTAATCGTAGGAAATGAATATATCAAGACATGATGAACCAGATGAAATTAACTGGAGATATTAAAGCTAAGTAAAGGAGGATTAATTAGATGCTTATTATTATGTGTAGTATTCCCCATGTTGAAAGTTCATGTAACTCCTTAGAGAAGCATCATTGTAGATCTTGTAAAAATGTTTGTGAATTAATGGAAATTATTTGAAATTTTTTTCTATTTGTTAAATCTAGATCTTGGGAATTCTAGGAAATGGCTCTCAACTTTAAGGTCTTTTCTTGATTGTGGGATGCTGAAAAGTGAGGTCGTCACATTTGGTATCAGAGCCCCATATTTTTAAAATGACATTTAATAGTTGGTAATTTCAAGTAATATTTAGAAATATAATGAAAATTATAGGGCATATACTAAAGGTAATGGTGTCTAGAAAGGATCACAATTTTGGGGGATGCAATATTTTCCTTCACACCATTAAGTTGGTATACAAGGACTCCCTTAGCCAAAGTGATACATGCCTGGCTAGAACCTAGAGTTTTCCTAAAGTAATGTTTCCTCTAAGTCATTTCATCTCTAATTTCATCCACTTTCCATCATCTTGCTTAATAAACCCTAAAAGACACTTTCCTCCCTATTTTTAGTTAGGGTTTTTGAGAAGAAGTAGGATTAAGGCATCCTCTACCAATTAATGTACATGTAATGTGGAAATGTTGATGAAGTAAACAAAAATGTTTTATGGTTTTTCCTAGCAAGGGTAAACCATAGATGGATCTAGGGTTGGTTTAGGAAAACCCTTAGAGTCAAGGGAATCATAGAACCCTAAGGTGCATGGTGTAGTCCCTAACCCGAACCCAAAACCATAATTTTGGGAAATGAGAGTAGTGTGGGTGAAATAGTAACCCTACCCATATGAACCTTGATTAGGGTAAAAGGAAAAAGAAAAATCCAAATGAGTTTAGGTGACCCAGTTTCCCATGTATGCAAGTATATGGAGAAAGGCATTCATGATTCATGTGAAGGGTTTTTAAGAAACATAAGCAACCAATAGTTACATAAGAATGAAAATGTGAAACCCTCGATTCAACTTTTAGGGTTGGTGTCCCGACCTGGGGTGGGTCAACCCAAGAATGGGGAAAAGGACCTATAGGGGAGGCTAAACCCTAAACCTGTGGGGTCAGGTTGTGGCTAGAGAGCCTAACCTCCTCCTGTGAGTCAAGAAGACACCCTAGGTTAGGACCTTCCCTAGAAGGGTGAGTTCCCAAATCAATTAATGAATTGAGGTAACCTAGAATGCAACCTAAAGTGTGAAGGATTAAGTATACAAAACATAAAAGTGCATACATTCTTTGAACCCAAGTATGCCATCTCTGATGGACACAAGGAAACGTCACTGAGTAAGTGACTGACAGTATAAGACCAAGCCCGGAGGAAAAAGTCATTAATAGGTCAAGCCTGAAAAGGAATACCTCCATGAGGGCCAAGCCCAGAAGGTAAGGTCATTAATAGGTCAATCCTGGAAGGGAAAACCACCATGAGGACCAATATCAGAAGGTAAGGTCACTAATAAGACAAGCTTGGAAGGGGAGGCCACCATGAAGACTAAACCTGGAAGGGAAGGTTGCTAAGAAGCCAAGCCTAAAAGGGAAGGCCGCCATGAAGACCAAGCTTGAAAGGCAAGGTCTCCATGAGCCCAATATAGGGACATAAAGTAAATAATGTGTCCCTAAGAGATGAAGGAAATCCGGGTTATATATTAACGTAAGAAAAATAATGTGCTTAAAAATAGTGAAAGTTGTGATATCTCAATAAAACCTAGGTAGGGTAGAGCCCTAAGTCAATCATAAGGTCAAGTGGGGAGGATTAAAGGTACATAATACCTATGACGTTAGGAGGTGATCATTCCCTAAGTGCATAAGACCATGGGGTCATGAGATGGGCATCCATGTTTTCCTGGCCCATGGGGTCAGCAGATTGGCCACCTTCATGAGTTCATGAGGTCCAAGGGATAAATGTTAGAGGCACTCCCTAGGTGCATAAGGCCCATGATATCAAGAGGAGATAACTACAAAGGTACATGTACCCATAGAGACCTTAAGTAAATGACTAAGGCTAATGATATAAGAGATATAAATATAAGGAATACAAGGAGTCATAATATTTAAATAAAATCATTAAGGGAGTTGTGCACAAACTCAAGAGTGATAAAGGCACTTGACTTCATGACATTATGGAATTAAATAGTATTCATGGGTTGAATTATCATTGAGGATAACTCAACCAAAATGTATAATTAAAAGATATTGTCTGGATACACCATCTCTACTCTTGGAATGGGATGAACTTTGTATTTGGGCTACAACCAAACACTTATTATGAGTGAGAGAGAATGGGTAGACACAAGTTATGCATAAAATTTACATGAGAGTAAATATCCTAAGATGAATATAAGAGAGTAATTTAGCAGTTTGAGTTGTTATTCACCCTTATACAAAAATAAAATAATAGTTTGGAAAACTTAGGTTAAAAGGTATTCACCAGGAGAAATTGAAATCACAAGTGATAATGTAATAACTAAGTGATGATATCTACCTTTAATTGAATTTAGATTCCAACCTTAGTAATATGAGAGTTTTGCATATCAATCAAGGTTGACAAAGATACCAAGAAGGGTTGTTAAACCTCAAGACTTGAAATGAAGATGAGTTATCATTCACCTTAACATTACTAGGTTAGAATTTTGGGGAAAATATTCCTTTTAAGGAGGATTGAATGTAATATTCTCGAATTTTGTAAATTTTATTTTTTATAAATATAAGCCTTGAATTGATAACTGAATATCCTAATTATAATTGACAAAATAATAAAGCTATCCAATTTGTAGCATGGGTTCAACCCATGGCCCAAGTGAGTCCCATGAGACTATTTGATTTGCAAATAGGTCCTCACAACACAACTTTAAGAAATAAAAGTAATTCATGCCTAAATAAAACACAATGGCTTTATGCTTTGTTGGAAAATGGAAAATATGGAATAATAGAAAAGTTTCCAAAATATTCTAAGATGATGGGTAACTTAGATAATTAATGGATTAATTATCTAACAATGAATGACAACATAATATTTGAGGCATCAAATAGTGTTATCTAATTCTAACTTTTAGAATACTTGAAGATAATATTAAGACCAAGAGAATTCTACAATTTGAGGGAAAAAAGACTCCCCATGTGATAATGGTAATTGATTTAAAGAAATACTTGAAAGGAATTTTTTGTATATAAAAGATGTCCTAATAAATCCCACAATTTATATGTAAGTTGTGAAATACATTAATGAGTTACCCTCCATGTTTCATACCAAAAGGAGGCTCCTAACGGCCTATAGAAAATTGAAAAGGAAGAGGGACATACTTGTAATAATTAAATTATGTTCCTTTATTTGAAGAGAGAGAGAAAAGTGAATCTATAACATCCCCTAGATATCAATCATTGTCTAATATGAGGTTATTCTATAATAAGAAAACTATCCAAATTTGGGATCAATACGAGAAAAGACAAGGGGGTTATGGATTTTATATATTTCCATAAAGTGAGAGGTTAACTATTTAATTATGACATTTGTCACATTTAATGTGGTCAAGACTTAGACCTGGCCTTCCTCTGATGTTAGGTGAACCTTGAGAAGTCAGATCTAAAATTGATGGTGTCTAGTGTGTCTTCTACCTCCTCTCAAATAGGAAAGCAGAAACACAGTAACTCCTGTCCTTTTATACTCCTCCCTCTCTCTCCCTTAGAGATGAGATATACTAAGCATACTTCCTTAGATTCTAGGTGTGAAAGAACCTCCATAACCCTAGTTTTCCTTAGTTCTGTGTGGACTTTCCCTAATTTTTGGTTGGAGTCAGACTCTATTGAAAACTGGCTTACTAGCATTACCTATATAAGGCACTGTAGTCCCTTTAAGAGACTGGCACACTTGTTGTAAATCACAACCAAACCCAAGGAATCCTTCTATACCTTTAGTTTTGTCCCAAGGCACCCAGCTTTTGGTCCCTTTACTTTGGCTTCTGGCTACTTTGGCCACCCTCTAGTCCACGGTGCTTCTATCACTACGATTCATCGAAGAAACTCTAAGGGAGTTTGTGAGGTGGTGGCAAAGAACCCTAGCTACATTTCTCTGTTGTTGGCAGAGGAGACTAGAAAGTCAACTATGTGGTTGACTGCTTTCTTGGCAAGGCAGTATAAAAGATCGAGGAGAAGTGGAATATGACTAGGTGTGAAAAGTCCTCCATGCCCATGGGGTCAACATAGTAAGGTAAGGATCTTCTGGTCTTTTTTATCCTTTTTCCATCGTAGCAACGTTGGCATGGAGCACCAGGAAATCCTATTGCCCCATGCTCAGCCTTGCACTAGCATGGATACTATTATCCATGTTGAGGTGGCATTCTTTAATGGTCAATAAAGGTTTATCTTGTAAAAATTGTAGTTAATTATTGGTAACTCGGATCATAGCAAAAATACATATTTGATTGATCAAGAAATCGAAAGGAATATGAATAAAATGAGTTAAATCCCTGATTCTAATCATAGCTCCAAAAGTAGTACCAATGCATGATTACGTGGTGATTAAAGCATATAAGCCTTAGTTTTGATGAATAGATTATTAATCATGTTATATACTTTTCTTTATGATATAGATAGATATAATTGAATATAATGAGAACCCAAGATGATGATGATCATTATCATTAATAAATAGAGTTCATCAACATGTGTAATTAGGTTTTTGAAACCAAAGATCATAACTTGCTATGTTATTAATGCACATAAGTGAATATCAATGTCCATAATGCAAGTATATGATAGATATGATAATTAGGGTTTCACCTAATTTTTAGTATGGAATGGAACTAGTGTTTGTACCCTTATTCCTTATCCAAACCCAAGACAAACCTAAACCCTAGATTAGGACCCTAGTAGGGTTTAATCTGAATAATATGATGGTGACACTTTAGGATATACATAATGCAGATTAAATGTTGATTGCTTGGATCATCCTTGCTTGCTTGATTGGATGATATGCTTGAAGTACTTTGCATGGTCTGCATGGTTCTACATTGAGGTACGTGGTTACGATTATGACTACTCGCAATATTGACTATTGATGCTTGCTAAGGATTTATTGAAGATTGTGAAATAAATTGTTGGATGTTTATTTACATTCTGTTCAATTATAATGCCACTATGAGTATCACATAAAGTAAGATATCATATTTTGATCCCTAGGATGACATGTATCGAGGGGTGATGCACATGAGCCCTGGAAGGGATAGTAATTATGCCCAAGATAGCATATCAAGTATTGGTTAGAATATGTAATGAAATTTTTAGTTCTTATTTGCAAGTAATTGGTTGATTATATGTTGTTATATGACTTGCACATTTTTGCATACACCCAAATACAAAAATATATCCACATGTTGATCTTCTTTTTGGTTTGTCGGCCATTTAGGTAATTGAAAGAAATGAAGATATCAAGACATGATGAACCAGATGAAATCAATTGAAGACATTAAAGCTAAGTAAAGGAAGATTAAATAGATGCTTCTTCTCATATGTAGTAGTCCCCATGTTGAAAGTTCATGTAACTCCTTAGAGGAGCATCATTGTAGATCTTGTAAATAACATTTGTGAATTAATTGAAATCATTATTAATATTTATTAAATCTAGATCTTGGGAATTCTAGGTAATGTCTCTCAACTTTAAGGTCCTTTCTTGATTGTGGGGTACTGAAAAGTGAGGTCATTACAATAGCTCACTCCCTTCTTTCTTCTTATTCCTCCATCTCTAGAAAAACTAGAACTAGCTCATCTTTGGGATTTTCTTCTCAAATGCCCATCAATGACATCCAAGACATCCAGCAGGTTCACATGACCTAGGCAAACCCAGTGGCACTCACCTTGTCTCTCCTGAGCCCTTATGCCATGTGTTCTCACATATCCAGCGAGATGATATAGGTGAGGTGTTCCAACAAGCTCACGCTATGCATGATGAGATTGTGGGCCTTTGAATCTAGGGCGCCCTAAGATGGAGGCCCCAGATAACGGCCTAAAATCCCACCTTGTGACCCTCTCTTTCTCTCCCTCTCTAAAGGTGGATCGGACGACAAGACAATGTGCTTGTGCCACATCACCAGCCACTCATCCACCTTCCACAAACTAGTGAGTGGATCAAGTGGCTCCTAGACATTGGATCTTGCACTCATCAGTGTGTTTTAGCAATCTGCAAACCCCACTTTTGGTAAATCTTCACCCCCTCTCTCAATTTTTATGCAAAATTCCAAATCTTACAAAAATTCCCAGAAATAGAACCCTTCTCTAAATATGGTTGTATGATATAACAATTTTATCAAAATCATGAGATCTATCCAGTAAAATTGGTTTCATGGCCTAATTTTATTTGTAGAGATTATGATATCCTAAATATAACAACTTTTGATCTCTCATACATGATTAATGACGTTTAATACTCAACTATCATATAATATGCTTCAGATCATTATGTTTTCCTAAGATCAATATGTTTTGACACTTAATAAGAACTTGACATGATATGTGTAACCTAATGTGATCGTATAATAGTAAATCTTTATTATGTGAAATTTAATGCTATGATGATTACTTTATGGTCAAACATGATCAAGTATGCCTCAAATATTTATGATTGATCTATATTAGTAACTTACACTATATTTTGAATCAAGAATAGAACTTTTTCAGACTTGGTACTCCTTTATGACTTCATTATATGATAATTACCTTTAAACGTGACATTGTGGACTTTTTGGTACTATATCTAATGCCTTATGTTAATATTGATCCATAATATTCAAAATGATTTTTGTGACCCCAAATCAATACATTATATGCAATGTAACTAAAAATCACATGTAGAATATTGATATTTCCTAGTTTGACCAAGTCGCATGCATGTGACATTAAATGTGACATAAATGCACATGTCTATAACTATTATTCTAATCTTGCACAAAACTTTCCAAAAGATGATCCATGCTATATTACATATTAAAATTTATAACCATTTGATACTTTTGGTGCAAATTCTAAAAGTGATCTCTTTTGTACACTCATAATATCATATTGCATGGAAAATAGCTTAAATAGATATGTTTGATTCCTAAGTCACTAGTCTTTTTAAAATTTCATATTTCTCTGTTAAGATACATGAGATCCTAATATTATGATCCTTTATCTTGTTAGGATGTTTCACCTTAAGTATTTAGTAATCCATGATATCATTTGTAGATTTGAAAAAACTACATGTACATTGAGGCGTTGAAATCAAAAAATATTAAAAACTGAACTTAGATTTGGTGAAACAAAGTTCCCTTGATGTTATAACTAGGATGACTAATCTTGTTGATGTTAATTAAATAATACATTGATTTTATACTCAGATCCTCTTTGAGGGACTCTTTTCAAAGATCTAATCATTTGTTGTTAAATGAAGTTGTAAATCTAGTGTTATAATCAAGCTACGCTATTATCCTCCTATTGGCCACAGTAGTGGTATTGAAATGTATGTATGTATGCATGTATGTATGTATGTATGTATGTATGTATGTATGTATGTATGTATGTATGTATGTATGCATGTATGTATGTATCAGAACGTTTTGGTAATATTATTCTGAACCCAAAATGGGACCAAGTTACAAACTACACCCAAGACGTGTCGTCCACATTACATGCAAGGCAAACAAATTAAAGAAAATGATTTCATAATAGTCAGATAGGATTTTCCTAGTAGATCCAAGGTGAGTAGCATCCACAACCTATATATGTGATTTCTTCACCAAGACATCATTGCATGTTTGTCCTCTAGAGGACGCATACAGGGGGTCTATAGTGCTAGTGATTTGTAAAAAATTTGGGTAATGAGGAACAATGATCATAAAAACTATAAAATCCTTTTTATGGATCACATCCATCAATTAACATCCTAGGGTATCTTTGCACCTATATTTCTTATTGGACTAGTGACTGCCATTCCCTCCACTTTGGGTATTCTTGGCCACTTAGAGGAAAAACCAAGAGCTTGCCTGATTGATGTTGACTATGTTGTCTCCCCTATATGTTAAAGGTGGGGAAGAAGGAGAACCTTTTCTTCTTTAAGGACTTTCCCCTTAGCCTTGAGCTACTAAAGAGTGTTAAATTTTACATGAATTTTTATGCTTACGATCTAAAAGACCTTAAGAATCACATGGTTAAATTTGATTATAAGTAGCATGAAAAGGCATCAACCTCAATGAGAATGAACAAGGGCATGACAATGAACGCAATGATGAAGAAGAGCAGAAAAAACTAGAGAAAACGTTGCAAGAATTAATCATCCCACAACCCAAATGTGGGTCAATTTGAATCTACAACAACCTATTCACCATCGGTGGATGATAATCCTTCCATCACTTATGCTTGGGAAGCACTAACCATGGAGGTAATGAGATCAAGGGCATTCATTAATGGATCTTGTTTCATCATGAGTCCATCATTTTGATCCAACATGGCATGTATCTAGAGCAGTAGAGTTAAGATTAGTAGCTTGATCATACCTAACATTATGGCTACAGGCACTATGAGTGGCATCACCAGCAAGGACACTACTCATATCCTTATCTAATTTGTCTGACTGGACATGACATCAACTACTTGCCACCATAGTTGAAATTTGGACGGTAATGTTACATATATCCTCTGTATGACTACACTATGAATTCCGATTCATAATTTAGTAGGGTACATGCACACTAAACCATAACTAGGTTCCCTATTGTCTTTGTGCCACCTGATCAGTTGTAGACCATAGATCCTACATTTAGCCTTACTTGAGACAAGCAAAGATCTAGGTCCATATAGAGGACGATAAGGTTTCACTTTCTCCTTTATATTTTTTCATCTTTGAAATCATATTTTTCTTTTTTATTGTGTGATTAAATTTTCTTCAGGGTTACATGTTATGTTTATATAGGATTATATTAGGGTTAGTGTTTTTATTATATCCGTCTTGACTAGTTAAATTCTATGTTTTGAAGTGACAATGAAACATCATCTATATGCATCACAGACATTAATGATGGAATAAATTGACTTTCTTAATTACATTAAGCATTCAAGAGACCCAATGACCATCATGGCCTTGATTTTGGATAGGTTTAACCTAGGGGTTCAAAGAAGGGATGAATTGATATGGAATCATACTTAACTACTTGTTGGAACTAAATAACCCTACAAAATTATAAGATTTCATTTGTTGTTTTTTCAATGCTTGAGGAATGCATACATAAGCCTTTACATATTATTTGTATTTGATAGTCAAAATGACAAAGTAATGCATATTTACTTATTTAATGCAATATAAAGAAGAAATGTACTCAAAATTTTTGATCCACTCCCAAATGGGATGGGATACCCAGACTTGTTGCTTACTAATAAACCCCTACTTCAACATGTTCTGATGAATCTGAGAAAAAGGGGGAAATCTATCTATTCTATATTTATTTTTAATTTTTTAGTGGTACTGAGTTGAACTATTTAAAATCATCTATATGATTTCATCTTGAGATTTAAATCATGCATATACTTTGCAATTGTACACTTTACATAAGATCATTTGTAGTGCATGAATCTTTTATAGTTATTAAATTCTTGGTGGATTCTCTACACATTTGAATGAAATATCATCTTGGGATAAAAAGGAAGGATGAAGATTTATCTTAGATGGCCATGAATTCTAGGTGATAATGTGGGATCAATTCGATGTTATTCTAGTCTTTCAAAATCCAAATTTTAGTGTAAAAACTAGATTAAATCTAGTGATGCAATACTAGAATGACATCAAATTAATCCTGCGTTATCACTTAATTTTATGGCATGGCTAGTTTCAAAGGAGTTTGATGTATTCTAGAATCACTAACTTTATATATAATATTTGTAGGGAAATATGGCATCAGATATGGGAGCAGAAACAAAAAAATTACTTGCTAAATTCCTCTTGACCAATGGATTTGTCAATAAATATAGATTGGAAAGGATGGTTTGCAAGAGTTATACCTAGTCCTGGAACAAGTCCAGTGACAACTCTTGCAGGGATATGCTTCTTTCACAAGTCGCACACGGACAATTTTCTAGGCGGAACCACCACATACGGTGTTGGTTGTTGTCCTCTCAGTGAGTTGCAAAGGCCTCCTCACCTCTATCTAGTCTACCTGGACCACCGGGAACTCCTTGTTATGCTCAAACGCCTACCAGAAGGAGTCATCCCTTCAGACTGTAGCGTGCTAGTTTTGACTTTATCTCCCTTTCTTATCTCTCTCTTGTTGTCTCTCCCTTTTGGGGTAAGACTTGCTTGGGCTTTCTTGATTACCACAACTAGAGAGTACAATAATTGTCAGAGCTTGTTGTTGTGTCTCTAAAAGCCTATATTGTCCCCCTTTATATAAGATGTCCAGGGTTTGGGTTTCCAACTCATTTGGGTGTCGAAGAGATGAAATTCCATGAATTTTTTAGAAGTTGTGAATTGTGAAGCAATCGGTTCGCATGTGATTCGATCGGTTCAACCTTTGAACCAATCAGGTCACAGTGTTTCCTACTCACAAACATATTAGGTTTTAATATCCAATTAATCCACAACATGACATCAGCATCAATCCTTGATCCAATCACATTGATCAACCAACGGGTCGGTACACAACTTGAACCAATTGGTTCATACATCTGAATTGATCAATTTACTAGGTGAACTAGTCGTTTTAGATTCTAGTCAGCCAATTGTTGTTTAATTCATTACCTAAACACTTTAGCAATCAAGTCAAATTTTATTCATTGGTAAACTCTTATTCTAGGTGTATCCTATGTGTGTGACCCTATAGGTCCCAAATTACATTGGCAGTGAATGCCCATAACTAAGTTATGACATCACAAGTAATGAGTGGTATCTAGAAACACATCATTTCTACCCAAGTAATTGGAAAGTTGGAGAACAACTTCAACCTACAATCTATGATTAGTGTTATAGTGATTGTATAGTTCTTTTATCTTTGATATCTAGATTGAACTAGAGGCATGGAATCGTCATTCTCTTCAACATTCAATCCATGTTACTTGAACTAGAGTAGACTATCTAAGATGCATGTGAGCTCAAATATCAAATATTAATTCACATGTGCATGGTCATATGTTTCTTAGTCTCGCTTATCAAGTGGCCTGGATATAAACTCTAGTAGGAGGGACAAATCACATCTACGTCGCTCACAATCAGTCCCCATGTGTCACAGTGCACCCAAACATCACCTTTATTGCAACCCTTATTCAAGGTCATGTTGGATGATGTCAAAGTACAATGAATGACATGTGATGATTGTAGTGACATCACATCTAAGAACCACAATCATCACTATCACAATGAGAGCTTATTTCAAATACCATTCAATGGTTTCCATGCATCACACTCATGGTGGGTCCATCTAATACACTGTTCTATAACAAGTATATATGTGCTTGGTTCAATATCACATATCATGACTAATAAGATTTTGTCATTAACGAACACACACTCTAGTCTTATGTATTATTGTTGTCTATTAGCTTCCTCTATAATAACCAACTAGGGATATAACAAGAATGAATGTACTCTTATCATACAATGATCTCATTGCTCACATCATCAACCTGAAGACATAAGGAGTAACATCATTCTTTAGATATCTATCATGTTATATCATTATCTCATAATTGAGAAAACACATGGGCAAAGATTGACTTTATCATTAATCAAATTGTTTACAAGATATGTTGTTACAATCATCATATGATTGGCTCTCTGGGCATACATACCAATAGACTCCCACTTGCACTTAGAACCAATCACCCATGAACTTAATACCAAGTGATCTAACATGACCATCATGCTTTTGTTGTGAAAGTGCTTCTGTGAAGGGGTTAGAAACATTGCTTTCAATTGGTACTCTAAAAATCTTCACATCTCCTTTGTGTACAATGTCTCTCATAATTGGTACTCTACAAATCTTCACATCTCCTATGTGTACATTCTCTTGTATGAGATGGAACCATTGTAGTATGTGCTTCAAATGCTAATGTGATCTAGTTCCTTATCTTGTACACTAGATCCATTGTTGTCACAATATCGATCTATTGCATCAATGATGCTTAGAACTACCTCAAGTTTAGTGATGAACTTCTTGATCTAAATAGCTTCTTTTGTTGCATTAGAGGTAGCAATATAATCGACTTCCATTGTAGAATTAGCAACTATCTCTTTCTTGGAACTCTTTCAACTCATGGCTCTATGGTTAAGGCAAAACACAAATCCAGATTGTGATCTATAGTCATCTTTGTTAGTTTGGAAGCTTGTAGCGGTGTAACATTTTACCACCAACTCCTCCTCTCCACTATAGACAAGGAATTGATCCTTAGTTCTTGTCAAGTACTTAAGGATGTTCTTTACGGCAGTCCAGTGGCCTTCACCGGGGTCTGACTGATATATTTTTGTCATGCTCAAGGCATATAAGATGTTTGGATGAGTACATAACATTGCATACATAATTGATCCAATTGCAGATGCATATGGAATATTAATCATGTGTTCCTTTTCTTCACAAGAATTGGGAAATTGAGCTCTAGAGATAGTAACTCCATGATACATGGGTAGGTTTTCCCTCTTCAAGTTCTCCATACTAAACATATTCAACACTTTGTCAATGTATGTTCTCTGACTTAGACCAAGAAGCCTTCTAGATCTATCCGATAGATCTTGATTCCTAAGATATAGGATGATTCACCGAAGTCCTTCATAGAGAATGCATTTCCTAGCCAGGTCTTTACCAATTGTAAAGTAGGAATGCCATTCCCCATCAATAGTATGTTACCTACATACAATATGAGGAATACAACCATGCTTCCACTAACCTTCTTGTAAACACATGGTTCATATTCATTTTGACTACAGCCAAACTCTTTGATTATTTTGTCAATTTGAAGATTCTAGCTCTGAGATGCTTACTTCAATCCATTGATTGATATTTGTAGCTTACATACTTTATTTGTATTATTTGGATTTATAAAACCCTTAGGTTGTGTCATGTACACATCCTTGAGTATATTCCCATTAAGGAATGTAGTTTTAACATTCATTTGCCAAATCTCATAGTCAAAATAAGCTACAAGGTGAGCATACTCCGGATGGACTTGACCATGGCATCTAGAGAAAAGGTTTCGTAATAGTCAACACCTGGAACTTGTTTGATACCCATTGCAACCAATCTGCCTTTATAGGTTTGTACAACACCATTCATGTCAGTCTTCTTCTTAAAGACTCACTTACACTCTAAGTGGTTTACCCCTTTAGGTGGATCCACCAAGGTCCATACCTTGTTGGTGTACATGGATTCCATCTCGGATCTCATGTCTTCAAGCCACTTCTCAGACTCTGGTCCCTTCACAACTTCTAGGTAGGTTGTTGGCTCATCATCAATGACCAACTCATTGCATTCTTGAGCCACGAGATAACCAAATTATCAAATCTTTCAGGCTCATGGTGTATCCTGCTAGATCTGTGAGGTTACTATGTTACATGAGGAATTTGAGATTTTGCAAAAAATTGTGATTCTCCTTGTTCCTCTTATACCTCTTTAGGTTCAATGTTTTCTTGTTGGTCTAAAACCTCTTCTAGTTCTACTTTCCTCCCACTAATTCCTTTGGAAATGGATTCCTTTTCTAGGAATGCAGCATCCCTAGCAACAAACACTTTTTTATCAGATGGGTTATATAAGCAGTATCCTTTGGTTTCTTTGGATATCCAACAAAATAAAATTAATCTGATCTAGGTCCAAGCTTTTCAGGAAACATTCTCTTGACATAAGCTTCACATTCCCAAATCCTCATAAAAAACATTTTGGGACGCTTCCCAATCCATATCTCATACGATATCTTTTGAACTGATTTAGATGTTACACAGTTTAGTGTAAATATTGTGGTTTCTAAAGCATGACCTCAGAAGGAAGTAGGAAGATCAACAAAACTCATCATTGACTCTACCATATCTAGTAATGTATGGTTCCTTGTTTTTGATACACCATTATGATGTGGTGTTCCAGGTGGAGTCCATTGTGATACAATATCACAGTCTTATAGAAGGTCCTGAAACTTCTGGTTTAAGTACTCTCCACCTTGATCAAAATGAAGTGCCTTAAAACTCTTACCAAGTTGGGTTTGTACTTTATTTATGAAATCCTTGAACTTTTCAAGGGTTTTTGACTTATTTTTCATCAAGTAAACATAGCCATACCTATTGAAGTCATCAGTAAAGGTAATGAAGTACTAATAGCCACCTCTAGCATTTGTTCTAAATGGTACACATGCATCAATATGTGCAAGTCCCAATAGATCACTTACTGTGAGTAGTAAAGGAGCTTTGGTCATCTTGTGAAACAAATAAGATTTGCATGTCTCGATTGACTCAAAGTCAAAAGAGTCCAGGTATCCATCTTTATGGAGTTTAGATATGTGTTTCTCATTGATGTGTCCTAGAGAACAATGCCAAAGGTATGTTTTGTTTGATTTATCGAGTTTTAGTCTTTTGGTATTAATGTTACAAGCATTTGTCTCTAGATCTAGCAAATAAAGACATTAAGACATTGGAGAACTACCATAAAAATTCTCATCTTTACTAATAGAACATCTTCCATTCTTTATAAGAATTTTGAATTCATTTTTGTCCATGGAAGATACAGAAATGATGTTTCTATTGATAGCAGGTACAAAATAGCAGTTCTCTAACTCTATTACAAGCCCCGTGGGCAGAGATAAATGATAGGTTCCAATTGTTGTAGCAGCAACTCTTTCTCCATTAGCAATGTGTAGTTCGACTATGCCCTTTCTTAAAGGCTTACTTCTTTTTAGATCCTACACATTGGAATATATGTGAGATACACATCTGGTACCTAGTACCCAAAATGAATAAGTAGACATATTTATCTCAATAACATAAATACATGACGTGGATATCTCTATCCCCTCTTTCTTGTTCCTTGGTTCTCTAGGTAATGGGGGCAATTCCTTTTTTAGTGTCCAGTTTGGTTACAGTGGTGACAATTGCTTCCTTTACTCACCCCTCCCTTTTATTTTTAGGATAGAATACTTGGGCTTCTAGCTAGATTTAGAACTCTTATTAGCTTTGACTTTTCCCTTGGACTTCTCCTTTCCTTTGGTGATCATCATCGCGGATTTGGTTTATTCCTTCTTCTTTGCACCTCAGCGGTTCTCAACATGCCAAGTAATTCTGACAATGGCTTGTCAAAATTGTTCATGTTGTAGTTCATGACAAATTAGTTGTATGATTCTAGCAGTCACTACAGAATCACATCTGTGGCCAACTCTTGATCCAAGGGAAATCCTAGACTAGTAAGGTTCTCCACATACCCAATGACTTTGAACACATGGGGACCTACTGGATCTCCTTCTACCATGTTACATTTGAACAACGCTTTAAAGACATCATATCTCTCTTATCTTACCTGATCTTGGTACATATTCTTAAGATGTGTTACCATCTCAATAACATCCATATTCTCACATTATCTCTGCAACTCATAGTTCAATGAGCATAACATCAGGCACTTGACATCCATGGCATCTTTAGAGTGCTTCTTGAAAGCATCCCTGACATCCTTAGCCATAGTGGGAGTAGGTTCATCTGGCTCTGATGTCTCCAGGACATAGTGCTTGCGCTCTTGTGTGAGAATAATTCTCAATGTCCTGAACCAGTTATGGAAATTATTTCCATTCAACTTGTCCTTCTTAAGGACCGATCACAAAGAAAATGTGTTGTTGGTTGCCATTTGTTTCTATAAAAGAAATTTATAATATGTCCAAACTCTTTTGATTTGATTAGATTAAATATGGTATTAATTAGACCTTTAATTAATTATCACTCCCACTATTTTGTTCAAATTGATAACCCTCACTTATAAATTCAAAATATTGCAGCGTACAACCTTCTAGTGAGCCAAGATCCATATTTCATCAATTTACGAGTCAGCTTTAACTGATCATTGACAATTTTATTATTTAGGTTGACAACGTTTGTAAATGGCATCTTATACAACTCTTGGATAGATGGTGTGCACAACTCTTTGTGAGAGTCCATATGTATGCTTCTAGGTACTTAATCTCATTAAGATCACCTAGTTAATCATGTCCTAAAAGCCAACATGATAGAATATGTATCCTGCTTTGGTAGATCTACATATCTACCAGCACACTGCCACAAGATAGATGATGCACCATGCTTTGGCATAACCTACGCTTTGTCAATCAAGCTTTTCATGTGTGTTGCTAATGGAAAGCATCTGAGACTTAATATTTGATTGATGGATTTTATATTTATATAAGTACATATACATATCCAATCACCACATACTTATAGTGCATATCACATAGATGCTATATCTACAAACTAGAGAACATGAAAGCAAAAATATATGAGTGATGGTTATGGCCATACTAACGCAATTCCTTGGAGCCACAAGGAATTGCTACCAACTAAGGTCCACATCATATGTACAACTTGTATTTCAGAAATATGTGTTGAAACTAGTCTGGTTCAATCAGTTCAACTCTTGAACCGATCAATTGGCCTCCTAGTCGGTAAGTTGGTCTCTTGAATTGGTCATCTAGTCTCTGGTTCAAGCGATGTCTAGACTCCTCCAGTTGATCGATTGGGCCACCAATCGATCAGTTCGTCCTATCTTTTGGTCTCCTTGATCCTCCATCTAATCGGTTCATCATCTAAGTCACTCAATTTGTCTAGTACAGAATGTCTTCTTTTATCATGTCATTAAATAAAACTTTAAGTTACATTTGAGGGGAGTATAGGAAGGAAAGCTTTAAGTTACATTTGAGGGGAGTATAGGAAGGAAAGCATTAACATTGTTATAGGAAAACTTTAAGTTAATTTGAGGGGAGTATAGGAAGGAAAGCATTAACACTTTTACATATGAAAAAGGAGAGAGAGGATTGGTATGAAAACCGATTTATAAAATAGGAATAAAATCATTCAACCAAACATTCAAGTCTAGGGGTATAGGCCATAACCAAGCTTCCAATCACCATCAAAACAATTTTTAAGGTGATGTGCATATATTGCATATATATCATATCAAATATATATTTATTTGGGATCGTATATGGTATTCAATCAGATATGCATAATAATCATTTTAAATATCCACATAATATGTAATAAAATGAATGATAAAATAAAATTGGGATCATATCGATTAATCCTAAAATATAGTAAATTGATGTGGTTCTGTACGACTGTAGGGGAATATGACATCAGATATGGTAGTGGAAATGAAAATTTTACTTGCCATATTCCTCTTAACTAATGGATCTGTCAATAATTATGAATTGGGAAGGATGGTTTGCAAGAGATACACTTGGTCCTGGATCAAGTCCAGTGATAACTCTTGTACGGGTGTGCTTCTTTCACAAGTCACATGCAAAGAATTATCGAGGTGGCACCACCACGGATAGTGGTGTTCGTTGTCCTCTCAGCGGGTAGCAAAGGCCTCCTTGCCTCTATTAGTCCATGCAGTCCATTGGTAACTCCTCGTTGCACTCCAAGGATAATGGGAAGGAGTCATCCCTTCAAACATCAGTGTGTTAGCACTGACTTGCTCTCCCTATATTGTCTCTCCCTTGGTGTCTCTCTCTTTTGGGGTAAGACTTGCTCGGGCTTCCATGGTTACCACAACTAGAGAGGACAACAATTGTCAGAGCTTATTGTTGTGTCTCTAAAAGCCTATACTACCCCCCCTTTATATAGGATGGTTAGGGTTAGGTTTTCAATTCATCCGGGAATCAAAGAGAAGGAATTTTATGAATTTTTTGGAAGCTACAAATGGTGAACTGGTCGGTTTGCTATTAAACCGACTAATTTATCCCTTGAACGGATTGGTTCACAATGTTTCCTATTGAAAAACATATTGGCTTTTAATATCTGATTAATGTAAAACATGATGTCATCATCAATCCTTAATCCAATCACATTGATCAACTAAATCAGTTGATTCACAACTTGAACCGGTCAGTTCATACATCTTAATTGATTGGTTTACTAGGTGAACTGGTCATTTCATATTCCATTCAGCCAATTGTTTTTAATTGATTACCTAAACACTTTAGAAATCAAGTCAAACTTTATTCATGAGTAAACTCCTATTCCAGGTGCATCCTATGTGTGTGACTCTATAGGTCCCAAATTAAGTTGGAAGTGAATGTCCATAACTAATTTATGACATCACAAGTAATTAGAAGTGTATAGAAACACATAATTTCTACCCAAGTATTTGGAAAGTTGGAAAACAACTTCAACCTACA
The DNA here is from genome assembly GCA_963693085.1 of Alisma plantago-aquatica. Classification (NCBI taxonomy): domain Eukaryota; kingdom Viridiplantae; phylum Streptophyta; class Magnoliopsida; order Alismatales; family Alismataceae; genus Alisma; species Alisma plantago-aquatica. The sequence continues at coordinate 265,701,703 of OY856414.1, forward strand.
ATCTGTTATTAGTGTTATAGTGATTGTATAGTTCCTTTGCCTCTAATATCTATATTGAACTGGAGGCATGGAATTGTCATCCTCTACAATTCAATCCATATTCCTTGAACTAGAGAAGATTGTCTGAGATGGATGTGAGCTCACATATCATATATTAATTCATATGAGTATGACCATATGTTTCTCGGTATCGCTTATCAAGTGGCCCAGATATCAACTCCAGTAGGAGGGAAGAATCTCATCTACATCACTCACAATCAATCTCCATGTGTCACAGTTCACCTGAGCATCACCTTTATGGCAACCCTTACTCAAGGTCATGTTGGATTATGTCAAAGTACAACAAATGACATGTAATGAGTGTAGTGACTTCAGCTCTAAGAACCACAATCACCAGTATCACTATGAGAGTTGATTCTTTCTACTATTTAATGGTTTTTATTCATCACTCTCAGGTGGGTTTTTCTGATACACTATTCTATAACAAGTATCTATGTGATTGGTTTGATATCATATATCATGACTAATGAGAATTTATCATCAACCAACACACACTCTAGTCTTATGTATTATTGTTGTCTATTAGCTTCCTCAATAATAACTGACTAGGGACATAACAAGAATGTATGTACTCTTATCATACATATGATCTCTCATTGTTCAAGTCCTCAACCTGAAGACATATGTCATGGAGTAACATCATTTTTTAGACATCTATCATGTTATACCATTATCTCATAATTGAACAAACACATAGATGAAGATTGCCTTTATTATTAATCAAATTGTTTACAAGATATGTCATAACAATCATCATAATATTGTCTCTCTAGGCATACATACCAACAATATTTTCCCAAAAATGGGGCTAGTGCAATGACTAGTGCAAAGGAGAAGGTGATTCCTGGGGCGATGGAGAAGGTGACTCCCTAGGTGACTAGTGGTGCTTCCAAGGGTGTTGATGGTGAGAAGCTTGTGGATGTTGGTGTCTCCTCTGCTTTGACCTCAGAGACATTGAAGGAGAACTCAGATCGAGACTCAAGGAGTAAGATAGGGCCAAAGTTCTCATCATCTGGTGGTGTTTCGGATGCCAAGGATGTTAAGCTATCGACCGATATGTTCAAGACGAAGGTATTGGTCAACTCGATCACTCTGGCCAAGACTGACATCGTGATGTCGAATGGAAAACTCCTATACTCTAAAGCCATCATGGAGAGGAACATTTCCAGATGGAGTAGAGCAGTGGTGGGATACGTGGTGGGATTGAAACTTCACTGGAAGACCCTTGTAATTCACATTGCTCATATCTGGGAAATGAAGGGCTCAATTGAAGTTAAATCTAGAGGCAATGGATTCTTTCTGGTCCTCTTCTGCAATGATGAAGATATGTCGAAGGCGCCAGACGGAGGTCTATGGTTTGTTGTTTCTCAACCCCTAATCTTAAAAAAATGGGAGAGAGAGAGCCTTTGTTGAAGCTAAAACTGGCATAAGTTCCTATTTGGATCAAGGTCTTTGATCTGCCCTTAGAACTGTGAGACAGGGAGATGTTTAACTATAATGGTTCCTATATGGGTAAACTAGTCTACCCTGATTGTATGATTGTGGAGTTTACTCGTCTGGAGTATGCTAGGTTGCAGGTCCTAATTTGATGGATTTCAATTTCCCTAAAGAACTCCAGATTGAAAGTGATGATGGTCAGATGGATATCATATGTTTTGAATACGAGTGGGATTCTAATCGTTGTGCTCACTGTGGGAATTTTGGACATGAAATGGCTCTTTGTTCAGACCCTCCTGTAAAGAATGCAATTTCTCAACTGAAGAAGAAAGTGTGGCTACCGAAAGTTCCTATTCCTTCAGAGAACATAGAGAAGTCATGCATTGATACTTCTAATGTTGAAGTTATAACAATACCCTTAGAGGGTCCCACTACATCCAGTGGGGAACTATCGATTACAGATTCAGGGAGTAGCTCTTGTCCTTTGAGGTCAAACCCCATTACTCAAGAACAGTCTTCTTTACAATGAGAGACTCAAAAAAGTCTAAGTCTCCTCCTAAGCCAAGAGTTGTGTCTAAAAGTGTCGTTGCAGGGAGTAATGTCGCATTGTCGAATAAATTCTCTCTTCTATACAGGGGTTAGTGATAATCCTAAGGTTGTAGCATCCCTCTTTCATCTCCCAATGGTTATTCCCCTCTCAATCATCTCTTGGAATGTGATAGGTGCTCTTAATAAGATCTCACATATTTAGAAGGAGTTTGGTTGTAATAAGATGGATATCTATAATAAGTTAGAATCCAGAATGTAGGAGAAAATATAGAAAATGATGTCAAGTAAATCTGGGAGGATGCTAAATACATCTCTAATGCTGAATATTACTCTTATACTTGCATTATTCTTATATGGTCAGATCTTAACATCAAGGTGATAAAGGTTTGGGCTAATGATCAGATTCTTTATTATCATATTAGTTATGGCGATATTGAGTTCTATGTCTCTACAATCTATGGTGCTAATGATGATTTATATAGAACTAGTCTTTGGAGTAACCTCATTTCCCTTTGTACTGACATTAACTCCCCCTGGTATCCTTGGGGACTTCAACGCTGTTAGTATGAATTCTGAGAGGTTGGGTAAACATCCTTCATCCGCTAAAAGCATGTTAGACTTCAATAATTCCATCTACAATTCTAGTCTTCTTGAGATTACTACAAAGGGTCACTTTTTCACCTAAGATAATAGAAGTAAAAAGGGTAACAACACCTTCTCTAAGACTGATCGAATTTTTCCAACATTGCTATGCTTAACTCTTTTCCTGATACTTGGGGTGAGGTTATTGATAGTATCATCAATGATCATCGTATGGTTGCTATTCCTCTTTCTAAGTAAAGGAAAAGGAAAACTCCTTTTTAGTTTACTAACAATTGGATTAAAGAAGATAGTTTCCTGGACTTTGTCCATGATAGTTGGTCAAGGAGAACTACTCTGATGCCCCCATGTACAAGTTTATTGCAAACTAAACAAGCTTCATGCTGACTTGATTGAATGGAATAGTAACAAAGTTAAGAATTATCTTTCCAAAGCTTCTAAGATGGAGTCTATTGCTATTGACTTTCAACGCAAAGTGGATCGGGATCCTGGTAACTTAGAACTCCAAAACATATTAAAGTTTTATAGGGATGCTTCTATTAAGTCTAAAGAGGAGGAGGAAGTCTTTCTGAGGTAAAAATCAAGAATCCAATGGCTTAAGGCAGATGATAAAAACACGGCCTTCTTCTATGCTTCTCTTAAAACCAGGAGAATCAGGAATGGCATCAGTTTTCTTGAGGAGAACGGTCAAGTCTACTATGACATGAACATCATCAATGAAAACATTGTGGCCTATTATAAAAGCATCTTCAACTCTGCTAGTAATTCCTTGGTGGATTGGAATATTGACTGGAAACTATCACATCTTTCTCAACAAATCTTTGATCTACTTGGAGAGTGAGTTACTAAGGAGGAGTTGAAAGTGTTTTTAAAAACTTGAATGATGACAAGGCACCTGGACCAGATGGGTTCAACTCAAGAACTGTTGAAGTATCATTGGCCCTGACATTACTACTACTATTCTCAATTTCTTTGACAATGGAAAGCTTCTCAAAGAGTGTAATAGGACTTTTATCACTTTGATTCCTAAGATTCCTAATGCCTCATGTTAAGGATTTTAGGCCTATTTCCTTAAGCAACATTTTGTACAAAGTCATTACGAAAATCATGGCCAATAGATTTAGTCCTATTATGACTGAGATTATAAATGAGAATCAAATGGAGTTTATCAAAGGTAGGTCATTTTGTGATGCCATCTTGCTCACAAATGAAATTCTTAGCACCTTTCCTAATTCTCAGGGGGGGCAAGAACATGTGTGTGAAAGTGGATCTTTCTAAGGCCTTCAAATCTATTAGAAGAGACTATATCCTTTTCCTTATGCACAAGGTTGGTTTTCCTAGTTGTTGGTTGAGATGGGTAGATGAATGTTTCATCTATGATTTTCTTTAAGTTCTCATTAATGGTTCTCCTATTGAACCCTTTTAGCCCATGAATGGGGTAAGTCAAGGAGATCCATTTGCTCCTTTGGTCTTTGTGATAGCTATGCAGGGCTTCTCTTCCATTCTTAAAATAGCTATTGCTAACAAGCAAGTGATTCATATAAGTCTTTCTGTTTCTACTAGCATTTCTCATATTATCTTTGTTGATGACTTACTTCTATTTGCTAAAGCTGACTCTAACAATGTGATGGGTTTGAGTAATACTTTGGAGGTTTTTCAATCCATCTCTGGTCTAAAACTTAACAATGATAAAATCCAGTTGTTTATTAGTAAGTCTTGCCAAGATGATAGCATCAGCGATATCCTGAAGATTGTAACTTCCCAACTACCTGTCTGTTATCTTGGTTTGTTATTGTTCACAGAAAAATTGACCAGGAGCATGTGTTTGCCTCTCATTGATAAAGTGAAAATGAAACTTGACTCATGGAAAGGGAGACTTCTCTCATTTGCAGGTCATGTTTAGCTAGTCATTTCTACACACTTGTCTTATCACATCTTCTGGTCGGCTACATTTCCTATTTCTAAAATATGTTATAGAGGAATCAGAGAGGATGATGAGAGACTTTATCGGGAATGACAACAAAGACACAAAGCATCTTCATACTATCTCTTGGAACACCATGTGTAGACTGAGAGTCTAAGGGGGTATTAGAATCCAATCGATTAGAGATTGATCTAATGTAGGTATTGTGAAAGATAATTTAGATTTGGCCAATGACAAAAATTCCTTATGGGTGAAATGTCTGCATGAGAAGTATCTGAAAAATGATTCTATCTGGTTGGTGATGGAAAGAACTAATGCTTCTTGTCTTTGGAAAAAGCTTTTAAGCAAGAGAGGTACTATTCAAAAACATGTGAAATTTAAAGTTGGTAATGGCGAGACATTCAGGTTATGGAGAGACCCCTGGTTACCATAGAATAATAATGTGAAGGATTGTGTGGATAATTAGCTTGTCTTTCATCTTGGGAAAGGCATTAATTGCAAGGTATGCACCTGTATTGTGGATAACCTTTGGGTTTGCCCTAAATTTCGTGGAGTTGAAGCTATCAAAGTTGTTCTGAACTGCCTATCTCTGTCCACTGGTGTTAATGATGCTATTCTTTATAAAGGAATATCTTCTTTTTGTCTAAGAGACGACTGGGAATCTTTCAGAGATCCATATCCCATGGTTGAATGGGGTAAGTGGATATGGTCTGCCGACATACCCAGGGGATGTTCTATCATTCTCTAGAAGTGTTTCCTCAATAGGCTTTCAACCATTTACACTCTACAACGCTTTGGATTTCAAGGTGTGTCCTTTGCAAAGATGATGAAGAGTCCATCGAGCATCTATTTCTTGGTTGTAGTTTCACTTCTGTGATTTAGTCTTCTTTCCAGGATTTGCATGGCAGGTGTGCAACTTGCTTGTTTGACCTAAGTACCTTGAAGAAGGATGAAAAATACATTGTTGCTATGATGATTTACCACATCTGGACAAAAAGGAACCGAATGATCTTTCTAGGAGTTCAAAGAAGTCATGTCAAGATCTCAAGGAGGATTTTGGATGATTTATAATTTCACAGATAGATAGCTCTATTCTAGTTTCTCTTTTTCTTGTCTTGCTTTTTTGTAGTTGTACAGATAGCTCACCTTTTACACTTTCTTCTTTTACTTATTACACCTCATAGAAGGATTGTACATACTTTTTCTTGAGAAATGGAAGAGGCACACATGGATCACCAAAAAAAAATATTTTCCCAATTTGGGTGTTAAATCAACATGTTGGATTGTTATATTATAGGTTGATATTCAGGTTTTCACTCAAATGTACCTTCTTCACTCAATTTTTTTAAGTTTCTAGGTTGCATTAATAAATTTGAGAAAAGAATTCATGAAGAGTTGATAAATGTACTTCACTTGCATCAGTTAAGGTTTCTAAATACTCCAAATTTGAAGGTTATAAGAGTGGGTTCACTAGTACATAACATGCCTTTAGTGTCAGTTTTTTAAGGCCTTTAGTGTCGATTCTTAAGCGACACCTATGTGGGCACCACTAAAAGCCCAACTGTTACGCGTCGGTTCTCAAACCGACGCCAAAACCCTTCGTGCGCCACCGAAAACGCGCCAGCATGGGGTATAGGTGTCGGTTATTAGGTTCAAAACCGACACCACATACCTTCGCGCCACAGAAATGGTGCCATCTGGGGCACTATCGACGTCAGTTTCTTAGTGATAACCGACAGCCATCTCACCCACTGTCACGGCCGTGCTGACCAGCACGGCCGTGTTGTCTAGCCTCTAGGGAATTCGACGTCGGTTACTAGTAGGGAAACCGACACTGTTATCCTATGTCGTCGGTTGTATATAAATATCCGACACCTATTTTATGTCTGGTCCGCTGCCACTATCGTGCTGGCCAGCACAGTCATGGTGTCTGGCCTCATTAGGGAAATCGACGTCGGTTACTAGTATAGAAACCGACATTGTAACCATATATCGTCGGTTTTGTTCAAATAACTGACGCTGATGTTTTTTTTTCTGTCAGTCTGCAGACCTGCTGTGGCTAGTCGCAGGATGAGAAACCTACAGTTCAGTTATGAACTGCAGGTTTCATGACATCCATTGATATCAGCCAACAACAGGCTACAAACCTACAAACATTTTATCTCTTTTCACATTCAGACACATGTAGAAACATTCATGTATTGATGATTTTCACACACAATTCATAAAAATTCATTCACATTGTCATCATTGTCAACAAAATCATATATTCAAAGAGCCATGAAACAGCAAAAGAAGCCACAATGAAGGGAAGCATGATACATATACAATACATAAAGTGCAGCACGCACAAGTGTTTCAGATTCATATCACAACATGACAGACTAACACATATATAGTGCATAATAATAGCAGTGCCGAATTTAGATACAACATTATATCTTAGTACATATATATAGTGGGACTAAGGTGACGATCTCACCTGTTAAAATAGGTTATCGACAACTACATGTTACGACTGGGAGGTCGTGATTCAGAAACCGTATGCATTAGCAGGAGGACAAACAGATTTCACCATGAGTTAACATTGAAGAAGGTCTACTAACCTTCTTCAATGTTAACTCGTGGTGAAATCTATTTGTCCTCCTGCTAATGCATACGGTTGCTGAATCACGACCTCCCAGTCATAACATGTAGTTGTCGGTAACATGTTTTAGCAGGTGGGATCGTCACCTTAGTCCCACTATATATATGTACTAAGCTATAGTGTGGGATGCTTGCTTTCTCTCCGACTGTTGCGCTTTGGATTTACAAAGCAATGTTGATGGCCTGCATAGCTATGTCATGGCCGTCCTGCATAGCCTGTAGTCTTTGGCAAATGCCTACAAATTTAATAGAATTTCTATTAACTAGTATCCTAAAAATTTGATAAAAAACACACTTACATAATATAATTATAAATGAACATATAGATAGAAACCTCAGGGATATATTCTTAAAACTTACATTGTCAGGCGGTGCAAGCACATCCTCACCCTCACGGTGATCATCAAAACGGTCATCATGGGAACATAATAAAAATATAAACATCCATGCCTCTAATATTGTGATCTTTTATCAATTAACAATCCTTCATTATGATCCCCGCGAACATACAAGTCATTGTCATCCCCAGCTTCAATGTTTGGTGGTGTTGGCAACCCAACTGAGAATGGATTGGAGTCATCATACTTATCATAGTACTCTTCTTCATCTATAGGATCTTCAATGAACTGTCTTTTACCATGAAGAACAACCGACCATTTATCATTTGCAGGATCATCGATATAAAATACTTGTTTTGCCTGTGATGTCAATATGAATGGTTCACCATTCTCTCCAATCTTTTCAAAGTTCACTAACATGAAACCCAATTCATCCACTATAACTCCTTTTTTGTTGTCAACCCAATTACATTTAAAGAGTGGAATTCTGAAATCTACATAGTCAAACTCCCATATGTCTTCAATGACACCGTAATATGACATTTTAGCTTCACGTGGACTTTTATCCTTTGCACTTGCAAAATACATAGTTGACGCTTGAAGGGTGACCCCGCTGTTTTGGACGACACTCTTATCATCTTGACGCTTTGTGTAATATGAGAAACCATTTATGTCAAACCCTTCATAAGACATAACATTCAATTTTGGTTTAAAGGCAAGGCATTTGATGGTTTCAGTAACATTATCTGGTGTTTGAGATAGTTGATGTAAGACTTTATCTTCAAACCACTTAATAAATGTCTTGTTATGCTCTCTAGCAAGCCACATTGAATTGGATCGAGGATATTGTCTCTTGATGAAATTGGTATGTTCCTCGATATAAACACTCACTTCGTCGATGTTGTGTAAAATATACAAGTGACCTTGCTCCAACTGCTCACGGTTGATTACTTTCACCCATGCTCCCAAAACTCATTTGCCAAAATGCTCCTCAATATTCTTGTCATTCACGGGAGCGTCATTACCACTCAGAAAGTCATTGCAAAAATTCATAACCTCTCTCGCCACATAACCCTTAATAATACAACCTTCAGGCCGATAATAGTTTCGAACATCACCTTTAAAAATGCTCATGTATCGTTCAAAGGGATACATCCAATGCAAAAAAATTGGTCCCAACATTTTCACTTCCCTAGTCAAGTGGACAACAAGATGTACCATGATATCAAAGAACGACGGAGGAAAATACATCTCAAGCTGACATAGGGTAACAACCACTTCTCTTTGCAAATTATCGAGAGTATCAAGGTCAATAACTTTGCTGCACAGACTGTTGAAAAAGAAACAAAGTCTGGTGATTGCAAACCTTACATGCTTCGGCAATATAGATCTAATTGCCACAGGCAATATTGGTTGCATTAGAATGTGACAATCATGAGATTTAAGACCTATCAACTTCAGATCTTTCATTGATACCAATGTACATATGTTGGATGAGTAACCCTGTGGCACCTTAACATTTCCAAGCATTCACAAAATGCTTTCTTCTCCTTTCTAGACAACGTGTAACAAGCGGGAGGTAAGTATGTTCTTTTATTACCCATTTCACATAATTCTGTTAATTCTGACCTTATTCCCATTTCACGTAGGTCCATTCTGGATTTTATCCCATCTTTAGTCTTACCTGGTATATTCAACAGAGTATCGATGACGCTATCACATATATTTTTCTCAATGTGCATGACATCGATACAATGCCTGACTGTCAAAGAACTCCAATAAGGAAGATCCCAAAATATCGACTTCTTCTTGAATAAAGACTTATCACTCCTTGTGGACATCGTACATTGTGATCTCTTACCAAATTCATTGGCGATGTCTTTCACTCTTTCATAAACATCCTCCCCTGATATAGGTTTAGGTGCACTACGTTCCTCATTCCGTCCATTGAATGCTTTGCGCAACCTACGATACGGATGAAATTTTGGAAGAAACCTTCAATGAGCAAGATATACTGTCTTGCCGCCGTGTTTTAGTCGTATTGAATCAGTGTTCTCTTCACATATAGGACACTCTTTAGATCCTTTGACACTATATCCAGACAAATTCCCATATGCTGGAAAGTCATTCACAGTGCAAAACAACATAGCGTGCAAACAAAATGTCTCTCTTTGTGAAGCATCATAGGTCATCACACCTTCACCCCAGATTTTCTTTAAGTCATCAATCAAAGGTTCAAGATAAACATTGATATCATTTCCAAGTTGTTTAGGGCCCGATATCAACAACGACAGCATAACGTACTTATTTTTCATACACAACCAGGGAGGAAGATTGTATATAACAAGCATGACTGGCCAAGTGCTATGTTGGCTTCTCAATGTCCCGTACGGATTCATCCCATCTGTACAAAGCTCACTTAGATTCTTGTCCTCTTCACCGAATTTAGGGTACAATAGATCAATCTTCTTCCACTGTGGGGAATCAGACGCATGTCGTAGGATCCCATCATTATTTTTCTTAACATCTGCATGCCACCTCAAATTCTTTGCATCTATAGGATTGACAAACAAGCGTTGAAACTGTGGTATTATAGGTAGATACCACATCACCTAGGCGGGAGAACCAGTTTTGGACTCCCCCGAAGTCGTCAATTTATACCTTGACGCACCACATTTCGGACAATCTTTCAAATTCACATAGTCCTTTTGAAATAATACACAATCATTCGGGCATTCATGTATCTTCTTGGCCTCCATTCCCATTGGGCACAACAATTTCTTTAACCGGTATGTTGAGATCGGCAGCTCGTTTTCTTCAGGAAGAATTTCTTTCAACAAAGACAACAATGACGTGAAGCTTTTGTCGCTCCATCGATTGTTAGCTTTTAGTTTATACAATCTCAACACAGTGCTAAGCTTCATAAACTTACAACCCGTGTATAATGGTATCTCATCATCATGTACAATGTTTCTAAACATGGGAGGTGGATCAGTGTGCTCTACCCCGCAACTATCCAACATCGCATCAACGATGTCTACTTGAACTGGTTCATTCACATCTACGTCATTGAAGGCAATTTCTTCTTCCATACAAGCACTGCTATCGACATCCACTGGTTTCAAGGTTGAAATCTCTCCATGTCAGTGCCATTCTGTATAGCCTTGTACAATCCCGTTGCACATGACATGACTTCTGATTTCGTCACCAGTACTGACTTTCAAGTTGTTACCGCAAAGCCTACATGGACAGTAGAACCTATCTCCAGGTTGTTTCCTATGTTCCTTGGCAAATCTAACAAACTGATCAAGACCAGAAATAAACTCTGGGGTGCAGCGATTGCGAATGGACATCCATGATCTATCCATTCTCTGGTCAAATAGAAAATAAGTATATATTACAATAAGATTAGGGTCTAGGGTAAACAGATTAGAGTTTATGGTTAAAACTTTAGGGTTTAAACATGTGATGTCATTCTTAAATGTGTACCACCTATCCCATTCTTGAACACCTAATCTCACTAGTCAGTGTATAATGTGTATTGGGTTTTCAAGAAAATTTCGGCAGCATTTCCCCGTTGTTCTCCAAGTACATATGTACTTAGAGAACAAACGGGGAAATGCTGCCGAAATTTTCTTGAAAACCCAATACACATTATACACTTACATCCTAAGTGAGATTAGGTTTTCAAGAACAGTCCCAAACAGTGACTATCCAATATTTACTCCTAATGAGTAAATCTTGGATGGGTTTCTAGGCCAACAAATACAACACCAATTCCTTGTTCACAACCCCATTCAACACACAATTTCTTATAAAAACATTTGTCGACAGCCATAACAACATATCAATGCTTCCTAAATTAATCAACATTAATAGCTTATGAATGTTTAGATGCATTTAAATATAAATCCCTAAATTTAAATAATGTGATGAATAAAAAATCATTAGATGAACGAGTGGATAAGTAAATACAAATTAGTATTTAAGTAAATACAAATCAGAGGGCGAGACAGAGGGTTTTTGGGGATGTTTACCTCTGTTTGAGCCCAGTCAGGCGTCTTGCTCTGGAGCAGGGAGAGAGGCGAGACGGATGGGTGCACGTGGAAGCCGAACGGACGGGCAGAAGGCCGGCGAGCTCCTGAACCATAATGGAAGTGATCATTGAAAACATAGTTATAATAAGGATAAAAGGACATTTATAATGAAATTTATCAGTAATTTGTAACATTCAATAACCAAGCCAATCATCAATTCAGTTAGAAGCATTCATGTAGCAACTTTCAGTTCCATTCATTAATCTCTTTTTACATCCACACACAGGGGTTGGTGTACCCCTAAACAGTAACTAAACAAAGGGGTTGGTGTACCCCTAAACATGCGCATAATTAAAATAACTATTAATACAGACAAGTCTAGATAGATAGACAACTAAATACTACACCAACATGGTCCCGCATCAGTAACTTCGAGGACTTATCATTGTGGGGATCTTCTCCTGAAATTCAGAAAAGAAAGCAGCTATGAGTATTGAGTTCTTTCAGACAAAAAGTGTAAACACAATTTTTTGTCTTGACAATTATATTTGTTAATTGGACCTACCGTGGCCTTTTTTATGATGTTTTGTCACAGAGCTCCTCACTGTATTTAGACGAATCTGAACTGACAGGGGCCTAATAATCAGATTTGTCATAGATGATATCATCCGTCGTGCGCTCATACCGCATTAGATGATCGGGGGTCTCACAGTTGATGTTGGTTATCCAAACGTTGATGGTATTATGGCCAACTAGACGGAGAAAAAGCTTGTCGCTACAGCCCACATGCATCTTTCCAATCCAATCACGCCAACCGGATTTTGATACAAGATTTCCCGCCAAATCATACTCAACCTCAATAACATGTGAATAATTGCCAAAATTTAGGGTCACTTCACCAGGCTTGTAATGTCTTCCTTTTAGAAAACGCTAATGTTTGGGTATGGACAATTGGTTTAATGAATGATCATCTAGGATGATGTCCAATTGTTCTTCAATAGGAAACGTTAACATTGACATAGAGGCCCAGTTCATAGTGACTGTTGTGGGTGGACAGAGACTGCATAATATTAGTATTAACAAAGTGTACGTAAGTACATATAACGATGTTATATATTTTCAGAGAAAGTGTAAGTACATATAATGATGTTATAAATTTTCATACTAGTATTTTCTATAATTTGATGTATCTTGGTATTTCATAAAATGAGGTGACACTTATTATCTATTTGTTTAATCAACACTCATATTTAGTTTTATGAGTACATGACACTATGTTTGAAATACTTTTTAAAAGGATAAAAGAACATACTTATAATAAGGACCCAGGCACATTCTAATCATTTTGAAGTGAATCAGAAAATGAACAGGAGACTGGCTCCTATCCGCTAGTAACATCAAAAAAGTCAAACCTAAAACTGGAAATGCACACTACAAATTTTAGCACGATCATGTATGAATGCAAAACAATACCGAACTGAATTAGGATCAATCATAGGGATTGGTTAACTAAATTATCATTGACATCTACTTGTTTAAAAAATAGGTTAAGCCAAGGTCAACACACATCAACAACACACATTAAAAAATAAGTTAAGCCAAGGATGAATTGAGGATGCAAACCTAGTCAATTGGAGGCTTTACCTCTAGCAGTGGCAGTGGTGACGATAATGGCAAGCTCTGAATCTGGCTGCTGCTGTTGGCGCTGGCTACTGGCGCTGGCTCTAGTTCCGGCTGTTGTTGTTGGCGCTGGCTACTGCTAGCACTGGCGAGAGGAGGACCGGCTGGAGGAGAGGACCAACGACGGTGGCGGCTCCACGAACGGCGAGCTCCACGAAGGCGGCGAGCTCCACGAACACTGGCAAGCTCCACAAACGGCAATCTCTACAGCGGCGCTTCACGGTGGCGGCAAGGAGATCGGCGCTTCACGGCGGCGCTTCACGATGACGCTTCATGACGGCACTTCACGACATCGACAAGCAAGGAGATTGGCGGCAGCGAGAAAGGAGAACGCCGGAATCGCCAGACCCTAATAGTCGATTGCAATCACAGAGAGAAAGGGGAAGAGTCGGGCTCTCTTGCGTGATATTAAGTTAACATTCGGTGTCGGTTGCTAAAAAAATCGACAATAAAAACTTTAAGTATCGGTTTCCAACAAACCACCGACACTAAAGGGAGGTGAAAATTTTCATGGTTATTCACGCGAAAACACAGCGGCGTCAGTTATTGTCACAAAATTGACGATAAAAAGTGAGAAAATTTCTGTCTCACAGAAAACCTTTAGTTGTCGGTTCCTCTCTTAAAAACCGACGATGTATGTCAATTTTTGGAGGCAATTTTTTTCGTTGGAAATTTTGGTTTTGGCGGTTACTTTTAGGTGTCAGTTTCTTATTAAGGAACCGACACTAAATAAAAGCGATACCCGTGTCTGGTCACCCTTCACAGATTGATGTCGGCTTATTTTAAACACCGACGCTGTATGATTTAGGTGTCGGTTTGTTATTACAACCGACACCAGAAAAGTGACGTTATAAGCCATTTCTGTAGTAGTGGTTTCATTTCATAGTACATGTTTACCAATACGAGCATAATTTCTACCCCAGGAAACAATTGATCCATATTTGATGAGTTGGGAGGTCAAGGGATTAATAAAGAATGTGAAGACATCAAAAAAAGACACCCCCAACCAATTGACTGGTGCAAAATTAAAAAAAAATAGTCACTAGTCTATAATGCTTCATTGGGTAGGGAAACCTAGAGATTTGGTTTGTAGCAGTGCATTCATAGCTCTAGTCCCAACAAGGATAGGTCGCAAGGACCTGTGGCTTATTAGCATACCTCTAGTTTGCAATGTTATAGTGAAATTTAAAAAAAAACATTTGCCTAATATAAGTTTAGTTTTTTTCAATAATTATATATATTGAGGTGAACTATCTCGGCTCAAGTGGATAATAATGATAATTCATTCTTCTCACGATTTTCAACTTGCATAAACTTTTCATTTGCTCTACTTTATATTGTACATTTGTTCAGAATGCATGAATTCTAGATGTTTATGAAATTGTAACTTAACTTGCTTTAGATTTGAATGAAATATCAATTTGGGATAAGAAGGATGTAGGTTTTGCTTGGATGGTTTCAAGTTTAGGAAAATGGGGGGCTCAAGTAATGCTTACTCTTCTAATCCCTAAAATCAATTTACACATTGAATTGAATTGTTGATGATATATCTTGCTTAAGGACAAGAAAGAATCTAAGTTTGTTCGAACGTGATGTATGCCAAAATCACATGTTTTGCATAATGGCATTTCTGCAATTTTGGTGTCAAATAATGATATATTGCTATCTTTGGGTTGATATTAAGGTTTTACTCAAATGAATATTATTGTCTCAATTTTGCATTTATAGGTTACAATTATGCACTTAACTAAGTAAATCATGAATAGTAGGAAGTCGGGCTTCACCAACATTGATTAAGGTTCTTGGATACTCTAAAGTTTAATATCATAAGTGTGGGGTTTGTACCATATTCCATTTATACCAAGAAGAGAAAGATTTATACCCATAGCTAATTAATCCCTGGTAAATAGATTTAGGGTCATGTGTGTACATTCAAGATATGTTCTGAAGACACCCTCAACTGATTTATTGCTCAATAATTTGATCAGTTGGGCAAGATCAGACTACAATCAACCAGTTGAGTCAAAGATAGGACTTGACCAAGAAATCTCAACTGTTTAACTCACTCATCTATATGTCCAATGTGTCTTCATTGGTACTTCATTAAGAAGTCAGCACTCCCTTCAACCCTAGACAAAGACATGCACTTTATTGGTTGGTTCTGGACAATAAACCAATGGAGAAAGTCAATAGTTTGACTCACCAAGACAATTGACCTATTGGATTTTATCCAGCATGAGAAAGACCAAGCCAACTAATTGGTTGATTAATCAATTGATCAACTACATCAAGATAAGAAGATCAATCATCACACCAACCGAGCAATGACTTACGGCTCAATCTACTAATGTAGTTGTGGATCAATGAGGACAACTCTAGTCAACTGACTGGCTTGACCAGTCCATTGAGTGGGTTGTTGCATTTTGCAAAACCTAATTAGATTGTAACCCTAATTACTTAGCCTTTGATCCCTAAGTCACCCAAAGATATATATACTCCCCTAGACCATGGGGGTCATTTCTCATTCTTGGTTTGAAAGAAGGTGCTTGAATGAAATGACTTCAGAGCAAAGGAGAAGAAGACTATAGACAAGTTTGATAGCATATATCGTGTATTTTGATGCTTGTAATGGGAACTGATAAGTCCCCTCTTCTACAAATATGGAGTTATCGTCTCTTTTCTCATTCCTTTTGTTTTTCTTTTATGTATACATGTTCTTGGTGTATTTGATTCATCATAACTCTAGTCTTGAGTACGTAGTCCATTTAATAAGCCTAGGGTGCAATCCCCATGGAATAAAATTTGTTTTAATGTTCAATCCTATACTAGGATTATTATTTATCTAATATATTTTTTTATTTTGTGATCCATTGTTGCATTAAAGGCTTGATAACCATCTTGTCTTTACTATTTTCTTCATTGTTGCCTCATTGAGTGTATTCTAGATAGGACCATGGTTGCGAGTAATTCTCTTAAAACTAAAACTACAATGGAGAATTACATGTATAATTGATGATTGGTGGATTATAAGGGTTTAGATAATTGTAGTTTGTACTTACATTTTTATAATACAGTTTGTCATATGCCTCAAAGAGAAAATCTTATGATAAATATATTTTTTATGGATATTTAAATTAATTGGACTAGTTTTTTTCCATGGAAGTCAAACCCTACCAAGTGTGAATTAACTCCAAGTTCAATCGATTGCCTAATGACTAATACACATTTTATTATTTACAATTTCATGATAAACTACCTTTATAATCAGGAAAAGAAACTATGGATTTTTCACTCCCTTGGGAATTCTATCCTAAAGTACAATGAAAATAATATTCTCTTGTATGATCTTGAGGTTGTTGTCTTAGATAGCATTGATATATATATATATATATATATATATATATATATATATATATATATATATATATATATAATGAGATCACATCAGCTATCAGAGGCATTGGTCATGGACGTGATTGACTTCCGGTTCTAGATAGTGTACTTACCACAAGAGGACAAATCACGTTAAAGATAAATGTTTGATCAAGCATAGTAAACATACCTGGGCAAACCAGGTCTTGGATACTATGGGGGTCCTTATTGTTAAAACTCCACTAGGATTGCTACTCCTTCTAAGGATCAAGTTGTGATGTCCAAGGCTAACATGAACCATATTTTGAGTGTTTTTCTATAAGTATCTCTCACACACCAGATTATGTTGTGACAACTTCAATGTTCTCTCTCATCTATTATACTCTTCTTCTATCATCAAGTGTCTCTTACTTAATTTGATGTTAAGCTCATTATTGGAGAGTTGTGATGTTCCAATTTGGCCACTACGAGGATCAATTTCACAATGTGGGATGCTATTTTGTACTTTTGAACTAAAGAATCATGTTATATAATATCTCTATAAATCGAATCATTATATATGATCTTCATACTCTATAATGTATTTCATGTTATCGAGGATTCAATTGTGTTTCCAATAGTGCAAAAATCACCTCATTTGGACCATCCTAGCCCAAGATATGGGTATTTGAATATTGACTCATATTGTACACATTTTAATTATTCTTGTTGAGTTTCAACCCTTTTTGGGCCCAATATCAGACGCGCGGCCCATTTCAATAGTTGTCTTCCTTCTTCCTAAAATGGAAGGAAGCGCTTGACTGGAGGCTTCCCCTCCTCCAGCCATATCTAGAAAGCTATCAAACCCCATGATGAATGAAGGGAACCTAAACCCTAGCATTCTTTGTTGCTTTATAAACCCCTCCGATCTAACCCTGATTCCCCTTGTCTTCTTTCCCTCCTCCTCCATCATCGCTCATCATCCCTCTCCTCTCACTGCTCATGGCCAGACGCTCTATCCAGAGTGTTGCCGCAGCCAATGAATGGCTGCTACTCACACCTCCATCCCACCGTCGGCCCTAGTCGTCAACTCCATATGGCTTGCCACTTGTCTCCACGCTCAGGTCAGCCGCCAAAACTCCTCCTTCCTTGAGCTGCCTCCCCCCTTGCCTCTTCATTTCTGTCCAGTTACAGGGTTGTGGAGGTAGTCCTCTGACTGTGGGCAGCAACCGGAGGGGCCAATGAGGCCATGGGCCAAGATGAAAGTAGGTGGCACCCCCAAAATCCACCCCGATCCTTGTACTCCTTTTTCCCCTCTCAGCCAGAAGGTGTGGGGTACTGCAAGTGCCGCCCCTATTTCCTCCTCTGTTTGGGACAGGGAGAACGACGAGGGAGGGGTGGGAAATCATCACGTCGTCCCAGACCCGGTTCAACCGGTGCAGTTAGTGAACTACCCTCAACTAGTGGGCCATGCCCCAAGGACAAGCATGCCCCTCTCTAGCCATCAGATCGAATATCAGTGGCCTAGATCTATTACTATATGTATGATGTGACGTGTAAGTTCCAAATGCCTGATTTTCATATAGTTTTGATGTAAACTTGAAAATTGCATCTCTCCTAGATCTTATGGCCAAAATGTATGAACCAATATATCATATTGATCATCTCGACAAGACCTACACTTTGGGATTCATGTCAGACCCTAAATCCGACATTTGTTTCCCTGGTTTCTTAAAAATAACAACTTTAGTCATGTTGAGTACTTTTAATGCATTTTTATGATCAAGCTCGGAACTGTGATGAACTTTCACCCTCCTAATCATGAGATCAGTATTTTATGTTGTTGGGACCCTTGGGAAGTCTTATAACATTCCATGTAATCTTGATGACATAAGTATGATATTATGATAATTGCATGTATGAGTGAATGTTGGTACCCCATGTTGGTGGTTTGATGCCTAGACCATAATGGACATCACCTTACTTTGGATATGTTCCTTATATCCTATTCTTGTTGATCTAAACCATCTCTTATGCTTGGCTCTTATTCCTTGATGATACTTGATCTTGGTTGCCCTATTTTTTAGCCTTTTGACCTAGTTATGTAATTAGGGGACCTAAACCTTGAAAAGATCTTATATAATGAATGGAACGTCATAATGATATGAAACTTGAACCACACCATCATGATGACCTCTAGATCAGTACAAGATCATAAAATGTGCTAATAAGGAACTTGTAACCTAACTAGGACAAAACCCTTAAAATGAAGATAATTAGGGTTAATGATGAGAATCTAATCCATGTATACAATCTTGTTGTTAATCAGGTTTGGCATGTGGCTAGATGATGAAGGATATGTTAGGTTATGAAATCTATGAATCAGGTATGGGCCTTATCTAGTTATATGAATATCACTTTCTTGCTTGAAAAGATATGTATTGTATGCTTGTTTGTTTACTTGCTCAAATATTGCCATGTAGTATTGCTATGTCTTACTCGATGTTTGCCTCATCGATTTTATAACTTGAACACATATATACACAAAACTCCATTATAATATTGTTGATAAAGGGTTATCTCTTGGCTATGGCCTTGAGGTCCCTCTTGTATAAAAGGGTTAGCTAATTTTGTAACCCTTACGGACCCTTCTGACGGGAAGATGGTCAAAGGCCTTAAACATGCTTGATATTGTCGATATAATGGAGTGAGATAACATAAAATATGGTTTCACATTTTTTAACCAATTAAAATGTTTATTCTTATTCATTTCATCTTGAAATATTTTCAAATTATGCAAAGCTTATATACATATGTATCTTTCTGCCCCGTACTCAGCACCTCGTGTGTTAACCCATTTCTCGTATGTTGTTTTTTGGTTCAGAGATGGCTAGAAGGTTGATGGGCTCGGTGAGCTATGCTAGGTGTACTTGTTGTAAGATCCAGATATAGTGTACATGAGTAGACTTGTACAACATGACTCTTGAATATGTAATTCAAATTCTTGTAATACAATAATGTTTCTTAATATATCTTGTTGAATGTTGAGACTATGTTGGTGCCTTTATCTTGTTATCTGTTCATGTGTGCTAAGCTTTACGCTTCCACATGTTACCTTTGGTATTCGTTTGGTTCATGGGATTGGGATTCCAGTTTCGAGACAGATGTTATCAGAGCATGAACAATAACTACACCAAACATTGCTCACATGAAACACAAACTAAACTCACCCTACATCTCAACCCTAGAAACTTAATGAAATATCCTTGTGGATTAGGTTGACTTAGCCTCTAGGTTAGAACCTAGATGTTCTAGAACTAGGTGTAGACTTGTGTAAATTACCTCCCTAGACATGATTTACGACATGTGCTTTGGATGTCTACACAAGTGTGCACCATGTTCTTGCTGGTTCTCTAGGTGTCATGATACTAGACTGCCTAATGAGTGTGGTAACTCATTTTGGTTTTGGTTTTATTCAGATGGAGTATGGTGGTTTTCATCGCATGTTCAAACATTGGAGAAAACATATTTCAAGTATTATTATATGTACAGATGAAAAATGTTACCACACGCAAAAAGGTAGTGAGTTTCCATGCAACCTAGGAGAAAGAGATGTAACATCAAGTCTAGATGAGAGATTTTAGATGATAGTGATAGTATCTAGAGTTGTCTAGAGCCATGATATAGGTTATGCAAGTGAGTAACCTAGAAACCTAAGATGATGATAATGATATTGTTGATGATGTTGATGTTGATAAGACCCAAGTTTGTCCTTGAGAGGGCCAAGTAGTTTGATTATATGAAATGAGTTTGACCATGCAACCCTAGCTAAACCTAGCACCTTATATGATACATACCACTTGGTTGATGTGCTAAACATAGCTAGTGGGTTTACATGCTTTCTTATACCTAGTCTTGTATGTGTGGAGATATGATATATGGTTCGAGACTAACACGGGCCTCAATCTCTTTACAAAGGAAGACCTCTAGCATGGGACATATGAATAGGGTGACCTGTTGATATGAGTTGACCCGTATCGGGAGAAGGTTAGAGTACCTAAACTCCAAAATATTTGAAATGTTGAATAATATGAATGATGAAATACTTGATGATGAGTCCCTAGCTAGAATACTTCTAAGTATATGAGTTGAGTGACCTAGTGGACGGTTTCCTTGAAAATGTTGAACCCTAGATGTCCTGTGAAAATATCTAACCCTAGAGAAAGAGGCAATTGAATATTTGATGCTTACTATATAGGTGAGGGAGATGTCCCAAGACCCTAAGATGATGTACATGATGTGTGATATCCATGATGAGCCTCATACACGGGTTATAGTTGTATATAAAGGAATCTAGTGGTTACCATTGATTCTCAAAAGATGGGTAGAATTTTTTGGTAAGGGTAGAAGGTTGTGGATATCATACCTTGTTGGACATATATGTGTCTTAGCTTGAGTGTCTTGAGCTTGCAGAGCTTTGTTTAGGTACAAGTAAGAAGTTTCAAAACCCTGATGATGATGATAATGTTATTCCTCGAATGATGCTCGATACATGAAAGAATCTCACTTAAGTTAAAATCTTTATATATGTGCAATGAGCCACTCTCATGATATAGACCTAGTATGAAATCATACCATACATGAAATATATAGCTTTGACATCATGATCTAGATATGATGATGTCATAAGATCTTAGCTTGAACAATTAGGGGTAACATGCCTAATCTCGTACCCCAAAAAAATGATTAATTGGATATGTCGATGCTCTTGGGGTCATAACTCGAATGAACATGATGAATAAATTGTTTAATTTTAATTTTGAAATGAAAGATAATGAACATAATTGATTAGAATTGGTAGAAATTTTGGGGAAAGCAAAAACATGCATGAAATCTAGAATAAAGATGAGATACACACTCGATGATAGTCTCTTTTGAATCCATGACCATGAACATATTCATTTGAGAATTGATGATATAGAGTTTGATGATACCCCTTGGTCTCATATAAAGATATGAACAAAACCCTAATGTAGGGATACTGAGGGATAAGAAAATCCTAATACCATGATGATGTTGTAGTATGATGAAAAACAAAGAGACATGTAGGGTTAGGATGAGTACACCTTGTAGACGATAATCTAAGTGTATACCCCATTGTGGGTAAAGTACCTTCACAACCATGGTGGGATACCTGGACTCGATGGTTTTTCGACTTTGACTCCTAACTATGATCTTGGGTGAATTTCGAGGACAAAATTTCTTGTAAGGAGGGAAGGATGTGACAACCTCAATTTCTCTCCTCTATTATACTCTTCCTCTATCATCAAGTGTCTCTTACTCAATTTGATGTTAAGCTCATGATTGGAGAGTTGTGACATTCCAATTTGGCCACTACGAGGATCAAATTCACAATGTGGGATGCTATTTTGTACTTTTGAACTAAAGAATCATGTTATATAATATCTCTATATATAGAATCATTTATATATGATCTTCAAACTCTATAATGTATCTCATGTTATCGAGGATTCAATTGTGTTTCCAACGGTGCAAAAATCACCTCATTTGGACCATCCTAGCCCAAGATATGGGTATTTGAATATTGACTCATATTGTACACGTTTTAATTATTTTTGTTGAGTTTCAACCCTTTTTGGGCCCAATATCAGACGCGCGGCCCATTTCAATAGTTGTCTTCCTTCTTCCTAAAATGGAAGGAAACGCTTGACTGGAGGCTTCCCCTCCTCCAGCCAGATCTAGAAAGCTATCAAACCCCATGATGAATGAAGGGAACCTAAACCCTAGCATTCTTTGTTGCTTTATAAACCCCTATGATCTAACCCTAGTTCCCCTTGTCTTCTTTCCCTCCACCTCCATCGTCGATCATCATCCCTCTCCTCTCACTGCTCACGGCCAGCCTCTCTATCCAGAGTGCTGCCGCAGCCAATGAATGGCTGCTACTCGCACCTCCAGCCCGCCGTCAGCCCTAGTCATCAACTCCATATGGCTTGTCACTTGTCTATGCGCTCAGGTCGGCCGCCAAAACTCCTCCTTCCTTGAGCTGCCTCCCCCCTCGCCTCTTCGTTTCTATCCGGTTGCAAGGCTATGGAGGTAGTCCTCTGGCTGTGGGCAGCAACCGGAGGGGCCAACAAGACTGTGGGCCAAGATGAAAGCAGGTGGCGCCCCCAGAAGCCACCATGAGCCTTGTTCTCCTTTTTCTTCTCTCCTCCAGTAGGTGTGGGGTGCTACAAGTGTCGCCCCTATTTTCTCCTCTGTTTGGGATAGGGAGAATGACGAGGGAGGGGGCGGGTGATTGTCATGTTGGCCCAGACCCAGTTCAATCGGTGCTGTTAGTGAACCGCCCTGAAGCAGCGGGCCATGCCCCAAGGACAAGCACGCCCCTCTCTAGCCATCAGATCGAAGATCAGTGGCCCAGATCTATTACTATATGGATGAGGTGACGCGCGTAAGTTTCAAATGCTTGATTTTCATATAGTTTTGATGTAAACTTGAAAATTGCATGTCTCCTAGATCTTATGGACAAAATCTATGAACTAATATATGAAACCGATCAGCTCAATGATACCTACACTTTAAGCTTGGTGTCAGACCCTAAATCTGACGTTTATTTCCCTGGTTTCTTAAAAATA
Organism: Alisma plantago-aquatica; assembly: GCA_963693085.1. NCBI lineage: Eukaryota > Viridiplantae > Streptophyta > Magnoliopsida > Alismatales > Alismataceae > Alisma > Alisma plantago-aquatica. Next base: position 265,724,978 of record OY856414.1, read on the forward strand.
ATAACTTTAGCCATGTTGAGTACTTTTAATGCACTTTTATGATCAAGCTCGGAACTTTGATGAACGTTCACCCCCCTAATCATGAGATCAGTATTTTATGTTGTTGGGACCCTTGGGAAGTCTTATAACATTCCATGTACTCTTGATGACATAAGTATGCTATTATGATAATTGCATGTATGAGTGAATGTTGGTACCCCATGTTGGTGGTTTGATGCCTAGACCCTAATGGACATCACCTTACTTTGGATATGTTCCTTATATCCTATTCTTGTTGATCTAAACCATATCTTATGCTTGGATCTTATTCTTTGATGATACTTGATCTTGGTTGCCCTATTTTTCAGCCTTTTGACATAGTTATGTAATTAGGGGACCTAAACCTTGAAAAGATCTTATATAATGAATGGAATGCCATAATGATATGAAACTTGAACCACACCATCATGACGACCTCTAGATCAGTACAAGATCATATAATGTACTAATAAGGAACTTGTAACCTAACTAGGCCAAAACCCTTAAAATGAAGATAATTAGGGTTAATGATGAGAATCTAATGCAGGTATACACTCTTGTTGTTAATCAGGTTTGGCATGTGGCTAGATGATGAAGGATATGTTAGGTTATGAAATATCTGAATCAGGTATGGGCCTTATCTAGTTATATGAATATCGCTTTCTTGCTTGAAAAGACATGTATTGTATGCTTGTTTGTTTACTTACTCAAATATTGCCATGTAGTATTGATATGTCTTACTCGATGTTTGCCTCGTAAGTTTTATAACTTGAACACATATATATACAAAACTCCATTATAATATTGTTGATAAAGGGTTAGCTCTTGGCTATGGCCTTGAGGTTCCTCTTGTATAAAAAGGTTAGCTAATTTTGTAACCCTTACGGACCCTTCCGACGGGAAGATGGTCAAAGGCCTTAAACATGCTTGATATTGTCAATATAATGGAGTGAAATGACATAAAATATGGTTTTGCATTTTTTTAACCAGATAACATGTTTATTCTTGTTCATTTCATCTTGAAATCTTTTCAAATTATGCAAAGCTTATATATATGTGTATCTTTCTGCCTCGTACTCAGCACCTCGTGTGTTGACCCATTTCTCGTATGTTGTTTTTAGGTTCAAAGATGGCTAGAATGTTGATGGGCTTGGTGAGCTATGCTAGATGTACTTGTTGTAAGATCTAGATATAGTGTACATGAGAAGACTTGTAAAACTTGACTCTTGAATATGTAATTCAAATTCTTGTAATACAATAATGTTGCTTAATATATCTTGTTGAATGTTGAGACTATGTTGTTGCCTTTATCTTGTTATATGTTCATGTGTGCTAAGCTTTATGCTTCCGCATGTTGCCTTTGGTATTCGTTTGGTTCATGGGACTGGGATTCCGGTTCCGTGACATATTCCTTTCAACTTTGTATCCCTATAATAATACCAACAAATGGATTATTCATTCTGATCCTACATCATGTATCGCTAGTAAAGTAGGATGACTATCTAATATTGCATATCGCTCATTGATTACTCTTGTGCTATTGGAAGATGGATGTCAGTCCCCATTTATTAGGACAAGAACCGTTTGTTCAACCTCCATTTTATTTTTTTCATTTATTCTATGCTCCCAGATTTATTGTTACTTTTTTGTTTGTTAGAACGCTTGTCTAGAAATTGCCTTGATATATGTATGTGAATCCATTACATTATATAGGATTTTCGTATGAGGACAAAGTTGGTGGGGCCATGAAGGAACTGATGGATTAAACCACTTTTGTAGAGTCTTGATGATAGTTTTGTGTTGTCTTGTATTGTATCACCTCTTCCAAGAACTTTTCGCCTTGACCATCCATTTTCTATGAAATCGCATCAAATTCTTTCTACTTTCAATTTTTTTTATTTTCAATATCTTCATTGGACAAAACAAATTTGCACTTATTTTACTACCAAAAAGCTATCTATAGTTTGAAACCTTTCATGTTAATCACTCCAATATTTTGGGGTCCTTCTAAAATTTTAAACCTCTCTAGATTTCAATTATTTATCAGTTTTGTTGATGAATTTTTGAGTTTTGAACACAATTTTTTTGTCTTGATATGGGTACTCTACATTAAACCTCTTGCCCTTACTCACCTCAATATAATGAAAATGTGTAAAAAATATACATTTACTAGATTATTCTCGAACCATCATGTGCCCAACAATGTCCCTATATATATTGTGGCATGTTCTTTTGTTAGTCGCATGCTTCTTGGTCAAGCACATGCTTTCGTTTGTTTTTTCTAACAAGATTCATGTTCATGTTTTTATATCCTCATGTCGCCCTATTCCCCTTGTTGGATTGTGTCTTTGGTGTAGAACCATTGTTAAAAATCTAAGGCCAATGTTGGATAAATTTTCTCATCACTAAAACGTCTTCCTTGGAAATCCTTGTGGACAAAAGGATACAATTGTTTAGATCTTGTTGAGGAAAGAGTGTTGGTCAGTGATGGCATTATGTTCCTTCAAAACACACATATCTTATGAGATCTTGGTCACACTCTTGGACCTATTATGATGCCCTCCCTTTGGCTACTATGGTCCTCTTTCCCATAACCCCTAGTGCTCTTGATCAAGGCAAGCATCTTCTAGGTATATTATCAACTGAGGGCTCGAGCTACTGCATTTACAGCCCCCATCAATTCTTCCACTCTTGTTGTGTATCTGCTTATCAACAAAGTTATTATCGACACCAGTCCAAATTCTAAAAATTTTGAATTAAACATAGTGACTGCATTACGAAAACTCAAACACAAATGTACCCAACATAATATTGCTTGATACTAAAATTTGATAGTATAGGACTAATGTATAGTGCTTTTATCAGCTCCTTGTCTGTGATTTTTATGCCTAAAATTATTGCAAAGGCTTTGTGGAGCAATCTCTTAGGTTTGAGTTGGGGGGGTTAAAGTCTACAAGCTCAAGAAAGCCATATGTGACCTAAAACGAAGCCCTAGAACCTAATTTGATAAGCTTAGTCTGATACAAATAGAGTTTGGCTTCTCCATATCACATGAACACTTTTATCTTTATCAAACAAATGGGAGTAGGGATTGTTGTTTTGATTGTATGTGTAGATGACATTGTACAATTAGGCAGTGACTCGACTAGATACTGAATACAAAAATGGCACTTTGTCACTAAGGATTTGTGTATTTTATGGTAGTTCCTTGACAATGAGGTGCCTTACCAAGAATCTTTTGTTTCCTCGTCCCTAAGGAAATATGTTTAGGACTTACTTAACCTAATATGAAAGGGGGACAAGCAGCAAATACTCCTCAGGGTCCCAATTTTAAACCCACTTATGAGGGGCAAATGTTTCCTCATCACCCTGGCGTAAATAGTTTGTTGGGAGACTAATCTATCAACTTTGTAAGTAGATATTTGGACACACTTAGACAATGTCATTGGATTGGGAAGTATATATATATATATATATATAGAGAGAGAGAGAGAGAGAGAGAGAGAGAGTCTGGCTAGAATAAACTCGAGTGTACAGATCGTACGAATACACTCAAGTGTGTTTGTATGTCAAGACTATTTTTTGCAAAATGTAAACAATTGATCTTCACTGTCATACTATAACTAGACTACATATAAATTTTGGGCCCATTTGGATGAGTGTAAGTCACTCATCCAAGGGCAACAAACTCGACGCGCGAAACTATTTTGAAATATATAATTTTTCTAGACTTTATAACATGACCTATATCCAAAAGGGCTCAAATTTTATATACGAGCTATTCACAACATCTTTAAGAAGATCAACGGGTTAGATTTTGAAAAAAAATATTACATCATAGAAAACTACTTAGAGTGTATTCTGCTCCAGATACACTTGAGTGTATTCTAACCTGAATATATATATATATATATATATATATATATATATATATATAGAGAGAGAGAGAGAGAGAGAGAGAGTCAAGCTAGAATACACTCGACTGTATTTGGAGCAGAATACACTCGAGTGTATTCGGAGCAGAATACACTCGAGTGTATTCGGAGAAGAATACACTCAAGTAGTTTTTCATGATGCAATATTTTTTTCAAAAATCTAATCCGTAGATCTTCTTAGACATCTTGTGAATAGCTCATACGCAAAATTTGAGCACATTTGGACATTTATAGGTCGTGTTATAAAGACCACAAAAATTATGCATTTCAAATGAGTTTCGCGCGTTGATTTTGTTGCCCTTGGATGAGTGATTTACACTCATCCAAATGGGCTCAAAATTTATATGTAGCCTAGTTATAGTATGACGGTAAAGATCAATGGTTTACATTTTGCAAAAAATAGTCTTGATATGCAAACACACTTGGGTGTATTCGTGCGATCTGTACACTCGAGTGTATTCTAGCCTATATATATATATATATATATATATATATATATATATATATATATATATATGTGTGTGTGTGTGTGTGTGTGTGTGTGTGTATTTAAAACTTTTTTAAAAATATACACATTTGAGTGTATTCGTGTGATCTGTACACTCGAGTGTATTCTGGCCTGACTCTTTTTCGATTTTGTTTGTATTTTTGTGTATACTTTATAATACTATTTATATAAAAAAATAATATTTATTTGATATGTTATATGAATAGCATAATATTTCTTAATTATTATTAAATATGAAAATAATATTATTAAATATGAAAATAATATTATTAATCAATATTATATCTTAATCTATCTATCTTAAATACCATATAATGGAAATGGCCAAATCAAATAGTGACTAAATAAAAAATTGGATTATTATCTCAATTCAAAATTTCAATTTTATCAATTGAAATTAAAGAATAATTAGGAACAATCAATAGTTATTATTAATCCAAATTCCAATGAAAAAAGTTTTATATTATATTTTAGATTATATTTAATTCAATAATTGGTAATTGTTTTTTAATTGAAAGATTTATCTGTGTCTATTTTGATTTGAGTCGAATTCGTAATTGCTTGAATTGTGTAATCTCCAATTACTGACATTGGCAATTGACCCAAAGCAATTTGATTATAATTCAATTCATGACGATCATAAGTAGAAAGTTCATATTCTTCAGTCATTGATAAACAGTTTGTTGGGCAATACTCCACACAGTTACCACAAAATTTACATACCGCAAAATCATTACTATAATTAAGCAATTGTTTCTTTTTAATATCCGTTTTTAATCTCCAATAACAGTTTGTTGGGCAATACTCCACACAGTTACCACAAAATTTACATACCGCAAAATCATTACTATAATTAAGCAATTGTTTCTTTTTAATATCCGTTTTTAATCTCCAATCAACAACGGGTAGATCTATAATTAAGCAATTGTTTCTTATTGGGTTAGATCGTGGGTCGTACATAAATTATAAACTATTTGCATTTGTTGCAATTTTTGCTAAGGATTTCCTTTGATTGTACTAAGTAAAAGTTTGGTTTCTTTTTTCGAAATTGTTTATCATTCCTTTTCTAACTAGAATTATTTTAGAGCACCCTTTGTTTTTTCTTTGAAAGTTCGTATAAACCATTTTCTTTTTCTTTTTAAGACTTTTAGAACTTTTCTTAGGTGCTCATTTTGTTTGGGCTTTCAGTTTAATGTTTCTATTCAGCGAACGTGGTTATTGGTAAGAACTTATTGAATCCATTATTTGGGCTCATAACAAATTAAAAGTTGCTCCTGTTACTCAGCCTAGGGCCTTGGGCGTTCTTTTTTATTCCATCCATAAATCCATTTTCTTCCCTATGAGTTCCAATATCGATAAGAATTCTAGTTCTTATTGTTCATATGTTATGGTATGAATATACCATACCAATTCATTATGTATGTATGGTGAGACTCCATTGAGAGAGAGCCAATTCCAATAGACTTATTGAACGTTCCCATTGGCGTGCATCCAGTAGGAATTGAACCTACAAATTTGCCAATTATGAGTTGGTCGCTTTAACCATTCAGCCATGGATGCTTAACAGGGATCATCGTACATCGTGAATAACCAAATTCCAATTGAAATGAAATCTTTAGGAGGAATCAATGAAACAATATCCATTCAAATCCTGGATCTTGTAATTGAGAGAGATCAAGAATTCTCACTATTTCTTAGATTCATGGATCAAATTCGATTCAGTGGGAGTTTCTGTTCGTAAAATTTGTGAAAAATGTCGACTGATTTGTAGGCGTGAACGAATTATAGTGATTTGTTCCAACCCGAAACATAAACAAAGACAAGAATAAGGACAATTTTTTTTAAAAGAAACTAACTTTAGGAAGGACTCATATAAGTTTATATATATATATATATATATATATATATATATAGAGAGAGAGAGAGAGAGTCAGGCTAGAATACACTCGAGTGTATGAATCGCACGAATACACTCAAGTGTGTTTGCATATCAAACTATTTTTTGGAAAATGTAAACTATTGATCTTCACTGTCATACTATAACTAGGCTACATACAAATTTTGAGCTCATTTGGATGAGTTTAAGTCACTCATCCAAAGGCAACAAAATCGACACATGAAATTAATTTGGAATGCATAATTTTTATAGTCTTTTTAAGATGACTTATAAATGTCCAAATGTGCCCAAATTTTGTGTATGACCTATTCACAAGATGTTTAAGAAGATCAACGGATTAGATTTTTGAAAGAAAAAAAATATTACATCATGAAAAACTACTTGAGTGTATGTTGCTCCGAATACACTCGAGTGTATTCTAGCCTATATATATATATATATATATATATATATATTTATATATATATATATATATATATATATATATAGAGAGAGAGAGAGAGAGAGAGAGAGAGAGAGAGTCAGGCTAGAATACACCGAGTGTATCTGGAGCGGAATACACTCAAGTAATTTTTCATGATGCAATATTTTTTTCGAAAATCTAATCTGTTGATCTTATTAAACATCTCGTGAACAACTCATTCGCAAAATTTGAGCACATTCGAATATGTATAGCTCATGCTATGAAGACCGCAAAAATTATGCATTTCAAATTAGTTTCGCGCGTTGAGTTTGTTGCCTAGATGAGTGACTTACACTCATTCAAATGGGCTCAATTTGTAGGTAGCCTAGTTATAGTATGACGTGAAGATCAACGGTTTACATTTTGCAAAAAATAGTCTTGATATGCAAACACACTTGAGTGTATTCGTGTGATCCGTAGACTCGAGTGTATTCTAGCCTGAGTATATATATATATATATATATATAAGACTCGAGTGTATTCTAGCCTGAGTATATATATATATATATATATATTCGACCACAAATCCACGGCTAACAATGTACTCATGTAGGAGGTGATCACGCATCCTAATGCTATAGAAGTCAAAATGTTGGCCACAGGACTTCTTTGGTTCAAGTACCTCAAGGAATCTTGAGTTCCATTTACAACTCTATAAACAGATTTTCTATCATACTAGAGGTACTAGCTTTATTTCTAGTAACCATGCTTTCCATGAGTGCACGAAACCTCATTGAAGTTGATTGACGATTCATCTGAGAAGTTGGCATGAAGAGGGATCATATATTCCCTACACAGGTGACAAAATTGCTCCTTTCCACCAAAACACTTCCAAGCAAAATTGCAAAGCTGGTAGACCAGCTAAGCATTACAAACATCTATGCTCCAACTCAACGGGGGTGTCAAGATATTCTTATTTTGTTGTTGTTGAATCCAATATTGTTTATTTCCCCTTCTTATTTAATCTGCACCATATATAAAGAGGTCTCGTTAATCATCCCAATACAATATTCTAAAATCACCATCAGCAATATGGATTCGTCATAATGTTAAAGAGTAAATAGAGAACTACATCAGTTCTCGCAGCAGTATGAATTATTCTTAATGTTAGGGTAAATAGAGAAAAAAATCAGCTCACAACACATTACAATCGCACAAATTTCAGGCAAATCACACGGTGTTGCAATACAGACAGATACAAGCATCTGTATGCATGACTGGTATACATCTATTAGGCATCTGCATACAAATCGATTAGCAATAAATATAATTAAGAGACCAGCTACTCATGTCTCTCCACATGGAAGCTTAGCGTACGGCATCATCATATCCATAGGCGGTATCAAAGGACGTTCCATTTACAACCAAATATTCCTATAGCTGAATATACTTATGGTCAACACAAATTCCCATGTAAGACATACTTTCAGGAAATAAGGGTCAGACAACATTGAAAATGCGAGCGCAGCCTCTCAACTTCTATACCAGTAAATTTTTACATCTACGACACTCCCATCGGGATGAATCCATCGATGATATATACGAAAGGATGAATCCATCGATGATATATACAAAAGAAAAAGGGTAACTCTGTGCACAATGTTAAAGATGATTCCTTAGATGTCCCGCTTATAACCTTTGACAAACCAGCCAACAAATTTGATATTACTCGTGATGCTGAATTACCAAACCAGAATCAACAGTTGCACGAAACAAGGAGAGCCAATTCAAGTTCCATTCCATCCCAAACCTGCATATCCTTTGTTTCCAACTGCCTTAAGAGGTTCCACCAAGCCACCTTGTGTTTTTCCCAGGACCTCACCCTAAAATAGCCAGAAAAAAGGTTCTAGAGGGTCAGATATCAATAAATTCAAGGAGGAGCGTGTTAAATAATCAATGACTAGAACAACAAAATAGAATGTCAATAGATGAATAAAAGAATTGGCCTAAGGAAATAACAGATCTGCTGTGTTCATCTCGAATTGTAGAGCAACAAGATAAAAGCTGTTATGTTCAACCAATCATAAACAATTGAGTGTTGACATCTTATTAAAGATATATTAGTTGTTAACGATATGTACAAAACAATACTGCAGAGCAAAATTCAAGGGCGTCTTTACTTCACAAATAGAAGGCAGTTTGGAATATACTTGAGATCCAGATAGAAGCCAAAATAATTAAAATTAAAAAGGTTGAGCAGATAGAAGAAACAATGCATGTTCAAGGACTAAGCAAAAAAGGGAAAACTGGCAAAAAAAAAAGTAATGTAAGCTGCATCAATAAATAAACCACAATGAATTTTGAAATTTTGAAATACTGTAGCAATAAACAAATTTTAAATTATTCAGTATACGATAAGCAAAGCATTCATATGGACAGGTTCATGTATGGAATACCTCTTTCCATCCCATGTTCTCCATGATCCTTCTAGCGTAACTACCAGGTCCAATTGAAATATTAGCTGCTTCGACTTCCGAGAAAGGCCGTGTTTCAACTTCATAAGTTGCATCTCTTTCATCAAACCCTATACCATGACCACCATGAAGGGCTCTCCTTAGAGCAGCTCTATCCTTGTATAACGTATTCTGCAGAAACAGAAACAATATAGAAAAGTCCAAAGTTTCGTTTCAAATAGAGCCAGTAATGAAACAGAAGTTTATCAGCACTGAAATAAGAACAAGATATGAATAACACAATCAAAATATAACAAATTGAAGATTGTAAAAAAACAAGAGAAGGGGATATTCTGTGTTGTAATGTGTTGTTGATAGATGGGCAAACCAAGTACAAGACAAGAGATAATTGTAATGGACTAGGGAGGCCAAATATAATCGGCCAAATGAACTATACAGCAAATATAAAATAAATAAAACACTCATAACACTCACCGTCAAGGAGCGTGGGAGATCACATAGAGGGACAGAAGGGTCGGTTTCCACTAAATAAAAATCAGCCCATACAAGAATATCACCCCCCCCCCCACACACACAAACTTACAATCAAGCACTTAAACACTTCCTCTCAAGAAGATAGCCTATAGCACGTACAAAGGTAGTAGGAGCTTCTCGATCAACAAGAAGTAACATTTGGAACAGTAGTAAATAACAATTTGTAGGCAGTAGGCACAAATGTCTTCATCTCAGTCGCTAAAAAGTAGACCAAAGAGTGTTGGAACACAGGTAGACCAAAGAGTGTTTGAGCACAAGAGGTACTATTATACCACTGGTCAACGTGCAAGACAATAGCACGAACATATAGTAGCAAAGGTGATGTAGCCGGAATGAATAACCCATTGCACGAACAAGCACGCAAATATAATTCTCCATGATGCAGTCATAGCAGATAAATGAGGCTCCGTCACATATATATAGCACCTACAAAATCAAGTCACCAAAACAAACCTTCCTTGTCATCTCTATCATATAATTCCGATCACGGTTGCAGACATCGAAGTCGAGAGGATGCTGGATCACAATCTAGACTGTTGGATACTTGGGTCATAAACAGGTAGTAGTCGATGTGCAAACAAAACATGGGTAAGTCAGTGTGCAAATTAAGCACAAATGGCAGATAGTGCAAATGCACAAAGTGGCAGATAAAATATGCTAGCATAGCATAAGTAGCAAGAACGAGATTGCCGGGTAGAAGACCATGAGAAGGTGTTCAGATGAAGAATCATCCAATCAACATATAGCACAAGTG